>OX411733.1:9405247-10030247 GCA_948252095.1 Dicycla oo | reverse complement strand
CTACATAAACTTAATAAACTTACTAAATGAGTCCCTTCGAAAAGTTACGCACACCAACGTAGTAGTTTGTCTTCCTACGTACAAGTTAGGATCACTTATGTATAACTTCAAAGTTGAAATGTTTAACAACCTTCTTCACCAAGACAACCAAACCCATAAGTACGCATACATCTTCGATAGCAATCGTGATCTAACACATAAGATGTTTTCTTACACTACGGGCAGAATCAATAGATACGGAATCAAAAATATATACCTACGACAATATTATGAGTAACATTCAGATTGATATAGACTTATATTGTCAGACAAGCAGACAGACGAATAATAACAACAGACAAGAGTATGACGAGATCTTAACGACTACCATTTGTGACGAACATAATTCAAGCCTGAAAGAAAACCCCAACTTTTTTCGTTTATAACAGTATACATATCCTTCATCAAAATATTGCTGGGCTCCTAAATAAAAGCGATACACTTACTGTGTATTTGAAAGAGCTAGAGAATAGTAAAAGACAGATCGATACTATATGCATAACCGAACATTTTATGACACCTGAACAGGAAGGACTTCTAAATATACCTAACTACAGCCTAGCAACAAATTTCTCCAGACATAATAGGAGAGGTGGCGCGTGCATTTTAACCAGGGTCGGTCACAAGTATAAGGTGTTAAACTTAGGGAAATATTCTGTAATCAACGTAATTGAATGCTGCGCAATAGAACTGACAGAACACAACATTATTATTATATGTATGTATAGGGTGCCTCAATCTAATTTGGATAAATTTTTTGACAATTTAAATAATATTTTGCATTTGCTATGTTTAAAATTGAACAACAAAAAGATTGTCTTATGTGGGGACTTCAATATCAATTTATTGAAAAGAAATAAACAAACCTTAGACTTCGAATATGCATTATTAAATTATAATTTAAAATTACAATTTTCTCAACCCACTAGGTTAAGCAGTGCGACCTGCTTGGACAATATAGCACATAATATAAAAGGCTGTAAAGGAGAAATTATAGAATTGGGCCTGTCAGATCATACAGCAAAACTTTTGAAATGTCCTGTTAAGAAGACATGTGTCTTAAACCGTTGGAAAATAAAAAGACGGAATTATTGTCAAGATAATGTAGAGAAATTTAGAAATTGCATTAAAAGTCTCACTTTCTCGGACATATATACAACTAGTAACGTCAATGAGGCCTACGATTATTTTCTTGACCTATTCAGATGTTTTTACGATCTTTGCTTTCCCTACGAAATAATAACAAAATCAATTACTAAAAAAACAAAATGGATTACTAGCGGGATAAGGAAATGTAGTAAAAAGAAACGGCACTTGCTATGGCAATATAGAACACACCCTACTCCAAAGAAT
This sequence comes from Dicycla oo, assembly GCA_948252095.1. Lineage (NCBI taxonomy): Eukaryota > Metazoa > Arthropoda > Insecta > Lepidoptera > Noctuidae > Dicycla > Dicycla oo. Next base: position 10,028,855 of record OX411733.1, on the reverse strand, counting down.
AAACAATCGTTTAAGACATATTCGGCAAGGTTTAAAAGAGTTGTAACGTTAACACAAGCATCACAAAATAACTACTTCATTAAGACGTCCAAAAATAAATCTAAAGCAGCATGGACCATAATTAGTAATTCTAAGACCTGCTTCCCTAAAGAACCAATAACACAAATTCAAACAGGGACACAGAAAATCACAAACCCATTAAATATAGCTCGGGCTTTTAACAAGTTTTATATTAATCAAGTTACCAAACCAAAAAATAAAAATATACCAGAAATTAACGTACGCTAAAATACTTCAAACTCTTTGTTTATGGAGCCGACCATACCTGAAGATATAAGTAATCATATTAACTCACTTCGAAATACAAATAGTGTTGGTTATGACGGAATATGCACTAAAGTTATCAAAGTAGTGTCTCATTACATAGCTCCACATCTCAGTCACATAATTAATATGAGCATTTCTAGCGGAATCTTCCCTGAGAAATTAAAAACGTCAATAATTGTACCATTGCACAAAAAAAATGATAAACAAATTATGTCTAATTATAGGCCTATCGCGTTGATACCCGTCTTTTCAAAAATATTTGAGAAAGTAATTTATAAGTCCTTGTACAACTACCTTGAGAAATCAAACTTATTGGTAAATGAACAAAAGGGATTTCGTAAGCAGAAGACAATCAATATGGCTATACATGACCTGCTTCTCCCTATTTTGTCAAATGTAGATAAGAGAAACCCTGTATGTGCTATTTATATGGATCTAACTAAGGCCTTTGATTATGTGGATTATTCTGTACTAATACATAAACTTGAAAAATATGGTATCAGGGGAAACATACTTGATCTCATTCGTTCTTACTTAACGGACAGAAAGCAATTCGTAGAAATCACGCAAATATCCTCAAATACCAGTTACGAAAAAAAATATCGTTCCGAAAGCGAGATAATTAAATACGGCGTCCCTCAGGGTAGCGTGTTAGGGCCCCCCCTTTTTTTGCTTTATATAAATGACCTTCCGAGGCAAATAAAGCACCCCATGGTACTATTCGCCGATGATAGCACCGTAATTATTAAGTGTGATGATCCCAATACTTATGAAAATGAAATAAATATGACATTAAATAGAATTATATCATGGTTTGACCACAATAATCTAATTATAAACTTAGAAAAGACTAAAATTATGCATTTTTATCAAAGGATCCCAAACAAAATCCTTGATATTAGCTATTTAGGGACAAAAATAGAATCAACTACTGCCACTAAATTTCTTGGTATTAATATAGACAACAATTTGACTTGGAGACCCCAGACAGACGAAGTATGTAAAAAGCTTAATAAATTTGCCTATGCTCTCTATAAACTGTCAAAAATAGTGAGCCTTGAATCCGTACTAACAGCATATCACGGCTATGTTGCATCAACACTCAGATATGGCGTAATATATTGGGGCAATTCAGTAGATAGAGAACTCGTATTTAGAGCCCAAAAAAGATGTGTCAGAGTTATGTGTGGCCTTAAAAGCACAGACAGTTGTCAACCGTTCTTTATACGTCTAAAAATTCTTACCTTGCCATCGCTGTACATATACGAAACAAATATGTTTGTCAAATCTAATATTTCATTATACAAAATATCTACTAAAAGTTATTACAGAAAATTACGCGATAAAAATAAATCTGAACTCGAAGTGACTTATGGGAAAACTGCACTAATGAATAAAAGTACCTTCTGTATGGCCATAAAAATATATAACAAATTACCTGAAAAAATAAAAACCTTAAATCTGGACAATTTCAAAAGAGAACTATTAAGAATTTTGATAAATAAATGCTATTACTCACTGCAGGAATATCTGGACGACAATTCTATAATTACTGCTTCATAAAATTGTAAATCACCTTACCTATTTTGACGATTTTGAATTCTGTTTGACATTAGGATCAATATGACATGGAACTTAATATTTTGACATTTATTGTATTTTAAATTTGTATTGATATGCATGTACCTATTAATATTAACTTTATTACAAATGTTTACATAATTCTACAAGGTTAAGATATCTTGAAAGTTAAATTTGTGTTAAAAAGTAAACTTCGACAATGTTAATAAATATATTTGTACGCCTATGAGCAAAACATAGAGGATCTACCAATCTGAAACATCTCGCACACTGTTATAAATTGACCTATGTTTACAAATAAAGCATTCTGATTCTGATTCTGATTCTTTAAAATACAGGTGGAGTAGATAGGGGTGAACCATGTTCATTCTTCATTCATTCGAGTTCAACAAAACTAGCATTTAAATAGTCTTCTGTGTAATGCTTGTGTTTTTATGTGTGTATTTGACTGCAGTAAATAATAATAATAATTATTATTATTATTCTGCCTGGAAACAGGCAAGCAAACTTTATAAAAAATGCAAAAAAGTTACCTAAATATAAACACCGGCAAAATTAGAGGAACACAAAAAAAAGTGCCTTTTTTTTAAACATGTGGGTATTTCGACAAGTGGTTCTGTTATTTGAATGATTACCCATTTTTCATACAAAATTAAGGGGATTTTGACAGTTTTCAACCTGCTAGCATAAATTATACCCTCTTAAGCGTTCGTTTACAATTTACGCTTCTGAGTGTTTTTTATAAGAAATTTGCTTTAAGCAGTCAATGGTGGCCCTACCTCATTTTGTTTTTTTTGTCTGGAGAGTTAACATTGTATTGCATACAGAATGAGAGATTTGCCAGCAACTCAAGTCGCCAAGGCTATAACAATGATTGAGGAAGGTCACACTTCCCGTTCAGTCAGTCGAACGTTGGCTGTATCAGTATCCGTGATCCACCGTAATGTGAAACGATACAGACAAACATAATCTTACGTGCGCAGGCGAGGCCAAGGCAGAAATCATGCAACCAGTGCCATGGACGACCGTTTTATAAGGGTGCAAACTATGAGAAATCGTCGTCAAACGGCTGTTCAGACCCGAAATCTTTTGGAAGAAGTTCGTAACATATGTGTGAGGAGAAGGTTAAATGAAGTTGGTTTGAAGTCATACGTGCCAGCAAAAGCGCCTAAACTTGAGGTGAGCCATCGAGTAGCAAGATTAGCGTTCGCTCGTCAGCATCAAAATTGGTCCAATGAGTGGAGTAGAGTTTTATTCTCTGACAAAAGCCGTTTTTGTGTAAATTTCATCGAAGGAAGGGAAAAGATGTGGAGATATCGAGGATAACGTTACCATCAAGCAATTTTTTCCAAAACAACGTCTTCCAGTGGAGGGTCTGTTATCGTGTGGGGTGGTATAAGTTTGACGGCACGTACCGCTCTGGTCATCATCGACGGCGGTTCTCTAACTGCGGCAGGTACAGACGCCAGCAGGTCAACCTACCCGAAACTGTCAGTTTTTCCCAATCAACCTTGAACCTAATGCTTTAGCAATAAAGTCGAAAATCTATTAATGAAATCTGACAGATTGTAGTAGCTCGATGTGCTGGCGTCCGTACATAAGAGCCCTAGAGCCCCATGTTATGCCTTTTGTCCCATTCATAAGATCAGAATTTGTGTTTATGCACGATAACGCACGGCCCCACACTGCACACATAGTGTGTGACTACCTTAATGAGATCGGTATAACCCAGATGGACTGGCCAGCACGATCGCCAGACATGGATCCAATAGAACATATCTGGGACATGATTGGACGAAGGATCCGGGCAAGAAATCCAGCCCCTAGAAATATTGAAGAGCTGACATTGGCGCTGGTTGAAGAATGGAACACTTAGCCTCAGGAAATGATTGAAGGTGTCATAAGGAGCATCGGTAGACGTATCCAAGCCCTTATAAGAGCAAGAGGAGGCAACACGCGCTTTTAATTTTTTTTTATTTTACTTTTTTCTTTTAATTTTGCTCTGTCCGTACGCATTAGAAAACATCAAAAAATTTCACTTTAGACCACTTTTATTGTTTATTTTTAATAAATCCCAATAAACCCTAAATTTTGTTTTTTTTCTTACATAAAAATAAAATAAACAAACAATGTCAAATGAAGCGAAAAAATATATAAAAGACATTAAATCTCAAAAACTAATGTATGTTTTTTGTGTTCCTCTAATTTTGCCGGTGTGTGTATATTAGGTCAATATGTTCAAAATAAAATAATATTAATTATTATACCCGTTGCTGACATAAAAGTTTTGTCCATTAAAAAAACATTAATCGAATAATAACATTTTTCTATTAGAAAGGCCACAATTTTTTTTTTGTATCATTTTTCATTACATCGGGTAATTTAATGTATAAGGTAGGACCCATACAAATAACACTTTTTCTCAATAACTCTATGTTACAGGACTCAATTTGTAATAAATTTTTGCACTGACTTCTGACGGGTCGGTTTCTAGTATCTGTAACCGTGAGAAATAGGTTTTTATTGGCCTTTACAAACATGGCTATTTCCAGAATATACAATGACAGAAATGTAAGCACTTTTAGGGACTTAAACTTTGGTTCACAATTATCAGTGGTCTTCAAACCACACATCAATCTAATGCAACGTTTTTGCGCCTTGAATATGTACAGACGCCAGCACATCAAGCTACTACAATCTGTCAAATTTCTTTAATAGATTTTCAACTTTATTGCTAAAGCATTAGGTTCAATTGGAAAAATTGGGATTGGGAAAATTTGACAGTTTCGGGTAGCTTGACCTGCTGGCGTCTGTACTCTCTTGAGCTGCACTGCAACTGCCCCAGAAAATACCAAATCTTAAAACTGATTCAACCAGATCACCTAATGTAGTTTGAAAGTCAACTTTTTTCGACAACCTTGAAAGGAAATATGCCGCTGTATTAATCCTTTTGCAATTTTCCTCTGCTTGTGGTTGCCAATTTAGTCGTCTGTCAATCTAAATGCATAAAAATGTTGCTACTTTAACTTGGTTAATTTGTTATTTATTGTAGTCAACAAATACTTCGTTAAAAATTGTGCGTTGAAGGAAGTGCATTATGTTAGTATTTTGTAAGTTTATCACTAAGTTGTTTTTGTCAAGCCAATGTACGATACCTTCCAGGGTCTTATTTATGTCCTGCTCATAGCTATACAGATGTTTACATTTTACTAACGCTGGGCTGTCATCAGCAATAATACCATTGGATTATCAACATGACGCGGCAAATCGTTGATATAAATTAAGAAAAGGGGTGGCTCAAGAACGCTGCCCTGTGGTACACCATATTTTATTGTTCGTCCTTCGGATCGGTATTTTCTTTCAGTATTCGTCTTATGGTAAATTCTAGTTATTTCCGTGTACTGTTTACGATCGCTAAGGTATGATTTAATAAGTTTGAGTACATTTCCCATTATTCCATAAACACTTGTTTAGTAGAATGTCGTGATCGTCTGTGAAGATTGCGCAAATAGGTACTTTGTTATCTACGTTTTTTATGGTAGTATTGAATAACTCGAAAATAGCTCTAGTAGTCGAACATATGCAGGATTCACGTTGAGTCAATGATGCCGACCACACTATTCGCATTACATAACAGGATATTACACACGGTTGGACCCGGCTTTATGTCACTTGACATTAAAAAATTTGTTCTGTGATGACTCAGCCTAATTTTTACTATGTATTGAGTCAGTGAGGTTTGGAAAAGGATTTATGACAGCATTATCAGCCTGTTCATGACATAAACTGCATACACCTTGTATATTTAGGAAATTGTTATTAGATAACAGAGATTCTCATGTCTGGGATTACACAGTGATATGCCTCCATCCACTGCACAGGAACATTTAATTTGGAGTAGACACAAGTATTCACTACACTACACATACAGTGGAATCCATTTATTATGACTCCGCCTATATTTAGCAACCGCTGAATATGAAGTAATAGCAATCCAAAGTTTAGTTTAAAATTAGCTGACCCGACAAATGTTGTCTTGTCAAAATTTTAATAATTCATACAATATTCCCATACAAAATGCACTTTCAGTTTTCCCGAATTTTCAAATTTTCCTGGCAACTTTTAAAACATTTTCTTTAATACAAACCTTGTCCTGATAATTACAAACACAACAAAAAAAAAGAATTTGCCAAATAGGTGCAACCGTTCTCTGAAGTTATGTATGTGCATACATACATTTCGGCGATTAATTTTTATATATATGGATTCTTTATAATAAAGGTCGGATATCTAAATGACTTCGCTTATAGTGACATGCCACATATATTTATTTTTAAGAAACAGGTCATAATAAGCGGCATGTCACACTAAGAAAAAAGCAAAAATTTGTAATGTATTAAAATTGTTATTGTTTTTAATATATTTGTTTTGTCAGCTCATGTTTCTTTTATTTTTTTTTTTTATTAATAGATACATACAATTTGTAGTCTTTCTCTTTATTCACTTTTTTACATAAATCAAATTACAATTCAAGAAAAATTCTTCACTGTCAAAACAAACTTTGAACTGAGGGCAGTTCAGTTTGCCCTAATGATAAAAAAGAATCTTTATGATATTAACAATGTCAGTTCTGCGAAAAAGACCACTGTTCAGTAGGGACTAAACAGTAGTCTCCCTGCAGAACCGACATTGTTAATAGGGATGGTCGAAATTGAGTATTGAGTACTTAAGAAAAATAGGAAGTTGTTTATTTTCTAAGACTATGCTTTGTATGACGTCCGCTTTCGTCACGTCTTTCCTTCAATGTCATTATAAGCAGAAGCTACTGTACTTAGTAATATGAGAAAAGAAAACTAATTTTTCTTAACAAAAACCAACCTGTATAGCAGCCAATGAAGTATTAAAAGATGGATTTTCCCTCTTCTGATCCAACCTTGCTAAAGCCGCCTCTGCAGCCACCTTACTTTCCTCCGACAGTCCAGACCTTTTTACAGGAACCTCTCTCTTTGACGAATGAGAACTGTTACTACTCAACGTTGCATCACTCAACTTGTGGCCCGGTCCGGCCATTTTGAATTTGGCATCCACCTTTTTCTTTTGAAAGAATTTCTTTATTCGGTCCGTCATGATGGTTAGATTCTAGGTGTGTGTTCTTTAGGTAGTTTTAGCTTTGATACGCTTTCTTTTAGTTGTTCTATTGTGGCTGATGTTGCTGTTGAAATAATGTAGGTTTTAGTATTTAAAGAAGTCATCATCTACCTAGCCTTTTCCCAATTTGGATGCGGTTGGCTTCCAGTCTAGATGCAGTTGAATTTTTACATGGAGCGACTGCCTATCTGACCTCCACAATCCAGACACAAAACCCTGCTAGGGTTGCGGGTTGTTTGAAAGAGTTACCGTGGCCCTGGCACAGGCAACTGTAGGAACACGGGTTGGTTTTAGTCAGTACAAGTCTGACACATCCTCCCGCTCCGCCCAGAGCGGGAGAAGTTATTTGATGAGATCCCACCCAAAAGACAAAAGGCTACACAAGATCCTTTGGTGGTCAGACTTTTGGGCTGCTCTACAAATGACAGCAGGAACCAATAGCTTAGCTCTTTAGTATTTCATCAAGTGCATTTGTTATTAGTAATACATATGTCTCAGTAATGATGTTAACATATAATAATAACCTGGGACATTATTCACACACAGTGTTAAGCAGGTAACTGATATACTACATATACAACTTTTTTTTTTTTTGTAAATACATACTTATACAGATAATTACACCCAGACTCAGAGAACAAACAGACATGTTCATGCACACAAATGTTTGTCCTGGATGGGAATCGAACCCACAATCTGCGGCATGATAGGTGGTATCTTAACCAACCACGCTAACTGGCCTGTCAATATGAAGTTGCATACTATCAAAATGAGAATATGGTTGACCTATCCAAGACCTAACCCCATATTGTGATATTACAGTGTTTGCATTAACTTCAGTGTACCTAGTTGGGTAACCATTTTGCTTAGTTAATTGTGCTTGTATGTCTTTGTATCTGGAATTTCCAATATGTGGCTTCAGGGGTAACAATACCTACACCTGCATGCCGAGTTTCATTGAAACCCATTCAGAGGTTTTAAAATATTAGTTGACGAGAAACAGTACAACAGTAATAGAGTCAACAAATATTTTGATTTATTAAGAGATGAATCATATTATTAGGTATTCTGGGAGTGATTCCACTACAAACTATCAATGAATTCAATATTTTCTTCACTAGTTAAGATCAGTTTATTACAAGAATCTCCAAAACACACTCTAAAATCACATACTTACTTTCAGATATTTTTTAATCAAATCATGTGATAGCACTACAGATGGTTGGTTGACTAATATCTCTTCTAAATAGTAGATATAAAACAATTGTTATCAATAGCTGCTCATTTGTAAAGGAACAGCTTTTGATATGGAGATAAAGCACATACAATTTAATCCAATAAATTATTGATGTAAATGCAGTATAGACCCCTAATTATCTAGACAGATTTTAGATTCCAAATGATGCAAAAGAGTATAAAGAAAGGGGTATGCCTCAAATGTTGTCAGTTTAGTCACCAATATAGGCTTAGAGAGAGAATAAAAATAATAATACGATTCTTGTAAGACAGCTGTTAGTTTTATACCTAGTCTGTTCTCAATGTTTTACAAAGAAAATATGGTAGCAATCGATGTTTACACCTGCCTAGATTACGTAAACTGTGCAGTATACTACAAATAACAAAAACAAGTGAAAAAAAGTGACTCACCCGGTTTCATAAACCTCTCTGAGATGCGTTTACCGTACACTCGCCACGAAATAAAAATCAATAACAATGTAAACAATAAAATCAGGAAAAACGTCTTAAACAACAGAAATTGGAACTCGTTGAAGTATAAAACCTCCGCTAGCTCGTCGTAGAAAGATAACTCAGTGAAAACAATAGATTTTGGAAAACTTTCAATCGGCAGCGATGAAATGCATGAATCGAAGAAATCCCTTGCGAACGACAAAGTATCCTCGATTTGAAGATACAGAGCCTCGTAAAGGGTGGAATTGAAAACAGCGTTGTCGAATAACGACATTACACGTAAAATAAAAATGTTTAGATACAAATAATTTGAAAAATGTAATAATAGTTCATACTGAAATCTACGAGTACGAACCGCATGTCACTTTTCGTTGACATACAGACAGTCACGTCAGATGTATATGACAGTGTTGCCAATTTGCTTATTTTATTCTGCCTCTGTAAAAGATTTTCTTTTTCTTTTTCAGATGTGACAGTGTTGCCAATTTGCTTATTTTATTCTGCCTCTGTAAAAATATTTTCTTTTTCTATCAGCATTTTACGATATTATTAATATCGTAAATTGTATATAATTTAGTAATATCATATTATTAAATATTATGTAATTATTATTTAGAAAAATACATAGAGATTTGACTACAAAAGTACTTGTTTTATTTTCCAGCAACAATGTTTCTTTTTCTAGCTTTCCATTATTTAAGCAAGTTATCAATATTTAGGGTTTAGAATAATGAACGACTTTGAACATTAGTCTTTCCACATGATGTAGCCGTGTAGGCCAGGGTAGACACAACTTAAGTAGCTAGGACCCAGGGCTGTGCTGGGGCAACTCTGGGCCACAAATAATGCAGCAGGTTTGTTTGCGTTTTGGGGGACTGTTTTATGTAATTTTGACGTTCGAAAAGTGCTGATTTTCAGCCTAGTTTGAATAAATTACTTTTGAGATGACCTTGATTTGTTGCAAAAAATTTTTGCTCGTTGTATCTTGTTTTTGGTAGAATAAAACACTATGTTAATTATTATGAATACATTTAATACTTTGATTGTAAAACGTGATTAATTACGGAAAGGACCTTGGTTTTTATTTTTTATACGTTAATGAGGATGAGCTGAGCTGCCTTTGCCACATGCAATATGTGGTAAAGGCATGATAGGCAACGCATGCTTGTATTTAAAAATAATTTATTTTTTTATTGGAAGATTGCGCGCGCACTGCGGCTACTGTAATTAATTCTAGCACGCTATGGTGTGATTAATTAAAGTTTTATGTAACTTTTCCACAGACATTACGCCGGTTAGCTAGGCAATTTAGACTTCAGACGCCGCCATCTGACGTCTAAATTGTCGGCGGCGGCGGCATCATGGGCGTGAATGGTGAAAATATGGTAATTCGGGTATCATCAGGTGATGGACCTGATGATACCCGAATAGGCATGATGACTAAAAAATGTTTTTTTTGTCCGTCATGTAGGTTATTAAAATATATTGGATACGTATTTTTTCTTTTTCTACGTAATCAAAAGATTACGGCGATACATTGAGTTAAAATGTGGCATGACGTCACGTCTTGGTAGATTTTATACGTAGAAGTGACGTAGCAAGCCCCCACTCCCGAACTTTAATGCGAGTTATCTAAGTCATTTTTTATTAATATGATAAAGCAAAAAATACGTGTCTAATATTTTTTTATTATCTGACTGACGGACTAAATAGAATTTCTTTTTTTTTACCCAGGCATCATCCCTATTACCACAAAGCTCTTCAAAGCGGGCGGGGCTCCAATCCTGAGAGAGCTCGTGAGTCTCTTCAAATTCCGTCATACAAGAAGGTACAGCGCCCTAGAGGCCGCCATGAAGTGCGAGGTTCTGTTCTTCAAAAAAGATGATAAAATCTTGCTGAAAAACCACATATAGACCCATCTCACTTCTGAGATCAAATGATCTCGAGAGTCATTACGAACCGCCTCATCAGGAGATTTGTGACAGGTGACCAGAACAAGCCGGGTTTCGAAAAGGCTTCAGTATCGTACCGTAAAATGCTGTAACTTTGCCTAGATTTTGACGTTTTTTGTTCGTATCTCTGAACCTGTTTATTATTATGGCTTTTAATGAGTTTTGCAAGGATGGCCTTATTCCTTGCCAAGTACCTAGAACACAAATGTTTTTAAATCTTGCTGTTTTTTCGAATGACAAGCTCCCAAAGTCGTAGGAAAAGACAACACACAACAACAAGTTGGGCACAAAATTGCCTAGAAGGATATCTCAATAAATAAAAAGTTGATCTTTACAGTATTTTTTTTTCTGTGTGCATGAGACACCGTTCTTGAACCTGGCATTTGCATTATTGCCATGTGTACAATCCCGGTTCGTGACTGTACCTTCATGTCTTTCGTATTTTTTTTTTCACAGCTAATGGGCAAGTTGTAGCAAGCACCACAAACTTTCCATACAAATATATCGTTGACTCTAGGGTTGTCCAAAAAAACTATAGCTTATTATTTCAATACTTTTAGTTACTATATTCAAAAATTAAAAAAAATCACAAATGCAATGTTTCTTTTGGCAATAATGTCTCATAGTTACAAATATAATAAACAATTTTTTTTTTTTATAACATGGCTTCACCATAGGGTTTATTTTGAGTAAATCCAACTTCCACAAACTAAAAAGAGCGAAGAAGTGAAAGTATCAAATAAAATTGTGTGAACACCGTTGCGAATAAAATATCCAAGGTAGTAACAGTTTGTTGTCGCAGTTTCGTCTAAGTTGTAGATTCTACAACCGTTACCAAAGGAAGGATGACGCTCCATGACATTTTTCAGGTTATCAAAGAAAGACCTGACAGTTTCTTTATTGAAAGCGGTGGCACGCGCCATGCTGCATGCTTCAGGCCTCTTCAGTGTTAATTCTGGATGCCTTGATTTGTATGACCGAAGCCATTCAACACCTGCCATTTGATCTTTTTCCCAACTAGCAGGACATTAAATATTATTTACTATCGCCATTTGATAAGCAATACGGCGCACATCTTTGGAGCTTAAGCCGTAAAATTTCAACGCACATTCTTCGATGTATTCTTTAAGTGCTGTTTCTTGTTCGACTGAAAACGTTCTATTAACTTCGTAGTTAGGAGTAAATCTTAGACCTGGTAAAGATGCATCGTCTATATTTATAGGGTTTCTTTTACTAACCTCAAAAAAAACCACCAAATTGTAACACTTTTAACATATGATCTATTCCACTTAATCTACGCAATATGTTTAATGCCAGGTTAACATGAAAAATATGAATTTTTCAACCATAATTTAATGAAAAATCTTTAAAGAATGACGAAAATACTTACATTTTTGTCGAAAAACTTAAAAATGCTCCACAGACACGTCTTCTGAGGGGTTCTCGAGAGTGTCCTTACGCGATATAATGCACGATCTGGCAACGCAGCGTTTTAGAAATATTACAGTGTTTTATTGTGTACCACTGTTTTATTGTTGGACATCTGACCCTACCTATGTTAGAGTGTGGTTTGAACATTGTTTTAACTTATAATGTATTTTAAAACGAAACAAGTAAGTACTGTTCTTTGCTTACAGCTTCGTATGATGAAATAACTTTGTTTCCACTGAGTAGTCAGCATAATATTACGAGCTCCTGGTTTCCCGTTTCTTCATTATAACTGCAATAGAATTAAGACTTAGGTACTGAAATACAACACAAAATTACGCCAGAAATGCCCGAATGATTAGGTTCGGTTAGATTAATTATTAAATTCGACAAGTGACAACCCTAGACCCAGGCAATGTTGTGTCACTCACGTATATAAAACAGTGTAGGTAGGTACCTACTAAGTCATTTTGAAGAAATCGAGTCCTTTTCGTAAAAATATCAAACCATACGGAAAATAGATAGTATTTTCTTACCTTGTGACGTTATTCCTGCACGAAAACATTTTTTTCTGTAGCTAGAACTGTAAAAGCTACAGGACCCTAAAAATTTTCACCCATTCCCACCGGTTTTTGACTTTTGTCGCACTGCTGACGGAGTAATAATGGAGCTACCATTATAAAAAACCGGTCAAGTGCGTGTCGGACCACGCACAATGAATTGGGATGAATTTATCCCAAGAACAAACTTAACATTGTAGTTGAAAAACATGTTCTCCCATACATTCCAACTACAAATGTCCATAGTTAAACGAAAAGGATCCAACCCACATTACACTGTGTGTTGGATCCTTTTCGTTTAACTATGGACAAATGTAAGTTTGTACGCACAATATTGAGAGATTTACCATGTTATTTTAAGACCATAGAGTTCCTATAGGTTTTCCTGTAATCTCTAGCTATAGAGTTATTTTCTGTATTTTTTTTTTTCAAAATTTTAAGCTTAGTAGTTTCGGAGATAAAGGGGGAAAGGTCAATTTTCGTCTATTTTCTTAAATAACTTTAAAACAGTTTATTTTAAAATTATCAAAAAGGTATATTCGCCCTTTCGCTAAAAAAAAAAAACTGTTGATTCTTCTTTTCGTTCATCTAGACGCCCTAGACGAACGAAAAGAAGAATCATCACAAAACTAGACGGCCTAGACTCTAGGCCGTCTAGGGCTTATGTTTTGTGTGCTTATGTGCTTGTGTGTAGGTATGTATGGAATTGTAAATTCAACTAAAAATGAAAAAATAAATTTACTTTTAAAAAGTAAAAACCGACTTCAAAAACCTAAAACGAATATCTTTCATAAAAAACTTAACAGCTTCTGAAGTCAGTGTCTTCACTCCTTCAATGCACCTTAGCTTCGCACCGACTTCAGAAGCTGTTAAGTTTTTTTTATGAAAGTTATTCGTTTTAGGTTTTTGAAGTCGGATTTTGAAGCTTTTCGCCGCGCACACTCATTATCGCTCTAGCATTGGCTAGAGCGATAAAGAGTGTGCGCAGATGTGCGCAGAAAGTGTGCGTAGATAAAGAGAGACGATCCTGAGAGATAGAAAAGGATAGAGCATGAAATAATGCGATTCCGTGCTGACATATGTGGCTTCACCCTTACTATTTGGTAAGGAAAACGATCCGATAGAGTAACTGAATTTATATGAGTAGATCATTCACACTATGACGAGTGAGTAAGTCTGAGATACGTCTGTAGAGAAAATGATCCTGCAGGATGATATTACACCATGATTGATAAGAATTGATAGGACAACATCTAGGTTATTAGCAACATGATTGTTTAATCACACCATCAGAGAATGGCTGTATTGTATTACAGTTTAAAATGGTTGCCATTTTCAGTAATGGACGACACGATGGTCTGCAACTTAGAACGGGCTGTAAGGAGCACACGTAAAAGAACCTTTTTTGGAGTATTTCCGTTTGAGCACCTATTTTTAGAGCACCTAAGTAATTTGCACAAAAGGTATTCCCATACCTTTGATGCAAAATGCTTAGGTGCTCTAAAAATAGGTGCTCAAACTGGAACACTCCCTTTTTTGTTATTGTGATTTCTATTTTATCTGTGTATCATTTGTTGGAGATCCCAAATAAATACACATATGTAAACCTACATCCAACCTACATTTTGGAAAAAGTCGGTTTTAAGTAGGCAGATTTAAGGCCTGCGAGCTGGGCCTGCACTCTCGTCATAGATAGCGATCGCTTTACGACCGAATTCGTTTGCAAAGTCCTAGTGGGGTACCTAGACGGTCAAAATTGCTTGACATGCATGTGATGTTTTCGTGTTTGCCATGCAATTTGAACGTCTAGGGGTCCCTAGGACTTTTCGACCGTATCCGGTCGTAATCTATCACTATCTATGTCGAGACTGCAGCCCCTGGATTGGCAGTAAGGATAGCATTTATGGTAGAGAAAAAATACACATCATATCACACCTGTATTCCCTGAAGGGTTAGGCAGAGGATTAGGTACACTATCTATAATACACCCACATTTCGCCATTATTCTTGACTCGGTGGAACGCAGAGCTAATCGCCAGCCGCCAATGAGCCTCATTGGCGACGTAAAACTGGTGAATGCCAAGCTTCATAGCTTGGCTCATCGCCGCAAGGTTGCCTGCTTGTCGGTCTTCTACAGATTGTACTTCGGAGAGTGTGCTCAAGAACTCCACGACCTCATTCCGCCGGCCCTCTTCTACCATCGGACATCTAGACGCACTGCCAGTTACCATCCCTACCTAGTTGCTATTCCACCAATTTGCACTAAGCGCTTCCAAATGTCTTTTATAATGCGCACAGCAAAAGAGTGGAACTCACTACCTGCGTCTGTGTTTTCGAGCGCATACAACCCTAATCTCTTCAAAGTGAGAGTGAACAGGCTTCTTCTGGGTAAGCTCACTCCATCGTCGACTCTGTCTCTGTCGCCTCCGACCTAGACTAGAGTCAAGGGCAAACCCATCTTAAATAAAAAAAAAATTAGGCTCGCCCCCTGGGGTAATAGGTGGCGAGCCTATCGCCATCAACCGGGCACAAATCCAGACTCCGGACTGCTACTTAGAATTTCCAGATAGAAACACCCAATAACACTGGCCGACCTAGAAATCGAACCGAGGACCTCATGCTCAGCAGTAGCGCTTGTAACCATTAAAGCAACGAGGCAGCCCTCCAGAGAGAAGAAAAATGTATGTTTACTTATTTTCAAATGTCAACTATGGTACAAACTCATTTACTTTTTGATAATTAGTCATTAATCAATAATCAGAAATCTATTATCATAAGAACGTTATTGTTGTTATCCTAGGGAACAGTACTTTTTTCGTGATGAAAGGTACCCTATATCCGTTTCTGTAAACCTGACAACGTATGTGCAAAATTTCAGGATGATCGGTTCAGTGGTATAAACGTGAAAAGGTAATAAACAAACAAACCTACTTTCGCATTTATAATTATTATAGTTAGGATAGTAAGGATACACATCATATATAGTAGGATGATTCATTGTTTTCGTTGATCATTCATCTAAGACTGCTCATTAATTGATGTAAAGTGGACTGGACAGCATGAAGTTATCAATAGGTACTAGGAGGTACAGACGCCAGCACATCAAGCTACTACAATCTGTCAAATTTCTTTAATAGGTTTTCAACTTTATCGCTGAAGCATTAGGTTGAAGGTTGATTGGGAAAATTTTACAGTTTCGGGTAACTTGACCTGCTGTACATACAAAAAAAATCTAATCTTTTTACCCGACTGCCAAGGGGGGGTTATGTTTTTCTCGCATATCTTGTATATTTGTAAATTTCTTTATTACCGCATATCTACTAAACGGCTGGATGGATTTCGACAGTTAAGGTATCGTTTTATTTGTCTTAGAAACCCAAGTGTCCTTAGATAGGTGTTTGAAAAAAAAAAACAAAATGATGGAAGTTTGGCGCGAAATAGTAATACGTTAATAAAAATTATTAACCCATCCTGTCGAGTAGGGTATCAACATAAACGAAATTAAAATGAGATTAAAAAAATATAGTTATATGTTTAAACTTATTTAGGAATAATAAATTAAATAAATGACAAATATCCGTAGCCCAATCATATTTAAAACGAAACAAATAAATTGAAATACAAAATATTAAAAACTAAAAAGATTGAAATTAAAAAAAAATATTAAAAAAAAAAACAAAAACCCGACTGCTCAAACACAACTGAAAAGCCTACCTACCTATAATAATCTATTGAATTGTGGTATTGCACGCGGGGACAAACCGATATCCTGAAATATGGAGTAATTTTTGTTTGTCTCCGCCTGCGATATCAAAATTCTATAGATTATAGGAAGGTAATTCTTGTTTTTCTCTTTCCAGTCATGAGTTTGTGCAGTAGGGATTTTTTTTGATAATTTTTTTTTATTAAAATATTAGTCTACATTACCTTGACCTCTGGCAACCGCTGCGGGTTTTAAAAAAGGATGATCAATGATGCCTTTACCTCCTTTTCTACTACCTTCTCAACGTCCCCTTCGCTAAAGGAAGCTACAGCATCACACGCAGTCTAAGTTCCGATTATAGACCGAAATGAAGTAAGGAGGAAAAGAAGAAGGTGCTACTCTTTCTCCTTGTGCAGTTGTGACGTAATCTCGCCTTTTGCGACACACTCACGGAGAAGGGCCAGGCCTTTTCTGTTCTATTGCCAACGAGCCGACCTGTCAAAAAATGAGACAACCGTGCAGGGGCTTCGATAGAATACAGAAAAATAAATGCATATCAGGAACATCAAGACATACTTCAACTTCAAGTAGTACACTTTAAATGTCATGATCATGATCAAGACTTATCGACGTTGTATGACAAGATTCATCCTATCTTATCTCAAACAAACTCCACATAATCTTGGTACTTTGTTTCAGTTCTCCCCGTGTTTCCACTCTAATAATGTTAATGTAGTGAGTTTTATTTAATTATTAGTGAAATAAAATTGTGCGTTTGGAGATCTTTAGGGTGAGTCTGTAATAATAATTATATTTATTACTTTCTTAGTTCCAAAATACACATAGAAAGACTTATAAGATGGCTGCGAGGTCACGAACGTCAACATTTTTCTTACTCAGTTATTTCTTTAAACACGGCACTGCATTTCTTGTTTAAAGAATGTGGATGCCAATATTGAAAGGAGACCATTTTGACAAGACGTTTGACGTCCGATTGATCTCCTTTACAGGATCTCTTGTAAGAGAGGAAAATCCGTTTGCTAGATACATGCTAGATCCTTCCGTGTTTATACACCTCTTGAGTATTTGACAACGCCGACTTGAGTCGTCACTCTAACTTCCCTCGAAGAAACAATTCAGTAAGGCGGAATCGGTCCTTTGACATAGGTAGTAAAGAGAGAGACTGGATTCGTTTTCTATACCATTTGCTCCGTGTTTGTTTAAGTTTCTCCCGTTTTAGGTCTTAAATCTAAACGGTCCCCGAAACAATCAATTGCAATGACTGTCTTGCTGACCTTGCTGTCGTTATTGTTATTAGTAATTAACTCTTTAATTATTTTACTTCGATGGTCCTAGTTTATCATTTGTGACTTCAAGTTACTGCTACATAATACGGCTATATGTAAGTGGGTACGCCCTTTATGCCTAGAGGCTTTTATTTAGTTATAAAGTTCTGTTTACGTTTTTAGTTTTGTATTTTTATTTCTGCATGAGTATAGTTTCCGATTTTTTTTTTTTGGTATATTGGCGTGCACACGCTGCTGCTGCACAGCTGACGTTTTGTTGCGTAATACCTAAATTATCTTGCGCAGTGCTGTATATACGTACAATCAATTTTTTTAACTGAACGTGTACAGCTGTGCTGCTGGGGAGTTTGTTGCGCCACTTCTTCTCCCCAGCTAAAGCGCTAGGAAGTAGTGAAGGCCGGGCGTTTTGGGGGACTGTCTTACGTAATTTTGACGTTCGAAAAGTGCTGATCCTCAGCCTAGTTTGAATAAATGACTTTTGAGTTTGTAAATTTTTACGTTATTGATATACATTGACTAAGTGCAATTGAAGCGATTGACAATATTACTAAAATATAAATTGATGGCAATTGCGTTTGATCGTTTCGGGGTCCCCTAAAATCTCGATCCACGTAGGTATATTTCAAGCGTCAAAATTACACATTCAAACCACCAATTACTTAAATTATTTCGCACCCCGTCAAAAAGAGAACGTATAATTAACGACCACATAAAACAGCGTCACCCTTCAAATTATCCCTATGATACAGCCATTTCAGTCTTGCCAACCATAAAATGGCACTTTGAATGTCTTTAACAGCTTCCCCCAGTTCCCACATAAAACTTGAGTTGGTAAACTGTTCTTAATGAGAATTATTTTCGTTTTGATTGTTTTGATGTTGGAAGGAAATGGGCCGGGTGAAAGATCAATATTGTGAGTTGTTTCCAAAGCTACCAGTAGTTTACAGAAATTAATTGGGTGATTATGCTGAGGTTTTGACTTTTGATGCGAAGAAATCTTTCTGGAATTAAATCTGGAATTAATTTTCGATGCACTTTGGGTAGTTGCCGAGTTTGCTGACTGGTAATTTAGTTGCTTGTTACCTGCTGCGGTAGGACCTTTGTCTTACAGCCTGCTTCTTTCTCAGAGGATTTCTCAGAAGATTGAATTGATTTCTATAATTCTATAGCTAAGTTAGAGAGAGTGAGAGCTATAGCTATGTAAAATACTGGTATTTAGCTGCATCCGGTTAGACTGGAAGCCGACACCAGGCAGATGATGATGAGAGATACCAAATAGCTCACTGCTATACCTTACCTATACATTACTTATTATACTGCTATGCATTGCTTCTTATTGAACCATCCTGTAGTTTGACTAAGTCTTCTCTAATGAGTTGAGAGTGGAGCTTTCAATGAAATGCCTTGCACTGCTGAAGAAGTCCCTTCGGAAACGATGCAATGAATGGTTTTTAGGATTCCGTACCTCAAAAGGAAAAACGGAATCCTTATAGGATCACTCGTGTGTTTGTCTGTCTGTCTGTCCGTCTGTCACAGCCAATTAGCTCCAAAACTAATGGACCGACCAAATTGGTACACGTATGAATTTCTGTGACCCAAACACGGACGTGTAATATGGGGGTCAATTTTAGGGGGCAAAAAGTTTTGCAAACTACCGTGTTACTAAATGAAAGGGCTTACTGTGAGGGTCTCAAATATATATATTTTTTTATAATTTTAAAATAAAGTGTTCTATAGTTATTTAAGAAAATATACGAAAATTGACCATTCCGATTATCTCCGAAACTACTGAGCCTAAAATATTGAAAAAAAAAAAAATACAGTAAATATTTCTATACCTATAAAATACAGGAAAACTTATAAGAAGTCTATGGTCTTAAAACAACATAGTAAATCTCTCAATATTGTGCGTACACTTACATTTGCAGTTGAAATGTATGGGAGAACATGTTTTTCAACTACAAGTTTGATCTTGTGATAATTTCATCCAGTTGGATGAATTTATCACAAGAACAAACTTAACATTGTTGTTGAAAAACTACAAATGTCCATAGTTAAACGAAAAGGATCCAACCCACATTAGGTGTATTGGTTGTGGGTTGAATCCTCTTCCTTTAACTATGGACAAATGTAAGTTGGTACGCACAATATTGAGAGATTTACCATGTTATTTTAAGACCATAGACTTTTTATAGGTTTTCTTGTAATCTATAGTTATAGAATTATGTTTTGTATTTTTTTCAAAATTTTAACGGATCCCTTCATTCCGACACGCACTTGCCGGTTTTTAAAGGATGACCCACTTACTTTACAGGTACAAAAATTCTAGAATGCCGTTGGTTTTCGTTCATAGATGCTGCTGTATTCTTGCTAAAGAAGACAAAAAGGCATCAATACATACCTGAAAAATCGCAATTTTATACCCAAAACCTCTATAAAATATTAGTAGATATCAAAATCAAAATTCAGTCTTCGTTTTTAATGTATATACGTAGATTATTTTATCTGCCTTTGTCGTGAATAGTCATAAACAGTTTATGGCTTATGCATATTATGACTCAGTAAAAATCTGTGGGTGATCGTGATAAGGTCTGTTTGTTCCACCCCTTAGGAGGTGGAACGGAGGATAGTTTAATGGTAAAGATAGTATACTGGTAATGTAGTGTAACTTTACGAGGTCTTGACAAGAACCGAGTTTTGGTTAAGGCGAAACGGGTCCCAAAGAAGATATTTTGAGGCATTTCGGCTGCACGCAATATCAATTTTTGCTACATACTTCTTTTGCATATTATAAAAATTGAAGATTTTCTTTAGTAAATTATGAAGGCCAAAACATGATTGACACAATTTTGCTTGATTTTGAGAAAAAACTGTTTTATTCCGATTGTAACGCAGCTTTCATGTTCTAAATATGGGCGTCTCAACATATGGACATCGGAATTATTTAGGTAATTTGTGAATATTATCAAAATTAATCATTTGTGAAAATATTCACAAAAGAAAAAATCACCAATTTGATTACAGGTGTGGCAAAAAATATAAAACTACCATAAAAAAGAAACATCAAATAGCATCGACATGTGACAATTTTTGGCATTGTTTCACTTCAATATTCATCACTCACATTGATGAATACACGACTAACAGACAGACACCACGGACAGACGGACAGGCACCTCGAAACCAACGCCACTCAAAAATCGTCTACATGAATGACAGCAATGAAAAGGGACGAAGTTCCAAACGTAAAACTTCAAGCTTGGATACATTTAGGTAGGTGGGAAGGTAGGTAGAGGTACGTTTGGTAAAATAGAACTACCGAGGTGGATAGTTTAGTATCTACAACACAAAGTATAATTTATGGCATCCCCTGTTCTTTGTCTTTACAGGTTCTTTACTGATACGACATGCATTCCAATCTTTTCAGTGCCTGGAAAAAGCAAAACATTTCCAATTAGAAGACAGATACGACAATAGTTAAAACTACGAAATAAAGCCAAAATTCATTATAGGTAAGTACTAGGATAGTTTGCTAGGTTCATAAAATTCAATAAAATTTCGTCTTCACTTTCAGTCTTAAAGACATAAGGGGATTATGGGTTTATTTTAATGTAACAGAACATTTGTTGGAGAAAAAACAGCCAGGCTGAACTGGGAGTGGGCCGGCCACGTCGCACGAATGCACCCGGGGAGATGGGCAAAGATCGTCACCCACTGGACGCCTGAGGGAGGACATTGCCGTCGAAGGAGACCACGGCGAAGGAGGTGTGACGATCTGATAAGGTTTTCCGGGTCAACATGGCCAGAGATACACAAGATAAGGGAGGATTGGAGGGAAACAGGCCTTTAAACAGCAGTGGAATACAATGGAGGCTAATAAAAAAAAAATAAGAATATTTTTTAAATCCTACATGCTCCATTTGGCCAAGTCAATGCACCTAACCCCATTACGATACCATTTCGCCTTAACCACTTAACTGTCGTACGTACACACGTTATACGTAAGTAAAATATTTATATAATATGTAAATATAAACGTATAAAAAGTATCACCCGAGGGTGGCCGTGGGCTTACAGTAGTTGTGAACCTATGGGGTTCGGTTGACATTCGAGCACACATTGAGATGACGTATGCGGTATTTTTGTATATAAACGGACAGTTGAGGGGAGAGAAAGGGGAATTTTTCGAAGCGAATAGAAAAGTTAGTTTTCTCCCTAGTGGTCACAAGTGCAACTGTGCGGCAGACTTGATTTATGAATATTCCATAAAATTCTGTAGATATCAAAAGTGTTCAGGTTCACGGCCCTAATTCGACCGTCCCTATCAACAATGTCGGTTCTGCAGGAACACTACTGTTTATTTCCTACTGAACAGTGGTCTTTTTCGCAGAACTGACATTGTTAATATCATAAAGATTCTTTTTTATCGTTAGGGCAAACTTTGAACTGCCCTCAGTTCAAAGTTTGTTTTGACAGTGAAAATTTTTTTAAAATTGTAATTCGATTTATGTAAAAAAGTGAATATTGGTAAAAATGTATATCCGACATTGTTAATAGGGACGGTCGAATTATAACCCGTAGCAGTATGTATTTTTTTTTTTTTACCTATAATGGGTCATACGCATTACATTATAAAGGTCACTAATTAAATAGGTAAAGAAGAAAACAAGTGCAACTCTTGAGCGTGGTTACTGAGTCCAACCCCTGAGTCGGTCAGTGTTATTACGGAAATCTAAGAAGCAGTCTGGTTTCTTCCCATTTAATAACAACAGAGTGTCACTATTAGATGTTTAGATGGGACTTATAATATAACTGGCGAAGTGTGGAAGTACCTATTAGGCTTACTTACAAATAATCCTCTCGACCGATGGCGATCACGGTGACCTATCTCAACGGAGACTAGCCAGGTACACAGAATATAATATAATGTACAAGTATGTGCGCAAACACAGCTGCACTCTCTTTCCTGCACTCTCATAGTCCGATGGGATGACCATCCGACACGACCGGGGAGATATCAGGCGTAGGAACAACGGCTCTATGTGCTTTCCGAGGCCCGGAGGTATCACTCCACCAACTTCCAAAACCTGGGATGCTATGCTGAGAAATTCCTAATGGAAAGACCCAATAACACTTTGCTCGACCTGAGAATCGAGCCCAGGACTTCACGATCAGAAGTCGTGCGTGCGACCACGAGACCAACGGGGCAGATAACGAGACAACTACAGCATTTATGGTATAGATAATAGTGACATTATTAACATTATTATAAGTACACGAAATGCGACGTACACAAAGTGCGAATCACTCATAAGGGACTCACTGATGCATTATGAAAAGAGCATCGATTATACCAATCTTGTTGCGCATACGCATTCCTTGGAAGGACCGACGAATTACGATCACAGTGAAGTGTGCAGTCGCATGTTAATGCGTCCCAATCAAAATACTTCTAAGTACTTCCCATGCGCTCCAAAATTTTGTAAAACAAGTGAAGTGTGTAGCATTTGAATTCGTTCTTAGGAGCTCCATAGATTTGAAAATGTATCTAATCGAACCCTAAAAATTCCAATTTTGAAATTTTTTGAGTAGGGTATTATTATTATTACGTCTCTTGACAATTTATTATTATCCATTTCACTACGTTGCTATGTTCTGGATTGAAGGGTGTGGGTGCCGGATGGAGGAAAAATCCAAAATTCCTGTGCCAGTATCATTGCAGAACGCGAATTCCTGACTAAGAACAAAGCATACATGTATTCAGATTCACATACAAATCAGTATAAAAATACACTGATTGTGAGTGACAAGCATCCAATGTCCCTGTTACAGAGCGTCCGCTGGCGACATTGAGATGGTGACGTCATGAGCTCATAACCCTTGCTACAATCAGTGGTGACGTCATTAGTTGTGCATATGTGAGTGGAGCGTCTGCGGACGAGACGCTTCACTCACACGTGGATTGGAATTGTGGCTTTATTTGATTTTGACTAGATTTTGACTGTGTTTGTAGAATAGACTGAATATTTTGCATAAAATATGATGCATAAAAGGTAGTTTCACATATTTTGCTTACTCATTAATACCTATTTTCATCGTGAAGAGCTTGTGGCTAAGTAATAACAGCCGCACGAGTCGATCCATCAGGTTAAGCTACGCTTGTCGGGGTTGGTTTGTGGATGGGTGACCATCTTTTCATACTGAGACTCCTCCGTGCCTCGGAAAGCACGTTAAGCCGTTGGTCCCGGCTGTCATTCGTGGATCTTTGACAGTCGTTACGGGTTGTCAGAAGCCCGAAAGTCTGACAACCAGTCTTACCAAGGGGTATCGTATTACCCAGTAACTGGGTTGTGGAGGTCAGATAGGCAGTCGCTCCATGTAAAATACTGGTATTCAGCTGCATCCGGTTAGACTGGAAGCCGACCCCAACATAGTTGGGAAAAGGCTAGGCAGATTGATTGATTGACCTATTTTCATCGTGCAAAAAATACCTTAAAATAAAATTGTAAACAAAAAAACTTCAATTAATACTACGAGATCATGTGATCAATAAATACTTTTGTGATCACATGATCTCGATCTGAATAAAATTAAATCCGCTTATAGTGTAAAACTAAAAGGCTAAGTAATAACAGCCTCACGGGTCGACCCATCAGATTCAACTACGCTTGCCTAGGTTGGTCCGTGGATGGGTGACCATCTTTACATACCGAGACTCTTCCGTGCCTCAGAAAGCACGTTAAGCCGTTGATCGCATCGGTCATTCGACGGATCTTTGACAGTCAAAGAAGCCCGAAACTCTGACAACCAGTCTTACCAAGGGGTATCATATAGGTACCCAGTTGGTGGGTTGTGGAGGTCAAATAGGCAGTTGCTCCTTGTAAAATACTGGTATTCAGCTGCATCCAGTTAGACTGGAAGTCAACCCCAGTATTGTTGGGAAAAGGCTAGGCAGATTGATAGTGAACATATGTCAAAACGTGTTCTGAGTTTGTGTGGATATACATCGACCTGGGTAAAAATAGTTTTAAAGTAAAAAACAAGATTAGACTTTGTAAACCTCCATTTGACTTGATAACTAATTTAGGAATACAGTCAGGGTCTCAAGAATCAATAGTCATACCATTTTTTTTTTGGATGGGAAATCATCAAATCACTTCTCCCGCTGTAGGCGGAGCGGGAGAGCGTGTCAGACTTTTACTGACTTAGGGGCTACGGACTACTCACACGTATTCAGCTTATGCCCATAGAAAACAACGATTTTGTATGGAGACGCGTACGCATCCGTTCAGCTCTCCGTGTCTATTCAGCTTTCGCGGCAAACAAGTATAAAATGAGGACAAATGTGTTATTATCATGCGAGTGCTATAGATAGATTTCAGAGCTGTTCTGCCGCGTTCAGCGCTGTTCTGCCGCATTCAGCGTCGAACGTGGCGGAACAGCGCTGTACACGGATGGTTCTTGACTCCTTGCCGACAAGTTGCGATCTGCATAGTTCCTGCATAGATTTGATTTATTATTACGTAACCGCACGCAAGGATTGATAGAGTTCGGACGTCTTTAAAAATAATTATAATGATTTTATTTTTACGAAATAAAAGCGATAGAAGCGTTTCAGCGGAGATAACACGCTGTGACGGCTTTTCTCATTCTTACGACGCTATACGCGGCTGATAGAAGCAGAACTGTAGTGTGATCGAAATCGTTCAGCGAAACGCGAATGGAGCTGAATAAGTGTGACTAGTCCCTAAAACCAACCCGTGTTTCTTTAGTTGCCTGTGAGTGTTGCGGTGTGTGTGTTGTCTGAATACAGTCAGGGTATCAAAAATCAAATAGTCATACCTAAGTTATATTTCCGCTATAATAAAGCCGCTTTCTAATTCCATCACCATTACAAGTCCTATTTTGTAAGCCGTACCTATTTGCCAGCTGTTTATTTACACTATTTTTGCATTTTGTTTCCCTCTCAATTTGAATTCCCACCTTTTTTGCCAGCTGTACGTTTCAGTAATTACTCGTCTTTACGTTAGCTGTGTTTAACTGTCTGTTTATTCGCGCCTGTTTTGTTGGCGGTACACATCTGTGTTGCTGACAGTACCTATATTCTAAGGCGTACCTCGTAGGCGGCTGTCTAAGTACAATAAAATTATTGAAACAAGGCTCTCGTGTTATCTCGTGTATATGCGATAGAGTTGTTATTACCACCTTTGATTAAAATTGTTTAACATTTTCGTTAGACTATCTGTTAGCCAGATTAGCGCTCAGCATCAGTTGAGTTATAGGATAAAGTTCAATCATTCTTCTAAGCATCACAATTAAAAATCTTGGTAAGATACAAATGATGTACTTCGGTAGGTACTTATGTTTTTCTTTCTCAACTCTCTTAACGCGGAGGCCAAACGAACGTATTTTTTGAGCTGAGTTGCGTAAAATAAGTCGCGGTTTTTTTTTTTATAAAATGAGATGAACTCATTTTGCGTCACCGTGTGGCACAAACAGGACTTTAGTATGAAACCGAATGCAGCGTAAATTCCGCGACTCATTTTACGCGACTCACAGCTTAAAAAATTACGTTTGTTTGGCCTCAGCCTAAGAGGCCTATCACAAAATTGCCTTTTGACAGATTAGGTTGAAGCACGGCGACGCATCACATTGGTTACCTATATAGCAATTTGGCAGTTTTAATTAGTAGGTACGCTTATTTTGAGTCTTATATATTTAAAAGTATAAAATTTTAATTTCTTATGAACTAACGTTAATTCTGGTAGAAATTTTACGTAATAACATTTATGTAAAATTTACAGTTAATTCTGAGCGTTTTTAGTACCTAGTTTTATGGTTTTAAATGCGTTTTTTTTTTTATAGATATTCCATACATGTTTCAAAATTATGAGGCCGCGATGGACTAAACCACTATTTAATAGATATTATACTATTCTAAAGGAGGAGCTCATGGCTAAGTAATAACAGCCGCACGGGTCGATCCATCAGGTTAAGTTACGCTTGTCAGGGTTGATTCGTAAATGGGTGACCATCTTTACATACCGAGACTCCTCCGGGCCTCGGAAAGCACGTTGGTTCTCGCTGTCATTCGTGGATCTTTGACAGTCATTAAGGGTTGTCAGAAGCCTGAAAGTCTGACACCCAGTCTTTACCAAGGGGTATTGTATTACCGAACAGCTCTGGGTTGTGGAGGTTAGATAGTAGTCGCTCCATGTAAAATACTGGTATTCAGCTGCATCCGGTAAAACTGGGAGCCGACCCCAACATAGTTGGGAAAAGGCTAGGCAGATTGATTGATATTATGTAATATCTATCACATTATGGGGGGTGATTGATATAAAACTGATAAGATGCAAATCTAACAAGTCGCAACGTGTTTGTTAAAAGTCAAAACTTATGAACGTAGTTACTATCTCTAGGTATAAAACACAGCAGCTGTCACGCTGTATCAAAAGAAAAGGTGTATTACATATGTGGATAAGATTAGATTAGAGATGAAAGTTAGTCGTCAGGCCTTTTCGGAGGCTGGAGGGATTAAGACAGCAAAGAAGGAAGATGAAGCTCTGGCTAAAGTTGTGGCGACACAGTGCTTTCCTACATAACCCATTAGTTCCACTTGCTGATAATCTCCCGCTTTAGTTTATCTGCATGCCTTTAAATAGACTCTGGATCCAGGTATGCCGAAACTAGGAAAAACTGATGCGCGGAGGCCGTGGAGTATAAATGTGGTGCTGTCACACAAACAGTGGGAACCTTAATATACTGTCCAGGTGAACTGTTACCTACACGTTGAAGGAGCTGATGGATGGTACTGAAGTTGCCAAACTCGTAGCCGAATTCTGGCAATCAGCACCCTAAGAAGGGAAGATAAAACTCCATAGAGCGCTATATTGTTTCCTTGGTTACGTTGGGATATCTTCAAAATGGCATGTCAATGACAAGTTAAAGAAGATTTTGATAGAACCTCTGGCTAAACGTCGTGATGGCCAGTGGAGGAAGGTTTTGACCGAATAATAAATACCCAGAAGAAATAAAATTATGATAAGACTGTGTAAAATTTTCATGACGCGACTCAATATCACAACTTTATGTGAGGTTCAGTTGACTTTTATCTGAGCTCCACAATCTATTATTTTCTGTGGAGTACGAATTTTCAAGGTAACCGACATAGCCCAAAGAATTGCCAAACTTAAGTGGCAGTGAGCGGGGCAGATTGCTCGCGCACAGATGGCCGATGCGGTCGAAAGGTTCTGGAGTGGCGACCGCGTACCGGAAGACGTAACGTTGGAAGGCCTCCCACACGGTGGACCGATGACCTTGTGAAGGCCGCAGGAATCCGCTAGAATCGGTCAAGTGGCGGTGCTTGGGGGAGGCGGCGAGGCCTATGTCGTGGACGTCTTTCCGCTGAAATGATGATGATGATGATGACGAATTTCTGACATTCAAAGATTAGTCCTGAAATTGAAAAACATTTTCTAACTGGCATTCAGATTATTATGTAGGTATACTACTTCCCATTGATAAATTATGACGTATTTTATCTAAAATATTGAAACGTACATTTTTAACAGTCTTCCAATCCGCAATATTAGAGAGTCTGTATGAGTTTGAATTCTGGATAAGATATTGTTTATTATCTGTGAATAACGTTTCTCATATAATATATATTAATGGTACTGAATATGCTGCAGGTAGCAAAGAAAAATCTTGTTCAATAATGTGTTTTGTTTACCATTTTCGCGGTCAGTTAAGGGTCAAAGGCTTTTTAATGCAAGACTAGAATATTTATTATTTTTAGCTGTATCTTGCTACTTCTAAATCCGGAATCAGCGTACGTAAATAGACAGACATATTTTTTTCTAGCTTGCGCTGCTGTCTCACTCCAGGGCAAAGGTCTCCCTCCACTCCTTCCATCTTTCGCGAGCCCACGCGTCTTTTTCCAGTTTTGACGGAACATATCCAGCTCGTCCCGCCATCTCCTACGTAGTCTGCTGCGACCCCGCCTCACTTTCTCAGGGCACCAGTTCTGTGCTATCTGGGCTTTATTATTTAAGTTACACCATGTGAATTGGAGGTCAGTAAATCTTGGATGTACCCATCAGACACTTTAGACTTTCAGGCTCACTTGCACTAAAAATAGCTAAATACGTCTAAACCGTAACCGTATACGTAACGCTAACGTTAAACACATTTAAATATTCTTGCTGTCTCTGTCCTCAGCAAAATGAATCAGAACGAATGGATGAATGGATGAGTGAAATGCATCGACCCCAGCGTGGTTTGACCAGGTTCGATTACTCGAATGAACCCCAAGATTTACGCTAGCCTCTGGACCTTCATGTTTCATGGGGCTACAGAGACCATTGCCTGTCAAGGAGGCACTAATGCACTGGGGGGGGGGGGGGGGGGGGCGATAATGGTAGGGAAGACATGACCTTAGGATATGTAAGGATTATTAGAGCCGTACCGGATTTGCATCCTAGAGTAGTCAAAGCAATTGTGGACAGACGAGTGATATTTATCTATGGATAGGCAGCTTTTAGCACCATTGCTGCCAGGTTGTTTCAGGTCCAATTTTACCAGTGAATCTGTTGGTTGGGTTAAATGTTTTCCTCAGGTCTTTTCTATGTCATTGCTATGTTGTTACACGTTGCTGTTTCCAAAGTCTTCGGCTGAGGTCTCGCTACTATCCGTTTCAGGTTTTTTGTAAATCTCGCCTTCTTAATCTTATCTCGTTCTTCAGCCGTGTCCATCCAAAAAATGATTTCCTTGTCGAAGTAAGTTATGACCTGTTTTAAATGATTGACAGAAACATAGCGATGTTTTAAATCCGTTTAGCGTTAAAAGTATTTATAAAGATTTCTGGTGCAAGCGGGTCTCATTATTCTTAATCATTTGTGAAGTAAATCTGGCTATATTCAAGTGGTGACTGTAGCCAATTTTTTCGCTAAGATATGGATTTTCGTAAAATCAAGAGATGAGCTTCGGTTTCTTTTGAGCACATTACCTGTAAAT
Organism: Dicycla oo; assembly: GCA_948252095.1. Taxonomy (NCBI): domain Eukaryota; kingdom Metazoa; phylum Arthropoda; class Insecta; order Lepidoptera; family Noctuidae; genus Dicycla; species Dicycla oo. The sequence goes on along the minus strand of OX411733.1, from coordinate 9,999,142 downwards.
GAGTAAATGTGACTAGTTTGGCTGTTACATAAATGTTTTTGGCTGGTTTGTTCCAGTTAGAAGTAGCAAAGTGGCTAGGAGGAAAGGTTCTGGAGTGGCGACCGGCCGACCGCGTACCAGAAAACGTAGCGGTGGTAGGCCAAGGTGGGCCGATGACCTTGTAAAGGCCGCAGGAATCCGCTGGATGTGAAAAGAACAGAACCGGTCGAGGTGGCGGTGCTTGGGGGAGGCCTATCTCAGCAGTGCATGTCTTTCACCTGAAAAGATGATGATGGTGAGAAGTAGCAAGGTAGAGTAGATGGAGCTGCCTTTGAAATACTCTTGAAAAAAGACGTTTAATCGACTTATTTTAGTCCAGGGTTAAAGTTAGGAGCTGTACTGACTAAAATAGAGCAATAGGCTAACTGTACCACATGAGACGAAATTATATAATATCCGCAGTCATTGAACTATGACTGTACGTAGAATAGGAACATTTATCATAGAGAGTTTGACATGCGTGATATAAAGATTTGCTGGACAAGGCAAGTGTGTATGATGTATTGGAGAAAGGTCCCCATGGAAAAAGGTTGTGAGTAGTTTGGCAGATTTGGGGCTTTTTGTTGGAAATAACTAAACAGGCACGGCATTATTTGGTTCATCTTTTAGTGCTCCAGTAACACTTTGATTACTTCTTTCCATATGAGAGAAGTTTTAACAAAACATGTTAGTGACAGCGTTGTATAATATATTTTAATTTCAAAAGAAGATTTAATTTATTTCTCATTTCGTTTCATCCCCTCAATGTCGTTCTCATTGCGTCACACATGTACCCGAGTGTCATACGAGAACGCGATATAGAGAATCCCATATTATATACGCTGGTCTTAAATTATTAAACTGAATATTTGTCGACTCAGACGTATGGGCCTCAGTCGTTCACGAATGCCGCGTGGGCACAGATGCTCTACGATATGCTACGCACCAATCACACCATTAAGGACTAATTTTCCAATAGAAATAAATAATGCACAGCAGAGGAACGGTCAAAATAGCTACCACTTAACTATTTCCGTACGGTAGTCGCCGCCATTCTTGTTAAGTGATGCGTGTTCGGTACTATTTTTGAATTTTGCCGCGAAAGTTCAATCTAATGGCTTCATCGATTGGCGCGGGTCGTGACTCTTTCAGCCAGTGATTTTTTCAAACGAGGTTTTATTCAGTGATTTTTTTTCTTTTATCATAATTTGTTTGAACATTTTCGAGATTATCACAGTGGATCCGTTTGTGAAGAGAAAAATGAAAATTTTCAAAAAGAAGTTGCGTTTTTCTATAGGATCGAGTTACGTTTAGACATTTTTTTTAAAATAGTTCTGACTAGTTTCAAGTTACGTGATTTTACAAATCAACAGTTACGAATTTACGTTTTTGGAGTCTCCATTGAAGGTATGTTTAATATTACTTAAGTATTTAATTGAATGCATGTTTTCTAAGTGTCAAGAGAGAGATTTTCACCACGTTATTGGTAAAATGAAGAAGGCGTGCGTGTTCGTGTTTTTTAGATTCACAATAACATTAACGCAATCAAGGATACTGAACGAAACACAATAGAAGTTATATTGTTATAACGTCTATGGTTGTTTAGTGTACCTCAAAGTGTTAATTTCTTTTGGAAGACTACCACTGGGGTGCCCTGCTAACAGTCTTCTCTAAATGTACCTAGTTACTTAGCTTAGCCCATCTTGCCTTATGGATATCCCACGACACGTTGGCAATACCAACTCCTACCTATTGAACACATGGAGAAATTTTCTGACAAATTTAGGTGTAGTTTAAAAATCTATCATTTTTGTTTGTTGCATCTATCCATCTATTCTATATAATACATTGTGATTAAATTTTATCGATATGGAATCGATAAAATTGTGACAAGTGAAACAATTTTAGTTAAGTACTTTTATACCCGTTGAAATAACTTAGGTAAGTACCTACATAATGTGCGCTTTTATAAGTTCTAACGTGACGATATTATTGTGGATGTCCTCATCCATAAAATGTATGGAAATACGTGCACGTTATAACGTTATTGTGGACGGAAATTAAAAAGAGTTTTTATACATTTCTGTTTCTTTTAGACCGGTGTAAGCGCGATTACGCGTAGATCCAAGTTTCCCAACGATGGCGTTAAAAAATGATTTAAAAATTTTTTGGATAAAGCGTGCGATATATGTATTTCCAACAATTTCCATAGATTTTACTTCGCTGTGTTATCGTGATGCCATGACGTGGACGTCCACGTTATGCTGCGGTCCTACGGCCCGCTTTCTCACACGCTAGACCGCGCCAGGCCAGGCCGACAGGCCGTGGGACAGTCTGCCTGCGGTGGCCTGTTGTCGCCCGTCCGATCGAATGTATGGGATGATCCGTGGAATGACTGGCTCGGACTGCAACAAGCTTCGACAGGCACATGCCGCTACGGGCCTCGACGCGCCGTGGGAACGTGGCATTGGAATAGCGCTGAATACCTACACCCTAGCGGAAAATGTTGAGAGATTTTTCATCCATTTCTCCGATAACTGATTGTTATGGAAAATAATAGTGATAGCTATTCAGGCGCGGATCTAGGATTTCTCTCAAGTGGGGGCAACTGTTGTAATATGCATAGAAAATAAAAATCCAGATTATAACACTATTTGTGTCTAATTTTGAGTTTTAGACTCGGTTTGGTCGACGCCGGGGGGAGGGGCGGGGGGGGGGACTGCACCCGTTGCCCCCGCCCCTCTGTGTCCGCGTCTGCTATAAAGTGATTTTAAAACGCCAGACACTCTTTCAAGGAATGTAGAAAGGTAGCTCTTGACAAACACTTATATTTACATGTTATCACTTACTGATAATATTTTGCTAATGACAGCAGTTTATGAGACCTGATAACGGCCTTATCATTTGTCACAGGTATTTGTATGTTTTAAACGTCTCGTGGTTATTATCAACCACAATCTTTTGAAGTGCTGTAGACGAATATGTTTCGTTGTTTTTCCGTTGTTATCGGGAAAGACAAACCACCAGTATTACCACGGAGTATCATGTTACCCAGTAACTGGGTTGTGGAGGTCAGATAGGCAGTCGCTTCATGTAAAATACTAGTATTCAGCTACATCCGGTTAGACTGGAAGCCGACCCCAGCATAATTGAGAAAAGGCTCGGCAGATGATGATCGGGAAAGACTAACATTAATGAAAAAAAAAAAAACAATAATGCTAAGCTTATGTTGTATTCCTGTATAATTTACGTCTCATTAAAGATCAAACGGCTTACTAATAGTAGTGTTACTTCCTATAATGCCGCGTTCCCACGGCCCCTAGAAGCCGGTCGCGACCCGTGCCTGTCGAGGCCCGTGCCGAGCATTCCCACGGATAATCCCATACATTCGATCGGACGGGCGACGACAGGCCACCGAAGGCCCTGTTCCCACGGCTTGTTGGCCTGGCCTGGCGCTGTCTGGCCTGTGAGAAAGTGGGCCGTGGGACCGCGGCAGAAAGACTAGTCGTAACCTAATTTTACTTGCGGATGCTTCTAACGGATGTGAGGGTCTTACTAGAACATTGTCTTACGCTTTATTAGAGGCAGTAAAAGTCGTAGTTTTAACACAATAATCGGTAAGAAATAGGTTCTCTTATTTGAACATGACGGAATAAGTAACAGATAATTTTCACCTGTAGTTCTATTGGTTCTTAACACATCTCTCGCTACGCATCCTCGCACATTTCTGGTGGAAAGCCAGCCTAATCCTTTTGCCACAGCACGAGCGAAATTTGTATGTTTGTTTGTTGCGCTTCCACGGCTAAACGGCTGAACCGATTTTGATAACATTTGGTTTGGGGATACCTTGAACCCTGGGGAAGGACACAGGCAAATTTTTACTGACATACCACGTGCGGGCGGAAGCTAGTATTGTGTGGACTGGAATCTCACAGGGGGGACGCTAAACTAACAAATGATAGCAGGGCAATATTTTAAATTAAATATATATTTTCTTAGGATAAACGCCGAACATCTCTTTCATCTGACTTTCTCCTAAAACAAACTAGGGTTATTTTTTATTCAAAAAGTAGTTTGATATTTGAGTGATTGAATGTTAGCCAGTAAAATATAAGGTTGCCCATTGTATGAAACGTTTACAATATAATAAATACAGACATAAACTTACGCCTTCTTCCCACGGTGGCGGGCAGAATCTACAGAACGACACGTGCCACAATACAATCCTTATTTGCTCCTTTGCTTCGTCCGGACCATACACGTGCGCGGGTTATAAATGCTTCTGACCTAACCTGATCTTTTTGTAAGACTTCACCAGTTTCATGAACTTTCATTTTAAAATCGTTCGAATTTACGTTAGGCGTACTCCGCGCGTTTATGCTAGGCGTGACCCCCTGGCCATTTTATGACGTGATTATCTAGAATGAGGCCTTAAAACTAAGTAATAAATATATATATGTGAAACGAATATTTTCAATTTTAAAATCGTTCGAATTTACGTTAGGTTTACTCCGCGCGTTCGTGCTAGGCAAGACTTACTGCAGTGCTATTCTGTTAAAATCTCACCGTGAAGACTTAGGTGAGGTGAGCGTGGAGTGAGCTGTCAATAGTGTCACTCCCTAGCATCAGGTGGAATGACAGCTCACTTCAAGCTCACTGCACCGAAGTTTTCACGGTGAGACTGTTCCTTTTATGACATGCAAGTGAAATTCAACCTAAGGCTAGGTTTACACGGCATTGTACTGCACATTTTTACGGGATAAATGTTACCGAATAAGTAGTGGCGCAATATATTCATTATACTTACGCCGTTACATCCTCAAGATTTAATTATTACTATGTAGTTTCACTTCCCAATGTACTAGGCGTCGCACATAATTTTTAGAGCTGTGGAAATAAAAATCATAAAATTCAAACTGGTCAACATCCACTGACTGCAGCGCCATCTCCACGTAACTTCATTCCTTTTTTATGTGCGGGCGTCGTCGTAACATCGCGTGTTTTGCAAAATATAGTTTTAGTTAAAAAATAGTGTGTTTTAGTGGAAAAAATAACTTAAAAAAATTAAATCGACTTCAAAAAGCAACGAACTCAAAATTATGAAATAACTTTAATTTCGGAAGTCGGTGTCTTGGGATCTGTATTTTACTTTTTTATCACCGACTTCCAAAATTAAAGTTATTTCATAATTTTGAGTTCGTTGCTTTTTGAAGTCGATTTAATTTTTTTAAATAATTTCTTATTTCATAATGTTTAGTTTCTAGTAAAAACTGGAATATTTGTATGTAATAAGTATAGTAATAGTTATAAATATTGCACTAGAATTTGACCAAGGTTTTGAGATGTTTTCCCTTTGACACCACACCCGTAGTTCGTATCAATAAGCCAGGCCGTCACACTTACACGTCCATTGTCTTGAAAACTACTGAACCGATTTTTATGAAACCTTCAAGCCCTAAGTTGAAGTAAATGTAAGCTTACAAAAATGAATGGGCACGATCCGATTAATAGTTTCGTAGAAATGCGTGGACAAACATACATATATCTATAAAATTTTGTATATTTGTTTGGAAGCTCTAATATATTATCATATGTGAATTTATTGCAGTTCCAATAATATTACATACATACGTATCGAATTGAAAGCTACGTGGAGATGGCGCTGCGGTCAGCGGATGTTGACCAGTTTGAATTTTATGATTTTTATTTCCACAGCTCTAAAAATTATGTGCGACGCCTAGTACATTGATAAGTGAAACTACATAGTAATATAGTTTGACTAAGACCGCTGTACCGCGCCTTAGGAATGCGCGGCGAGGCGGGGTGCAGCGCTGGCGAATGAGCGGTGGGAAGCCGTGAGCGTTGACGAATGAGCGGCCGGCACTGCCCCCCGTCTCGCCGCGCACATACCTTACGGCGCGGTACAGCGGTTAAGGTCAAACTATAATTAAATCTCTTCGGATGTAACGTCTCGTATAATTATGGTCGAACATCACTTAAGGTAAGTTCGTTTAACCATTAAGTATACACCCGTTCACACGCCGTCGGTTGTACTGCAAAAAAACATTATCGAATACCCACCGGACTTGTCAAGCAAACCGAATGAACTTTTAACGTATTCGGTCTGTGTGTGGCTGTGGCTTAAGGTTAATAAAGCAATTAGGACGACTATACAATCTCACGTACCTATAGCACAAATAGCAATCGTTCGATCTAGTGCTCCATAGGGAGTCGTAAAATGCTACTTCGAATGGTTGTTGGAGTTGTTAGCTATTGCAATAAACACCACATTTGGTAGCAGTAGCTTTCAAAGTTTTCAATCGAATAGATTTACTGTTTTAGAATTTAATAAAAATTTAGTTACTAAAATTATTGCTCGGAGGCTGGTGACTCGAAGGTTTACGAGGCTAATTTTATATCACCAGATTGTATGTTTATACCTTAAATAAAAGCTACATCACTTTCTAATCCCTAATTATTATAATTATGAATTATTATCATCTAATCCACAGAAAGTTTTCGCGTTGCCAATGCTTTCTCATTTTTTAAGAGCGCCTTATAGAATTTCATTGCTAAAATTACATTTGATCATATCTCTACATTGCTATTAAAAATCTAACTGGCGTCCAAAATGCTAGGAAAATAAAATATGCTGAGTAATAAATGTATATCCAGAGTCTGAATTTGTGCCCGGTTGATGGCAATAGGCTCGCCCCTTATTACATAGGACTTAAACCCTAACCTCTGCTTATTACTTCGTGGAATACAGGCGTGATGTTAAGCTATGAGTTTCATAAAATACTAGATTTCGCCCGCGTGGAGGTCAGTAATTATCCCATGGGAACGTACTACCACGATAAAAAGTATCATATGTGTTAAACTAGGTTATAAAGTATTTATGTGCCAAATTTCATCCCGATCGGTTCAGTCGTTTTTGCGTGATTAAGTAACAAACATCCAAACTTATCATTTGCAATATTAGTAGGATTTAAAATTGCAATTCTGGTTTTGGTACCCAGAGCAACAAAGTGATTCCTGTGTCCATGATTGCTCTTGATCTAGATATGCCCAGAATCGATCAAATCGAGGTTAATAATGACATTATACCTAAGCATCTACTACTCTGTATTACATACAAGCGACATAATTATTATAATAATAATAAGGGTAATATTTCTTACAACTGTTATTTAACCGCTCACGCGACCGAAGTCCCAAAGATGACAGCTCCTAGGGAGGTTATTATGATAAATTGAAAAAATAAGGGGCAGTCATTGAATTTTTCAGCGGTTGGTAAATTAGTGCGACAATTAAACATAAATTGTAATTAAAGATGATATTGATCGGTAATTTCATCCTACAATGTCAGGACAAAAATACTCAAGTAGTGTAATAAATGTGAACGGCTAGTAAAAATGTTAGAATGGGCAGTTATATAAATAATATGGCTGTTCATAGGTTAGGTTGGAACTGTGAACGCGAGCCGAATTGGTCGCAGTAACTAAGTCAGGGCACTCCGGCCAAATGGGATAGGTTTGGTTAGAACTGTGACCAACAGCGCGCGAACCGAGCGAGCGAAGCGAGCGGTGCCGCAGCAGCAGCCAGCGAGCGCTACTTCCAAGTTAGCAACAGGGAAAAGGAAAGGGGTTCTTAAAAATTAGAAGTCGGACTACTAGGGCATGTGGGGATAATGAAAGAGCGCTGTTTGCACATTTTCAAACATTTTTTATATCGCTTTATCGCCGAAGTTTGCATATAGAAAAATCTGAAATCATTATATATGATAGAAGTTTATGTGAAGATTACAGGAAAAATAATATGATGTCTCCAATAGCACACTTTTTTTTTATGGTACGGAACCCTCGGTGTGCGAGTCCGACTCGCTTTTGACCGGTTTTATTTAGTTTACTGCTCAGTTTTTACTGCTGGACTTGTTATTAAATAAGCATTTTGTAATTTTTTTGTAATTTTTTAAAACTACAATAAACAACGGTGTTATGAAACCTAAATGAGAAACAACGCAATGTATATTATTTTGTCGCCTTTACATTACGACATTAGAATTAGCATGGGAATAATATATCACTAAGTTTACCTGATAATTAGCTCGCAATACGATAGGATTATGCTAATTACGCTAGGATTTGATCTCGTGATAGTATCTACGTGAAATTACACTGGTCGGTAATTACTTTAATGGAGTCCCAATAATGCTTTTGATTAACATAATACCTGTAGCTTCAAGCTTGTATTCCCTGAAGGGATACGCAGAGGTTTATAAATACATACCTAGTACTTTAAAATATCAGAGTCCTATTATGTCGAAGTTCTGAGTTTTTAGTCAGAAAGTTCTTAGTCAGAAAGTAAATAATACTCGGACAAGCAATAACTAGGAACGATACAATCTTCGAATAAAATTGCATACTTCTTAAATAATTATACCGCCTAGCGTCCTAGCTAAAACCGAAGTTCCGACCAAAGAGTACGTAATTTTAGTCCCGACTGAAAAACAAAAACGAACTATCTTTTTTTAATTATTTAAAAAAGAGCGTTTTATACTGGCGCGAGTAGTCGAATGTCAGCCAGTAAAATATAAGGTTAATTAAGGTCCATTGCATGGAACCTTTACAGTACCTACACCTACATGCTCTTTTCGCCAAAATGTTCTAGAAATGAAACATTTCGAAATGTTTTTAAATTCCGTGCAGGTAGGGGGGCGAGTGTATATTGCTATCAACCGGTTACCAATTAAAACTCCGAGATGTTATTGAGAAATCCTTTATAGAAAAACCGGCCAAGTGCGAGTTGTATCACGCCAATGAAGGGTTGAAAAAGTTGGAAAAGTTTCTCGGAAAATCATCAAAAAGACTGAACGTACTTCTTTCTATGAGATTTTTGTACGAATGGGCATTGTTCATATTTTTTTATATGTAGTAATTGAAAAACCATTTCAAGGAATAGCGTTACTGATCATTACGGACTAATTAATCATGAAAAATATTCATATTTTATTAATATTTTCGATAAAATACGATTGACCTTGTTTGTCCTTCAAATTGTGTTAGCTTTGGCAATACAGTTTTGTTTCGTTGCCTCAGAAAATAAAAAAGTAAGGGGAAGTATTGTCTATTGTCTGTCGTGTCAATGTCAAAAATATAAACAAATTATTTACATTAAAATCTTTTACAATATTTCATATATTGTAAAAGATTTTAATGTAAACTTTTATAATATAATCTTGTATTATCTCAACACATATTGGAAAAGAGTTATGGAATACAATACAGGTAGTGCTTTGATCCAACTTGCTGCAATAATAGTAATAATATTGGACAAGACAACGTCTCAATTCCATTTGCCTAGCCTTTTCCCAACTTTGTTGGCCTCGGCTTCCAGTCTAACTGGATGCAGCTGAATACCAGTATTTTATATGGAGCGACTGCCTATCTGACTTCCACATCCCAGACGGATATCTATGACCCAGACAAATAAAAAGAAAAACAAAAAACACGCGAAGGCCCGCGTGCGTTTTGTCGGCGGTGTGTGGAGTTCCTTTAGACACCGGTTCCATCATCGGCGATAAAAGAGAAGAGAGTAGAGTTATCAACTAAAACCGAGTTGGCGAGCAACGCGACGGCGACGAGCAATTATTCGCCTTAGCTTGGACAACCCAGATTTTGGGATTTCTACACAAAGTTTTTCGAACTTGATCTCGTACCTTATTGTCTTGCCGTGCCGCTTGAGCGACATCGCAACTGAGGTGGGTCGCGATGTCGTAAGGGAGGCATCGCGGCTGAGGGTTGGAGGCCGCGGCGGGAGAGGAGTGCCGGTATTGCGGTGCGCCGCTCTCCCTACCTTCCGCGGCCTTGACGGGGTCGCCACCGTCTGCTGGCAGACGCGGTGGGGTCGCAAGGGAGGCGGAGTGTTGGTATGGCGTTGGCCGCTCTCCCTATCCTCTGTGGCCGAAAAGTGGTAAGCGGCGGGGCCACTAACACGACCTGTCGCATGGGGACCAAGGGTGCAAAACACGGGGTCGTCTGGCGCCCATGTGCTGGTTTGGTCCCTGGAGTGCTCACGGCATGCAATGTGCTCTGGTGCGCCGGTGATGGGGGTACTCCCCAGAGGAGGGTTCGGTCACGGACAGCGGCGAGTTCTGGGATGAGTGCTAACGCGTGCTCGTGCTCCCGCCACAAGCGGCAGAGGAGGACACCAATCTGCCTAGCCTTTTCCTAACTATGTTGGGGTTGGCTTCCAGTCTAACCGGATGCAGCTGAATACCAGTATTTTACATGGAGCGACTGCCTATCTGACCTCCACAACCCAGTTATTGGGTAATACGATACCCCTTGGTAAGACTGGTTGTCAGACAATTGGGCTTCTGACGACCCGTAACGACTGCCAAAGATCCACGAATGACAGCCGGGACCAACGGCTTAACGTGCTTTCCGAGGCACGGAGGAGTCTCGGTATGTAAAGATCCCATCCCATCTACGGACCAACCCCGGCAAGCGTAGCTTAACGTGATGGATCGACCCGTGTGGCTGTTATTACTTAGCCACGAGCTCCTCCGAGGAGGACACCGTGGAGTTTTAGTGGGTTGGAGTCCCATTTAACTGCACTATCTCCCCGTGGTGTGTTTTCTGCGTTCTTTTTTTTTTCTTCATACGAGTATTTACCGTGTTAGATAGACACTTGAAACTCACAGAGTGTGTAATACTATGACCCCTATAACCACAAATATTTGTACTTAAAATAAAATAAAGTTAAGAATTAAAGGTCCCCATACAAGAAGCGTGTTTTTACGGCGTTTTTTTACTAAATTATTTATAAAATATATGTAGTGGTAAAAATTGTTCGGTGGAAGCCTTCGTGTATGAGTCCGACTCGCACTTGGCCGCTTTTTTATAAAGCTCAATATAGAACGCTCCAACAATCTATTTCCTTGTTCCATAGAACTCATCTAACCAGATTATGTTATTGCTATATTCAGTTCCAAGCGGAATTATCTAGGAAACTTCAAACACGCGAGGAAAAAATAATGTGCGGTGTGGCGCGCCTATGCGATATGATAGTTTACCTATTAAATATAGGAAGATTGTTTAGTTACTGAGTGGCCTTGATAGATCAATCATCATCAATTATACTCTAGACGAATTTCTTAATGACGAATCTCTATAAGTATATAACGCTGACATGTTTTTTTTTCTACTTTTATGATTATAAATTATTATTCTTATTTTATAAATAGATTATTATTTAATGAATAGATTATTATTTTATGAATTGATTATTATTTGTGAATTGAATATTATTTTATGAATCGATTATTGTTATTATTTTTGTTTTTATTTTGTGTACTAACTTAATTTAATATGAATGTTGCTTTGCCCTACAGGGTCCACGATTGTGTCTAGCTCTAAGCAATTAAATGTAAACAACTAAAAACATTATGGAATGCAATAAATGATATGAGTATGAGTACATTTTAATATTTTACATTAATATCTTATTATGTAATCTTTGACTTCAAATTTTGACATGAAATGAAAATCACCATGAATAATAAAATTTAACTTGCATGCATGTATTAACACAGTGAGGTACCTACTCAAATACGTAAATAATTATATTGTAATAAATTTATATTGTGATTTAATCGTACCCACTCATACAATAGTTTTTTTTAATAATTTGTATGTCATTTGGCAAAACATAGCGCACTAACTAATTTTTAAGATCTTGTATTGGGTTGGCTAATAAGTAATGAGCAACATAGGTACAACTATTTTATTTGTATTTATTTATTAAATGAATAATTGTTACATCATTAATAATATATTCACCGTCGTTTTCTACTACCATTCGCCATCGATCTGGTAAAGAGTGAATGGCGTCCGCATAGAACTTCGTTGGTTTTGAATTGAAGAAGTCATATATGTATTGTTTCAAGTGTGGTTCATCGTCAAATCTTTTTTCCCGTAAATTATTACTAAGTGACCGGAACAAGCTGAAATCAGTTGGTGCTAAGTCCGGCGAATATGGAGGGTGGGGTATTATTTCCCAATTAAGCTCCAATAGTTTTAGCCTGGTACTCTTAGCAATATGCGTCCGGGCATTGTCGTGCAGGAAAAATATTTTGTCGTGTTGTGGACGTTTGCGATGGATGTCAAGCTTCAGTTTTTCGAGTTGATCACAATATACTGTTGCTGTAATCGTAGTATTAGTAGGAAGGAATTCCCAGCTTATTACTCCATGTATATCCCACCAGACAGAAAGCATTACCTTGCGAGGATGAAGATCACCTTTTGACGTTGGTTTTCCCTGTTCTTTACATCCCAACCACTGGCGCTTGCGTGTGTGATTAACATAGAGAACCCACTTTTCATCTGTAGTGACAAGATGCGGAAAGATAAAAGTTATACACAAATCTCAGCTCGGTAGGTCAGCTGATCTTTACTTAATTGATAGGGTACCCAAACACTATATTTGTGTCTTTCCCAAACCATGTAAATGATTTTCTATGGTGCCATGAGAGCACTCGAGCTGAACAGCCAAATCGCGTGTAATTCTTCGAGGATCTTCTTCGATTAATAGTTTTAATTTATCGATATCTATTTCCACGGGGCGCCCAGACCTTGGTTGCTCGGTTAAGGAAAAATCGTTATTGCGGAACCGTTGGAACCAGTGCTTTGCTGTTGCTTCGGAGACTGCATCGTGAGCTATCCTTTGACATATATTACGTGTAGCTTCTGCAGCAGAATGCCCAAATTGAAACTCATATAATAAACAATGTCGTACGTGGGTTTTAATATCACTCATTTCTTTGTGAACTTTAACGCACTAACAGCCAAACTATCAATAACGCGCATGAGCGCGACTCGCTCTTTATATAGCCTCTGCTACAGAACGTTCTCGAAACTTTCCGAAAATTCTAGAAATTATAAACTAAAACGCTCATTACTTATTAGCCAACCCGATATGTAATTATTACCTATGTTATACATATAAATGATTCTGATTCTGTTTCTGATGCTGGAAATATTTTTTTGTGCACAAAAGCACAAAAGTGGAGCTTTTATAGCTCTTATACTACCCGTCCTTGCTTCGCATGGTTTTTACGACTTGATTTCGACTCGGTTGGTACAGACGCCAGCACATCAAGCTACTACAATATGTCAATTTTTTAAAATAGATTTTCAACTTTATTGCTAAAGCATTAGGTTCATGGTTGACTGGGAAAATTTCACAGTTTCGGGTAGCTTGATGTGCTCGCGTCTGTACATGTAATTTTAATAGTAATGTATTATAGATTCTTATAAACCTTCCAGAATAAATTCTTTAAATTATGGTGAAAGCCGCATCAAAATCCGTTGCGTAGTTTAGAAGAACAACGCGGTCACACAGACAGACAGACAAGAAAATCGACTTTATGATGTTTATGCTGATCGAACTCGTGGCTAAATTATAACAGCCGCACGGATCGATCGAAGGTTAAGCGCCTGCCACGGTCGGTTCGTGGATGGGTGACCATCTTTACATACCAAGACCTCTCCGTGCATCTAGTCCCGTCTGTCATTCGTGGAAGAAGCCCGAAAGGCTGACAACCAGTCTTACCAAGGGGCATCTTATTACAAATAGGCAGTCGCTCCATGTAAAATACTGGTATTCAGCTGCATCCGGTTAGACTGGAAGCCGACCCCAACATGTTGGGAAAAGTCTAGGCAGATTAATGCTGATCGGGGCTAATTGAAAAATAAGTATTGAATCCGCAAAGGTTTGTGCGGATCAAAGGAGCAAAAAACGTTTAATACTGCATTTCCCATATTAACAAATTCCAATAGCTATCATTAAAACTAACCACTGTAGGTACTTCACAGTTTTCAAGCATTCATTCACAATTTCTAGTGTAGGTGAACTATAAAAAAAGTAGGACAAACAAAATGTTCTAGTATTTACATGCAAACAAGTGACACACGAGGGTTTCCGAGTTGTTTGCTGAATTTACACGAAGTGTCAATGACAATGGAGTATGGACGTCCGGTCTCAATGGGTACAAATGTGGCTGAGTTCAGAATATTAAATGGGCCTTTTGAGTATAAAAAGATGAATAAAGCTCACATGTGTTGGTGTTGAGATCATTTGTTTTGAACATTGTAAAACACCAACCATCTGTAGAAAAAAAAAGTTATGAAGAAACGTGGACTAATATACAAGGTGGAGACAATTAATTAATCATCTCATGACGATCCCAGTCTGCATACAAAAATTCAATAAAAAAAAAAATAGTTTAGTCACTATAGCCAAACGGCTGAACGTCAAAACCCATAGTCGGCCCATAATTATTATTAAGTTTAAAAAAAACACTTTTTTAATTTCGATGTTAGGATTTATTTGAAGTTCCAAAATACTTTTATGCATAATATTGCCTGTGTTTTCAATAATTGTCGTATTGTCGTCTCCAGTGCTCCACATTGTATAATGGCCTGATGTATTTTCGCTACCCCAAACATCACTTTAAACTGTTTAAGACGCTACCGAGCGCACAGTGGCGCCCTCATCGTTTGTTTGGTTATTTCTTTTATTTTAGAATGAAAATGCAGAAAATGGGCACCTTAAGTTGTGCTCCATAAGACAATACGTTATTATTATTTCAAACAGTAGTTTTATATTGTTAAGTTTTATTGTAATCATTAAAACGGCAAAAAGTGGCCACCGTTTCCCGTTTTAATGATTACAAAAGAACTTTGTGCCTATTTTAGATTAATGAAACTGAAATAGATACTTAGGTAGTAATTAGTCCAGTAATTAGATTAGAATTCAACATTGTATTCAGAAAAAGTCACGAAACTTTCAATAGGTACAACATCCGTCATGCTCCCTTAGATGTCACTGCTTGCGGTAGCGTGGGGGGTCGGGTTGCCTCCTTCCCTCAAATATGGCGAGGGGGTGATGGCTGAACTCTGCGTTATGATCATGAACGGGTGCTGCTTGTGGTGACTGGTCGTCTTGCTGTCCTTGGTTTTGTTTTGTTATTAGTAATTAACTTTGTTTATTTTACTTCGGTGGTATACTATATATACTTTATTTTACTTTTATCATTCGAGATTTCGAGTTTCGGCTTCATATACAATCTTCATATATGTAAGTGGGCACATCCTTTATTACTGTTTTTAGTTTTGTATTTTTCTGCTTGAGTATAGTTTTAGATTTTTTTTTTGGTATACTATAAGTAAGCTAGCACACGCCAATATACAAAAAAAAAAAAAATGTTTTGTGTCGCGTAATGTATGCGCAGTGTTGTATAGATGCATTTTTTTTAACTGAACAGACAGCTGTGCTGCTGGGGAGTTTGTTGCGCCACTTCTTCTCCTCGGCTAAAGGAAGGAAAAGGAAGTGGTGAAGGGCGGGCGTTTTGGGGGACTGTCTTATGTAATTTTGACGTTCAAAAAGTGCTGATTCTCAGCCTAGTTTGAATAAATGACTTTTGATTTTGATTCATTAAATAATATCTATACTAATAATAAAGCTGAAGTTTGTTTTTTTTTTGTTTGAACGCTTTAATGTTTGAAACTACGTCGGATTTGAAAAAATCTTTTTGCATTTGATAGCCATATTCTTGAGGAAGGCTTTAGGCTATTTAACATCACGCTAGGACACTTAGGAGCCGAGCAAAAAGAAAATAATTAGATAGAACGTTAAGCGAAGACGAAGTAATAGCGCTGTTTGCCCGCGGTATTACTTCGGAGGAACAGAAGCTAGTCATGCATAAGTTAGACCGATATGGAAGACTGCTAATACCTACCACCATATGGAACCTTTACTGAATTGAATTGCACCTTGGAAAACTTACTTACAAAATATTTTTGACAGACTAGTGAAATAAGCAGAAGGTACCCTGGACTTTTCTATGTTTATGTTTTTTTCTTTTGTTTTTCCTTTTTTTTGTCAAAAAACAACAAGCGCGCGCAAAATAAGCGATCAGTTTGAAACTACAATCATTTTCTTGCAAACCATAAGATCAATGTCCAACCAAGAATCTGAAACATTCCACAACCAATTTCCATACGCGCAAAACTCAATCTTACCGGCTTGGAATCTGAAAAGTTACATAAAGTACCTCTCTTAATGCCGCAAAACTCTCACGAAGTTCACAATGGTGTATTCCTGTTAGCAAGACGTTTAAATTTGCAAAATGCAACAAGCGCGCGCAAAATAAGCGATCAGTTTGAAACTCAAATCATTTTCTTGCAAACCATAAGACAAATCTCCAACCAAGAATCTGAAACATTCCACAAGCATTTTCCTACGCGCAAAACTCAACCCTACCGGCTTGGAAACTTACAATAAAGTACCTCTCGTAAAGCCGCAAAACTCTCACCTAAGTTTACAATGGTGTCTTCCTGTTAGCAAGACGTTTAAATTTGCACGAGTACCTTCGTCTGGCGACAATAAGGCAATTGCTTGGAACTTTGATTGGGATACAATGCCGGGTCTATGTAGGTGAGCTGAGAGGTATTTTATATACAGTATGGATATGTTTGACTTCGTATCTAGTGTGAATGTCAATGTCCATTTAATTGTGGCCTTGAACTTTGGTTTTCTTGTACACGTGGTAGAGATTTTGGGCGATAATTGAAGCAAATTCGAAATAATTTGGACTCTGTAACGCTTATAATTAATTACTCTCTACATGCTTATTTTAGATCTGGTTTTTTTGGGCTTATTGAAGGACTCCACTTATATAGTAGTCAAAAATAAAATAAAATAAGGGCACTGCGTGTACCATGAAACCCCCCGGTGAGTTCCGTCATTGTCGAGGCGCGGTAAAGCTAAGAGGAACCCGAGGAGGGGCCGCTCGTCAGGGCTTTTGCTGGTAAGCCGACGACGTAGCGGGCAACAAGTAGATTGCGGTGCCGCTTGAGTGACATAGCAACTGAGGCGGGCCGCGATGTCGTATGGAAGGCATCGCGGCTGAGGGTTGAAGGCCGCAGCGGGAGAGGAGTGCCGGTATTGCGGTGCGCCGCTCTCCCTACTTGCCGCAGCCTTGACGATTTTGCCACCGTCTGCTGGCAGACGCGGTAGTGCCGCAGGGAAGGAGAAGTGTTGGTATGGCGTTGGTCGCTCTCCCTATCCTCTGCGGCCCAAAAGTGGTAAGCGGCGGGGCCACGAACATGACCTGTCGCAGGGGGACCAAGTGTGCAAGACACGGGGTCGTCTGGCGCCCATGTGCTGGCTTGATCCTTGGGGTGGTCACGGCGTGCAATGTGAGCACATTGTGGCGTCGGTGATGGGGGGTACTCCCCAGAGGCGGGTCCGGTGACAAAAGGGGGTATTCGCAAATTAGTAATATGCAGCCTGAAACATTAATGACACTTGAAGCTACTTAGGCTCAAAATTTTCAGCCCCCCTGGTAACATAACGTGAACATCCGTCATTCATCTTTATGCCTTTTCTTTCTTTCTTCCTAGCTTTATCTCAACTATGTTGGGGTCGGCTTCCAGTCTAACCGGTTGCAGCTGAATACCAGTATTTTACATGGAGCGACTGCCTATCTGACCTCCACAATCCAGTAACTGGGTAATACTATACCCCTTGGTAAGACTGGTTGTCAGACTTTCAGGCTTCTGACGACCCGTAACGACTGTCATAGACCCAAAGGACCGTAACGAATGTCAATAATCCAAAGGAAAGTATGAATGACAGCCGGGACCAACGGCTTAACGTGCTTTCCGAGGCACGGAGGAGTCTCGGTATGTAAAGATGGTCACCCATCCACGGACCAATCCCGGCAAGCGTAGCCACGAGCTCTTCCATCTGTATGCCTATTATACACATAAATTATTAAAATGACAACACATTTTGTTCTGCAAAATCTGTCTTTTTTTTGTCATACTCACCTTCTGCGTACCAGCTAGTTCCTTGCGTACAGTCATGTATCAAATTAGTTAATAGTGTGTCTGCATTGTTAGTAAGCTATTCTAATGAGCGTGGTGGATTTTCAGACTTTTAAAGATACGCTCTTTTAACGCGTGTTAAGGGATAGTTAGTTCTTTTGTATTGGTTTTAATTTCTGGAATATTTTGTTCGTGAGTTTTAAAAATACGCGTTTTAATAAACGTTCGTTTTTAGCAAGAACGGTAGAAATTATATTATCTTCAATTTTTACTATTTCTTAAGTCCTTTGGATAGTTCCGTTTGTTTGATCGCCTGTTACATTATTCCTGTTACTGATCATCCTAATACGCGATCGCTTTCTCAGCCTCATAGAGTAGAGACTCTATGAGGCTGAGAAAGCGATCGCGTATTCGCTCGATGTCAGAAGGTTGTGTCCTAATATAAGCGATCGTCGAGGATGGATTGTCGGTGAGTTTTTATTATCGGGCATTAGAATCTAGTTTGCTGAGCAACATAGATAGAGAAACCAACAGCGAAACACAAAGACGTTCGCGGGAATGTATACGTATGTTTGATGGCTCAATCGTATACGAACTAAGTTCGCGCGAATTAGTAATCAAACGTTGTATTCATGCGAATACAGTACGGTCGATTTATCTTGGCAAGAGCGAACTTCGCGCAGAAGGCGGCTGCGCAGTATCATTTTTTAGGAACCTAATGGTGACGTGAGGCAAGTGCGAGTGAGAGAACATGCGCGAAACTTCTTAGTGCCTATGTTCGGAGTCCAGTGGTCTCGAACGTTACAAGGCCAAATCGGTAGAGTTGCCCACAAATATCGGTAGATTTGCACCCAAAACAGGTAGGTAGGTAAAAAAATATCCCAAAAATTATCCCATATCGTTCTACCTATATGGGATATTTTTAGGGATATTTTTTTAGTCTCGAACCTACCGATTTTTCGGTAGGTTCGAGACCATTGGTTCGGACCGGCCAAGATAAATCGGCCGTAGTGTACACAGGGCAAATGTCAATTAGGATACCAGTTCGACTCCCGTACCGTTTGATCGCTAGTTCGTACGAATAACGTTCGCACGAATTTGATATGGTCGCATAGTCGCCTTCTATAATTAGAACGCGGGGTAAAACAGTTTTCAAGGTGTAGATCCTTCATCGATTCCTTTTTAATTATTGCTGATTTCTCTATGATTAGACCTCGCAACATTTGCTTAAAATAACAAAAAGTAAATGTAAAAAATCAAAAACTCGGCTGCGTTTAAAGATGGAAACAAAATAACGTATTTTGTCTCCAAACAATCTCATGCATTCGGAGGCAACAAGTAGGTGGGGAACGGACATATGTATGTCCGTTCCCCACCTACTTGAAATCAAATCAAAAGTCATTTATTCAAACTAGGCTGAGAATCAGCACTTTTTGAACGTCAAAATTACATAAGACAGTCCCCCAAAACGTCCGCCCTTCACCACTTCCTAGTGCTTTAGCTGGAGAGAAGAAGTGGCGCAACAAACTCCCAAGCAGCACAGCTGTCTGTTCAGTTAAAAAAAAAAATGCATCTATACAACACTGCGCATAATAATTTAGGTACATTACGCAACACAAAACATTAAATTAAATTATTTGCTATAAGTAAGCTAGCACACGCCAATATACCCAAAAACAAAAAAAAAAATCGAATACTATACTCAAGCAGAAACAAAATACAAAACTAAAAACGTAAGCAGAACTTTATACCTAAATAAAAGCCTCCAGTAATAAAGGGCGTGCCCACTTACATATAGCCGTACATGTAGTCGTAACTCAAAGTCACGGATGATAAACTAGGACCATCGAAGTAAAATCAACAACGAGTTGTTGCCTCCGACACCGGTGTATGTATGTATAGTACATACATACAGGTGAAAAAAGACAACTATGGTTTTTAGGCTTCGCCTCAGTCGGATATAAAAGAAGGCGCTGGCTTACCTTCTTAGAACTTAAAAATAATGATGACGTGTTTGTTTGATGGTATTAGCAATGCCAGCCACGCAATCTTTTGACCACAATTTTTATTGCTAGCACCAATTTTTGAGAACCAAGAAAAAAAATACAAAGTTAATTACATAAAGCCAATTGATGACGTGAGCTATCACAATGTGCCTAGCCTTTTCGCAACTATGTTGGGGTCGGCTTCCAGTCTAACCGGATGCAGCTGAATACTAGTATTTTACATGGAATGACTGCCTATCTGAGCTCCACAACCCTAACTGGGTTGGTTAATACCCTTGGTAAGAGTACTGGTTGTCAGACTTTCGGGCGTCTGACGACCCGTAACGACTGTCAAAAAAGATGACCCGTGCGGCTTTTATTACTCAGCCACGAGCTCATATTACTATACTACATTATAATATACATAGTATACATCTTATACTATACTGTACTCTAGCATCTGTTGGATCTAAATGGTGAAACATTTTGGACAGAAGAACCATAAAATATAAACTTACACATGCTTTTCACGAAACCTTCCTACCCTTAAACACCACACTAACTAGTGTACGCAAAACATTTAAAAGTCTAATTATGTGAGATACCATTCATTTGTCCACGCAAGTCCTGACAAGTAACAAGCTTTGATCGACGTCATGAGCCTATTGTTGACTTCCTATTCCTTCAAGCTGAAGTTGTGATATAAAGGTGAGTTTTTTTTTTGTCTGATTGTACTTATTAAGTTCGTGAAACAAGCTCGTGGCTATGTAATAACAGCCGCACGAGTCGATCGCTTGCCGGGGTTGGTCTGTGGATGGGTGACAATCTTTACATACCGATACTCCTCCCAGCCTCCGAAAGCACGTTAAGCCGTTGGTCCCGGCTGTCATTCGTGGAATTTTGACAGTCGTTACGGGTCATCAGAAGCCCGAAAGTCTGACAACCAGTCTTACCAAGGGGTACAGTATTACCCAGTAACTGGGTTGTGGAGGTCAGATAGGCAGTCGCTCCATGTAAAATACTGGTATTCAGATGCATCCGGTTAGACTGGAAGTCGACCCCAACATAGTTGGGAAAAGGCTAGGCAGATTGATTGAATCGCCCAAAGAGGTTAATTAATGCCATAAGACATCCGTCTTGACGTCTTCATACATCAGATTTACTTATCATCATTATTCTGCACTTATCCCAATTTATTTGGGCTCGGAGTAACAAGTCCCTTTCTTCCATACTTCTCTATTAGTCGTCATGTCAGTTAAGAGGATTGTGAAGCTGTAAATTTTCATACAAAAAGAGATAACGTTTTTCTCCCCGTAAACATAGTTTAATTTTCATAATTTTTATAAATGTTGTGGGTATAATGAAAAACTAAGTCCGTACGTTTTTATTATAAAGAAATATTGCATACGATATAAGTTATTAGCATCTAAATATCTATATGTTTGTCATAAAAACATCCTCAAGCATTTTTATTTTTTTAAATTAAATTAAATTGAATTACTAAAAACGAAAAACATACAGACCTAGATTAAAGTATACTGAATGTCATGAGACTAAAATTGTCTCATTTCGTAAAGGTTTAGGGTGGTGAAAACTTTATCGCCCGAAACAATATTTATGTAAATAATTGTATGAAATGTAGGCAATTGCCTCCAAAAATCGCGCCGCGTATCGGCACTTCACAATCCTCTTAAGTCATATCGTCTTTCACACAGTCCATCCATCGTTTCTTTGGTGAAGCTTCCCCTACTCTTATAGCCGTCGACATTCTTACTCAAAACTTTCCTCACGACATTTTCCTCCACATGCCCATACTATGACAACCGATTACCGCACAACTTTTCAGTTTCCGGTGCAAGTTTCAGACTTTCTCTTATATACTCATTTATTTACTCTATCCATTCGTGTAACACCACACATCCCTCATAGCATTCTCAGTGGCCTTTCATTCATCCCTTTTGTGGCCCAGCATTCTGATTCATACAAGACAGCAAATAACCATTGTTTTATAAATCTTCCCCTCAAGTTTAAGGGGAATGTGGGAATCGCAGATTGTTCCCGTCACCTGCCGCCATTTCATCCACCCAGTGTTAATCCTGTGCTTGACCGTATTTACTATGATATCAGTAATATTTGTTCATTTGCAAAATACTGGTAGGTTAGAATATTTTTTAGTTATTAAAGGCTTCATTAAAAATATTATCAATGGCTGTGTTATTAGCTATTTTGATTGCCGGTTTATATTATGTTTGATTACCTACAATAAAACAAAACAAGGATGCCAAGCTGCATAGCTTGGCTCATCGCCGCAAGGTTGCCTGCTTGTCTGTCTTCTACAGATTGTACTTCGGAGAGTGTGCCCGAGAACTCCACGACCTCATTCCACCGGCCCCCTTCTACCACCGGACATCTAGACGCACTGCCAGTTACCATCCCTACCTGGTTGCTATTCCACCAATTCGCACTAAGCGCTTCCAAATGTCTTTTATAATGCGCACAGCAAAAGAGTGGAACTCACTACCTGCGTCTGTGTTTCCGAACGTATACAACCCTAATCTCTTCAAAGTGAGAGTGAACAGGCTTCTTCTGGGTAAGCTCACTCCATCGTCGACTTTGTCTCTGTCACCTCTGACCTAGACTAGAGTCAAGAGCAAACCCATCACAAATAAAAAAAAAAAAAAACATTATTTATAAATTCTGCCAAACATCATACAGTGGGAACCGATCTCCCTTCCAGAATGTTACGTAAAATAAATGTAGGATGCAGGTAAAATAAATGTAATAAGTTCTTCAGTAATTTTCTAGTTTTCGTTGATAAAAGAAACAATACTTTTCAATATAAACTTCTCCAAGTTTTTTATTTCGTTCCTTTCTCGCTCCTCTTCAATATTAAATAAAACGTAATGATCGATCATCTTACCTCCACGTGAATACATCATAAGTTTTTTATATAAAGATTTATCCTTATGAAATCATAGGAAATACCATCTTGCTCTGTGTAGAGATGCTTAACATTCATTTTATTGTGTAATAAATATAAGATGAATCCATTTGTTTACAGTTTTTTGAGGTAATTTTTTTTAAAGAAAATATCATTTAGATTGACTGTAGCTTTACCTAATCATCCGGGTGCCTATGTGGTATTTTAGGCGATATTTTAGCATAATCAGCCTATAATGTTCCCCAGGCCTCCTCCCCTAAAGAGGGAGTGGGCTGTAATCCACCACACGGACCCATTGCGGGTTGGTAGATGTCACATGTCTTTGAATTTTTGGTTCTAGGACATGCCGGTTTCCTCACGATGTTTTCCTTCATCGTTTTGAGAGCAGTGGTGATGAAATTATTTACATAAAGTAAAGCGCCAGCCTGGGTTCGTACCCACGATTTACAACTCGTAAGTTGGGGCCACCACTGTTCTTCGATATTTTATCATGACCATATAATTATAGCAGCCGATTAGGAAGCACATATTCAGCGATAGATAGTTATTGGAGCCGATTCTCTTGTTCAATAACAAAACTAAAATTATCGCTATCTTTTACTAACTGGCAGCGCGAGAAAAGGACGGCTATACACATAGATAAGTTAAGTTATTATTATAAGTTAGAGATGTCAAACTAATTTACGCCTTCTACTTCATCGTGTTTTTCCGTGTAGTCTAAAATTGTTTGGAAATATTAGTTCAACTAAATTTGACAGCTCTAATTTACGAGTGTCTCTTTCTTGTGTTATTAGAGAGAAAATGTTAACAATAGTCTAAATTAAGTTTAGTTTGTGCACAACAGAATCGGCACCATTAACGGGCTTATAGTTAAGTGTTTCTGAAAAACATTAAATACTAGTGTTATTATTTTGCATTGGTCCTTCGAGACGAACAGGAAAAGTACGACATGGTCCTTATAAGCGAATAACGGTTTTATATCCACTTAACGTTTTAATATATGAATAAACATAAAAGTATAAAGAATACCGGTTATTAATCAGAAAATAATTCGCTCTAAACTAAAAAAAAAAAAAACTAAAAATTGTTATCGATTTTTGAGTTGTCTCAGTTTAGATCTAGGTGTGCAATTATTAATATGCTTGTATTTTAAAGCTCGGTGATCATACGCAACTATTCAACATGACAGGTTCAATAAATGAATTTAAAATTAAACTATTTATTATCTACAATCAAATTAAATTTAACTTCCCTAACAAAAAAATGAAGATTACGTTTTTTCGTCCACTGAAAAATTACCTTTTTTGAGTTGTCTTAGTCTAAACTAAGACAACTAAACTAAGATCTAAGTGTGCGAATACTTTCTTGCAATTAACGTAGGTACTTTACAGTCAGCATCGTTCTGACTTGTAATTCTAAAGGATTACAACGGATTTAATTATTTTAGTGCCAAAGGCGTTTTGATTAGATTTGCCTTTGATTAAATGGAACTGAAAATAGCTTCGGATCCTTAACAATATGTGACGTTCAATCTGGTCCTTTGGAAATGATTGCGTTTACTGTGTGCATAAATATTACTGTTATTTTCAGCAGCGTAGTTTCCTTTGCGAT
The DNA here is from genome assembly GCA_948252095.1 of Dicycla oo. Lineage (NCBI taxonomy): Eukaryota > Metazoa > Arthropoda > Insecta > Lepidoptera > Noctuidae > Dicycla > Dicycla oo. Next base: position 9,974,693 of record OX411733.1, on the reverse strand, counting down.
TTTAAGCTCTTACGCAACCATGTTTGTCTCGAGAGATTTGCCAATAACTAAAAACTGTGATTAGCAATCTTTTTATTTATTTACTAGCTTATGCCTGCGACTTCGTCCGTGTGAAATTTCTTGCTCTCGCGACCCACCACATCGCATCGCATTACCCGCCCGAGCTATTACTTCGTTTTCGCTTAGCGTTCTTTCTAACTTTCCTCCTTAACGTCCTAGCGTGATGTTAAATAGCCTATAGCCTTCCTTAAGAATTGGGCTATCAAATGCAATTTTTTTTTTCAAATCCGACTGGTAGTTGAGATTATAGCGCGTTCAAACAATTTTATTACCATTAAAAAAAGTTACAGTGAGCCAACCTTATAGATAGACATATGCTACCACGGACTTTTTAAGAGGAACAATTCCGTCATACATGATTGTTGCGTAACTTTAACCGTTTACGCAGCGCACGCAAAGGAAGCTCTCAAGAGGAATAAATTTTCCCCGTTTTTGCAACATTTTTCATTGATGCTCCGCTCCTTTTGGTCGTGGCGTGATGTTATATAGCCTATAGGTTTCCTCGATAAATGGGCTATGGATAGCCCATAGAATTCAATTCGAACCAGTAGTTTCTAAAATCCGTACAAGGCGTGAATAAGTTGATAAGTCGACTTGCACGAAATTTTGAATTGTATAAAAATGGCATCTGGAATCTAATTATAAATTAACATACACAAGTGCAGTTTGCCGAGAATGATGAACTTATCGACTTACTCATTTTTATTCACCATATAAATTAGGCCATTCCATGCCATTTTTATACAATTAAAAATTACTTGCAAGTCGACTTATCAACTTATTCACGCCTTGTACGGAAATTAGCGCGTTCAACCCAACGAACAAACAAACTTTTTAGCTTTATAATATTAATTAATTAATAATTAAGGCGTGGTTTTTTGATCCATTTAAACATAGTACCTACTAATGGTTGAATTTTGCCTAAATGTGAAAGGCTAAACATCAATGAGTTATGGCCATTATTTACTATTTTTTTAATATGAATGAGCTAACATGAATACATTCATGTTTAGCCTTTCACATTAAACCAAAATTAATCCATTAGTTACTAAGTTTAACCATTGGTTGAGCAAAAAACCGGCCCTTATAATATATAATATAAAGTGTAGATTTAATAATTTATGTACACACTTAGGTTACATTTTGTTTTTTTTATTAGAAATCATGATTCTTGTATTGCTATGATGTCCTGTGTTCAAGATACATCATCATTTCAGACACTGGTAAAGTACCTACAATTATGACGGTTGTTTGCAAGTACGTAGGTACCTTCATACTTGCAATTAATCTGTGATAATACGTGGCACACCCGCTGTGGTTGTCGTCACACCAAGTATTCTGTAAAAATCTCACCATGAAAACTTAGGTGAAGTGAGCCTGAAGTGAGCTGTCATTCCACCTGAGGCTAGAGATTGACGCTATTGGCAGCTCACTCCACGCTCACCTCACCTAAGTCTTCACGGTGAGATTTTAACAGAATAACACTGCTGAGCAAGGAGCGTACTGCGGTACGCCCGAGGGAATTGAAGGAATCTTTGTGGCCATAAACCTATCTACCCCCGTTCTTTTTTAAAATATCTATTGTATGTTGGCAAGTTTACGTGGACTTATTTTATTTCTTTTTTCCTCCACGAAAACCTTTTCCGTAACAATTTTCTACTAATTTTAATCTTTTTGGTTACAAATAGTCATTGGTTATTAGCTTAATAAGAAGCTATTTATTTTAGGAAAGCTCACCGACTATATTTAAAGGGTTTGTAGGCACGAATCCACTTGTCGGTATGTAGTCGTACATAGATACGCCTCTCATTTCGTAATTATTAGGTCTTTACCTATGAAATTGCCGTTTTACATAGAAAAATCAAACAGTTAAAAAATAAAAGAAATATTGTCGATGCACTTTTGCCATTTTGATGATAGTTCGTTGATGCCTGTAATATAGAAATCCTGGGAACGGGAATCGATGAATTCTTTAAAGGCGTTTTTTACCGCTTCGTTGGATTTGAAATTTTTCTCCGGGGTTCATTGTGGAGATCAAAATTTCCAGAACGGAAGCGATCAAACCAAAAACGCAACGTGCGTTCACTTGCGGTACCTTGTCCTTATACGTCGTGTGCTGCGTTGGTGCCACGACGGAACTCGTATTCGAAAATAGCGCGCAATTTCGATTTTTCCATGGTTACAGACACATCAATAATAAAGAAAAATTTAAAGGCGGGAAAACAAATGACAACTGATTATAAAAAAAGTCATGCTATATTATAAAATTAATTTGAATTTGGAATTCTAATTAGAGTGAAAGTACCTATTATATAACTTCACACTAGCCGCTATAAAAAATCGACAATTTCATTGGTTCTGCCTACGTATAATACTTCACCTTTGCAAAACCTTGGTGTTTATTACGACACCTAAGTACAATTATTTATAATAAACATCGACATTTATATTAATCACTGTCGATGTTTATTATAAATCATTATTATTTATTAGGGAAAATCATGGAATTTTTTGTCAATAAATTATAAAACTGAAGGGTACTCCGTAGGATTACGCATTAGGAAAAATCCTTTTAAAATACTAGCACCTACCATACCTATAAAAACGTTCTTAACACATGCTTATGAATAAACTAGCTTTTCCCGCGGCTTCGCCTGCGTGGTTGTCGAAAATTATCCCACGGGAACGCACTACAGGGACTAACAGTACCCTATATGCTAATCCAGGTCATAGTCTACCCATGTGCCAAATTTCATCAAAATCCGTTCAGCGGTTCCTTTATCAATATAATTCAATCATGATTCTAAAGACACGTGGCGCCATCTATGATAATAAGAACTTTATTGTTGTTTTCCTCGGGAGCAGTACTTTATTTCGGGATGAAAGGTACCCTATGTCTGTTATTGTACATGTGATAACGTTTAAGCAAAATTCCAGGATGATCGGTTCAGTGGTTTAGACGTGAAAAGGTAACAAACAAACAAACTTGCTTTCGCATTTATAATATTAAAAAAATAACCTATTTGCTATAATGGACCACATTATTTTTCTATCGCCTCAAAGGACCAATAAAAATGTAATTAGGGTTCCGTACCAAAATGGTAAAAAGGAACTCTTATGGTGCGACTCAGTCTGTCTTTGTATCTGTCTGTCACAGCTAGATATCTCAAGAACTACTACTGCTATCAACTTGAATTTTGGAATAATTATAGGTGACGTTTGCCCAACTATTTTGCAAAAAAAAAGTATACATTTTTTTGCAACAGGGACTGAAAGGGTGTCTTAAAAATTCAAAGTGGGGCTACTAGGTCATGTGGGGTATCATATGAAAGAGAGCTGTTTGTACATTCTCAAACATTTTTATTTTTTTTAGGCCGCATAGTTTTCGACTTTTGATGAAAAATGTAAATAAAAATACCGTTCCTCCCCCTTATCTCCGAAGCTTGCATAGAGAAAAATCTGAAATTATTCTGTTTGATAGAAGTTTATGTAAAAATTACAGGAAAAATAAAACGATGTCTGTAAATAGCACACTTTTTTATATAGCAGCGCCCCACGGTTTCATCCGCGTAAGTCTCGAACCCGTAAAAATATCGGGATAAAAAGTATTCTATGAGTTAATCCAGGTAGTAAGCTCTCTGTGTGCCAAATTTCATGAATATCTGTTCAGTTGTTTTTGCGTGAAAGAGTAACAAACATCCATCCATCCTCACAAACTTTCGCATTTATAATATTAGTAGGAGTAGGATAGGAAGTTGGATAAGTAGGAAGTAGGATGGTACAGAACCCTCAGTGCGCGAGTCCGACTCGCTCTTGACCGGTTTTATTTTTAGTTGTTAACTAAGTAATATGTTTTCGATATACATGAACTTCTACTGTGAAATTGTGAATCATATAAATCTGCCTGTCTTTTCCCAACTATGCTGGGATCGGCTTCCAGTGTAACCGGATACCAGTGTTTTCCAATGAGCGACTGCCTATCTGACCTCTACAATCCAGTTACAGGGTAAACACGATACCCCGGGATTCTGACTGTCGTAATGACTGTCCAAGATCTCTCGGTATATAAAGCTTCTAAAAATGGTCACCCATCCACAGACGGACCTCGGCAAGCGTTGCTTAACCTTGAAGATAGAGCCGTGTGGCTGTGTTTGATTATTTAGCCACGAACCCCTCTCCAATTGTGAATGATTAAGATGAAAGAAATGGCACAAAAAATCACCACATTTTACTGGGAGCGTGATTTATGTAAGTAGCATTTTGTGGAGGCTTGTTAAAAGGATAATTACAATACTCAAGTTAAATATTTATTTACATGTAAATGATACGGCGTGTAATAAATACTTCAAGAATGTGACCTGTTTCGTAAACTCAGTAGGTAGCTAAAACATGTTCTTAATTAAATCCGGCGCCGAGACAGAGCGATTTCGTAACTGATACGGATTTGTTAGTGTTTCAGTTTGAGCACAGTTTTGAGAATAGCTAGGTATTCTGTAGAGTGTTCAAGTTAACTTCCTACTAATCTTAACTAATATTATAAATACGAAAGTAAGTTTGTTTGTTTGTTTGTTACCTTTTCACGCCTAAACCACTGCATCGATCATCCTGAAATTTTGCATATACGTTGTCAGGTGTACAGACACGGACATAGTGTACCTTTGATCCCGAAAAAAGTGCTTTTCCCGTGAAAAACCACAGTAACGTTCTTTAAGATAATAGATGGCGCCACGTGTCATTCGTATAAATATTGAATTATATTATTGTAGAAACTTTAGTAGTGTGTTAAGAGTTTTTTTTTTTAATTGTTTTTGATTTAAGTACCTAATACATTTTGTGAGACTAGAGTGTCGATATACCGGTTTTTTTATCTTCCTAACTATCCTAACTAATATTATAAGTGCGAAAGTGTTTGTTTGTTTGTTGATTACGCTTTCACGCTAAAACAGCTGAACGGATGTGGATGAAATTTGGCACTTGGGTAGACCATGACCTGGAGAAGGACATAGGCTACTATTCATTCTGAATCGCATACGAAGTCGCGGGCAACGGCTAGTAATATTATAAATGTGAACATTTGTAAGGATGGATGGATGTTTGTTACTCTTTCACGCAAAGACTACTAAACGTATTTTGATGAAATTTGGCACACATATAGCTTATAACCTGGATTAACACAAATGATACTTTTTATCGCCATATTCGTACGGATTCGAGATTTACGTGGGTGTAACCGCGGGGCGCTGCTAGTATAAAATAAGTGATAGTAAAATTAGCTGCCATCTCTTACAACGGGTATAAAAATACCCTTAACGAAGCCGAGAGTCCCTTGTTCTTCGCGTTGTTTTTTTTTCTACTAGCCTGCTTACGCTATCCCACTCCTAGGTAAAGGCAAAGGCCTCCCTCCACACCTTCTACATTTCGCAAACCTGTAAGTCCTCCTTCCAGTTTTGACGGAACCTATCCAGCTCGTCCCGCCACCTCCTACGTGGCCTGCCGCGACCCCGCCTCACTGTCTCAGGGCACCAGTTCTGTGATATTCAGCTATCTTTGTGTTCCCGTTGTAATGATATTTTTTGTACTGAACCTTACCTGGGAACCTCCTGGTTGCGGATAAAATCCTAACCTCCTAGGTGTCGAAGGTTTTCTTTAACAACCTCCTCCTTTTTTAACTTGTTTAAAAAGGGCTTTCACGGCTTGGGATATCTAACTTATCTACCTCTTTACTTAAAATATCATTGCCTACACTCTTGTAGCTGTCAATCTAAGTTCATTCAAAATGTAAATATTTTCAGCACATTTTTACCTACCAAAGTATTGCGGTTCGGTGAAATGTGCTGATTCATGCGGTCAAGGCTAGATCTATAACTCATTTCATTACATACGTTTATTATAAACGAGACTCCACGGACCACGAAATAGTGAATATGGGAATGAAATATTTTGAAATATATACAATATGTCACAAAAACCCTACTGTTCCTTTTAGGGACGAATACGCGTTACCTACAAGCACAACATAGATGAAATTATGATAAAATAAAGCATTGCTAATCGAGAGGTCAAACTATTAAAATCGACACATTCAAAAAAATGTTTAGAGTATTTGATTTTACAAATACATCGGGGCGCACAAGCCCCGGGTCGGTACCACGTGCCTACTTACCCCTTTACCCCGCTACCCATCCGCCGCTCTGCGAATCACTTACTTAGTCTCCCGCGCAGCTAACTTTCAAACGGATGTCGGGTAAGAAATCAGTTAAACATTACAAATATTTATTTAATTATTTTTGTTGAACAGTTTTTATAAATGACTTGCTTTATTACATATGTATACCGATTATTAAAACGTTGGTAGAAGGAACAACAGGGTTTTTGTTACATATTGTATAGCTCAGTTTTATCAGAATTTCTGCTGCTTCTACTGTTCTTAAGTATCATAACTAAATCTTGCTGAGAAAATCGCAGATCGAACATTAAATTATTAAACTACGGTTCTAAGTGAGATATATCTGCACCGACCCCAGCGTGGTTTGACCAGACACGATTACTGGAATGAACCCAAAGATTCAGACTAGCCCCTGTTGCCTCATGTTACATGGTGCAACAGAGATCATTGCATATTAAAGGAGTAGACTGGGGCGCGTGATAATGGTACGGAAGACGTGCCTTTAGGATATGGAGGGGCCTCTATAAAGAGCCTACCGAGTATGCACCCTATACGAGTAGCAAGCAAAATGAGTTGCAAGCAATAAATGTCAATGAGTTGTAAGAGGCAAAAACGTTGAAGAAAATAAATGCAATGACGTAAATCGAAAAGGTAAACCTCTAAAAGAATTCAGTAATAGCGCATGTGGGTTTAGAAGCGTAATTGTGATTAGTGACGTCTTTACTCACCTTTCAACATGATGAAATAAGTGATAAAAACAAGCTACTTCACCTGAAGGGTAAGTGTTTGGTTATTTTGGACTATTTTAACAAAGCTTTCCACGATGGTTCCCGCCATCGTTCTTTAGGACATAAAAAAGTTATTTGTCAGGTTCTGTGCATGTACAAGATGTATCTGAAAAAAAAATTGTTTTTACCCGACTACGGCAAAACTAAAAGGAAGGGTTATGTTTTAGCAGTCTATGCGTGTTTGCATTTACGTATGTTCCATCCACCATAGCTCCTAAAGTACTCCTGTACTACATTTTACACAAACAAAAACAATATAACGGATGTTACATAAAAAAAAACCGGTCGAATGCGTGTCAGACCGCGCACAATGAAGGGTTCCGTAGTTGGGATGAATTTATCACAAGAACATACTTAACATTGTTGTTGAAAGACATGTTCTCCCATACATTCCCACTACAAATGTCCATAGTTAAACGAAAAGGATCCAACCCACATTAGGTGTGTTGGTTGTGGGTTGAATCCTCTTCGTTTAACTATGGACAAATGTAAGTTGGTACGCACAATATTGAGAGATTTACCATGTTATTTTAAGACCATAGACTTTTTATAGGTTTTCTTGTAATCTATAGTTATAGAATTATTTTTTGTATTTTTTTCAAAATTTTAAGCTCAGTAGTTTCGGAGATAAAGAGGGGGAATGGTCAATTTTAGTCTATTTTCTTATATAACTTTAAAACCCTCATAGTAAGCCCTTTCATTTCATATATCGCACGGTACAGTTTGCAATTTTTTTTTTAATTTCCTTACTTGCCCCCCAAAATTTACCCCCATATTCAAAATCCATTAATTTACATTATACTTCCGTGTTTGGGTCACAGAAATACATACGTGTACCAAATTTCAACTTAATCGTTCCATTAGATTCGGAGCAAATTGGCTGTGACAGAAGGACAGCAAACAGACACATGAGTGATCCTATAAGAGTTCCATTTTTGTCTTTTCAGGTACGGAACCCTAAAAAGTGGGGCATTATGATTTTTTTTCGTATCGAATGGGATATTGGGATGTTAACTCAAAAGTATTAAGGAGTAGGTCCCTAATCTCTGAAAAAATATTGGCTATCTATAATTATAGCTCGTTAAACCCCAAATAAGGATAAAATAATTATGTTTCACTCACTGTGTTTGTGTCCAGTAACAATTGCCTCTGTCTAACCCTTTTGGGGATTACAGGCGTGATGTTATTTTGTGTGTTAAAGCCCGCCTTATGGTGCTAGAAGTATGGCTCCCACAACGTGTTGTGACGTACTATATTTGGACCGTTTTATACAGAAAGCAGCCATGTCGGGAAAAGTACAAACAGAGTTATAAGCATTTTTCTGTCGATGGTTGCATTATGGATGTATGGACAAGGCTGCATTTGACGGCTCATATCTCCGTGATAAATAGAGATATCGAGATGGTTGTTTTTGCAAAAAAATCTTGTATGTCGAAATTAGTATGATTGTGTTTATAAGTCATTTTTGGAAAAAGTGCTATAGGGCTGCTTTCTGCATAACTAGGTCCATTTATGCGGGCTCAATGCGGGTTATATTTCACGATTGACGTCATCTCATAGAAAATTAAGATCAAAACTAAAATAATGATAAAAAAAAAAATATTGAAATAGTATGTGTAAAGTGTACATATGTTTATTATATAATAGTATTATAATAATCTAGGTAAAAACTATGGTATGAAAAATATAAGATTACAGTTGCAAAATAAAATAAATAATTTAATAGAATTCTGAAGGTAATGATAAATGATAAATGATAAATGATAAATGATTTTTATTTCTGTAAGTAGGTTTGTACAAACACTTTTACAAGTCAATATTTTTTTTAAACTAGATGAGGTCGGCGTTTCCTATCTGACTACTCTGAGAAGAAAGGCCGAAACAAACTCAGAGGTCACAGTCTCTTATAAAGTCCAGACATAATCTTGGTCACTTCATGTGAAGACCATGCAGATTGGTGTCTGAAATGGTCTTTTGAGGAAAGAACCACACAGATTGAGAGGACCCGTCCAGTCAGTGCACGCATTTGTCAGTAATCGCGCAGCTCAACTAGCTCAACGATTCGACGAACAATACCAAAGAAAGGACATTGGGGTAGGCCGCATAGATTACTCAAACTGCCAGACCATGATTAAAAATAACTGAGAGAAAAAATAAAACAAACAAAAAAAAAAAAGCAATGACCTACATAGTCTTCACATTCACAATAAAGTAAAATAATATAATACTTACAAAGTAAATATTAATGTCAACATTCAGTATGCAAAAATAAAAATAATATAAAATAAAATTGGAGCAGTTCAATCCCAAGCCTTTTTGTCCTCAATATAATCTTTAACGGTATAAAAAGCTTTCTGACACAACTTGCGTTTAATGAATGATTTGAATTTATTAAGACTCAGATCTTGAACGTGGCTTGGAAGTTTATTATAAAAGCGTATACATTGACACCTGAATGACCCACCTATTTTCTTGAGCCTTGTTGGAGGTACAACAAATTTGTGTTTGTTCCTAGTATTTATATTGTGGATATCACTGTATTTTTTAAACAATTTAATGTTTTTATGGGCATATAAAAGATTTTCAAAAATGTACTGAGAAGGCAAAGTCAGTATATTAATCTCCTTAAATTTCTCTCTGAGAGATTGTCTCGGACTTAATTTATAAATGCATCGAACAGCTCTTTTCTGCAAAACAAAGATAGTCTGAATGTCGGCTGCATTTCCCCACAACAGAATACCGTACGACATTATACTATGAAAATAACTAAAGTACACTAAACGGGCTGTCTCTATGTTGGTTAAATTACGAATTTTCCTAACAGCGTATGCTGCGGAGCTTAGCTTTTTTGACAATTTATCTATATGTGGGCCCCACTGAAGCTTAGCATCCAAAGTTAAGCCCAAGAATACTGTGCTATCTTCAGGATTCAACTCTTCGCCCCTTATCAACACGTTAGTTTTCACCTGCCTAACGTGAGGTAGTGTAAACTTAATGAATTTGGTTTTTTTTTCATTAAGGAGTAAATTATTAACACTGAACCAGTGAACTACTTTTGAGATCGCTCTGTTTACATCGTCAGTAACCAGCTGCTGACGTTTAAGTTTAAACAAAAGTGAAGTATCATCCGCAAACAAAACTATATCATGATTATCCTTAATGAGGTAGGGCAAATCGTTAATATAAATAAGAAACAAGAAAGGACCAAGAATCGAGCCCTGTGGGACCCCCATTGTTACTATAGATCCGGGCGATCTTTTTCCATTAACGTCAACGCTCTGAATCCTATTACTCAAGTATGAAGTAAGAAGATCCAGAGCGGTGTTCCGGATCCCGTAATGGCGGAGTTTCCTGATTAACGTTTCATGAAGAACGCAATCGAATGCCTTGGACAAATCACAAAAGATGCCCAAGGCATCGCATTTGTCTTCCCATGCATTATAAATATGTCCTAAAAGTTCAACACCGGCATCAGTAGTTGAACGACCCTTTGTAAAACCGAACTGCTTGTTATGTAATAATTTATGTTTATTAAAAAATCTTTGCAATTGGTCTAAAATTAATTTCTCAAAAATTTTACTAAACGTAGGTAGTACTGAAATAGGTCTATAATTTGTGGGGTCTGATGTACTACCTGATTTAAACAAAGGTATTATTTTACTATATTTCATGAGGTCAGGAAACTCCCCACAGTCGATACAGTTATTAAAGATAAGAGCTAAAGTAGGTGCTACAATGTCAATAATAGACTTAGCAACTTCTACAGAATTACCCCACAGATCTGCTGTCTTTTTTACATTTAAAGTGTGAAAGGTTTTAATTATGTCTCTACAGGTAATTTGTTCAAAATTAAATTCCGAATCGCAAGCATTAACATTTTCCTTAAGCAAAGACTCAGCAACAGAAGTTGATGAGTTTAGGGATTTAGTAGTTGAAACGGGAATATCTGAAAAGAAATTTTCAAAGGCCGCGGCGACTTGTGAGTCTGATTTTATTATATTGTCATTAATAGACAGGCTGTAGTCAGCACTTCGGTTATTAGACCTTCCCGTTTCACTATTAATAATATTCCAAGTCGTTTTAATTACATTACTACTGTTTTTAATCTTCGAACTCAAATAACGCGACTTGGCCATACAACAAACTTTTTTAAATAATTTTGAATAGTTTCTAACATATAAATTAAATTCAGCAGTGTTTACAAAAGACCTTTCATTATATAGTTCATAAAGCCGTGTTCTACTTTTATGAATACCAATGGTAGCCCAATCACTGAAAGACGCGTTACTATTAACCGAGATAGTCTTGGGAATAAAGATGAGATTAAATTGTTGGCAGTACATATTAAAAAAATCATCATACAGATCATTAGGATCAGTATGATTAGCCAAAACTGTTAATTTATTAATGAGTTTAACTTTAAAAGCTTCCAAGCGACTTGTAGTTTTGGGGTTAACAATGATATCCTTTTTAGCCACTTTTTTGTTTTGGTTTTGGATAGTAATCCTTTGCCCGCAATGATCAGAATCTAGTAAATTTATAATTTCTTTATGGCTTGGAATAACATCTGTATAAATATTATCTAGGCATGTGGCACTAGTAGGGGTTATTCTTGTGGGCTCCAAAAATAGGTTTACAAGATTGTATGACTGAAAAAGACTTATTATTTTACTACAAGAACCTGACTTTTCTAATAAATTAACATTAAAATCACCACAAATGATAATAGATTTATTTGAGTTACATATCTTGTGTAACACTTCATCCATTACCTTTTCAAAGCAGTCATACAATCCTGAAGGGGGCCTGTACACACTTAATACAATAAATTGCTCCAATTCTATACAAGCTATTTCAACTGTCCGCTCAACAGATAGGCTCACAATATCCTTACGGTCTTTAAATTTCAGCTGGTTACTTACTAAAATTAATGAGCCACCATGTATAGCATTTACTCTGCTGAACGAACTACCAACCTGGTGATTATTAAAATTGAACATAAACTGGTGGCTTTTAAGCCAATGTTCTGTTATACAAAGAATATCAATACTGTTAAAATTCATAAATAATTCTACTTCTAAATCTTTGTTGAGAAAACCTTGAATATTTTGATGCACCAGGTTAATACTATTTACTAATTTTGAAATTTTATTTGATTTATTCTTGCATTTCTGTACATTATTGCTAGAGGATGCCTCTATTGTCTTAATTTCTAATTTAAATTACTACCAATGTCAATTTTGGATACCAAATTATTGGATGAATGATATAAAATGTCATGGCATTGCTCAATAGAAGCAACTTGTTTAGCCAAATTCTTGGCTGTAATACAAAAATAATATGATAGCGACACAGCTAACTGTCTTTTGCAATACTTTGAAAGATAGTACCTATCCATAAAAAATCTATCTTTTGTCAAATATAAATGATTACCAACATAATTATTAGTGTCAATTAAATGGAATAAATTATTATTATATGTCAAGTTATGTAATGTCATATTCATTTCATATCTAAAATTGTTTTCTTCCTGTGGCAAACTTTGACTGTATGGGAATGTAAACAAAACAATTTTTCTTAAACTAATGTTGCACAATGATCTATAATATTGGAGTAATTCTCCTTTGTTCACATTACCCCTATTACCAACAAATATTAATAAAATAGTATCCTGGTTAAAATTGCATTTTAAAACTTTTTTCATTATGTCAAATAAAGAACAACCAGGCATACAGTAGTTCATTATTGAGTGTCCTGGATATTTATTTGTTAACAAGTGGCCTAGATCTTTTCCAATTTCATCACAGAATAACACTATTTCTTTATTTACACTCTGTTTAGGCAAGCAGTTAGCAATTGACAATGGCAAACTGGCACAAGACTGCGGCACGGTGGTATCACATATTGTCAATGAATGATCCGGTGTGGGTTGAATAGGTGGTTGTTCACTATGTACACATTTGTTTGTTTGTGAGCTTACCAGCTCATTCATTGCCAAAAATTAATGTAGTGCGTTGCCCGAGCTAGGTTTATTTAAACCTGTGTTTCAGGCCAAAACTGTTAGTACTTAGATAAATTCCTTGCTCGTTATCACATCGAACAACAACTTGCCTTGTAGTTCGACGTGAAAACAATAAAACTAACTTCAATAGAGATAACGGAATCTATTTTGTAAAACTAAAAAAAAAATAGTTCTATTTCTGTCTCTAAGCTGTAACACAGCGTCATTCAGTTAATATATTATCAGGTATTTATGCTGAACTGGCCGTATTTGGCGTAGCCATGACGCAGACAATAACTAGGTTTTTCTGTTTTTAGGGTTCCGTACCTCAAAAGGAAAAAGCGGAACCCTTAGAGAATCACAAGACCTTTTTCTCAGGAGCACGTAGAAGTATCAATTTGAAATTAATATCAACTACGTAGGTTTATGGTCCGTTGGAGCTCTAAAAAATCAAGCTTCTAAGTCAACGCAATAAAAAAAAATGGCGTTTTTTGCGACATATTTTGATACTCGCAAATAAATCTAAACATATGACTTACCGTTGACCTAGAATCATGAAATTTGGCAAGAAGCAAGGTCTCACAGCACAAGTAATGGAAAATGTCTGTAAATCGTTAATTTGTAGATTTGTAATTAAAAAAAAAATGCATTTACAAACTCACATTTGCAGTTGGAGAATTGACCACGACGTATATGAAGAGAACATGTTTTTCAACTACAATGTTAAGTTTGTTTTTGGGATAAATAAATTCATCCCTACTACGGAACCCTTCATTGTGCGTGGTCCGACACGCACTTGACCGGTTTGTGTTTATTTATATTGAGAAATAAATTTATTTTCTTTCTTTCTTTATAACATCATCATCATGGCGTCTGTTTTCCCCGAAGGGATTGGTAGAGGAGTATACTTATAATAAACCAGAATTTCATTTCATTTTGAACCCTGCGGTACTTATTTTTTCAACCTCTGAAGAAAAATATGTGAGCATTGTTCTACGCTAACATATTATTATTATTATTATTCCTGTACAAAACCGTAACGTAAACGTAAACGTTAACGTCGTAGAAGTTTCTGTGTATATAAATATTCATATTCATTTATTTGCATATCATGATGTTTATAAGATGTGACTACATAAGGCTTAAAGCTAAAGTACTTTTTTTTTTCTTCTTTTGGCTTCGCACGGTTTGTGCATTTAGCCAATGTCAAGTTTAATTTAGGTCAGAAACAAAGTTAGGGAAATGAAAATATATAAACAATATTACTATGATTAATTAATTGGTTATAACGGGATTTAAGATAGGACAGATATAGGATCAGTATATTTATAAAGGTGATGATAGTGAATAATGAACAAATTAAAGCTAAAGTACTTTTTTTTTTGGCTTCGCACGGTTTGTGCATTTAGCCAATGTCAAGTTTAATTTAGTTCAGAAACAAAGTTAGGGAAATTAAAATATTACTATGATTAATTAATTGATTATAACGGGATTTAGGTTAGGACAGATATAGGAACAGTATATTTATAAAGGTGATGATAGTGAATAATGAGCAAATTACAATGAGGAAAATTTACAACTTAATATTATTTAAAGTAATGAATATCCTAATAATATATATAATATATCCTGGGACATTTTTCACACACGGTCATCTGAACCCAAACTAAGCAGAGCTTGTGCTATGGAAACCAGATAACTGATAAACTACGTACACTACTTTTTTTTTGTAAATACATACTTACATAGATAATTACACCCAGACTCAGAACAAACAGACATGTTCATGCACACAAATGTTTGTCCTGGATGGGAATTGAACCCACGACCTGCGGCATGATAGGTGGTATCTTAACCAACCACGCCAACTGGCCAGTCAATCGTCCCAATGAGACTATACATTTATATACAGGAAAGCTATTTGTGCAAAGTAAAGAAAGTATTGAGGTAGGAAAAGGAATACGTAGGGACAAGAGATTACTGAGAAAACAAGAACGGTCATATAATGGACAGGAGAAAGAAATGTGGTTAAGGTCGCCTCTAAAGTACATTACGGAACCTGTTAGGGCACAGCAACATAAAATTCAAGCATAAAAAATAATAATAATAAAATAACAACTCTTTTATATTTATGTAACTTTATAAATTACGTATTAGTAGTTATAATTGTTGAGATAATGTTTGTGTTACTAATAATATTGTTAAATTTGAATTAACTAAAAAAAAGAAGTAAATAGAAAAGATAAATATAAATTAATGTGTTAAAATTCAAAATAATTTTAAAATCAAATCAGTCAAACAATGTATATCACATAGCTAATTCTTACTTAATTCTTTGTATTGTAGTAGATACGATCTTTTGTTTCAGCGAATTACTGTAACAAAAAGCTAAGAATTGTTTTAATAAACCGTATATGTTCGAGTTGATTGTGCTAAAAGTAACGGTAACAATATTCTTTTATTTGAATCAAAGCATCTATTAGGTACGCTAGTAAGTATGTTGAACTCCAATAATACGTGTTTTCTATACTTACGTAAAACGAGGAAAATGAAATGTTTTCTAGTAAAGTACCTAAATCAAGTTAAATTACAATTCATAGACTGATTATGGACGCTCTGACGTCGAACATACAGGAATGCTGTTTGCCGATGGCATGGTTCATGTCGGTGAAGATGAACCTTAGATCCAGAGCAGATTGAAGAAATGGCAACAGAAACTGAAGAATGTTGGTTTGAAAATCATTAGAACCAAAACTGAATATATGTTCTGGGATTTCCGCGATATATATATTTCCTTCACACAGTCTGCTCTGACTTTCGGTAGCTCGGTTCATTCGTGCAAAACGATGGCGAAGTAGATCGGACGGTTAACCACAGAATTAACACTGGATGGACGAAATGCCGGCAGGTCACGGGTACAATCTGCGACTCCCGCATTCCCCTTAAACTTAAGGGTACGATATACAAAATATTGGTTAGACCTGCTGTCTTGTATGGATCAGAATTTTGGGCCACAAAAGGGATGAATGAAAGGCGATTGCATGCATCCGAGATGAGAATGCTAAAAGGGATGTGTGGTATTACGCTAATGGATAGAGTAAGAAAGGAGTACATAAGGGGAAGTCTGAAAGGTGCACGGGTGACTGAAAAGTTGTGCGGAAATTGGTTGTCATAGTATGGGCACGTGATGTGGAGGAAAATGTCGAAAATGAGGTAAATGTGAGGAAAGTTTTGAGTATGAAGGTCGATGGCAACAAGAATAGGGGAAGACCAAAGAAACGATGGATTGACTGTGTGAAATATGATATGGCTAGAAAGAGGGTGACTGTCGAGATGACGACTCACAGAGAATTATGGAAAAAAAGGACATGTTGCGCCGACCCCAAATAAATTGGGATAAGAGCAGGAGAATGATGACTTCATAGAAGTCATCTAATATTTCAAAAACTGTTCCTTATATTGGTTTGCAAGGTGAAAAAAAGAGGTCAAAATTGCTCATTTCAAGGCATACTGCCAGACATTTTATACCTGCAGCCTGTGGGTCTGTTATACGCGTAAATCTTTCAATACCCTACGGGTCCTGTACTGTAACTGTGTATAATGATTTAGGATGCTGTTGGAGTTGCCTCGCTTTTGCAGTGCATCAGGTATGTTTACTAAGGCCAGCATGGACTGCTTTAGGTCAATAGTAAGACATAAAAGAGCGGCCCTCCTGATGCACCGCGTGCGAGGCAGTACCAGCAGTCTTCTACATACCATATTGGGAAGGGTCGATTTCCCGGTAGTGAGGCACTGGAATACCGTCCACGGATCTGGACGGGCTCTAGAATGTTAAATAGGGTAATTGTAATAATATTAATAATGAATACATAATAATTTCATATTTTTACTAACATAGGTATAATAAGGGTAGGTATTATTAATTATTTTTTTATAAACAAGCTTTTATTATTCTGGATGTCATCTAGGACCAGAGTCTTTGTCAAGACGAATCAAACGAAGCCAAACTAGGTAGGGTTGCGTCGTTTTTTACTGAGTTCCTGTGGCCACCTTCTGGCTCCATCATCAGATCAGCTCGGTTGTACCAAAATATTGCATTGTCACCGATTTTACATACGTTTGACAAATTTTAGCTCAATCGAACACTGGGAAGTGGTTCAAATTTAACTTGGAAATTTTGAACAGGACAACTTACATACAACTTACTTACATACGAACATTGCAAGTTAATAAAAAGCTTGTAATAATAATAGCCGCCTGAGTTTTGATTTCCTGTAATAAATAATTAATAGGTTTAATCAACGATATACTGTTTAAAAAAAATCCTAGCACGTGCCTATCCATGTGATTTTTTCTCGTAATACGGGTTTCCACGAAATTAGAATGCGTTAGCAATGCAAACGTCGCATATGAATGAGCGAATTACGTAAACTAATAGTCAATTGGAGTTGCTTTCCGACTTTTTTGGAGTGTTTAGCATCTTTCGACTAACAATATATCAATTGGTAATTATGTAAACGAGATTAATGTTATTAGGAAGAAAGTGTTATTTATTGGGCTTCAATCTATTACATCAAAGTAAGAAATGAGTATTTATGGGGAAGTTTGAAAGTGACAGATAAGTTGAAAGGAAATCGTTTCGCTTGGTATGTGACTAAAAGAGATGAATATAAATATTGACGGAAGGAGAGGGAGAGGAAGGCTAAAGAAAATATGGATGGGTTGTGTGAGGAATGATATGAAAGAGAAGTGAATGAATGATACCGTGACAGCTGACAGGGGATAATGGAAAGACAAAACGGGTTGCGCCGACCCCACGTAACATGGGACAAGGGCAGGAAGATAATTATGAATTTATTACATCAATTTGAAGATGTCTTTTGCGTAACATGGATAGTAAGATGGCTATAACTATATAATTGCACGTATTTAAACTAAAAGGATCCAACCCACAATATGGCCGAAAATGAGTTGTGGATACTAAAACACTTTTTGTAGTTAAAACTTTAATATCACGAAAACAATCCAAATTCAAGCGCGACATGACTCGCGTTTGAATTTTACTTGGATTGTTTTTTCATACACAACTCATTTTCGGCCATATTGTGGGTCGGATTCTTTTCATTTAACTACGTCTAATAGTTGTTTTAAGATCCTGTTTTAAAAAGAGCTTATTAATTTCTAAATATTTCATAAGTCACAATTATCGGTTATACCCGACTACTTTCGAACTCATGGAGTCGTTACACATATTATAAATTAAAGTCGCTTTCCCTGGCCGTCTGTGTATATCCGCGTTGTTCAACTAAACTACGCAACAGATGCACTTTTTTCACCATCATTTAGACAGTTTATTCGGGAAGGTTTTTGTGTGTTTAATATTAAACTTACATGTATTAACAAAATCTCGATGTTTTTTTCAAATCGTAAAAACAGTGAAAAACCAGGAGCTGGTTGCTAGTCTGAATCATCATCATTCTCCTGCCCTTATCCCAATTTATTTGGGGTCAGCGCAACATGTCTTTTTCTTCCATACTTCTCTATTAGTCGTCACCTCGGTAATCGCTCCCATTCTAGCCATATCATCTTTTACACAGTCCATCCATCGTTTCTTTGGTCTTCCACTACTCGTACAGTCATCCAAACTCTTACTCAAAACTTTCCTGACGACATTGTCCTCATTCCTCTGCATCACATCCATGACAACCGATTTCCGCAAAACTTTTCAGTCACCGGTGTCACTTTCAGACTTCGACCACGTTCACACCAAGCGTATAGTCGGCCGCTGACTGTGAAAATGTATAAAAAAAAACAAACGATAATCAGTCGGCGGCTGAAGATCTTTCTCATACATGTTGTACTAGGTGCTCACACTCAGTGGCAGACTATACGCGTTGGTGTGAACGCGGCCATCCTCATTTCTTATTCTATCCATTCGCGTAACACGCTAGTCTGAATATTATAAATATACTAGCTGATCCGACAAACGTTGTCTTGTCAACATTTCAATAATTCATACAAAATTCCCATAGAAAATGCACTTTCAGTTTTCCCAAATTTTCCAATTTTCCCGGCAACTTTTCAAACATTTTCTTTCATACAAACCTTGTCCTGACAATTACAAACACAACAGAAAAAGAATTAGCCAAATGGGTGCGACCGTTCTGAAGTGATGCGCCTACATACTTCGGCACATACGGTACATGATACGGTAATTGATTTTTATTTATATAGATAAAGTTTGTCTCCCAACGATTACCGAAATATGCACGTGGCTAAAACCATATAGGCTCATGCACTTGCTACTATACAAAACCTGTTAGTACACTATCGTAAAGCTAAGTAAGCACGTGATAGATGCAAGCTATGCTTGGCGCCAAAAATTGCCTCTCACGCGGCAAGGTCGCGAGTGTACGCGCGGCTTTAGCAGAGATGCACTGGATAGGGTTACCAACTTCGTTTTACTTAAGATTTGCTTATCGTTGAATTTTTGGTCCTTGGAATCATGATGCAAAATTAGTTGCCAGTAATATACAGGGTTATTTTTAAATGGCTAGCTAAACTCCGCCGACGCGATGGGTATCGTCGATATCTAAACACGGTAAAATAACAAAAAACCGGTCAAGAGCGTGTCGGACCACGCACAATGAAGGGTTCCGTAGTTGGGATGAATTTATCCCAAGAACAAACTTAACATTGTAGTTGAAAAACATGTTCTCCCATACATTCCAACTACAAATGTCTATAGTTAAACGAAAAGGATCAAACCCACATTACACCTAATGTGGTTGGATCCTTTTTGTTTAACTAAGGACAAATGTAAGTTTGTACGCACAATATTGAGAGATTTACCATGTTGTTTTAAGACCATCGACTTCTTACAGGTTTCCTGTAATGTATAGGTAATGAACTTTTTTTATATATTTTTTTTTTCTAAATTTTAGGCTCAGTACTTTCGGAGATAAGGGAGGGGGGGAATGACCATTCCCCCCCTCCCTTATCTCCGAAAGTACTGAGCCTAAAATTTAAAGTTAATTAAAGTTATTTAAGAAAATAGACGAAAATTGACCAATTTTCGTCTATTTTCTTAAATAACTTTAAGTTTATTTTAAAATTATAAAAAAAATACATTTGGGACTCTCACAGTAATCTCTTTCATTTGATATGTCACACGGTAAAGTTTGCAAAACTTTTTTTTAAATTATCTTATTTGCCCCCCCACGTTGACACCCATATTCAAAAAAATATTTATTTACGTTACACGTCCATGTTTGGGTCACAGAAATACATATGTGTACCAAACTTCAATTTAATCGGTCCATTAGATTCGGAGCAAAGTGGCTGTGACAGACGGACAGACAGACAGACAGACACACGAGTGATCCTATAAGGGTTCCGTTTTTTCCTTTTGAGGTAAGGAACCCTAAAAATAATTAATTTTATGAATTTTTTGGGTCATTAATCGTAAGTAACATAAGGCACTTGTCCCACCGCCAACGATGAGCGAGAAGCGAGTAGAGCTAGAAACTAGAAACGAGTTGGTGAGCAACGAGCAGCGAGTGAACGACGGCGACAAGCGATTACTTGCTGGTATTTGTATGTACCAAGCGCGAGTCTCTCAGCGAGTGCTCTGCCCGCCCAGCGAACGTCGCTGAGCGAGTACTCTCTTTGATAGCTCTTGTCGCTGCGACAAATGAGTGCTCGCGCGCAGTGTGAACAGTCAGTCATTAATAATATAAAAAGCCATTTATTTCGGACTGGGTCCATAAAAGTGTTAGTAACAATTTTCTTAATATCTACGTTAGTAAGTGTTATTTTAACAAATACGTATATATGCATCTCTTTTGTTTAAACGGAATGTATATCTATTGTACGTTTCTTGAGCGAGAAAATAGTCAATAGTTTGTCGCTGCCTATCTGACCTCCACAACTAAATTACTGGGTAATACGATACCTCTTAGTAAGACTGGTTGTCAGACTTTCGGGCTTCTGATGACCCGTAATGACTGTCAAAGATCCACAAATGACAGCCGGGACCAACGGATTAACGTGGTTTCCGAGGCACGGAGGAGTCTCGGTATGTAAAGATGGTCACCCATCTACGGACCATCCCCGGCAAGCGTAGATTAACCTGATGTATCGACCCGTGCAGCTGTTATTACTTAGCCACGAGCTCCTCCATAAAAAGCCAGCATACCGTCTTCATCAAAGTCAATGACTTTGTATTGATATAGAAAGCTAGATACATTTTAATTAATAAATTAAGCATGCTAGATCAAGATCCCTTGTTTGGTGCGAGTGAAACGACCATCACCTGTTACGTGAGCAAAAATAGAATTTAGTACCTATTGTAATTAGTGACCTTCTATTTCACATAAGTGCATGTCCGTAACTGGTTTTCCTTAGGAATTATGCAGAGAACACGGGATGTTACACGGCCTTTTAATTGAACGATAGAGGGAATTTAATATAGGACCTAAGTCAGGTAGTGAAACGTACATAAATAACAAGTAACACTTAATTAATTAATAAATTAAAAATATAATAAGTATCCTAAATTAACTTTAATGCTTTTTTTAAAATAATATTAGAGCATTTTCTGACAGTTCATTTGTAAGGTCATAAAATAAACGCAATAATTGTTCGTTTTAATTAATCTTAATTTAAAATCTTATTTGTTTCCCTCTCACAGAGATGAGGCATGTGTCTTAGCAGTGGAAACGTCAAAGGTTGATTATGCTTATGCTATTCCTAAAAGTTTAAGTTTCATTAATGAAAAGAAATTGGTCCTTTGAGACTTTATTTCACAATTTGCTCTAAATTCATTCAAAAAGCCATCATCCACCCGTACTACACAATAAACTAACCTCCTCTACGACCACACGTCATTACAACGCGTCACCCATACGTCTCCTCGCCAAACTAGATGAAATATAAATGATCTGCTATCAAAGGCAAAGCGCAAACACGTTTGTTGGGTTGTCCCCTCATAATAGTCACAAGTGCCAACCCTAGCTTCAGCAGGTGATACAGAACGGCTCAATGGTCATTTACCGACTACCAACCATATGTAGCGTTCGCGAACGCGGTTTGAAATTCAAAGTGTAAAGAGTGTTGGTTGCGAAAAATAAATAAATATTTTGAATTTGGAATTTTGGATAGGTATTTGAATTAAAGTGACATTTTTATAATTATGTTTGTGTGAGTGTTTTTGTTTGGTGACATCTAGCGATTTAGTTTATTTTTTTCGGAGACCTTTGTAAGTTTATTTTTATTATTGGTTGAATTTTTGTTTTTATGTTGGTTTAATTTTGAAAAGAAGGTCCAAGTAATATTTGTAAGGCATTAAGGTTTTTGTTGTAGCAAAATAGGTACATTTAAGTGGGTCAGTTACAAGTTGATTCATAAATTATATTAAAGTTATTATTTTTTGTATTTATGACGTATTTATTATTAATTATGTTTGATACCTACCTATTGCGAAAATAATGCAACGCTTAAATATTTAAAATTATGCATTGGCATCAATTTTAACTTACGCCAAAAATATGTAAATATCAAGCTGAATGTTTTTCTTAATATAACTTATTAAACTTTATTCCGAATTAATTTAAAACACCCATTACAATTTGAAAACATATAGATAAAATTAAAATAATCAGATCCGACCTTAAAATAGCAAAACGGTATTCGAATAATTAAAACAAAACAACGTCGCAACAATTAGGCACAATGGAGATCGTATAGTACATAAACTAATTACTCTCACTTGTTTAACATACATCTTATATAGTTTAGTATAATCTGACATTTCATAGCAGCGCTGTTATTGAACCCAACAGTCAATAATCCGTCAACTTGTGCATTTAAACTGAGCTCCCAAATTGCCGCATACCAACATACGCTGGTCCTTCAATCCGAGTATTCTAAACAGTTTACTGTCTTACTCAACACATATTGCCTTGATCGTAGGTATGAACAAGCACCCTAATTGCGTAACACATACCTAGTGTGTTCAATTGAAATCTGAATAATTTTGAAATAAATTGCTACATAAAAAATATGTTGGAAAAATTTGTCTGCTCGACGTCGTAAATAACGCAATGAATGTTGTTGAACTGTCAAAATTAAACCGATTCCGATCGATAGCGTGTTAGGGCGCAGGTTCATTTAAACTAAGTTTTCTAATTTGCCGCATACCAACATACACTGGTCCTTCGATCCGAGTATTCTAAGCAGTTTACTATCTTGCTCAACACGTTACCTTGACCGTATATGAACCAGGTTAAGCGGGTTGCAACGAAATCGTAGCCAGTGTAGTGATTAGTTGAAGCTCCAAGACAATACATAGGTGATTATAGAACCTACGCAAAACGGGCACTTCCTTTTGATTCATCGCTCTTTATAAAGATGTCTGCTCTTTATTAGTCTTGATTGAGATTTGCGAATTTTGTGCGATGTATACTCGCCGGTTATTTAAATTTTTCTCCACGTTTGAAATAATAAGGGGCTTGTGGCTTAGTAATAATAGCGCCACGAGTCGATCGATCAGGTTAAGCTACGCTTGCCGAGGTTGGTCCGTGCATGGGTGACTGTGAGACCCTTCCGCGCCTTTGGTCGCGGCTGTCATTCATAGATCTTTGACAGTCGTTACGGGTCGTCTGAAGCCTGAAAGTCTGTCAACCAGTCTTACCAAGGGATATCGTATTACCCAGATACTGTAGACACTGGGTTGTGGATAGACAGTCGCTTCATGTAAAATACTGGTATACAGC
Organism: Dicycla oo; assembly: GCA_948252095.1. Taxonomy (NCBI): domain Eukaryota; kingdom Metazoa; phylum Arthropoda; class Insecta; order Lepidoptera; family Noctuidae; genus Dicycla; species Dicycla oo. The sequence goes on along the minus strand of OX411733.1, from coordinate 9,950,903 downwards.
TGCATCCGGTTAGACTGGAAGCAGACTGCAACATAGTTGAGATAAAGCTAAGCAGATTGATTGATTTGAAATAATATAGGTGGATTTGTAGTAATATACATACTTTTATCTTGTAAGGACTTCAGTGCACAACAAGACTTAGAATGATAACGGCAAGAATAATTAATGTATTATTCATTCTGTCGAAAATATGACAAGATTAAGCATGAAATTTTATTTAAATTAAAACCATGACATTAATCTAAATGCACACACTAGTGATACAAGTGATAAAAATCTTTATTGTCTAAGTCAGTCGGTAAAGGAAAAAATGTCGTGAGGAAACCTGGACTACGAGTATAAAGCTGCAGGTTCTTGTATGTTTTTTTGGAAGTTTGAACGCGCTAATCTCTGGAACTATCACTCAGATTTGTATGTTCTTTTTGCATTTGATAGCCCAATTCTTGAGGAAGGCTATAGGCAATTTAACATCATGCTAGGACCCTTAGGAGCTGAGCAAAAAGAAAAAAAATCAGAACGCTAATCGAAAATGAAGTCATAGCGCACAGGCAGGAGACGCGTGCGACGGGGTGGCCCCGTGGGTCGCGGGAACAAGAAATTTCTAAAAGACTAGTAGTTAATATAAGTCTGAAATCACTAATCCATCTTGAGCAAGTGGGGTGATCAATTCTCATGTCTTCTCTGTATCAGAAGAGGCATTTGCTCTGCAGTGCGACAATAATAGGCTGGTGATATATTTTTTTTTTGGACCCTGGGGTCTCGGACCTGTGGATGGCGTACGAGGGGCTGAAGCCAAATCGCAGAGGCCCCTTAGACAATTTTAAATTATGACGAGGCACCAACTGACGATTATCCCTATCTGCACTATGCAAGTGCACCCAAGGACATCCCCCCGTTGGTGCAGGACTATTGTTGTACGTGGAAACAAAACATATTGGGCTATGGGTCTGGAAGACCTATTATGTCCCCTGGCTGACCAATGTTCTGGTATTATTTTACATTTCTCGGGACCCTGCGGTCACGGACCTTTGGAAGGCGTACGAGGAGCCGAAGCCAACTCGCAGAGGCCCCTTAGATAATTTTAAATTATGACGAGGCACCAACGGACGATTATCCCAATCTGCACTATGCAAGTGCACCCAAGGACAACCCCCGGTTGGTGCAGGACTATTGTTGTACTGGTATTATTATTATTACTTAAATTATTATTATGTATTACTTAAAATTGATGGTTTATCTGTAGCGATGCTTTTCGTAAGAGTACATATATTTCTTGACGATTATCATACGAAACTACACCGATGTACCTTTACCGGTGAATTGAAAAGGTTTTGTTGGTATCCTTGGTTAATCTTCGTTTGCCCTTTGTATTAACGTTCTTACTTACAAATATTTTCATGATTACGCCACTATTCCGCAAGCTTTGTGCATCCTCATTATTTTCATTGCTTGCCTTAGGCTCATTTTCATCAAACTTCACTAAACGCGTTTAACGCTAAACGAGTTTAAAACATCGCTCCGTTTCTTCCAATCGTTTGAAGATGACAGTTTACGACACATGTACAGAATACGTTATCCTCGGATCTATCTTAAGGATTAAAATGCATATGGATATTAAGCGTGTGGTAATAACGGCAGTAATAAGACATAAATACTGATTTTATGATTAGGATAATAATAGGGTAATTAACTGAAATACCTATATAAATATAAAATACAGAATGTTGGGCCACAAAAAGGTTGAAGTATGACGGTTAGCAAAATTTATAAATAATGTTTTGTTTTTTAAACATAATAGAAACCCGTAATCAAAATAGCTAATAACACAGCCATTGGTAATATTTTTAATAAAGCCTTTAATAACTAAAATATCTTCTAACCTACCAGTATTTTTCAAATCAACAAGCATTATCGATGTCATAGTAAATACGGTCAAGGTCAGAATTAACACTGGGTGGATGAAATGGCGGCCGGTCACGGGAACAATCTGCGATTCCCGCATTCCCTTTAAATTTAAGGGGAAGATTTATAAAACAATGGTTAGTTGTAATGTCTTGTATGGATCGGAATGTTAGGCCACAAAAGGGATGAATAAAAGGCAATTGCATGCAGCTGAGATGAGAAGTAAGAAATGAGTACATAAGAGGAAGTCTGAAAGTTGCACCGGTGTCTGAAAAGTTGTGAGGAAATCAGTTGTCATAGTATGATCATGTGATGCGGAGGAACGAGGAAAAGGTCATGAGGAAAGTTTTGAGTATGAATGCCGATGGCTACAAGAGTAGTGGAACACTGAAGAAACGATGGATGGACTGTGCGAAAGATCATATGGCTAGAAACGGGGTGACTACCAAGATGACGACTTGAGAATTATGGAACAAAAGGGACATGTTGCGGCGACCCCAAATAAATTGGGATAAGGGCAGGGGAATGATGATAAAATACTAAGTTCAGCCCGCGACTTCGTTCGCGTGAATTTTCTTGTTACCCCAACCTACCCCGTCGTACGAGTATCACCCGTCCGTGCTATTACTTCGTTGTCGCTTAGAGTTCTTTTTGACTGTTTTTCTTTTTGCTTGGCTCCTAAGGGTGGTGCGTGCATGATGTTACATAGCCTATAGCCTTCCCCAAGAATGGGACTATCAAATGCAAGAATAATTTTTCAAATCCGACTGGTAATTCCAGAGATTAGCGCGTTTAAACAAACAAAATAAAAAACTAACTCTTCAGCTTTATGAGTAAGATGTATGTAGGTTTTGAAGTATGAAAAGCCTGACTCATTGATGTAGGAATCGTACAACGGTATAAGTATAAAAACTAAAACGTTCTTTAGCTCAAATGATGAGCCACCAGGGGAAAATTTGCGTGTTTTTTTTAGAAATAGTAAAAATATTTCCCTTTTTACAGTTCCGTACTAAAATGGTAAATAGGAACCCTTTGGTGCTACTCAGTCTGTCCATCTGTCACAGCTGGATATCTCAAGAACTATTAATGTTATCAACTTGAATTTTGGAATAGTTTTTGAATTTTTTAGACGATGTTTGCCCAACTATTTTGCAGATAAGAAAGATAGGCCGTATAGTTTTCAACTTTTGATGAAAAATGTAAAAAATACCGTTCCCCTTATCTCCAAAGTTTGCATAGAGAAAAATCTGAATAAATGTAAAGATTACAGGAAAAATAAAACGATGTCTCTAAATAGCACACTTTTTTATATAATATATGATGGTACGGAACCCTCGGTGCAAAAGTCCGACTCGCTCTTGACTGGTTTCTTTATACCAGCTGGAGGTCAAATCCGAAATTTAATTTGTGGTCCTAAGATCCGTGTTACCAGGCGATCATAAAAATGTAAGATCACACACACAATACGTCTTCAATTCCTAGATCCGCTTCAAATTAGAATGCCAGAGCAACCTACATTCGATTGTCGTGACATCAGTGCACAGTATCCTGGTGTCAATATGTCGTGTTTCCCAGGATCCGCTTGAGTCGATTAGTATGCAGTATTAAAATATTGTTCACGTGAGAATTGTATTCGTATGTTGTAATGACATCATTCATCATCGAATTGTCGGCTTCATTGTGGAGGTAGGAAAATGGTTTAGGATCGAAGGCTCACTGTTATATCATTCGATCGTGCAGAGTTACTAGATTTTCAGAAATCAAATTCTTAATTTTTATCGGTTACTAGCTTCGCTCGCGTGAATATTGGTAATTTTTTTTAAATTAAAACTTTATGCATAGGTAAAAAAACAAATACCATACAAAGGCGGACTTAATTTAATGCTTCAGGCATTTTCTCATGGCAGGTGCCATCGATATACAGGGTTATTGATAAAACACCAGCAACCTCTTAAGGGGTCATTGTACTCATCATTATGAACAACTTTTACTATGGGACCAAATCTGAAATCGCAAAAAAAAATCAGCTGTTCAGTACATTTTGACGAATTATGCGAACATAAATGTACTGAACAGCAGATTTTTTTTTCGTCTATCTATTCATACACGAAATCTCTTAAGGGGTCATTGTACTCATCATTATGAACAACTTGTACTATGGGGCAAAACCTTAAATCGCGAAAAAAAATCATCTGGACGAATTATGTGAACATAACTGTAAGCATAAGTAGAAGAGAAGAAGTAAGAACATAAGTGTTAGCAGATTTCAGGTTTGGTCGCATAGTAAAAGTTGTTCCTAATGATGAGTACAATAACTCCTTAAGAGGATTGTGAAGTGCCGATACGCGGCGCAATTTTTGGAGGCAATTGCCTACATTTCATACAATTATTTACATAAATATTGTTTCGGGCGATAACGTTTTCACCACCCTAAACCTTTACGAAATGAGACAATTTTAGTCTCATTACATTCAGTATACTTTAATCTAGGTCTGTACGTTTTTCGTTTTTAGTAATTTAATTTAATTTAAAATAATAAAAATGCTCGAGGATGTTTTATGTCAAACATATAGATATTTAGATGCTAATAACTTATATCGTATGCAATATTTCTTTATAATAAAAACGTACGGACTTAGTTTTTCATTATACCTACAATATTTATAAAAATTATGTAAATTAGACTATGTTTACGGGGAGACAAACGTTATCTCTTTTTGTATGAAAATTTACAGCTTCACAATCCTCTTAAGAGATTTCGTGTATGAATAGATAGACCTTATATTATGTACACATATAGTATATCCATATCTGTGTTTGGCCTATAACAAATGTACCTATATTAAGGTCCATGGTTAGACTCCGATTCCGACTTAACAAAGACTTTGTGGAAGAGTTAAATCGGTAACGTTCTATAGTTCTGAATTATGCATGAATGTATCATTGAAATGCGGGCCTTATCTAGTGAAAAGATTTATTCGTATATTTTTGGTCCTATTTATATCCTAGGTCTATTCAAGAGCTGTAGTTTCCGAGTGATTAAGCATTTGAAAGTTTATGGTGTTAGTCATTTTATTCTCGTAAATAGGGAATTAATTACCTGAGGATATTCATTTTATTGTGGTTTTAAAAGCAATCGGTTTTACCAAGTAAAATGTTATGATGATTTGTTAGAAAAATATGATGTACGAATATGATTTGAAATGAGGGCCTGTGGCTAGGTAGTAACAGCTGCGCAAGTTGATCGATCAGGTTAAGCTGCGCTTGCCGCGATGGGTCCGTGGATGGGTGACCATCTTTACATACCAAGACCACTCCGTGCCTCTGGTCCCGGCTGTCATTTGTGGATCTTTGGCAGGGGTCGATAGAAACCCGAACGTCTGACAACCAGTCTTACCAAGGAGTATCGTATTACCTAGTAACTGGGTTGTGGAGATCTGATAGGTATAGTCGCTCCACGTAAAATACAAGTATTCAGCTGCATCCCGTTTGACTAGGAGTCGAGCCCAACATAGTTAGTTCGCACCTTGAAAACAAAAGTGGCGTTATACAAAAATTAAAATTTTTCAGTATGTCCATTTAAAGCGTTTTTTACGCAGCATTTTGGTCAATGTCTTAGCAAATAAGTGAAATAAAAGACTGCAATTTGACGATCTTACTTTAAATTATGTAAGTAGGTACTGAAAATGCCAGAAAATTATTGAGTTATTTAGAAAACATAATTTTGATAATGCCACTTTTGTTATCAAGGTGCGAGTTGGGAAAAGGCTGGGCAGTTGACGATTGCAGTACGGCCGATTTATCTTGGCAGGTCCGAACATAGGCACTAAGACGTTTCGCGCATGTTCTCTCACTCACACTCGCCTCATGTCACCATTTGGTTCCTAAAAAATCTTATTGCGCAGCCTCCTGCGCGAAGTTCAGACTTGCTAAAATAAATCGGCCGTGGGTGAATATTTGACCTTTTAACCGCCGTCATTACCTTCCGCCAAAAGTTGATGAAGGAGAATATCGTTAATGAAATATTTCATCAATTCCCAGAATCTGCTTAAGGACCAGAATCAGGAATTGCTGAAATATTTCATTAAATATATTCTCCTTCATCAACTTTTGGCGGAAGGTAATGACGGGCGGTTAAAAGGTCAAATATTCACCCCCGTACTTGTATGTATGATTTAATGGAGTGGTAGGTTGTTGGTCTAAGACATGATAGTAATCTTCATTCTTCTCAAATTATGCAACAGCATTTGCATTCAAACAGTCTCACCTATATACCTAAGCACGTTAGGTGCACCCTAGCCAGTTTATTATACAGGTTGTTTGGAAGCTGGATGCAAAGCCTTAAGGAGGTGATAGTTGACACTATTTAGAGCATTTTGAGCCATACATGTCTTAGATGAAGTATGTTTTTTTAAATTTAGAACTGCTATTTTTAGTTTTCTTTATATAACACAATAAGAAATTGCCTTCAAAATCTTTCGGATTATGATGGAAAGTGTGTTATACAATTAGGGTGTAGATATACCTGCGTTCGAAGATCAGTTTCAGTTCAAGTATATACAGTAGGCCCCAATCTTTTTGGCCGGGTTGAACGTAGTCGCGAGCTGATGCGCAGAATGCAAAATTGGGAAAATACCATGCGCAGTTGGCGCAAGATGGCGGTCGCGCTGACTTCAGCCTGGCCAAAAAGATTGGGGATTACTGTAACTATAGCTTGCGTGTAATATCGATTCTGTATAATTAGGTACAATCGATTACGAGTACTATCGGCGAGATAATTAAGTATTTTTCTCGCTAAACGTCATTTATTTGGTCGAAGCAAAAAAAAAGTTCACGCAATCGTTTTATTGTGAGTGGAATTAAGTATTTTTCTCGCTAAACGTCATTTATTCGGTCGAAGCAAAAAAGCAATCGTTTTATTGTGAGTCGATAGGATTGTTATTATTTGAGAACTTCTTTGGGCTTCAAAGTCAAGGTCGATTCTTTTAATAATGTTGAATGTACGTACAGTACGGTCGATGAATCGTGGCCGGTTCGAGCTTTGCGCAGAAGGCTGCGGAATACCATTTTTTAGGAACCAAATAGTAACATGAGGTGAATGTGAGTGAGAGAACATGCGCGAAAGCTCGTAGTACCTATGTTCAGACCGGCCAAGTTTCATCGGCTGAACTGTGTTAGGCAATTCGCTTTGAATTTTTGAATTCGTTTTGACTCGTATGATAACGTTGCTGCTCTGGGTGAATTCTACATTTACATTTTAGAAAGGAAGGGTTCTTCTTACAGTCTGAAGCATCTATGAGAGAAATTAGTAATTAACTGTAGACTGTACAAAGTTTACCAAGTTTTAGGCTCACTTGCACCACGTATCGACGGCTAAGAATCAATAGTGTCCAACTCAGTTTTTTACGTTTGTCGCTTTTTAATGCAGGTAGATTTAAAGTTTAATTTGGCTTGGCTTATTTAAGTACTATCTCAAAATTTACAAAATTGTTGTAGTTATTCGCTATAGAAATTCCATTAATCCAAGCCAAATTAAATTTTAAATCTACCTGCATTAAAAAGCGAAAATCGTAAAAACTGGGATTGAAACCCTGTGAAACGTGGGGTCCGAGTGCTCATGGTTTGTTCAACGAAATCTCCAAATGGCTGGTTGACACTTCCCGTGACCCAAGGTCTGGCTTTTACCTTGGCCAGAGGCTAAGCATTGCCATACAACGTGGCGATGCTACATTCAGTCGATAGCGATGCGGAGGAATTTTACGACGCCATATTTTAGTTTTTTAATCGTTTTAGTTAGTTTAGGTTAGGTTAGGTTATATATTTAACTTCATTATTTAAAACCATATTATGAAAATAAAACTGATCAAGTGCGTGTCGGACTACGCACAATGAAGAGTTCCGTTGTTGGAATGAATCCCAATGGATTGTTCCGTAATGAATGGTTCCATAGTTGAGGTGAATTTACCCCAAGAACAAACTTAACATTGTAGTTGAAAAACATGTTCTCCCATACATTCCAACTGCAAATGTAAGTTTGTACGCACATTATTTAGAGATTTACCATGTTATTTTAAGACCATAGACTTCTTATAAGTTTTCCTATATTGAACTGTTTTCTGTATTTTTATCTAAATTTTAGGCTCAGTACTTTCGGAGATAAGGGGGAATGCTCAATTTTTGTCTATTTTCTTAAATAACTTTAAAACTATTAATTTTAAAATTATAAAAAAAAATATATGTATTTGCTCTTTCATTTGATATGTCACACGGTACAGTTTGCAAAACTTTAAATTTTTTATTTGCCTCCCAAAATTGACCTCCATATTCAAAATTCATTTATTTACGTTACACGTCCGTATTTGGGTCACATAAATACATACGTATACCAAATTTTAACTTAATCGGTCCATTAGATTCGGAGCAAATTGGCTGTGACAGACACAGACGGACAGAGAGGCACACGAGTGATCCGTTTTTTCCTTTTGAGGAACGGAACCCTAAAAAAAACCGAGATAGACACTATTGCTTCTTAACCGTCGATATCACTAATCATTGTCTCTGTTATCTTCAAACGATTGACAGAAACAGAACTACGGAACAGATAAATATCTGTTCCGTGAACAGAACGATGTTTTAAATACGTTTACCGCTAAATGTGTACAGTGATTTCTGGTGGAAGCGGGCCTTAATCTGCAACCACACAAACCATTATTTATCCCTTAAAAAAAAAGACGTAGAGTATTTTATTTAACTGTGCTCTTTCAACCAGTCTTGCCTCTCACAAACCAGAAAAACGCGGGAAAATACCCGACATTTGTAAAAACGTTAATTTTTCCTTGTATTTTGCATTCCCCTTGGCGAAGGAAAGTCCCAGTGGTGAGAGCATCTTAATTGAAGACAAAACGACTTTTTGAACCAGTTTAAGTGGATGCAGCGTGCATTTTTAGTAGTTTGACTACTTAGGGTTCCGTACCTCAAAAGGAAAAAGGAAGCCTTATAGGATCACTTTGTTGTCCGTCTGTCTGTCAAGACCCTTATTTCTCAGGAACGCGTACAGTTATCAAGTTGAAATTTATTTCAAATACTCGAGTCTATAGTCTCTTCCACCTGTGAAAAAATCAAACTTGTAAGTCAACACCATCAAAAGATATGACCGTTTATGTCGCATATTTTCGCATATTTTACGATTTCACAAGGGAATCAAACCTATGGCACTTCTCGTTGATCTAGAATCATGAAATTTGGCAAGGAGCAAGGTATCACAGCACAAGTAAAGAATAAAGTCCGAAAATTCAAAAAGAAAAGTTAATTTGTAATTTTATCACATAAATAAATTTACAAACTTAAATTTGCAGTGGGAGAATTGACTGTGTGTGACGTATATCAATGTATAGGAGAACATATTTTTCAACTACAATGTTAAGTTTGTTTTTGGGATAAATTCTTTTCAACTACAGAACCCTCCATTGCACGTAGTTCGACACGCACTTGGCCGGTTTTTTATTATGATCGCGGAAAAATGTGGACCTAATGTACGGTTTTTTTTTTGGTCCTTTGTTCCAAAATTTTTGCTGTAGTTTTGTGGATTCAGTGTGTGCGAAGCCACAAAACGCGTTTTCAGCAGGTTTCTGTGTTTTTGGATAGGTAATAAATCTTAATATCTACTTGTAGATAAATATCCGTAAAAAGATACATTTATACAAATGTATAACCGTAATTTTATATAAGCTCGTTTTTAGGGTTCCGTACCTCAGAAGAAGAAAAAGGAACCCTTATAGGATCACTCATGTGTCTGTCTGTCTGTCTGTCCGTCTGTCACAGCCAATTTGCTTAGAATCTAATGGACCGATTAAGTTGAAATTTGGTACACGTACGTATTTTTGTGACCCAAACACGGACGTGTAATGAAAATCAATGAATTTTGAATATGGGGTCAATTTTGGGGGGCAAATAAGAAAATAAAAAAAAAGTTTTGCAAACTGCACCGTGCGATATATCAAATGAAAGGGCTTACTGTGAGGGTCTCAGATATATATTTTTTAATAAACCGTTTTTATGTTATATAAGAAATATACGAAAATTGACCATCAGACAGCTTAAAAAAAAAAACTTCTATACCTATAGATTACAGGAAAACTTATAAGAAGTCTATGGTCTTAAAATAACATGGTAAATCTCTCAATATTGTGCGTAAAAACACACATTTGCAGTTGGAATGTATGGGAGAACATGTTTTTCAACTACAATGTTAAGTTTGTTCTTGGGATAAATTCATCTCAACTACGGAACCCTTAATTGTGCGTGTTTCGACACGCACTTGACCGGTTTTTTTATGTCCAAATCAAAACCAAAATTTTGTTGGTAGACATGACAATAGTGCATTAAAAGCTCCAGGAAACAATCATTGCTTTAATTTAATAAAATTATTACAATTAAATTGTCGTGGTCTAACTAAAGTATAGTCTTATTGAAGGTATTATTACGCGTAACTTTATCAAGATGTTTTTTGTCTCAGATTTTTTTATTGTTCCACCGACTCGATCAGTGGTTTATCTTCCTCGCAATCTTGAGATTTAGGAAAAAAATAATCATGAGAATTGCGATTTCATTGGAGTCTATATGTAATTAAGGCGTAAAATATAAACTTTGATCTCACACCTTATAATTTTATTTATGTTAATGATTTTCCGCATGTTTTTTGTAAGGACCAACTTCTCTTAAATACCGTGGGATCAGTCACAGTTTTACCAAATTATGAATGCTTTTCTGTCTTAAGCTCTATAATGTATCCCGTCATCTGTGGCGGCCATATTGCGCGCGCGCCCTCATCTGTGTAATTCTAGGTGGTCCAGCGCGATTACGGCGCGTCTGGTTAAAACGACAATATCTCTAAAGTTACGATAGGTAGCTCCCTACAAGTTATGTCGTTGGAATCCTTATTAAATTAGCTAACAGATTTTGTATGGATTAGTATAGTTTTGCCTGGTAATGTATTAGTAATTGTAATGTGTGTTCAGTGTGAGAGAATTTTTCCCAGTTTTAGTAAATTAAAAAAAAAAAAAAAACATTATTTCAATAAGTTATTGTTTTATATCTATAAATACACATTATTTGCCATAAATTAATCAAAAGAACACACCTCGTCATACATTTTTTTCATCCCACAAGCTAAATCAATTTCTCGGAATAAAAAACCAACGTCCACACAAAAAGCGGACATCTCCTTTACGTCAAAACCTATGAGTGCCAATACGTCCGCACTGGGTGTCACACTCCGGGTGTCGTCACATATGAAGGGTTAAATGAAAGCTTTTGTAAATGTAATGTCGAGAGGATGTGGCTAGTTATCTATAAACCTGGCAACCTCCTCACTAATTCATCTTTAATGATGTCCTTAGATATTTTATATGCTTATAGTATAATGGCTTCTTACAGTACATTAAAACGTAATATCCAAGTTATTTTATTAGTATTTTATATCTCATGCATTAATAGTTAATAGCATTATGCACTTCACATTTTATGATGATCAGGGTTTTCCGGTATTGTCCCCTTGTCATTTTGATTTAGTGCTACTTTATCTAAAAATTCATAGGATCTCTAGATCAATAAAAAAATAAATAAATTGTTTATTGAAGAAAACAAAGTACTTACCAAAACAATGTTATATATATAACTAGGTGGCTATGCTATGCACAATACATTGAAACCCTGATCTCCAAACTAGGGGTATCCCTGTATCTTAGAGATCAGTGTCCCTCCACAGCAGTCACTAGCCAATATTTGTAAGTCATTGGTAAAGTATTTTTTAACATAGTAAAATAAAGAAAAAAAAATAAAAACCCTTAGATACAATAGAATATTTATATTATTCTCATTTACAATTTTGTGTGAGTGTGTATGTGTGTGTGTGGGGGTAGGTGTGTATGTAGAGTGCGTGCAATCTGCCTAGCCTTTTCCCAACTATGTGGGGTCGGCTTTCAGTCTAACCACATGCAGCTGGATACCAGTATTTTACATGGAGCGACTGCCTAGCTGACCTCCACAACCCAGTTACTGGGTAACATGATACCCCTTGGTAAGACTGGTTGTCAGACTTTCGGGCTTCTGACAACATGTAACAACTGTCCAAAGTCCAAGAATGACAGCCGGGACCAACGGCTTAACGTGCACGGAGGGGTCTCGGTATGTAAAGATGGCCACCCCTCCACGGAACGACCGCGGCAAGCGTAACTTAACCTGTTCGATGCCACCCGTGCGGCTGTTATTACTTAGACACGAGCACCTCCTCATAGAATCTCTAGAAATTAATTTATATTGTTAGTGAGAAAAATCTTCTCTCTCTAGCTAAAATCATCTTTCGGCATTATAGTCGGGTCATAAAAGCATTATTTAGGCACAAAATTATGCAGAGCACATCTTAGGACGACCGGACCTGCCAGACCCACTGTTCTACCGGAGATGTTACTGTAGGGTTAAGAGGCCTATCACAAAATTCGTTTTGACAGATTAGGTATATTGAAGCACGGCGGAGCATCGCATTATGTAGCAATTTGGCATTTGTAATTACGTTTATTTTGTGTCTTATATTTGTTTTTGTTTGTTTTGTTCAAAGTATAAAATTTTAATTTCTGAACTAACGTCTATTCCGGTATAAATACATAATAATATTAATGTTAGGAGGAAAAATAAGAAATGAATATGGGTGTTAGGAGAAATTTACAGTTAATTCTGAGCGTTTTTAGTAGTTTTATGGTTTTGAATGGGATTTTTTTAGCTATTCCTAACATATTTCAAAATTCTAAGGCCGCTATGAACTTTACCACTATTTAAGAGATATGATTATATATTTTCATTACATTTGCTTATATACAGTATAATCAATCCACGAGCTCGACAAAATGCAGTCGAGTATTTTATGAAAAACATGCTTCGGGAATTTTAGCTTTAAGTATGACGCTGTAAACTATACTAATAACTATTCTCCAAAGTTGTCGAAGTCTTTCAGTTTCTCAGAATAAGAACGCCTAATTTAGCTATTCAACTCAAAAATCACGGTCGAAATGTAATAAGCCTCTTAAGCTTTTTGAAAAAAATAAGCCTGTTCTGTCACGTATCTATTTAGTTGTATATGCAACCAAATAGCTATTAATTCAAACAGTTTGACAGCTACATGCTGCTGATAATTATACACATAGTCATCAACTTCAATATACCCAGGATCATCAAAATACCCGTACCTATTAGAACAGTCATCGCTTCATCTAGACAAAAACCACAATCAACTATTAAAAAAACTTAGCCTTCAACTTGATTAATTATAACCGCTAGACGTCAGTAGACTGTGCAGTGCTGTGTAATTTTTTTTTATTACATTTTTTTCTACGCAAGTGTGTGTCCGGCCCACTGGGCACAGTTAGGTACGGTCTTGGGTGAGGAGAGCTGCATAGCAATTGATAGATACATCTTGTTACATATTTAATGTAGCTTCACAGTGTTTTTAGAAATCAACGGTGTTATTATTTATGTGGTTTACTTGGGTAATTAAAAGCCTATATCCCGCGCGGGCAGACAACGCCGCATTTCTACATGTTTTTCGTGATTATTTTAATACATTTAAATAAAATTACTATTTTTTTTTAAATATACTATCTAGATCGGTGGTATTTATAAATATGTATGCTATTTTTGACAGTTATTTTGGTAATTACTCATAAACATTGACAATATTGTCTATAATGTAAATTTTTATGTGTAAATACCAAAATAAAAAATATAATCACGTAAAACCTGTAGAAATGCGACATTGCGAGCCCGCGCGGGATAAACGCTCTTAAGAGGATTGTGAAGTGCCGATACGCGGCGAGAGTCTTGGAGGCAATTACATACCTACATTTCCTTTTTGAAATATTGTTTAGGGCGATAACGTTTCCACCCTTTTAAACCTTTACAAAATGGGACAATTTTGGTCTCATTAGATTCAGTACACCTTAATCTAGGTCTGTACGTGTGTTTCTTTTTTTTGTAATTCGGTTTAGTTTAATTAAAGAAAATATAAACACTCGAAGAAGTTTTAAAGTCAAAAATATAGATATTTAGATGTTAATAACTAAATCGTACGCAAAATTTCTTTATAATAATAACTTACGAACCTAGGTTTTCATTATACCTACAACATTACAACATGGGTGATTATCCTTTAAAGAGCCATATCTCTAAAACTCATTGAGCTAGAGAGATAAACCCAAAATGAGGTTGTAGGTAACGTTGAATAGTGTATTCTTTATTTTTTTTTACATTATTTAAAGAATTGCACGTATCAATATATAATAAATAAATATTTTATATATTTTTTTTTTTAGTGTTCTCGTGACTTACAATCACCAAACAAATATATGTTGAAGTACTTGATAAGCCCTACTTACTCATAAAAATTATATTAAAAAAAGTCAGTGTAACATTAAAAAAAAAAGTTCGATGAGCAGGTCATCATACAAGCCATGATTGGTACAAGTTATACTTTATTTGATGGATTGAAAAGGATAAAAGACAGTCTACTTTGATCATTAATTTTATTAAGTATTATTGATATTGGCCGATTCTCTCGTTCACAAACTAAACTAAATTTAAGTTTAGTGCATCTTTTTCTTTCTATTTCATTAAGAAAAGGACAGACGATGAATATTAGTCAGCGCCTGACGTAAATTGACGTATTTTTAGTATTTGTACCCTTTACAGCTCACAATCCTCTTAATATAAAAATGGCAGTTTTCTTCTTATATTTTTTAATGGTTTTCCCAAGTGTTCTGTTTTTAGTTTACATTGTTTAAACGACTGTTTAAGTCTTTAGGTTTATCTTAATTGTGTGTAGCTATAAACAGAGTAATTATGTTTATTTTTATGAAAAAAAAAACAATAGTAAAATGAATTAGTTTGACATGACTACCGTACCTACTTTGTAAAAGACGATCAAAAATGTCAATGGATTTTAGAGTAATTATATGTTCCTTCAGAGAAACTTCTACCATCAAAACGACTTGTTTTAAGTTGGTAACTGCCGCTCTATTCTGTATACAGGGTGTCTGAGAAATCAATCTGCTTAGCCTTTTCCCAACTATGTTGGGGTCGGCTTCCAGTCTAACCGGATGCAGCTGAATACCAGTATTTTACATGGAGCGACTGCCTATCTGACCTCCACAACCCAGTAACTGGGTAATACGATACCCCTTGGTAAGACTGATTGTCAGACTTTCGGGCTTCTGACGACCCGTAACGACTGTCAAAGATCCACAAATGACAGCCGGGACCAACGGCTTAACGTGCTTTCCGAGGCACGGAGGAGTCTCGGTATGTAAAGACGGTCACCCATCTATAGGCCAACCCCAGCAATCTTAGCTTAACCTGATGGATTGACCCGTGCGGCTGTTATTACATAGCCACGAGCTCCTCACAGGGTGTCTGAGAAAGGTGTGGCGAAAATTAAATGTGTGGTACGGACCATCAAAGAGAACAACTCCCGGGTTAAAAATTATCAGTCGTCCTATACATCGGTCGAGTAGGTAGGTATTGAAATTTTGCATGGGGCGACTGTTTTTTTTTTTTTCAAGATTACTTTGTTGGCCCCGGGAGAAAGAGGTTCAGTTTGATGCTCTGCACCACAACGTTAATTTTTGCGACACCTTACTCAGACACATTGCATCTCAAAGCTTGAAGTGTGTTGTCATTCTACCAGAGCAGGGCAATTGTGTAACACTTTATCAATCGGAATCGGTTTCTTTTTGACAGTTCAACAACATTCATTGCGTTGTTGAGCCATATTTTCGAACATACGAAGCAACGGATTAGCAATTTGCTTCTAAATAATTCCGATTCCGATTGATAGTGTGTTACGCAATTAGGATGCTGATGCTAACGATTGACTTTATTGAAAACTTTCAACTGCGTTTTCACATTGAGATTTTAACAGAATAGATTGACAGGTCTATCCTTTTTTTATTTTTATTTATTCTATGTATATAGAAAATACATAACAATAGATCTTAGTTCTACAGCACATCCACATGTAAACACCACATGCGATTATTCTATTTTACAAAGGACAGCAATTGTACAATATCATGCAATAATAAACGAAAGTGCCAGCATGAAGATAGGCATAGACTATAATGAAGAAAGGCCTCCTAAATTCCTATTATCGAATTGGTACGTGATTCGTAATTTGAATTTTAAAATGCGAAGGCCTTTATTTTCTTTGGCTTCCTTTGGAGATAATATTTCAGTTTATACGTATAACCATCTAGACTGCTGAGCATGAGGTCCTGGGTTCGATTCTCTGGTCAGGCAAATTTTTATTGTATCTTTCCATATGGAATTTCTCAATAGCAGCCCGGAGTCTGCCTATTGCTATCCAGACTCCTGGCTGCTACTGAGAAAGATGGAAAAATCCAATAACACTCTGTCTGACCTGGGAATTGAACCCAGGACCTCATGCTCAGCAGTAGCGCTTGCGACCACTAGAGCAACGAGCCAGTCTTTTTTAATTTCTTTTAGTTTCAAATAGATTTAATTCTCGTCCCTGATTCAATTTCTAACTCACTCCTTCTAACTCAGGAAGTACAAGGAAGGGGTCCTAAGGTCCGAATTTCATCTGGTAGGTATCTCACGTCAATATTGTACGTAGTACCAAATGGTACCAATATCAGTGTCTCAACCTTGACCTCGCCGAGTCGGTTCGATTGAAGCGTTGTGTCATCTTCGAAACCCAGCCTAAGCCTAAGTGCCTCGAGCCAGTGTTAAATAAATGAGTGAATTTCAACAACTATGATTTGTTTCCTAATTTTGGTGGAAAAGTTTGTTTCTGGTTTTTTTAATAATCTAAGATGTTGATAAGCAACAGATACGTATTCAGGTACATAAAATGTAAGAGAAATTTATTTATTCCTGAAAGCTTCTAATATATTGTCGACACCAGAATTGGTACGACACCAAAATTGATATCTGACACCAAAATTAGAAATATTGACACCAGAATTTATTTCTGTTACCAAAATTAGAAAGTCTTGACACCAATATTTTTTACTGAACCAAATTATAAATAAATTATCAATAAAAATCTTATATAAATTGAATAAATGTTTTAATAAAAAAATAACATAGTGAGATCAATAAAAAAAATAACAATCAACAAATACAACTTTCTTATTTTTCTGTCTTGTTAATTCTAGTTTTTAATTTAAATGAATTGCAATCACCTCCTCTAACCTCTATCATCATCATCATCATTATCATTTTTAATTTTATATACTTAAGTAATTTTTTAACATGTTATGTTAACATAATTATGTAATGAGATCAATTTACAAAAATATCAATCAACTAATAAACTTTCTTACTATTCTAAGTCTTGTCAATTCTTCAGTCCGTAAATTAAAAAATATTCAAGTCATCTTCGCTATCATCACCATCATGATCATTTTTATAATTTTTATTAGCTGTTTTATTTTCTTCCTTAGTATCCTCCACTGTGCATTCATATTGTAATAGTATTTCACTATTGATATTATCAAAAAAAGAAACATTTGGAGTTGATATTTGGTCATAGTCTGCCATACTAACCAAATCATGCGAAGGGCCGGTTAGTTTGATTTGGTTTGGTTTTTTCATAATAAATGGTTTAGATGCTGGAAATCTATTTATTTGTGGTGACTGAACATCGGAACGGGCATTTGTTATTGACGATGACTGTATCGAACTTCTAAGTGACACAATATCCCTTATTGTTTCGACTTCTTCCTGAACATTTGTCTCAGTTGGCAATTCATAAAAGCCCATATGCTTCCCATGACAGCATCGAATTGTATCATAAAGACAGACTGGCTCAACACAAGATAACGAACGCATTGCCAAGCCGTTGGTAGAAGTCTTCGTCCAAACAATTTGATGAACTTTCATTGATCCAGGGAAAGGTTTAAGATTTTTTGGCAAAAGCTCATCTTTCTCAATGACTTCATGTTCTTGAACAATTTCAATTTTAACCCCTGTGACGACTGTTTTCAATCTTTGGACAAGGCTGTCGATATCTGTTATATCTTTACCAAAAGCAACTAGCTGATCTGCTGATCTCTTGAGCACTCCGCCGACGCCATCAGGTGCACCTTTTCCGTGCCCACATTCACAGTAGTGCCATACAACACATGTCAAGTTAGGAAGATAGATTTTTAACTGAGATATTAGGTAGAAAACTTTTTTGTTTCTGTATTGTGCTGACGGAGAATCAGAAACAAAATGAATGGTACAAACTTCGGAAAGAATTCCTTTTACCTCACGCAAAATCGGTATTAAATGTGCCCATACCGAAGATGCATCATGTCGCAAAGATGTACTGGCAGTGCAAAATGACTGAGCTTTGGTTTCATTTCCTGAACGATAGTAAATTACTGAAGTGTGCAATGTGATTTGAGATCGGCTAGCGCCAAAATGGACGGATTGAACCTCAGAGCCATATTTCGTATTATAATTTTCACTGAAATCCATATGTATTAAACATTCGTTTTCAGCAATTCGTTGTTTTACTTTTTTAATAGATTCGTATTGATTTTTTATATTACCACAATGCGCCATAAACGGTTTAATTTCTTTTTCAAAATGTTTAATTACTTCTAGAGGTTTATCAATTTTCTGAACTTTCTTAATAATATTTGCAGACTTTTCTTCATTATTTTTTATATACATTTTAGTGCCTTTTTCCCAAATGTAATAGGAAATACTATTTGAGTTATCAAATTCATTATACTTAATAACTTTATGTTTACATTTGTCGCATCTACGTTGCAAACATTCAACTTTCGTCTTACCGTCTTTCGGTTACAAGTCAAACTACGAAGAACTTCTGAGGTGGAATTTTCATGAATAATCTTATTATTTTTTAAGGAAGAAATTAATAAATCCATATTGGCATGCGGTTTACATAAGCAAGTATCACGAGAGTTTAAGCTTGGTTGTAGAACCCAAAATGGTTTTAATCTGGTGAAAGTGACATAACTAATGGGTGGGTGTCCGGAGTCGAGGTATTTACGATGGAGATTTTTGAGAGAGTCGGTTAGATATCTTTTTTGTTTTTTTAGTTTATGTCGCGTGATACAGTCTTGTTTGCCTGGACACTGTTTACTATTTTCGTCATCTTCATAAAATGACTTCACTAGATTACGTATTTTTCGTTTTTCAGGACTGATCTTTTTTTTAATGAAACTTGGGGTCAATTTATTTTTATGTTTTGGGCTGATCTTTGTGATTTGTTGTAATCTATATAGTCTTTTGCGATACATTTCCTTTTCTCTTTTAGTTTTTATAATAGTTTCCCTTAGCATCATAATTTCTGCAGATTTTCTTCTTTGGTATTGCCTTAGTTTATAATTAAGTTCTCGTCTTAGAACAATGGAATTCGTTGACACATCGGATTTTGGACTATTGAGCGCAAAAGTAGAAACTGGCGAGTGTATGGTACTGACGCTGGGCGCAATTGGTGGCGAACATGGTGGATAAACTGGAGTGCTTGATTGTTCAATCCAAAGAGCCAGAGAGAGAGGTTCTCGCCTTGAACGAACCTCAACGGAGTTTGTTTCTGAAATACATTCAATGGGAATGTCCTCAGATGTTTCTTCTGGAAGTTGTTTTTGAGAACGTAGAATTCGCGAAGACTTTTGATGCATCTGCTGACTGAATGATTGTATCTGGGATGTAGTTGGAATAGGGCTTTCAGAGCGAGGCAGTATTGATGGTGAGATCCTTTCATCATTGATAGTTTCACATGATATCTGATTTGCTTGCTTAGTATTCCCTAAGATTGCCCTTTTTTTCCTTTCATAATAAGCTTTGAAATTAACCCGATTCCTTTTTTGTTGAACTCTGCGAGCACGCGGTGGCATTTTACTTAAAGGTACGATTTTCCCTTCAGCTTTTTTTTTATGATATCTTTCTCTTTCTTTTCTTCGCAATTCCTCTAGTTTGATGGGATCATTCCTAATTTTTTCTTTTCTCTTCCTTTCTGCCATCCTTTTCCTCTCCAAGCACTCTGCGTGTGTCAACTTTGAATTTTTTTTCTTTGTCATGCTGGAAAACAAATAATACCTAAATTAATTTTTTATTGCTATTGAAAGCATTTTTCGTTCTAAGCGAACACGAACGTTATACATTTTCTTGTTTCTTCATCACTCTCAAGCTACTCGTAAGTATAATATACTGGACTTCCAAACCGAGTTATCTTATTATGATTCGTTTTCGTTTGTCTTTGAGGTACGTCGTAACTCTAAAAACTAATTTTGGTGTAACAAAGCAATTTTGGTGATTGGTAAAATACCACCAAAACCACCAAAATTGCACCACCAAAATTAAAATCTTGTTGAATATGTTTACTTAAAAAAAAAACTACTAAGAATGTACTATTTATATGTGTATAATTTTGAAAGCATACCTTAACCTTTTTAGTATAAATTTAAATTACAACACCGACTTAGTCATAAAACGTTTTAAAACATTACACCAAAATTGCAGGTTTTTTGTCCGATTGCTACGAAAAGACTTACTTACGTTTTTGGCGGGAAATCACAACGGGATGGCACACGTCTGTCACTGCTGCGCGTGAGCGCCTGACTAAACGAAGTGCACGTTGGTAGCGTTGTCCATCTAGGTTTATTCTATACGAGTACCTTAATGATTACATTACTCCCACCAAAATTTAAAATTTCGTGCGGACAGTCCTTTTTGATTTTCACTAGGATAAAGTATTGCCCTAAATATAAAAATAAAACTGTCATTAGATAGAAAAAATAATACTGAATACAAATAAAATTAGCAATTTCTAGTAAACTAGTGTAGTTTTGTTTAAGCGGTGGTCATCCCCAGAAAAACAGATTGTGGACGCGCCACCAAACTTAGAATTATGCTAAATAACTTTTTTTTTTTTCACTACAAAAATGTTATCTACTAAAATATTGACGGCCTGATCAAGATAAGTACGCCTTCTTTCTTTAAAAAAAAATAACTTCGTTGTACGTTTACTTTAAGATATGATTTTCAGCCACGCCGCCTAAACATTATGCTTGAGAAAATCACTCAAATAAGGTAATGCATTTGTTTACCACATGACTGTGATTTCTAGAACTGAATAGACCTATAGTGTTATTGACAAGGTGAATTTGTTCTTTGTATTAACGTTTTAAATGCGAAAATTGATTGGTCCTCCGTGGCAAAAAATTGGTCCTTTGATCCCGGATATCATAAGTTGGACAATGTATTCTTGCCAGTCATACAACGCGTTGTAACCGATGTTTTATCTTCATCATTATTTTATTTATTACATACTAAAGCGGTTTATTAGTCCTCCTAAACATAGGCTTCTTCTTATACTACAATGGTTGTTGCTTTTAAAAAGAAAATATTATCGTAGTGATCTTTTGAGTCGTATGCCTAAAATGTAACTTTTGTAGTAAGGTTTAATCTGCCTGCTTTACCTAACTATGCAGGATGCAGCTGGATATCAGTATTTTGCATGGAGCGATAACCTATCTCACCTCCACAACCCAGTTACTGAGTAATACGATACCCCTTGGTAAGACTGGTTGTCAGACTTTCGGGCTTCTAACGGCCGGTAGCGACTGTGAAAGATACCAAGGGCTTAACATGCTTTCCGAGGCAGGGAGGAGTCTCGGTATGTGAAGATGGTCACCCAACCACGGACCAACCCCGGCAAGCGTAGCTTAACCTGATGGATCGACCTGCTTGGCAACTGTTATTACTTAGCAACGCACTCCTTTTTTTTCTCTTTTAGTAGTAAGATAATAACGATTAATTCAAGGATTTATGCAATTCCTGTCTCTCGAAATATAGTAAAATATTTAATAAACCTTCGAAAACGATTATTAATTAGGTGATACAATAGTTGCTGTTCATTAATAAAAACACGCTTATCTAATTTATTTTTTGCTAAGAACGTTGTCCGTTCTATTCCCAAAAACTTTAGTGATAGGACGGAAATAGTAGTTTATGAATCTGTTGCATAATGAGGGGTATAAAAACACGAGCGTGTGTTTAAAAACCGAGCCGTAGGTGAGGTTTTCATTAGTATCACACGAGTGTTTTAATACCCAGTTATGTACAGTTTCATACACTACTTTACCTTCTCTCATACATTGGGATTGAACCTAAATAAAAATTTTGCCACAAAATTCAGTATAACGAAACGTATGAATGGCGCCTAAGCCCAGCACATCACCGCGCATGCGCTAAAGCGGGCGCTGCCACAGACAAGTAAAAATTGGAATCAAAACTTTGTTGTAATGCTATAAAAATGGCGCGCCCCGATTATGCGTTCCATTAGAGAAAACAATTGTTGGAAACTCGTTGGTGATATTAACTTCTTGGGTTTGTCCTGTTAAAACAATTGTTTTTTTATCATTATATTGTTCGAGAAAAAGTGTTAAACTATGATATAAGGTATGCCAATAAAACTCATTTTGAAGCTATAATTCGAATTTTATGTGAAGACAGAGGATAAAGGTTATTTGTGAACTATTGGACTGAATAGATATACTATTACTATTGACATACATCCTTATTATACTTACGACTGATAAACGGTTCAGCATCAGACACTCCACGTTTTCGGCGCAGCAAATCGTAATTCGACCTATGGCCAATTTTAGATTTTAAGACGGCTTTCGACACGTTCATTCACAATTCTTAGATAATGTGTGTCACGCGCCATCGCTCTTCCCTTCTACCAATGTCTATGACAAGGCCCTAGTAGCCTTGGATACCAGTTTTTCCTTAACCATCACTTACGAAAAGATAATGCAATAGGAAGAGATACTGTCGAAATAAATTCTGTTTTCTTTCAAGGATTTACTTAAGACGCCTTTGATTATTTTAGAGGTTTCTTTCCCTAAGGTGTTGGTTCCCTTGAGCTAAATTTTATAGTAGTTTTAAGATAATAATATATGTTCTAGTAATGGCTGTATCCGTCATTATTTATGCATAGATGGGATCTGAAAACTTAATGTTATTAATGCTGCATTTTGCATTGAGTAGCGCAAAAATAACCAACTTCATGACTACATAGCAGAGCATACAGTTGTTGATGTAAAGTCAGGGGAAGTAATTGTTAAGCAAATGGGCTACCAACTTAAATGGTCTGTATATTCAAATCACCAACCAGTGCGTCCTGTCCGTTATAGTAGGGGAGGCCACGATGTTTTTGGTGATTTACTCGAGCGTCGTGGAGACCTATTAGATTTTGAAGATTAAAGGTTATTTATAATATGATGTATACCTACCCTTCATCAGTGGGGGCAACGGCTACAGCTTTTCAAAAATGCAAAAAAAAAAGTGTCACATGGATGGAGTGAAACACGTGGGGCATCTACACTATCAATATCTGACGCGCTCAAGTAAATCCATGTGACAGTTTTTTTTTGCATTTTTTAAAACTTGTAGGCTCTCTCCTTACCGGTGCGGTGATGGGTATACATCATATAACCATTTTTTCTTTCTACCATCTAATCTTAAAAATCCCCCCGACGCTCGAGTAAATCACCATGTACCATCGTGACTACCATTACGAACGGAACACGGTGCCGAAACGTGGATCTTGGCTTGAGCTGGTCCACAAATTCAAGGTCGCAGCGCTCAGCGCACTATGGATCGGGCTATGCTCGGTGTTTCTTTGATGCGTAAATTCAGAAATGAAATTATCCGGAATAGAACAGGAGTCACCGACATATAGAGCTTGCAGAGTAAGCAAACTGAAGTGGCAGACGGCTGGCTATGTTTGTCGAAGGACATATGGCCGGTGGAGCAGACGAGTCTTGGGTGGAGATCGCGTATCGGCAAGAGTAGTGTGGGACGCCCTCCAGATAGATAGACCGACGTCCTTAAAAAAGTGGCTGAGACAGACTGGATGCGGAAGGCGGAGGACAGGGTGTTGTGGCGCAAGCCTGGGACAGGCCTACATCCAGCAGTGGACTGCGACACTTGTATGAAATGGCGCAAGGTGTCAATTTTCTTAAAAAAATATTTTCCCTGACTGTTCTCATTCAAAGACACAACATCTCAAATCAACAATATGATGCTAACTTTAAGATTGAAAGACCTCAATAACAAGCCATAACATCAACTAAATAAACATTCGCAACAAAAGAAAAACACACTAATTTCACAGACGTGTCTAATTTTATGTACAAACACCAATAATGTGGACGCATGTAAATCATTAAGGACCAAGTTAATTTGATAAGCGTGACTAAAGCAAAAGACAAATATGATAAGCCATAATCGTAAACATGGTGTTTCGAAGTAATTTTTGTGTGTAACTAATTTTAATAGCTTCTTCTAAAGTTCTCAAGGACTGTTACAAAAACCTTTCTATATTTTTAAAATGTTCATAAAATGGTTAGAAATCTTAAGCCGTTTATGTACATACCAACAACACCTTTATTTATTTTGGCTTTGTGTCGTTAATTTTTGGTAGCCCCGAAATTCATTTTTTTTACGTTTTTTTTGCAATTTGGAAGTCAGTATTAGGTTGTGTATTATTCAAAGTATGATTCGTGACCATAACAAATATGTATTTACAGAATTATAATAATTAGAATCAGTAATACAACTCCTTAATTTAGTAAGTATAATCCTCAAAATGTCAAGATTTCATGAAATAGTCATTCAATAGGAACACCTGGTCTTTAAGAGTTATATTGATAACTTTAATGATTATAATTTTGTAAATACATACTTGTAACGGTAGTGAATCATATTTTGATCAACATACTACCTAATACTGACTTGCAAAGTACAAAAACGTAAGAAAATTTAAATTTCGCGGGCTAACCTAGTGCTTTTGCCTTAAATAAATATCTCATTATGATCACAGTCTTCTATGACATTACTATGATTTTCCTAGTGTTTGAATAGTTAAAAAGAGTATGCACTTTTAAACTTAAGTTTAAGTGCACACGCTGTATTACCATGTATTGTTAATAGGGTAACGAGCGTGTTAAAGAGATATAATAAAAGACTCTTCAAGATTATGAATGAGTGTAAATGAAGTTAAAGTCTTTAAAAGAATAGCTCGAACAATGCAGTCATGCTCTTTTATTAAGCACGTAAAGGTATTAAGTACTAAAGTGCTTGAAAATACGTGACCAAATCTCTGAAAGATGTTGGTTATCGTTTTCCCGTGATTGTAGTTAGTAGATGATTTCATCATCATCATCTTTCTGCCCATATTCCATGATACGTGAGGTCGGTGCAGCACGTTTTCTGCTTCCATTCTCCCCTGGCAACCCGTCACGCTATCATTGTCTTCCTTCTCTTTCATGATGAGAAGATGATTTTAAAGTTTCAATAAAAGAGGGGATTCTAAATAAGTGACGTTTTTGATTCCTAGCAATTTTTCAGTGACGATTTCACTTTAGTTTTCATTTGTTTTTAAATTTGCAGAAATTTTGTAAAAGAATTGGTCCTTAGAGTCAGCGTTTTATTTTGATTGATTTTAACTAATCATTATTGCTTCTTTGTTCATAAGCGCAATTGCTGATCGATTCAGGTCCTGGGCTCGATTGCCAGGCCGGGCAAGGTGTTATTGGTATATTTACATAGGACTTAACTGGCAAAATGTGGGTGTAGGTAGGTACACCTCTGCCTGACCCTTCGGGGAAACAGAGCGTGACGTTGTGTTTGTTTGTAATGCCCCACTGCACTTTTATACAGAGAAGGCATGAGCAATGATCACCATGCTACCTCAAGGCGGTTTGGTGATTTCAGTCTTATGTATATTAATTATAAGTCCAGGTTTCCTTACGAGGTTTTCCTTCACTGATGTCAGTAATGTCCAAGATAAACTTAGAGTGTAAGGGAGGCTTTAACCTCAGGGCCACCTATTAAGGTTTAATAAAATAGGCCACGTATAAGTTAATACCTAAGAATATAATACATGTATGATTTCAAGATCCTTCCAAGTAACGGAAGATATGGGATATTAACCAACTGATATATTATAATTATTTGTTTTTCAATTCTACCATCACGGCATCGTAACGATTTATTTATTTCTTTGCTTTCTGTTTTTATCATCTCTTTTTTTTTCATCACTTCAGCTTAGCGTTTCTTCCACAATTAGTATTATCCGCATTACTTTATCCTATCAGAAATTATAAAAGTAATAATATTATAACCATCGCTGTACCTAGCTGACAATAAAAACAGTGAAGGAAAACATTGCGAGGAAACCAGACATGGTGATAATCACCAACCCGTATTGGGTCCTTCTAATAGAGGAGGAGCTGTGTCCCAGGAGTGGGATCAATGTAGTCTGAGTATGCTTACCTAATGGGCAAGTCGTAATGTTGGAAGCCTCCCACAAGATGGAGCGATGACCTTGTGAAGACCGCAGGAATCCGCTGGATGCGGGAAACACAGTACCGGTCGAAGTGGCGGTGCTTGGAGGCCTATACCCAGCAGTGGACGTCTTTTTGGTGAAATGATGATGATGGTGATGATGAATGGGCAATAGGCTCGATAATATTATCTTATAATAATCATTCAAGGATGGCCTTATATTTAAAAGCGTCTTATTATCCTTAACTTATACAAGGTGTAACTTAAATAACGCACAACGTCTTAAGGGGTCATTCTACTCATCATTATGAACAAGTTTTACTATGGGACCAAACCTAAAATCGCGAAAAAAAAATCTGCTGTTTAGTAAATTTATGTTCGCATAATTCGTCAAAATGTCCTGAACAGCTGATTTGTTTTCGCGATTTCAGGTTTGGTTCCATAGTAAAAGTTCTTCATAATGATGAGTACAATGACCCTTTAAGAGGTGGTGCGTTATTTAAGTTACACCTTGTATAGGGTGAATTTTTCAAGTGGGCGTGGATGGCTAAATTCCAAACTATGAGGAATAGCGAAAAGTACCTACTCAAAGGAGTTTCGGGCTTTATTTTGATGAAAACTAAAACAGCATCATTGATTTTTGGAAAATCGATACTTATTTCTAGCTAGGAAAAGAACCAGTTGATTTGAATAAAAAACACACACACACACTGTATTATTACACCGTTCGGTAGTGTTGCTAATAAGGACCGAATTCTGGGAAGTAATGACGTATATATATGGCAAACTAAAGAAAAGAGCTCATTTTTAACAAAATATTTTAACCTTGATATTGATTTTTCAAACCTCCAATGATGCAGTTTTAGTTTTTATCAAAATCGAGTCCGAGACTCCTTTGAGTACTTTTCGCTATTTCTCATAGTTTCACTTGAAAATTTCAACCTGTATACTCTTAGTCATTGGTTTAAAAATAAACGCACGTAATTTCAAATCACATCACGTACATCGTTAAAACCAAGTAGGCTTTTATACAAGTTATGTCTACAGCGCATCAGTTCAATGTCAAACTGAATTACTTTCTATTGTATAACAGAGTAGTGTACAATTAAACAAATGAATAGGTACCGAAGGTCTACTCCATACAGAAGATGTAAAACTTATAACCTGTTCTCTAATGCAAAATACACGACTGTTAATATATTCATCTCAAACAACCTCCAACTCATCAACTTATCTCTCGCTCCTATTATTGCTGTTCAGAGATGTTATTAGCTACAATGCGATCCAGGGTGATAACGACAAATTTCATAACAATCGGTTCAGTGGTTTAGGGCCCTAACACACCTTCACCACGAAACCATATAATTATGTCTGCCCATCTCTCACAGCCAATTTGCTCCAAATTTAATGGTTGAAGTTTGGTACTCGTATGAATTTATGTAATCCAAACACGGACGTGTAATGTAAATAAATTAATTTTGAATATGGGGTTTTTGCGGGCAAATAAGAAAAAAATAGTTTTGTACCATGTGACATGTAAAATGACTTACTTGGAGGGGCTCAAATATATTTGTTTATAATTTTAAAATAAATTGTTTTAAAATTATTTTAAAAAATAGACGAACATTGACCATTCCCCCTTATCTCCGAAACTACTGAGCCTAAAATTTTGAAAAAAAAAATACTGAAAATAGTTCTATACTTACCTATAGATTACAGGAAAACCTATAAGAAGTCTATGGTCTTAAAATAACATGGTAAATCTCGCAATATTGTGCGTAAAATTCTTACAGTTGCAGTTGGAATGTATGGGAAAACGTTATTCAACTAATCATCCCAACTAAGAAACCCTTAATTTTGCGTGGTCCGACATGCACTTCGCCGGTTTTTTATTACGTAGTTATGGATTGAAAACCCTGCCTTATTCTAGGTATTTTTTCTGACATTTTAATCTAAAACATCGTAAAGTATCTTTCAGCTGATGTTTTATTAGGAAAATGAAGTGTTGTGTGCCTTCTGCACAATATTTTGTGTTAGTATTCTCAAAACAGTTATCGCTGTTAACGTCATTGACATACATTGCGTTTGATGTAATGTCGATGGTTTCGGCATATTCTGGAGTTTAGTGACGATTTGGAAGCGATGACGTTTCTTTGCAGAATCGGTTCTTTAGTTATTTTTTACTGAATATCATGCTTGGGCAACTGTTAGGAATCTAACAGTTAAATCCGTTGTGGGATTGGTAAAATCCTAACTAATTCATCATTTTCCTGCCCTTAGCCTGCCAGCCTACGTCCGATAATCGGTGACAGATTTTCTTGGATGCCCCTTTCTTTTAAATGAGTGCGAAAGGGAGATAAGACAAAAATCGGTCACCGATTATCGGGCGTGGGTGGGCAGCCTTATTCAAATTTATTTGTGGTCGGCGCAATATGTCTTTTTGATGTGAAACATCTAATGCTGTGGGTCAAACTGGCTGTTCTGTTGAATAGTACTTGATTACATATTTGAATTTTTTTCTTACTCTACTGAATGAGAACCAATAATTTGATCAAGAAAGCGTAAATTTGATATTTTTAGGTTAACCTCTGCGTTCCAAATATTTGCCAAAATTATTTGACACAGACTCTTTACACGCTCTCAGCTCTCGTTTACAATGCTCAGTTTCTTCACGCCATTTTTATGTATACCAATCCCATTTTTATTACAGCAGACGTTTGAACGATCCTGTCCATCCTATTTTATGACCCCTTGGTCACCGCTTACGATGGTCACAGGAAACGTATAGTTAGTTATCTATCCGCATCCAACTCAGTCGCATACCTCCTATATCTTAATTGATCGTTTTTAAATCGTACTACAGTTCAGAATACGCGCAAAGGTCATTCAACGGAACGCACAATCAAATAATATGTTATTATGCACGAGTATTTAGGTTTAATGGTAGGTAAATCTAATGAATGTGTTTGTCTTTTGTTATTATTTATTGGCTGTCATCCGTGAAGTTTTGGTCTATTATTTGGGTGAAGGTTGTTTAGAACCATCGTACATTATAGGTAGATTTATAATGGGAAGAGAGAGAAGAAGAGTGAAAGAACACTATCTTTCCATTTCGTCATAGTTATTTTAGTGATATTTATTCTAGAAGTATGTATGTATTTAAGTATTTGTTATATGTTTTGTTAGCTTAGTGAATTGTTTTTTAGATTTTATGTATTTTTATTTTCTCTCTTATTCTTACACACGGTGTCTACATCTCTTTTTATCCCCTGTCCTATCGCAGGTATGCTGGAAGAGATTTCTTTAGAAATAAGCATCACCTTTGTACGTAATTTTCTGTTCCTTTATTCTTGTCTGTTTATTTGTGTGTACATAAATGGTTAAATAAAAAAAATAAAATAAAAATGGGATAACCAGAAACTTACTTTGTGATAATTATTAGAGAATTACTCATAACGTGATGATAGATTAGCCAGTCAATGGTGTTGGTATCAAATTCATCAATTACATGTGCTCCTAGGGCAACCAGTTTTACCAAGGGGGGTTCCGGTAATACGCTAGTATTACCCAGTAACTGGTATGTGGAGGTCAGATAGACAGATGCTCCATGTAACATATTAGTATACAGCTGCATTCGGACTGGAAGCCGACCACAAAACAGTTAGGAAAAGGCTAGGTAGATGATGATGAAATGTGCTCCTAGAGAATAAAAAACAATAACTACTTTATTTTTTTGTGTTAACTATCCTGATTAGAAGCACGCCGTTAAGTACAGAATTTCACACTAAGAATTATTCGAATGTAATAGCGGCAACAGGGATTAATTAAAATGAAACTCCAGGTAGCCCGCGAAATTCAAATTTTCTTACGTTTTTTGCAATTTGCGAGTCGGTATCAGATTATAATTATGTTGATTAAAGTATGATTCGCGACCATAACGTATATGATAAATGATTTTATTTCTGTAAGTAGGTTTGTACAAACACTTTTGCAAGTCAATCATGTTTTTTTTTTAAACTAGATGAGGTCGGCGTTTCCTACCTGACTACTCTGAGAAGAAAGGACGAAACAAATTCAGAGGTCACAGTCTCTTATAAAGTTCAGACATAATCTTGGTCAGTTCATGTGAAGAACATGTAGATTGGTGTCTGAAATGGTCTTTTGAGGAAAGAACCATACAGATTGAGAGGACCTGTCCAGTCAGTCCACGCATTTGTCAGTAATCGCGCAACTCAACTCATAACTTAAGGAGCTCAACGATTCGACGAAAAATACCAAAGAAAAGACTTTTGGGACATTATGTGTTTACAAAATTATACTCAACTAGCCTTTGCCATTGGCTTTGCCCGTACATTTTTCCGGGATAGAAAGTATCCTATGTGCTATTCCAAACTATAATCTATCTCTGTGCCAAATTTCATTCAGATCCGTTCAGCGGTTCTGGCGTGATTGAGTAACAAACATCCAAACTTTCGCATTTATAATATGACTAGCTTTTGCACGCGGCTTCGCTCGCGTTAATTTAGAATTTGACAATCAATTCACACTACTAAACACTCGAAACTTTAATAGTGTGAATTCCAAAGACACGTGGCGCCATCTTTTATCATAAGAACGTTATTGTTGTTTTCCTCGGGAACGGTACCTTTTTTCGAGATGAGTGGTACCCTATGTCCGTTTCTGTACACCTGACAACGTATATGCAAAATTTCAGGATGATTGGTTCAGTGGTTTAGGCGTGAAAAGGTAACAAACAAACAAACAAACTTACTTTCTTTCGCATTTATAATATTAGTTAGGATATTAGTAGGATCCCGCCAGGGTTGCGGGTTGTTCGAAAGAGTTACCGTGGCCCTGGCACAGGCAACTGAAGGAACACGGGTGGGTTTTAGTCAGTAGAAGTCTGACACGCCCTCCCGCTCCACCCAGAGCGGGAGAAGTTATTGACCCATCCATAAAAAAAAAAAGGATATTAGTAGGATAGAATCAGTAATACAACGCTATAAGTTAGTATAATCCTAAATGCCCAGAGCGGGAGAAGTTATTTGATGATTTCCAATCCACAAAAAAAAAAGGATATTAGTAGGATAGAATCAGTAATACAACGCTATAAGTTAGTATAATCCTAAATGTCACGATTTCATGAAATAGCCATTCATTAGGATTATATGAACTTACGTTGTATTGATGATTTTAATTATTATATAATTCTATAATTAAAATTTGTATAAATTTGTTATGGTCGCGAATCATATTTTGATCAACATACAACCGAATGCTGACCTGCAAATGGCAAAAACGTAAATTTGAATTTCGCAGGCTACCTGGAGTTTTCGCCTTAAGTTAAAGTATAAAGCAGGTTGCAGACCAAAACCTAAGCTATGCCGAAGCTAAATTAAGATAACTAAGATAAGCTAGCTATTAAATAAACTACAAATTTGTCGCGTGCATACCAACAACTACCTATGCATGCAGTTTGCGGTCTGCACACAAGTATGAAAAACTACGCCACCTATGTGATCTAAGCTAAACTAACTTAGCTTGGTTTTTGATCTACAACACACTTTAAATGCTAACGCGAAACCTAGGACCAAGTTGACCAATATGCTACTAATAGATTCACATACGTTAATCTTATGTCTATATTTCAACATAATATAAAACAAGAGACTTAGCAAGATGGAAGAGTAAACTATCAATAAGTGATTCTTTACGTCAAATATTTGACATTTGATTACCGAATGCTATTCAATCATTATCATTAGCAAAGACAAGGCCTTCTTCATTTATTTTCTATTATTTAGCCAAGTTTGGCAAAGTAAAACATTCGTTATCTAACATTATTTGTTAATGTGGTGCAATTTTTGGCAATGATAGGAAAGGAACAAAAAGAGAGACTTTATGTGAAAGTGAGGAAATTGGCAGATAGCCCATCAGGGGCTGCAGTCTCGACATACACAGCGATTGCTTCACGACCGAATTCACGCGAAAAAGTGGGGTCCCTAGACGGTCAAAATTGCATGACAAACACCAAAAAATCCACATGCTTGTCAAACAATTTTGACCATCTGTGTACCCCACTAGGACTTTGCGACCGAATTCGGTCGTAAAGCAATCGTTGTCTATGTCGAGACTGCAGGCCTTGGGACTGTACTCATCTGCATAGCCTATTCCCAAACGATGTTAAGGTCACTGTCGAGTCTAAACAGAGGCAGTATTTTACATGGACACTATAGTGGTGCAGTTATTACTGTCAACTTGCCCAGCCCTGCAAATGATTGTAGTACGGGCCAAATACGGCCCCAGGGCCTGCAGTCTCAACATAGATAGCGATCGCTTTAAGACTGAATTCGGTCGCAAAATCCTAATGGTTTTCCTAGACGGTCAAATATGCTTGACAAGCACGTGACTTTTCAAGCAATTTTGACCGTCTAGGGACCCTATTAGGACTTTGCGACGGAATTCGCAATCGATCAGTATCTATGTCGAGACTACAGTCCCAGGTAACTTCTGCGATCTGCATATAAGAAATGCAATACTCCGTAAGCGATATCTGTCTACTGCGGACGTGTCCTATATGTCGTTTCTGTGTCGTGTCTGCATTGCATCTGACACGGTGTCAAGGGTGGAAGTTCGGCTTCAAGCTTCAAGGAACGATACGTGTAGGCTGCAAGTCAATCTGAAATAAATAATAGGTCTTTACCTATGAAATTGCTGATTTACATAGAAAAAAATCAAACAATTTTCTTAAAAGAAATATAATCGATGCACTTTTGCCATTTTAATGGAAGTTCGTTGATGTCTGTGCTATAGATATCCTGGGAACGGCAATCGACAAATTCTTTAAAGACATTTTTTACCGCGTGGTTGGTTAAGATACCACCTTATCACGCCGCAGGTCGTGGGTTCGATTCCCATCCAGGACAAACATTTGTGTGCATGAACATGTCTGTTTGTTCTGAGTCTGGGTGTAATTATCTATATAAGTATGTATTTACAAAAAAAAAGTAGTATATGTAGGTATATCAGTTATCTGGTTTCCATAGTACAAGCTCTGCTTAGTTTGGGACCAGATGACCATGTGTGAAAATGTCCCAGGATATTATATTATATATTTAATTTTTCCCCGGGGCTCATTGTTGAGATAAAAATTTCCAGAACGGAAGCGATCAAACCAAAAACGCACCGTGCGTTCACTTGCGGTACTATTTCTATACGCGTCGTTAATATTGCGTGCTGTCTGTGTTGCGTTGGTGCCACGACGGAATTCGTAGGTATTCGAAAATAGCGCGCAATTTTGATTTTTCCGTGGTTACAGAAACATCGTTATCAAAGAAAAATGGAACGGCGGGAAAACAAACGAACAACTGATTTTTTTTTTAAATGTCATGCTTTATTATAAAATTAATTTGAATTTGGAATTCTAAAAAGAATGAAAGGACTTTCTCACTAGCCGGTATCAAAAATCGGCAATTTTATAGGAAAATACCAAATGTTAAACTTCCTTTGACTGCTAATGTAGTAGTCGCAAGTGTGGTTGCTGAATGCTGTGTCTAGGAATATACTTCCGAGTCATGTGTTGTTAGGTTTTCCAATAGGAATTTATCTTCCGGAGTCTGGATTTGTGGCCGGTTCAAGGCTAGCCTTTTATTACAATACCAGTGTACTAAATTACCTCTTCGAGTCATCGTCTGCCTAGCCTTTTCCCAATTATGTTGTGGTCGGCTTCCAGTCTAACCGGATGCAGCTGATTACCAGTATTTTACATGGAGCGACTGCCTATCTGACCTCCACAATCTAGTTACTGGGTTATATGATATCCCTTAGTAAAACTGGTGGTCAGACTTTCAGGTTTCTGACGATCCGTAAAGACTGTCAAAGATCCACGAATGTCAGCCGGGATTTCCGAGGCACGGAGGGATCTCGGTATGTAAAGATGGTCATCTATCCACGGACAAATCGCGGCAATCGTAACTTAACCTGGTTAATTAACTCATGCGGCTGTTATTACTTAGCCATAAGCCCTTTCACCTCTTCTAGTATCGTTGGTAAATACAATACTCCCCTATTTAAATCGGATGTTTATTTTTATTTTACGCGGAACCCTAATTATTTTTCTAGAATAAAAGTAGCTTAAGTTACTCCTTATAAAATCAGCTATCTTCTAGTGAAAGTTCCGTCAAAATCGGTTTAACCGGTTCGGTGATTAGCAGGAACGAACAGACAGACAGACAAAAATTCTAAAAATTGTTCTTTTGTTATAAGTACCGTATATACTTTCATAGGAATTTAGTGAAAAACAGTTATATTGAGATTACAAACACACACTTCAATTTTATTTATTTGTATAATATAATGTATACTTAATGTATAATATTATTTGTATATAAGTTTCATAATTATGCATTTAGTAAAAAAGCAGTTATTTTGACATTACAAACAGACACTTCAATTTTATTTATTTGTGTATGTATAGATATACAGGTTTATTGGTAAAACACCAACAACCATTTAAAGGGTTTGAAAAAATCAATTGTTCAGTACATTTTGACGGATAAATAATACAGTACATAAATGTACTGAACAGCTGATATTTTTTTAGCGATTTCAGGTTTGGTCCCATAGTAAAAGTGGTTCATAATGATGAGTACCTGGCTAAACAACAACCTACTCTCACTTAATACAGAAAAGAATAAATGCATAACATTTACACTAACAAACACTCGCTACACTCAAAACCCCTTATTAAATTTCACAGCCCACTCTTGCAACAACAGGTCTTCCTACTCGTGCTCATGCCCAAAACTCGAAAAAGTGGACTCTTTAAAATACCTCGGTGTCACCGACAAACCTAAACTTTAATTCCCACATCCGATCTGTTGTCCAAGAGAGTTAGGAAGCTAATCTTCATTTTTAAAAACCTACGACGGGTTGCAGATGCGAAAGTTCTTAAATCAGTGTACTTTGCACTTTGTCAATCTGTACTAAACTATTGCATTTCTGTTTGGGGTGGTGCCTCTAAATCGTATATGATTAAAATCGAGCGAGCACAAAGAGCAGTGCTCAAGGTGGCCCATTCTTTACCGTTTTTCCACCCTACCTCTGAACTCTACGATAAGTGCAAGGTACTTACTGTTCGACAACTGTTTATCGTTCAAACAATCTTGCGTAAACATTCTTCTTTGATCTACAACCCATCCTTGTACGCTCATAAACGCATTAAAACAAATGTATGTTCCACTCAACTTTGTAAAAGTAGTCTTTCGCACCGCAATTTTTGTTTCCTCAGCAGTTATTTATACAATAAAATAAATTCTATTTTAAAAATTTACCCTTTCACTAAAGCAAAGTGCAAGCTAGTTCTCACCACGTATTTACTGAACCTTGATTATGATAGCACCGAAAGCCTCCTAATTGTTGTAGGTTAAATGTGTTTTCAGCCTGCCCTTCACACCACACGACACGACACCATACAATACCATACCACACCACACCACATCACATCACACCACACCATTCCACAACACACTACACTGGTACCACAATCTTCAATCATGTCTTTTAAATGTTCTATCTTTTTATTCATTTATTTTTTGTTTACTTTGTTCTTCTACCGAAGGAAGAAATAATTTGTTAATATTATCTAAGACCACATACTTAAACACTGATATAGACTGTATAGATTGTATAGATAAATAAGGCAAAGACGCAAAGAACGAGAAGCATCTATCTCACAGCACATTGCTTACAACTCTATCTAAGCTGTTCTAGTGCTAAGACTTAGTTGGATACTTTAATGGTGTAGGATTACTAGCTTTCGATCGTTAGTTGAATGCCTCAGCCAGAGGGCATTGTAGCTGCAAATTCGCCTGACTGAATGTTATCAAATTCCATGTCTAGGCAAACGTTGTCATGTCTTTAATCTAAAGGTCTACTGGTTTACAGCAAGCAATAGATGACCTTCTTAATTCTCGTAATGATTTTTTTGTGGGAAACATTGGTTGAAAATGAGGAAGCTTAATTTAGTTGTTGTTACTATACGATTCCAGGCCAGTTGGCGTGGTTGGTTAAGATGCCATGCCTGCCATGCCACTGGCCGTGGGTTCGATTCCCATCCAGGACAAACATTTGTGTGCATGAACATGTCTGTTTGTCCTGAGTCTGGGTGTAATTATCTATATAAGTATGTATTTACAAAAAAAAAGTAGTATATGTAGTATATCAGTTATCTGGTTTCCATAGTACAAGCTCTGCTTAGTTTGGGATCAGATGACCGTGTGTGAACAATGTCCTAGGATATTATTATTATTATTATTCCGTCCATTATCTAGTAGTAACATCAGAAAAAGTATTCTTTTACTTTTCTGAGGATCTTTGCACAGACGAAAGTCTTAAGACGAAAGTGCCGAGGTAGCCCGCGAAATTCAAATTATCTTATGTTTTTTTTTACGATTTGCAAGTCAGTGTCAGGTTTTTTGTTAATCAAAATAGGATTTGCGACATTAACAAATATGTATTTACAGAATTTTAATATTAAAATCATCAATACAAGTCCCTAAGTTCAAATTACCCCATACAATAAGTACATATTTCGTGAAATCATGATTGAGGTCAATTCTAAAAACTGATCTGCAAATCGCAAAAAACGTAATAAAATTTGAAAATCGAGGCCTACCTTAGCGCTTATTCCTAAAGGTCAGTCTCCACCAAGCGGAAAAATCCTCACGGACGCCCGAGCACTTTTTAAACTTTACTGAATAAGTAACTGTATCAATATAGACTAAGTTTAAAATTCGACGCAGACATTAAACTTTTATCAAGCGTGATGTCTGCGTCGAATTTTGTACACCCGAATTTTAAAAACCCCAATCGAAGAAAGCTTGCATCAAAAAGAATGCAATGAGCCTAAAAAGTGAAACTGAGCAAATACAATAGCTACGGGCAGTGTCAGAAACCGTAAGAAAATCTGTTTCAAATAGCAAAAAAGTTTAAGATGTCATCTCATATCGGCCGTTAATCTGCTCAGAACTGAAAAATGTCAAAACTGGTGAAAGTTTACTTTATAAGGAATGAGCAAACAATGAGCCTACTAAGTCTAGTGTCGAGCAAATGCATTATCGGAAACCGTGGTAAAATTTAAATCTGTTTTCACGAAAACAGATGACGCGGACTCGAACTGCGCCCACAATTTTTTTGGTTTTCGAATCTCCACCCCAAAGATTGAAGTTTATACTATACGTGACTATACGAAAGTTGGAGTCGAGGACAATAATTATAGCTAAAAGTCATAAAAATCAATCTGCCCAGCCTTTTCCCAACTATGTCGGGGTCGGCTTCCAGTCTAACCGGATGTAGCTGAATACCAGTATTTCACATGAAGCGACTGCCTATCTGACCTACACAACCCAGTTACTGGGTAATACGATACCCCTTGGTAAGACTGGTTATCGGACTTTCGGGCTTCTGACGACCAGTAACTACTGTCAAAGATCCACGAATGACAGCCGGGACCAACGGCTTAACATGCTTTCCGAGGCACGGAGGGATCTCGGTATGAAAAGATGGTCACCCATCCACAGACCAACCCCGGCAAGCGTAGATTAACCTGATGGATCGACCCGTGCGGCTGTTATTACTTAGCCACGAGCTCCTAGCTAATAGTCATACCTGTTAGTGAAGTTCTATATGATACCCTCGCCCGAAGAGATTATTGCATTGCACAATTGTAGTACCACATATGTTTATATCGCCTTCATGCGCTTTTGGCTCATTTTCATCACACATCACTAAACGTGTTTAACGCTAAACGAATTTAAAACCTCGCTCCGTTTCTTTCAATTGTTTGAAAATGACAGAGTCAGAATGATGTTTGAACTGTGTTTAGCGTTAAACGCATTTAGTGATGTGTGGTGAAATTGAGCCTTAGTATAACCTCCTTTATATTAAAAAAGTCCTAATACTCATAATAATTGCTAAACAAAAACTAAACCAGCTCAAAGTGTAATGTTACAAATGACATAACACATTAGGCATTACCTAATTGCGGTCGAGTGTTTTTATTTGACGACTTAAAACATTTGCTTAACAGATTATGTCAAAATGTAACAGATATTTTTAGCACTTATGCAAGGTGGTACGAATAACTTAAGTTTTTGCTCTTGATTTATGAGGTGTAAAGTTTTAATTGGTTGACTTATGTATGTAATTAATTCATGAAAAAAGAAAGTAAAACTGGTGGATACCAAGCTTCACAGCTTGGCTCATCGCCGCAAGGTTGCCTGCTTGTCGGTCTTCTATAGATTATATTTCGGTGAGTGTGCTCAGGGCCTCAAGTCTGCTATTACAATAGTGTCAGAATGGTCTGTCATTGATTTCATAATTGTTGATTTTGACAAGTTTTGTAATCTATCGGGTTGGCTAATAAGTAATGAGCGTTTTAGTTTATAATTTCTAGAATTTTCGGAAAGGTTCGAGGTATATAAAGAGCAAGTCGCGCTCATGCGCGTTATTGATAGTTTGGCTGTTAGTGCGTTAAAGTTCACAAAGAAATGAGTGATATTAAAACCCACGTACAACATTGTTTATTATATGAGTTTCAATCTGGGCATTCTGCTGCAGAAGCTACACGTAATATATATCAAAGGATAGCTCACGATGCAGTCTTCGAAGCAACAGCAAAGCGCTGGTTCCAACGGTTCCGCAATAGCGATTTTTCCTTAACCGATCAACCAAGGTCTGGGCGCCCCGTGGAAATAGATATCGATAAATTAAAACTATTAATCGAAGAAGATCCTCGAAGAACTACGTGCTATTTGGCTGTTCAGCTCGAGTGCTCTCATGGCACCATAGAAAATCATTTACATGGTTTGGGAAAGACTTACAAATATAGTGTTTGGGTACCCCATCAATTAAGTAACGATCAGCTGACCTACCGAGCTGAGATTTGTGTACAACTTTTATCTTTCCGCCACTGGAGATGAAAATTGGGTTCTCTATGTTAATCACACACGCAAGCGCCAGTGTTTGGGATGTAAAGAACAGGGAAAACCAACGTCAAAAGGTGATCTTCATCCTCGCAAGGTAATGCTTTCTGTCTGGTGGGATATACATGGAGTAATAAGCTGGGAATTCCTTCCTACTAATACTACGATTACAGCAACAGTATATTGTGATCAACTCGAAAAACTGAAGCTTGACATCCATCGCAAACGTCCACAACACGATAAAATATTTTTCCTGCACGACAATACCCGGCCGCATATTGCTAAGAGTACCAGGCTAAAACTATGGGATTAAATATAATGATCACCATAAAATACTTTGATACCCTAAGCTTTTTGCACTTCAAATTGTATTCAAACACCAAATGTAGTAAATGATCACCAAATCTAGTAAATGATCACCAAATCTTAACTAGCGAATTATTGCGTCAGGTTAGGTTAGGTTTTTTTTTTATATTTGTTTGATTTGCTTTTAATGTTCTTTCTAGGTTAGGTTAATAATGATTAGTTTGTAGTCTAGGATAGCAAGATGTTAAACATTTTGTTTATAATTTCACAATAAAATGGAGTTTTAACTTTGGTGATCATTTACTATTTTTGGCAGTATTTTACTTTATTTGGTGGTAAGTTAAACATAAGCCTAAAACTATTGGAGCTTAATTGGGAAATAATACCCCACCCTCCATATTCGCCGGACTTAGCACCAACTGATTTCAGCTTGTTCCGATCACTTAGTAATAATTTACGGAAAAAAAGCTTTGACACTTGAAACAATACATAGATGACTTCTTCAATTCAAAACCAACGAAAATCTAAGCGGACGCCATTCACTCTTTGCCAGATCGGCACTCTATTATCACTGTTATAAATCTTTTAAAAGCATTTAAAAAAATATATAATTGGCTTTTTCTCCATAGGAAACGACCAACGGAGAAGAAAACTGTCAATTAGTTCCGCGTAGGAGGCACTGAGTGTTTATCACAAATAAACAGTCAAATTCCATAGAAATTAAACAATATTTTGTGTTTTTGTGACTTTTATCAATATATTGGGTCGTTGTGTAGCCTTTGGATGCAAAGAAATAGGCGTTGCCAAATTCCCAAGTAATTTTCGCATGAAGAGAAAGTGGGAAAAGGCACTGAAATTAAAAAAAAAAAAACTTCGAATCGAGGTAGTGATTTTTCGAGGTTATGTCTCGTAGTCTGTTTCCTTGAAACAGACTACGAGACAGTCCTCGAAAACGCCCGCCCTTCACTACTTCCTAGTGCTTTAGCTGGGAACATATTATATTATATTTTAGTCTGAAGCTAGGAAGAAGAAGTGGCGCAACTAACTCCCCAAGAGCACATCTGTGTGTTCAGCTTGAAGAACTTGACGTTCATGATCACAGGCTATTAAAGTCTAGTATTCATCACGTGTTTACTCCAAAACTTTATAGTAAATAGGTACCTAGCACACGACTAATGATTATTGTACGCGTTGTTTTAAATAAAACCACCTATTTTCGTAAGAACAGAATAGGTTGTAAAAACTGTTTAACAAAATAAAAAAAAAACAACCTAATTCCAAAAAAAAAAACTACAAAGTGAAAAATAAGTTTAATTTCGTAAGTCGGTGCTTGAATCTGTATTTTCGATTTTGGCCACCAACTTCCGAAATTAAAGTTATTTTTCACTTTGTAGGTTTTTTTTGGAAGTCGGTTGTTTTTTTTTGTAAAAAGGCTTTTATTTTTCAATTTTTAGCGGGTCAGTTCGTAATTTATATAAGTTACTTTACAAAAGCCTAATGTCAACTGCTCATCACCTTTTAAAAAATATTGCTTTTCCCGATGCAGGGACTTTAATTGTTGAGAAGTTCTCCTAGTAAGAACCAGGTGAACTGGTGCTGATGGTGAAGTCACCATCACCATATGCATTGTGACGAACATAAATTGCTTAACAACCATATTAAGGGGAAGCGTCAGGGTAGCCCGCGAAATTAAAATTTTCTTAGGCAATTTGCAAGTCAGTATTAAGTTGTATGTTAAATAAAGTATGTTTCGCGGCCGTAACAAATATGTTTTAACATAATTTTAATCTTTAGAATCAGTAATAGTAGTATAATCCTCAAATATCAAGATATCATGAAATGGTCATTCATTAGGATTACCTGGTCTTAAAGAGTTGTATTGATCACTTTAATGATTATAATTATGTAAATACATACTGGTTCCAGCCGCGAATTACATTTTGATCAACGTAAAACCTGATACTGACTTGTAAATTGCAATAAAACCTAAGAAAATTTGAATTTCGCGGGCTACCCTGACGCTTTCGCCTTAAAGTAATCAATAAGTGGAATAGTTAGGCATAATTGAGCAAATCCACGAGTTACTATAAAAAAAATATCCAAATGTCTATAGGTGTGCCTATAAAATCTGTTTCCCTAGATTTCCATGCGATTCTCTTATTAGGCTCTGACTTTATGCCAACGGTACCACCTCGAGAGTACCCTTTCAAAAAAAAAGAATCATGCAAATCCGTCTGTGTATGACGGAGTTATATCTATTATTATCTTTTTTATGTATGTT
Organism: Dicycla oo; assembly: GCA_948252095.1. Lineage (NCBI taxonomy): Eukaryota > Metazoa > Arthropoda > Insecta > Lepidoptera > Noctuidae > Dicycla > Dicycla oo. Next base: position 9,909,044 of record OX411733.1, on the reverse strand, counting down.
CATACATAAAAAAAAATATAAACATCCGAATTGAGATCCTCCTCCTTTTGGAAGTCGGTTAAAAATCGAATGAGGTTGTTGCCTTTTTTACGTAAAAAACTAGTTTCCATAAATAGCAACGAACTTCTACGGAAAATTATTTATTTTCATAAAAAAGACATATTAATTTATTGTTTCTCAACTTGCGTTAATGATCCCAATGATATCAGGTAGCTTATAATTTATACGTTAAGTACCAGGCTCTTAATAAAAAAAAACAAACATACAACGTGATCGGATTTAGGAACCATTGATTAACCAAATGTATTTGGCAAAAATAAATAATACAGGTTTTTGACACTATTAATAATATTTGGTCCTTCGGATATCCAAAGGATCTTAATAAAAAAATGCTTTATTGTAAAATTATGAACTTGAAAACAGAAGACAAAATACTTGTTGAAGTCATGAATGTCATGTAAGTACTTACCTACGTTTTTGTAAAATTTTGAAGTCAGCCAACAAAATATTTATGTGGTAGGTAAGTCATGTATATGTACCTTAATACTTGGTTACGAACCCACGACCAGTTTTTTTTTTAACAAAATGGACACAACAAATGACTGGGGAAACCACAAGTCTATATTTTGTTATCTCCGGCTCCGTAGGGGGAAACCCTGATATAAAGAAGATGTTTTTTGAGTCTCAAGCGCAACGACCTTGTTGCTATGGGGCTACAATGTCGGAACATCGTAGATTTAGGTGCTTGACACGGTTCATGCCGAGGATGGGTAGCCGTTTTTCACATTTGTTGATAGCTAGCGACCCGCGGCCCGCCCCACGGTTTTTACGAGTTAACAAAACATCAAGATTTCTGTACTTATTATAAAGTTTAATATTAGTTAACTTGAATTTTGGCTAAATGTGAAAGGCTAAACATGAATGAGTTAACATGAACATATTCATGTTAGCTCATACATCATAAAAAAATAGTAATTAACCCGTCAACTGTTCGTTAAATACATAAAAAAACCGCATACGTCATGTCAATGTGTGCTCGAATGTCAACCGAAGACCATAGGTTCACAACTACTGTAAGCCCGAGGTCGCCATTGGATGATGGTTTGTTACGTATATATATTTTATATGATCTACGACCGACGTTTGAAAGGCAAGAATAACCACGCGACATGTTGGGCGATATTGAGTTATAATATACTGAGAAAGTTCATAATATTTAAATGCCAGTTTATTAAGCCTTTAAACTGTATTTAAAATTGGTTGGAATCAAGTAGTTATGACTAATAATCAATAGGCGATTTTTTAAGATTTTTTTTCAAATAAAAAAAAACTACAATGTAAATATTGCCTTTCAAGCGTCGATATAAAGATTAGTTTGCGTACACCGTATGCACGTAAAACACTCGAAGGCATTTTGGCAATCACATTTAGCCAAAATTCAACCATTAGTTACTATGTTTAACCATTGGTTAACTACGGCCTACAAAAAACTGGCATATAACTATAATTCTTCAGTAATAAATTTTCTTAATGATGATGGTGAAAACCACATCAAAATTTGTTGCGTAGTTTAGAAGAACAACACGGTCACATGGACAGACACGAAAAGCAACATTAATTTACAATTTATGTTCAAGCTTGAAGACATCATTATAGATGCTGGCGGGAAAAATTCCGAATCATTCCCGTCGAATATTTCGGAAGTATTCCGAAATATTCCGAAACTTTGGGAATATTTCAACGTTTATTCCCATTGAATTATTCGGACGAAATATTCCGCGGAAACATTCGATTGCGGGGTACGAATGTTTCTCGCGGGGGGGAAAACTTCTCCGGGGAGCATCTCCCCTCTTACCGCACCCCACACCGCCATCGCCTGCACGCACGACTCGTGGCAGTCGCCAGTCGGGCGTGCGCGGCCGGCGCGGCGGCAGCGGCCGGCGCACAGAGGGGCAGCGGCGGCGGCGATCGACGATCGATGCAAAAATGATTTTTCAGCAAAAAAAATAAAAATCTTAATTAAATTCATTTTGAATAATTCTGATTTAAAGAAACTTTCCCAGAAGTATTCCGGAATTATTCAGAATTTTTCGGAAGTTTTGCAACTATAGACATCATCCGGGTTAACATACCATATTATTATACAATCAGAGATATTAATTGATAAGTAAATTGACACACTACGTCAATTTGCCGTGTTATAGCCATAACATATAACTGTTAAAGAATGATAGTTGTGATTTGATTAAACGTACAATTTAAGTTGGTAGGTAGTTAATTTGCTAAATAGTTAATTTCTCAGATTTTATGGAGCAGTTATGGACAGGTATAAACCGTTATTGAGAGCAGATTTTGGTTCGTTTACAAAAATTCTAAAGAGCTACTTAAGGGGCACCGAACTATTGCCTTTGTCTCTGTCTTTTTCTTTACATGTAAACAGTAAAGAAAATAACCACACTTTTGCACTTTTTCAATGTTTCCGTTGTTATTTTCAACATATTGCTCATAAATAAAAAAAAAAACTATCGTATTCGTAGATTTCTGGATCTTTAGTTTAGTAACTACCTTGAAGTTGCTGAACTACCTTGAAGACAATGATCTCCTCAGTGACCGTCAATATGGCTTTCGCCGGGGACGGTCAACTGGCGATCTTCTTGTGTATGTCACGCACTGCTTTGGCGAAGCCATCGAGAAACACGGCGAAGCACTGGCTGTATCGCTTGACATCTCGAAGGCCTTTGACAGGGTCTGGCACGCTGCTCTGCTCAGCAAGCTTCCTGCTTATGGCATTCCAGCTGATTTTTGAAGCTGGATATCAGATTTCCTTAGTGAACGGTCGATTAGAGTAGTTGTTGATGGCTGCTCTTCTGACCTTATGGCTATTGATGCCGGAGTTCCGCAGGGGTCTGTTCTCTCTGCAACTCTTTTCCTGCTGCACATCAATGACCTGCTTCGGCCTGGTATTGTTGGGTACGCAGGTGACAGTACAGTTTCAGAGAGATACTTGTCCAGCGCAAAAACCAGCGGGGCTGAAGTTCGTTCCTTGAGAGAGGCCATGGTAGAGCGGACAGATTTGACCTTAAGCTTTGTCTCCCAGTGGGGTGATGATAATCTGGTCTCTTTTAACGCCACCAAAACGCAGGCGTGTCTTTTTACCGCTAAAAAGAGTCGTTTCGCCCAAACTCCTACTTTTCGGGGTACATCTGTTCCTGTAACTGATCGACTTGAGCTCCTAGGCATGGAGTTGACATCTGGTCTCAACTTCGGCGCCACCATCGAGTACAAGGCCCAAACTGCGGCCAAGAAACTGGGCATCCTAAATAGGGTGAAGCGATACTTTACGCCTGGACAGCTTTTAACCCTTTACCTTGCATGGAGTATTGCAGTCACCTTTGGGATGGATCAGCTAAGTACCAACTAGCCGCGCTTGACTCGGTGGAACGCAGAGCTAAGAGGCTCATTGGCGACGTAAAACTGGTGGATGCCAAGCTTCATTGCTTGGCTCATCGCCGCAAGGTTGCCTGCTTGTCGGTCTTCTACAGATTGTACTTCGGAGAGTGTGCCCAAGAACTCCACGACCTCATTCCACCGGCCCCCTTCTACCACCGGACATCTAGACGCACTGCCAGTTACCATCCCTACCTGGTTGCTATTCCACCAATTCGCACTAAGCGCTTCCAAATGTCTTTTATAATGCGCACAGCAAAAGAGTGGAACTCACTACCTGCGTCTGTGTTTCCGAACGTATACAACCCTAATCTCTTCAAAGTGAGAGTGAACAGGCTTCTTCTGGGTAAGCTCACTCCATCGTCGACTTTGTCTCTGTCACCTCTGACCTAGACTAGAGTCAAGAGCAAACCCATCACAAATAAAAAAAAAAAAAAAAATTTCATAATATTAAATTACTTATGTATATAAAAAAGTAGGAAAATAGAGCAAAACGTTATTTGAAAAAAGTAACTTTGCGAATTTATTCTATCGAGCTAACTTTATCAAATCGTGATTCCATCGTGTATACTGTCTAGTATATATCCCCAATAATACCAATATATTTTCCTAGATTTTAATTTAATTGTTTACTACTTCAAACAACGTTTATAAAAGCGTGTTTGTGTGTATAAGAAGCTCGGAGCGCCGTTAAATCTGGCAATGCGTGAAGCCTTTCTCTACATGGTTCCGGAAAAGCAGTAAAAAATGCAAAATTACAATATCTATGCGTATGTTATTATATGCGGTAAGTAACATCAGCACACCTTAATGTAAGCGACACAAAAATCAATTAGAAACTCATTACCCTCCTTCGTTTCTCACAATTGGGTAGAGCTAATTCGTGAAAATGCTTTGATATAATTCATTACCAAAAAGCGTACATTCTTCGGATATTATGGCGTTTTACCTCCTTTGACTCGGAATGTGAAATACCTTGGAATCTACGCGGTCAGGACGAGATTTTTATGGGGTTCTTGAACCAAGCTGCTGGCAGTGTTTGGTTAAAACTTGTGGCTTGACTTGACCATGTATGGGAAATGAAATAAACCACTTTTTTTACTTTTGACGTGAAAACGTCTTTTCGCTCAGTGTACTGGTGGCATGTTCAATATTTCCGACCGACAAAAACATGTAAGATTTCAACCGCTAATAACTACGAAACTTTTCAGGCTAGAGGAATGGTTGAGCGTTCAAAAGACAAGTCATATTTATAACAATTTTAAAGCCCGATATAATTTGCGTATGACGTCACACTGCGAGTGCACCCTCTACTTTTTTCACTATAATTATGTCGAAATATCAATTTGTATAGCGCAAACACCCGTTTAGCTAGATCAGTTATTCTGGTGTCTTTGCCAAGAGTGAACAAAGCACTACCAGGACCTAAAGAGAAACAACATAAATATTTAGCAAAATTAATACGAAATTGACAATAGCAAAATACTAGATGTCGTCTCATATCGGTCGTAAATCTGCTCAGAAATGAGAAAAAAAAAAACAATCGAAGAAATCTTGCGCATCAAAAGAAATGCAATGAGCCTAAAAAGTTTACTGCCGAGCAAATACAATAGCTACGGCAGTGTCAGAAACCGTCGGAGTATTGAAAACGAATCCTAAGTAACCACAGTTAGTCCTTAGATTTTAATCCCATGTTTGTAGTGTAAACTAACTAAAAGTAAGTATCTAAAACAAGTATTTTAACATATGAACTATAACTGAGTTCAATTGACTAGTGAACTCAGTTAAAGTTCATATTATGTTAAGATACTTATTTTTCATCACAGAAATGGGAAATCCAGAAGAACTTATATTTTACTTTCTAGTAATAACAGCTGCACGGGTCGTTCAATCAGGTTAAGCTACGCTTGCCGCGGTTGGTCCGTGGATGGGTGACTATCTTTACATACCAAGATACCTCCGTGCCTCGGAAAGCACGTTAAACCGTTGGTCCCGGCTGTCATTCGTGGAACGTTGACGGTCGTTATGGGTCGTAAGAAGCCCGAAATTTTGACAAACAGTCTTACCAAGGGGTATCGTATTACCCATCAATAACTGGGTTGTGGAGGTCAGATAGGTAATCATTCCAAGTAAAATACTGGTATTCAGCTGCATCCGGTTAGACTGGATGTCGACCCCAACATTTTTTGAAAAAGGCTAGGCAGATGATGATATTTTATATTCTTTTAATAAAGACTTCTCTTAAAAGCACTGTTCTTCACTATTCACTATTCTTTAAAATTACAATACATCAACCCACATAAGTATACTTTAACGATTCATTATTTTGCTATATTTACATTAAATTAATAGCTAACAATCGTAAAATAATAATAATAATATTATGTAAAAGTATACAAAAAAGAGGTAAAATAATCACAATAATATATTATCTAGAATCTAAATACATATAACTAGTCTTTAAAATTATACAACAGATGTTGATACAAACACACTTTGCATGTGGTGTTTGCCTATAATTGGTTCTGCAGATAGATTTAAGTCACAATTACTTGTTTTGTCCTATCTGTAGTATATCTGTAACAACTGTTAGTGAACCTTAATTAAATTAATAAATAGGGCATCAAAAAATTCCGCATCGCTGTCAATAGAAAAAAATGTATCCAAAAGGCTGGCAGCATTGCCACATTGTATGGCAATCCTGTGGCCAAAAAATAGGCCAGCCCTCTGGGCCCCAAGTCTCCTATTTTTTATTAATTCGTCATTCCAACACGATCCTATTGTCATTTTGCTAAAAGTTCTTAATCTGCTAAATTCATAATGGTCGATCATTGGTAGGTCAGTGGTCCCGTAATAGAATCGTGGTACTGATCAACGGAACTGTCAAAATTTTAGCAGATTACCGCATACGTCAGTCTTTCATTTGTCATTATAGAATAAAATAAACTTTATTTCGAGCCAACTCATATATGGTTAGTAACATTGTTTTTAACATTATGTAAGAAATTACCATTTTAAGCCATTTCTGTCAATGGAGTGTCAGTGGTTGACCATTGGAAAGTCATAATGACGCCATTATATTAGTAGATTACAAAAATCAACAATTATGAAATCAATGACAGACCATTCTGACACTATTGTAATAGCAGACTTGAGGCCCTGGTCACGTGTAGAATTGAGCAACCGCTTGGCGATGTCTCGAAAAACTAAGAGGGCACTTGTACCCCATAGCCCTAGAGTGTTTCAACACGATTTTCTTTCTTTCCCCCATGTAATCCCTTGAGCTTAGACACAACATACAATAACAAATGTACGTGTATTTTTATTTCAGATCCGCCAAGATGAATCACGGGGGATACAGCCAGGTCGTCTCGGCGATTTTCTTAGTTGTTCTTATAAGTAAGTGAAAAGTTTTTTTTATGACTAGCTTTTACACGCGGCTTCGCCCGCGTTGAGGTCGGAAATTATCCCACGGGAACTTACTACCGGGATAAAAAGTATCCTACTCGCCTTAACTTGTGCCATCATCCAAATCTGATCAGCTAACGGCTGATGGCGTGCAAAGGTAACAGAGAGACAGACTGATATACAGTAGGACACAGACAAACAGAGGTACTTTCGTATTTATAATAGATTCTATCTAATAATACATACCTTCAACTATCTTAATATTATGAGCAGAGATCCGAAAAGGTAGAGTATAAATACCTGAACTTCGAGGGTATAAGTAACAAGGGTGGATAATACCTCCAATAAAATCCCGGAATGATAAATATGACGATTAAATCTCGGGATTTAAGAAATTGCTTATTTCACTTTGAATACATTTGTTTGTTACGAATGTATTCAAAGTGTAATAAACAATTCGCAATTTCTTATTTCCCGGGATTTAGAAATTGCGAATTATTTATTTTTTTATATTATAAATATTTTATTTGTTACGAATGTATTCAAAGTACAATAAATAATTCACAATTTCTTAAATCCCGAGATTTAATAGTCATGTTTATTATCCGGGGTCGGTCCGTGGATGGGTGACCATCTTTACATAGCGAGACTCCTCCGTGCCTCGGAAAGCACGTTAAGCCGTTGGTCCCGGCTGTCATTCCTGGATCTTTGACAGTCGTTACGGGTCGTCAGAAGCCCGAAACTCTGACAACCAGTCTTACCAAGGGGTATCGTGTTACACAGTAACTGGGTTGTGGAGGTCAGATAGGCAGTCGCTCCATGTAAAATACTGGTATTCAGCTGCATCCGTTTGGACTGGAAGCTGACCCCAATATAGTTGGGAAAAGGCTAGGCAGATTGATTGTTTATCATTCCGGGATTTTATAGGAGGTATTATCCACTCTTGTTACTTCTACCCTCGAAGTTCAGGTATTTATTTATATTCTATCTAATTCAATCTTATGAGACTCAATTAAATTTCTATTGTAACGTGTTAGTATAGATTTGTAACGTATAAAGTCGACCTGGTACTTGTGATACCATCCTCAACTATAGTTGAATGTTACTTCACGTCATAAAATATCTAGGTCTATTTTTAAGGTTCCGTACCACATATGGAAAACGGAACCCTTATACGATCACTCGTGTGTCTGTCCGTCTGTCACAGCCAATTTGCTCCGAATGTAATGGACCGAATAAGTTGAAATTTGGTAAGTATATGAATTTCTGTGACCCAATCACGGACGTGTAACATATATATAGGAATTTTGGGGGTTATGGGGGTCACTTTTGGAGGTTAATAAGACAAAAAAAAATTCAAAAAGTTGAAACTGTACTGTGTGACATATCAAATGAAAGGGCTTACTGTCAGTGTCCCAAATATTTTTTCTTAATAATTGTAAATTATATTGTTTTAAAGTTATTTAAGAAAATTGACGAAAAATGACCATACCCCCATTATCTCCCAAACTACTGAACCTAAAATAAAAAAAAAAAAATACAGAAAATTACGTAGTTCTATACCTATAGATTACAAGAAAACTTATAAAAAGTGGTCTTAAAATAACATGGTAAATCTCTCAATATTGTGCGTACAAACTTACATTTGCAGTTGGAATGTATTGGCGAACATGTTCTTCAAATACAATGTTAAGTTGGTTCTTGGGATAAATTCATCCCAACTACGGAACCCTTCATTGTGCATGGTCCGACACTCACTTGGCTGGTTTTTGCTTTAAGAACAGTGGGGCAGTTAGGTAGTGTGAACCTTAGGGCCGGTTTTCCGATCCGTAGTTAACTCAACCAATGGTTATAACATAGTAACTAATGGTTGAATTTCGGCTAAATATGAAATACTAAACATGAATGAGTTAACATGAATGTATTTATATTAACTCATTAATGTTAAAAAATAGTAAATAATGACATTTTGGCAAATACATTAGCCAAAATTCAACCATTAGTTACTAACCACTAACATTATTGTTTAACCATTGCTTGAGTTAACTACGGATCAAAAAACCGGCCCTTAGTGAAGTTCCAATATACTGGAAGTGTGTCAAAAGTTACAAGGTCGACTATGCTTACGGCCAGTATGCATATGTTGGTTATTTCAATGGTCGATGGTAGAGCCAAAATTGTTCTAAATGCATGAGAGAGGTATCTCTCTACACAGGACACAGGGTCATCATTCTCCTGCCCTTGTCCTAATTTATTTGGGGTCGGCGCAACGTGTCTTTGTCTTCCATACTTCTCTATTAGTCGTCATCTCGGTAGTCACTCCCTTTCTGGCCATATCATCTTTCACACAGTCCTTCCATCGTTTCTTTGGTCTTCCCTTACTCGTATAGCCCTCCACGTTCATACTCAACACTTTCCTGACATTTTACTCATTCCTCCGCATCACATGCCCATACCATGACAACCGATTTCCACACAACTTTTCAGTCACAGGTGTCACTTTCAGACTTCCTCTTACATACTCATTTCTGACTCTATCCATTCGCGTAACACCACACATCCCTCTTAGCATTCTCATCTCGGCTGCATGCAATTGCCTGTCATTCATTCTTTTTATGCTCCAACATTCTGATCCATACAAGACAGACACAGGCCACAGGGTATAGGACAAATAGCATACATGCCAATACCTGACTGAAATCGTCAACATTTACAGCAGAATGCCAAAGATTGGCACAAAGTACAGTCGTGAGGCAAAATGGCCATAGATTGCTCAAAGCACCGTAGGGGCATTGGGGCTTCGGCAAACGATTTGGTACAGTTCCTACGCACCTACAATAGGAAAATTGGTGTCTTTGTTTGACAGAAATCACAAGGCCATTACAACTGTCAATGGTTTTAAAATCTTACAACTTACAATTAACTCTAATCTAATATGTCATTAAAAATTATTACGCGTAATAAAACTAAAAGTACAAATGGCAAAACAGATAACTATGCAAGCAAACAACTAAACGACGTCTGCGTGCAACAAGCTTTGGCAACGGCTTGATCGTTTAACATACATAAAAATCTTGTTTGTTAGTTTGCGGTGTATGTTTTTCTATCATTTGCCCTGGATTAACCTTTTTCAGGTTTATTTTTTGTCAACACTTTTTAATAAAATAGGGTGACTGGTAATTAGTGACCGATACTTAAAAATAATTATGATTGTACTCATGATAATAAACAACTTTTACTATGGGACCTAACCTGAATTCGCGGAAAAAAAAACAGCTGTCCATTACATTACTGTTCGTATAACTCGTCAAAATGTAGCGAGCAGCTGTTTTTTTTTTGCGATTTCAGGTTTGGTCTCATAGTAAAAGTTGTTTGTTATCATGAGTACTGTCATGTGATTAAGTATCGGTTAATTACCAGTCACCCTAATGTATATTATGCACAATATCCTAGACGTTAACCCCTTATTCATAAAAAAACTAAAACGCTCTAGTTTTAGTAAAAAAAGTGTTTTGTCAATTTCTTTCAATTTGCGTTTTAAGGAAGAAGACAAAACACTTCTTTAACAAAAATAGGTTTATAAATAAAAAAAAAAAAAAAAAATAATAATAAAAATAAAAATAAAAATCGTTTATTTTCAGGCGTCGACGGCCCATAGCGTGTTAGTAATTAGCACAATCTTAAAAATCTTAAAAACTATGTTAGTATGTAACATTTAGGCAACCATGAACACAAAAATAAAAATAAAAACACAAATACACAACAAAAATACAGCCAAGATTAGAGGAAGATTTATCAAGTCCCATGTCTAACATGCAGCTTGATAAATCTATCCATTGTAGGCCCTCCTATCCTTTCTGCAAACACCCTCAGAATGCTATTGCTGCTTCCCCTCAATCTGCGTATCACTGATGCCACTTTTTTGCGCATGACCGCGAAATAATCGTCAGTGTGCGCATCCGCGAACATCTCTGATGCACTACAGTACGGTGGAAGCCCCAACAGCGCCCTGAAGGCGTTATTGTATTGAATGCGCAGTGCGCTGTCTGCTTTTTGGGTATAATTAGCCCACAGACTGCTGGTGTAAAATATTTGACAAAACGCTTTAAACAGTGTTATTTTAACCGGTGCTGAACAACCAGCAAACCTGCGTGCCAACATGTTTCCCCGCACAGCCAGCGCCCTGCGCTCTCTCTCCATATCTAAGTCATCTTTAAGATCCTCCGTAACAATATGGCCCAAATATTTAAATTGTGACACCCTGTTCAAAGGTAAACCATTCAGTTCTACGGGCGGGACATTTGAGGGACTTTTATTTCTTCCTCTAAAAACCGATATCTCACTTTTCGTGGGATTATATCTTAGCCCATGCAGCTCAGCGTATCTTTCACACGTAGTGAGTAACTTTCTGATTCCCCCGATTGAAGGGCTCAGCAGCACCATATCGTCAGCGTAACTTAAATTATTTAAACTAACTCCATCTACATGGCAACCGACATGAGTGCTGCTGAGTTCAACCAGCAAGTTGTTAATATAGATATAAAATATTATAGAGCGTTTAAATATTATAGAGCGAATTTATAGAGCGTTATAGTATTTTATCAATAACGGTCGTTAAGTCTGTCTTTGTTACATTTTATGCTTGAATGAATGAAAGAAATGCACCGACCCCAGCGTGGTTTGACCAGACTCGATTACTCGAATGAACCCAAAAATCCACACTAGACCCTGTTGCTTCATGTTACATGGTGCAACAGAGACCATTGCATATGAAGGAGTATACCAGGACCGCAATAATGGTAGGGAAGACGTGCCCTTAGGACATGGATAAGGATTATACTGCCTACCGAGTATGCACCCTATAGCAAGCAATGGTATTGTGGGGAGACGGGTGACATTAATCAATGGATGAGCATCAATATTAAATTAATAAATATCATAGTATCAGAGAATATTTCCAGTAGCCTTCGCTCTCATAAATATTACGATAGTGCACTGTGAGAAAGGGACAAAACATATGTACATACATAACCTCATGGCGTTTTCCCATGGGGTAGCCAGAAATTACAGAATGATACCTGCTACGATCCTTACCTACTCCTTTTGCTTCGTTAAAAAAAAAAAGAATAAAGTAGGGTTCCCAATAATGTAATTATATTATTAATTTGCATAATGCACACTTTTTACAGGGTATAAGAGTACATGACCCTGTTAAGGTGCAGCAAGTTACACTTAACTTATACTAAAAGTTAACATTATATTGCATACCTACTATATATACAGGGCTATTTTTATTTTTATAGCCCTGTATATACAGAGTTACTCATCATTATGAACAACTTTTACTATGGGACCAAACCTGAAATCGCGACAAAAAATCGAACGACGACGAGTTATACGAACATAAATGTACTGAATAGCTGATTTTTTTACGCGATTTCAGGTTTGGTCCCATAGTTAAAGTTGTTCATAATGATGAGTACAATGACCCCTTAAGAGGTTGTTGGTGTTTTACAAATAACTCTGTGTATATATATATATATACATATATATACACATATATATATATATATATATATATATATATATATATATATATATATATATATATATATATATATATATATATATATATATATATATCAATATCACAATATTCATTATTACTACTAATACATAATCTCTTTCTAAGATATATTTAATTAATAATAATCATAGTTTTTTGAAATAATAATAATATATTGTAAACAATCTAAGTAATGCATAAATACAATCTTTTAGCCAGGATTATCCATCAGCAACTAGAATTGAAAGTGCAGTACTACAGGTATGTGCTCGACCCAGTTCTCTAAAATGGGAATATCACTTTGTACTGGGATCGATCCATCATCACTGACAGGACTTTTGTTGCCAAAAAGCCTGATATAGTGGTTGTGGATCGAATAGAGTGGCGCGCAATGATTATTGACATAACATCTGTGCAAGTCAACATTTCACAATAACATTCACGTAATGCAAAGTGGCCGAAGAAACTGATGCAAGAACATGTTAATCTCCAACTAAACATACAACCTTGTTGCCAAAGTATAGAGTTCATGTTAGAAGAGGTCATTGTATGTTTTTAAATAGTGAATCATCTTATGTTGCCTTGATTTGGTAAATAAAGTATTAGACGATGTTAGGAGTCTTGAATTTTTCTGGTCCTTCGGTCCGTACTTAAGACTACGAAAAGGACCAATGTTTGCAATCAATTTATGTACATTACGACTCAATATTACCACAGATTAATACAGATGAGACACTCCGCAAAATCATTTAAATAAAAAGCGACTCTTGCTACGAAACAATCAATCTGCCTAGCCTTTTCCCAACTATGTTGAGGTCGGCTCCCAGTCTATCCGTATGCAGCTGAATACCAGTATTTTACATGGAGCAACTGCCTATCTCAACTCCACAACCCAGTTACTGGGTAATACGATACCCCTTGGTAAGACTGGTTATCAGACTATCGGGTTTCTGACGACCCGTAACGACTGTCAAAGAAAGATCCACGAATGATAGCCGGGACCAACGGCTTAACTGCTTTCCGAGGCATGGAGGAGTCTCGGTATGTAAAGATGGTCACCCATCTACGGGCCAACCTCGGCAAGCGTACCTTAACCTGATGGATCGAACCGTGCGGCTGTTATTACTTAGCCACGAGCTCCTTGACGAACTCTTGCTACGACACAATAAAGTGCAATACAGGTCGCACAACGCTTATTACCTACAGTTATATTCAACTACAAGTTGCCTCTCTTTCTTACGCGTAACTCTTATATCTTCTGACCACGGCAGTCCTACTGAATTGGCCCAGTGATATAGGCCCGCCGCGTACTTGTAGCTTCATACCTAAACTGCGGAGTGTCCCACCTGTATTAATCTGTGATATTACATACAAAGACAGAACTAGGAATTAACACAATATAACATCACGTCTTCTTATCATTCCCTGAGGGGTTGGGCAGACATGTACCTACAGTACTCGTACTCCCACATTTCGCCAGTTATGTTTAAGTACCATGTAATAGAGGGCGAACCTATTCCAGTCAATCGGGCACAAATTCAGGGCTGCTACTGAGAAATTTCTGATGGACAAAAACAATAACACCTTGTCCGACCTGGGAATTGACCCGAGGACCTCCTGCGCAGCAGTAGCGCTTGCGATCACTAGACCAACGAGCCTGGAAACCTAGGAATTAACAACATTGTAATAGAAAAGCTAACGTAGAACACAAAATAATGAGGGGTGCGTTTCCACTGACGCGGAGCTGCACGGAGCGGAGCGTAGAAGAGCAGTGAAAAGTGGCAAGTGTTTCTACTGAAGCGGAGCGGAGTGGACATTTTGAGAACTGTGATTGGTCGGACCGCCCTGTTCGATTCCTTTCTGTCCGGCTCGGGGTCGCAAGTCATATATTTTATTTGAAAGTCTGCTCCGCTCTACTTGCACTGTTTCCACTGACGCGGGTACGAGTAACGCACTCTTACAATTTGAACAAACAAAATTAATTATTTCACGTTTGTCAAACACATTCACATACCTAAATAGAGTTCGTCTATCCCAAATAAGTCCCAGCACAGTTTATGCAAAGTAGTGTGAATAATTATCATATTTAATTTTATTAAAACTCGCACAGGCGTGTGAACAAAACTAAATTAAATATTACTATATATATTATGATATTATTATTATACGCTATGATTGAAATCAAATAATATGATTGCTTGCATTTGTGTTTAATTGACAGTTGGCTCACGATGATTTAGCATAAAAAGCGTGAAAATAATTTTGTAGTCACCGTGATTTTAAGGCATCGTAAGTATCATTAATCACATAATGTGTTTTATACCTTAAACCGTATTTAAGAGATATTATTATATATTTTTCAATTAATTTACACAGGAGTCAATCCCTGAGCTTAAAAAAATGCAGTCGCGCATTTTATGAAAAACTTGCTTCGAAATTTAGGCTTTATTTCTAAAGATAAGAAAAAATGGCGAATAGCGAGGCCGCTATTAACTATAGGTACTAATAACTATTCTCCTCTACTGAATAAGTCAGTTTTCGAAGTCTTTCAGTTTCTCAGAATAAGAACGCCAAAGTCAGTTTACGCAAAAATCACAGTATGCTCTATCTGGAAAAACATAATAAATAAATAATAATAATAACTCCACCGCTGTATCTCCACGTTGACGTCGTGGTGGGGCTTGTGCGCTCCGAATTTTAGGTCTGTGCCGGTAGAGTTTACTTTGCCGGAACGGGTCTAGGATGAGGAGCCAGACCAAGAGAGTTACAGAAACCCGCAGGGCAGCATGTGGCGAGCTGTTGGGCAGTAGCGACCTCACGGACCCTATCTCCCGGGAGAAATCTTGTCCTCATCTCTGGCTTGCCTTTATTGGCCGGCTGGAGTGAACACTGACGAGGAACAGAGCTCCCACCTCTTTCTTGCCTCTATTGGCCGGCTTGAGTGGAGATTCGTAAGAGCAAACGTGCTCGGAGGAAGGAAGTATTCCAGTAAGGTGCTGGTAGGGATCTTGACCGTACTTCCGGGATAGTTCTGATAGCCGTGGGACACCTCTCCACTCCTCAAACACCTCAGGAAGTATTGCCCCGTCGCTACGTCACTATGTGCTAGCGGCCGTTTCCGGGGGCCCATTTCTGAGTGTGCAAGTCACCCCATGCCATTTTATCCGTGTATAATATAATTATAACATTGGTCAGGCAGGGGACATAGTTCTTTCATAGTTCAAGTTACCCAATCCACTTTAGCCACCCAGACCCATAGCCCAATATGTTTTGTTTCACCTACAACAATAGTCCTGCACCAACCGGGGGTTGTCCTTGGGTGCACTTGCATAGTGTATACAGGGATAATCGTCGGTTGGTGCCTCCTCATCTTTTAAACTCGTACGCCTTCCAAAGGTCCGGGACCCCAGGGTCCCGAAAAATGTCAAAAAAAAAAACCAATAACATTAAGTACTAAGGTTTTACATTAGCCCCAAACTAGGCAAGCCTTCTGCTGGGGCACCAATGCTATTAACATAATCATACATTCGAACTTAGCCAATTATTTCACTGACCCAAGCGACGTTCCCGACTCCCTGGGCCTCACTGAAAAACTCAATATAACTTTTAAATTACTATTTGGTTTTATAGTAACACAACACTTGCAAAATCCTTACGCGTCTGGCCTAACGAGTTAAGCTCGGTACAGATCGGCGAATTTTAGCTCGAAAATTAACACTAATTTTTTGGTGAAATCATAATTTAATGCTGCTTTCGAAAGAGCTCTGAAGTATTTTTCAATAGATCAGATTGTTTACCGTCTAGACACGATTAATAAAGTAGTCAGTAGTTTGTAAAAAGTTTGGATTATGTAAATTTTTGCCATTAATAATAATAATGGTTGTTAATTTAAAAAAATTACCAAGTCGTTGATATTTTAATAATTTAAAATATTTATGAATTAACCGTTTCATAATGGCTATAAATCATAAAAAAAAAACTTTTTAAAACATCCATATTTAAATATCACAGCCCACACAAAATTCATGTCTAAACATTTGTTGATACATTTATTAACGCGGAAATAAAACGGTACCCAGTTTGAGAACAACTTATCTTAAAAAAAAATCGTTAACAGAAAAAAGTATAAAATATTTGTACAGTATCGGCCTCTCAAATTATTATGGAAATCCACTCGGAGCTGGGGTTAAGTATCGACCCCACTTGTATTGAGAATTCTCCATTGAATCGCTTCGATAAGTGCTCAGCGAAAAATTAGCTTAAAACGTCTGTGTAGGGTGGTAAGGCATAAGATTTTTTAGGCCAATGATTTACCGGATTATTCTTTGTTATTATTTTCGCTGCTTTTTATCCTATTCCATTTTCCGGAGTATAATTTTAATTTATTTATTTATTTATTTAACCATTTATGTACACACAAATAAACAGACAAGAATAAAGGAACAGAAAATTACGTACAAAGGTGATGCTTATTTCTAAAGAAATCTCTTCCAGCATACCTGCGATAGGACAGGGGATAAAAAGAGATGTAGACACCGTGTGTAAGAATAAGAGAGAAAATAAAAATACATAAAATCTAAAAAACAATTCACTAAGCTAACAAAACATATAACAAATACTTAAATACATACATACTTCTAGAATAAATATCACTAAAATAACTATGACGAAATGGAAAGATAGTGTTCTTTCACTCTTCTTTTAAATACTGCAACAGTTTGGCAGTCCCTAATGTCAGGTGGTAGTGAATTCCACAACCGAACCGCGTGCACAGTGAAGGAGTAGGAGTAGAAGTCAGTGGAATGGGAAGGAAATTTTAGGAGGTTTCTAAGATGCGACCTGCAAAGCGCATCAAAAGGACGGGCATAAGAAAATCGTTCCCGCAAATAGGAAGGTGTTTTAGGGTTGTGAAGGATGTTAAATAGCAGACACAATATGCGAGAGTTCCTGCGAAGTCGAATAGGGAGCCACTTGAGAGTCTTGCGAAAGTTAGAAACGTGGTCATACTTTTTAAGGTTAAAAACAAAACGAATACAGATATTTTGTAAACGCTCAAGTTTATTCAAAAGCTCCTCGGTGGCATCCAAATAACAGGCATCTGCGTAGTCAATAATAGGCTGAATGAGAGTTTGAGCAAGGGAGATTTTGGTGTTCAGGGGTAAGAAGCACTGGAGGCTTTTCAAAGAATGAAAAGTGTAGTGCACTTTACGACTGACTTGAGCAACGTGGTCAGTCCACGATAAATAGGAGTCCAAGATCACCCCCAGGTTTTTAACCGTATTTGCGTATTCAATCTGAACTCCATTCAGACAGAGTGGAGACAGCGACGCAACATCGAGCCTATTCCGCATATATCTGCCGCCAATAATTATAGCCTGGGATTTCCTAGGGTTGATTTGCAGTCCGAAGGACCGCGACCATTCGCTAATCAAATCCAGGTCTCTGTTCATGGCACACACAGTGGCTTCCGCATCTTCCCTTAAGAAATGGCTGTACAGCTGCAGATCGTCAGCATAGAGATGGAAGTAGGAAGAGATGACACTGGTGACAGAGTTGATAAAAATGGAAAAGAGAAGAGGAGAGAGGACGCCACCCTGAGGCACCCCTGCAGTAAGAGAGCACCAATCAGAAAAAGACCCGTCGAGACAAACCCGCTGCGACCGGCCTTTGAGATAGGAGTCGAACCAACCGATAGTACTAGAAGAGAAATTGAAAGACTTAAGGATCCCTAGAAGGATGTCGAAATCAACAGAGTTAAAGGCACTGCTAAAGTCAAGAAGTACAAGTAAGGTAAGAGATTTGCGGTCCATAGCCCAGCGGATGTCATCAGTAACCTTCAAAAGAGCAGTGACCGTGCTATGACCGGGTCGAAAACCAGATTGAAAAGTACTGAGAAGGTCATTCACAGCTAGAAAGGCAGAAAGTTGCTGATGAACAATGTGCTCAAGAACTTTAGAGAGATAAGGGAGGATAGAAATGGGTCGGAAGTCGGACGGTGAGTCCGGGCTAGAAATTTTGGGCAAGGGGATGATATGGGCTTGTTTCCAGGCCTCAGGAACTGTAGAAGAAAACAAGGAGAAATTGAAAATGTGGGTCAAGATGGGGAGTAATGTGGGGAGGATAGGAGAAATCATTCTTGAGCAAAGATTATCATTACCAACTGCAGACGAGGAAATAGCAGAAATAGCTTTTTTGACCTCATTTTCACTCACAGGACTAAATTGGAAAGAAGAACACTGTGGCACTGGCAAACAGGAAAGTTTATTTAAAGAAGCTGATTTGACGTGCGGATCTAAAGTAACTGGGGGATGAGAGAAGTGTTTGTTAAGGGCACACACGTCAGTGTCATTACTGCAAATAACTTGAGACTTACCAATGCCGACAGTTTTCAGAAACTTCCAGACTTCTGAAGAGTTACGGTTGTCGAGAGAATTATGGAAGTAGCTCCTCTTAGCATCTCTACACATACGACTGCAGCGATTACGTAACACCTTGTACGCAATCAGATTGTGCTCGGAAGGACAGCGTTTGTACCTCTTTTTGGATCTGTCCCTACTCGCCATCACATCCTTAATGGCAGGAGTAAGCCAGGGAGCCGGAACATACTTGACCTTGACTCGACGGATTGGAGCATGACGATCGTATAAGCTCAGTATTGTGCTGTTGAAAATGTGAACCATATCGTTGATACATGCGCTCTCTAAAACATTAGTCCAGTCGATACTACCAGCATCACGCAGCAATGCCTCCAGGTCTATACCCTTATAGTTTCTAAGGAAAATATAGGTCGGCTTACGCCTCGGAGGGCGAATCCTGTAGGACATAAAGATTAAGTCGTGGTAAGAAAAACAAGCAGTGAGCTGACCGTGGACAGCTACATTATTAGAATTAGAGACAATCATCAGGTCCAAAAGAGAAGGGGTGCAGTTAGGGAAATGATGAGTAGCGGAAAGAGGCAGAATACTAAGGTTAAAAGAAGATAAGAGAGATTGAAGTTTGTGAGTACGACTATCATTTTTAAGAAGGCAAGTATTAAAATCGCCCATCAAGACTACATGGTCATAAGAGGGACAAAAATCATTTAAAAGCGAATCAAAAGAGTCAAAGTAATCGATAGTAAGATTAGGACTGTACATCACCCCAAGAAGCATTTTAACGTGATGCAAGGAAATTTCAAGAAATAGATGTTCCGCTGACCCCGAGTAGGAAGAAGGAGACGTGCTGATAATCTTGTAGGGAATATCAGCACGCAAGTAAATTGCAACACCACCACCGCCCTTCCCAGTTCTATCATTACGAATAAGAACAAAGCCAGGAAGTGCATAATGAACAGATAAAAGAGACGGTTTGAGGAAGGACTCTGAGATCAGCAAAGCGTCTATATGTACACAGTTAATGGAAGCCAGAAGATCAGGGTAATGGCAAGGGACACTCTGGGCATTGATGTGGGCTATGTTAAGATTGTTGGGGAGGTGGGACAGCAAAGTGGAAATTTGGTCACCGAGAGTAAGAGGAGAGGAAGAACCACTCGCCGCACTAAGAAAACTGCTAGAAGAGGAAGAACAAGAGAAAAAGTCATCATTAAGGTCCATGTCGATCATAGTTTGCAAAAATAATAATATCTATATATGAATAAAAATAATACAAAAATAATAATAATAATATCAGAACTACTCAATTAATTACTTGTGCATACAAACAATACAAAAATATACGTAACAACTAAATACGCTCAACTAATAAACGCACCTATTCGCTGTTGTTGGAAGAGATTTTAACACAACAATTATAAACTAAGTAGGTACAAAAATAATAGAAGAAAGCAAATCAAGCCATACAAGAAGTTAACAGAAGACTAAAAACATAAAAATGATACCTAACGAGAATGTCAGCCATACCGTTCGGTAAACAAACAGTGTGCAACTAAACGTAACATCAATATCTTAGCAGTCATATGACAATCAATACAAAACAAAAATGACATTGACACATGTCACGTCACTACCACTACATTGGAAATAAAAATAAATACGTCTACCGGCAAGCTAATCCTTGTGAGAAAAGTAAATACCAAGTGAATGCTAATTCAATTTTTCAGTGTACCGACACTACACGAATGTGTCACAAAGTCAATGTAAAACATGCAAGGGGACAACTAAATCAGTAAATTCAGCGACGAGCTTTCCTCACAAGCTTCCCTTTGGGAGTTGCTGTTACAGGCGATGTAGATGCCACTGCTGCCGAGGTAGAGGCTGCAGGCACGGGGAGATTGGGTGCGGCAGCGCTGTATGTGTATTTAATTGTATGAAAGGTTTGATTTTGATTTGTGGATGATGACAATGGGCTGGCCCCGTACCTACATGGGGCTTAAACATAACTGGCAAAATGTGGGTGTATACCAATACCTCTGCCTAACCCTTCGGGAATTACAAGCATTATTAGATTCTACAAGTGCCATTTTGGTTTAGGTGGTTTAGCTACTTTTAAGTATAGAAGCAAGAACGTCGCATAAACTAAACGCAACATGCAAAATTAATTTCTATTACAACATAAAGTAAGTCACAAATTCACTTCCCCACCCTCCCACGAAATTGACCTCTAAAATAGTATCGAATTTAATTTAGGAACGCATATAGCGTCTGTAGATTGCAGTAGCGCAACAGTACTAATGTATTCACACCGATTGATCTGCGCAATTGTATCTGTGTCCGTGCTAAGATTGAGGTAGTCAATCTACACAATGGACAAAGTATCATGTTGTTGCAGACGTAGTATAGTTAGAACAGTAGATCAAAAGATTACAGGAATGAAATCTTGTGGGACTATTTACCTGAACAAAGGCTCTAAGGCTAGCTCTAAAGTGAGTTTTCTGCGCAACTTTTTGCAAAGAAAATTTTTGTGACCTTTACAAAAATGGTTAAAAAAGTCAGTATACAGTTTTAGGAACCCCTAAGAGCGTTTATCCCGTGCGGGCTGGCAACGTCACATTTCTACAGGTTTTTCGTAATTATTAAAAATATTAAATCAAATTAATATTTTTTTCTCGCGCGGGATAAGCGCTCTCAAGAGGGGAGTACAAGCGTTGTTTTATTTTACGTTCCTGTTATTCTTTAGGTTCAGGTTTGCTGTATTTTTGTGTTTTATGTACTGATGTCAAATAAACGTTATATGTATACTTTCCTTCTATAAACGCGCAACGCAAGTGTAAAACTCAGCTCAGCGAGTGCACTAGTTTGGTACCTTCACGTGTCGTATCGTGTAGGTATATTACGAATCCAGAAAGCCTAATTACTGCTTCTATGTATTCCTATGATCCTACTGTACACACATGTGCTATGCCAATAACTGGACACGTGAGCTATCCCGAGTACCGTTTGGGACACCGCGGGAGTCTCGTATCTCAATGGATTGCGAAATTTATATACAGCGACCACAAGGTCTTGATAATATTTCCGAGTAATATTTAGATTTTTTCTGGCGTCTGAAATAAGTTCAACGACTTAATTATTTTTTCAAACATTTAATGAAATATTTACAAATTCTCATTAAGTAGTGAAACAAATATAGTATAAGTACCGAGTGACAGTTTTTTTTAGTGAGAATTAACTTATTAACAAAAATTCCAAAATTAAAAATTTCTACTACTAATATCAAACTCAAGATATCGCTCTCGACAGCCGTAGCTGCCTGCTCAAATAATTCTCTAAAAACCAAAATATAAACTAAAAATATATACAAAACATATAAGTACTACATACTTAAAGTCAAATATTTTGACTACTACGAGATCAAAAGATAACTTGGCAGACGAATTCTGCACGTTTCCACCATACTTAGTGACGCTGGACTCGCAAATTACAATAGAAATTTTGTCATTAGCCACTTTTATGATGTGACAACAAATAAGTGTTTTCAACCTGTGCAATCCACTAAATAAGTTAACGATGCATTGTTTAATAAGTACTCTGTAGAGCGAAATAATTTTAATACAAATTACTTGCTGAAGTAAATAAACCACATGTTGAGATTGAACGAAATGTCACGTAACTTTGACGTAGATAATGTTGTAGTAAGTAATTGTCACTAAGTTAACAGATCCTTCAACATACCTATCATGTCATATCATGTCATGCCTAACATGTCTAAACATGTAACTAAGTACAGCTCCAATGATCATAATTATGGTTGGGAATATCACATATTGAGTATATTCGTTCGTTTTTCATCGTAGGGGAAGACCAAAGAAACGATGGATGGATTATGTGAAAACTTATATGGCTAGAAAAGGGGAGTGACTACTGAGATGACGTCTAAAAGAAAAGTATGGAATAAAAAGACTCACTATTTTATATTCACTACTTCCTAATGCTTTAGCTGGGAAGAAGAACTGGTGCAACAAACTCCCCAGCACCACAGCTGTCGGTTCAGTCAAAAAATTTGATTCTATATTAGTACGCAAAATAATTTAGGTACATTACGCAACACAAAACATAAATTATTTGCCATAAGTCAGTTAGCTAACGCTAATATATACAAAAAAAAAAAAACCGAAAGCTATACTCAAGTAGAAATATTAATACGAAATTAAAAACGTAAGTAGAACTTTATACCTAAATAAAAGCCCACTTACATATATACGAGTATGCATCCGTAACTCGAGGTCACAAATGATAAACTAGGACCATCGAAGTAAAATAAATAAAGAGTTAATTACTAATAACAATAACAAAACCAAGGTCAGCAAGACGACCAATAGACACGAATATCAGCCATTACCCCTCTTGCCATATTTGAGGGAAGGAGGCAACCGACCCCCGACGCTACCGCAAGAAGTGACATCTAAGGGAGCATGACGAACTTGCTGCCGGTTGCTCAGGCAACAATAATATGATCAATTGTCGAGGTCACTAGTAACCACATATTGCAATACCACTCATAAAAAAACATTGTAATTATAAAAGGATATAACAAGCCCAACAAATGAGCTATGAACTTTATGAAGCCGGTGAAATGGAGCACGTGATTTGTCCTTATCTCTGGTGTTAACATGATAAATGTCACTGCTTTTAGTGTATAAACGTATATTTTGTCTAATATATAAGATGTTGGCGAAAATGGATTGTGATGCCACCGTAAGAATACCAATATGTTTAAAAAAAATCTCTCAGACAAACTCTGGCTCCTAGCTGGTAAATTGCTCGAACAGCTCGTTTTTGAAGAGCAAATATATTTTGAATGCCAGCGGCTTTGCCCCAAAACAGAATACCGTAGGACATAACGCTATGAAAATTACTAAAATAGACTAACCGAGCTGTGGCAACCTCAGTGTATTGTCTAAACCCAACTCAGTGTAGTTCCTTATAGTAGGCGGCTGAATTGAGCCTTCCCGCTAGGCTTGTTATACGTGGGCCCCACTAAATTTTGGCATCTACTGTTATGCCCAGAAAAACTGCCGAGTCTACAATTTTAAGACGATGTTGGTCATAGATTTATAACATTCGATAAGGCAAACTTTATAAATTTTGTTTTCTTGGCATTGAGAACCAAGTTATTTGTCGTAAACCAATCCGTAACCATTGAGAGTGCACTACTTAGGTCGTCAAAATCTTGTCTAATCCGGTCTTCTTTGAAAATAAGAGAGGTGTCATCTGCAAACAGTAGAACGTTACAGATACCAATACCCTTTATATAGAATAAGTCATTGATCTACACTAAAATAATAATTACTTAAGTTGTGTTGTTGTCTATCACTACACATGATGTTTGTAACGTTGCTTGTTTTATTTAGCTTTGTTTGGACAAGGTAGAGGGTGCTAAAAAGTTTATTGACTTTTATTAAAAAAAAAGTTTTTCCAAAATAAATTAAATTACAAAGCTTTGCTGCACACACCTTATACAAGAAAATTAAATACGGAAACATCTTTTAAACTAAACATACATAAAACCTGTTGACGTCAGCCTTTCAATAACAAACATCGTCACTCACGAACTTTTTGTTATAATTTAAAACTAATCACATAAATGACTCATACGACCTTTCATTGCGAAAGAACAAACTATCTGATATACCATAAAATATTATGACGAAAGAAAATCTATATCCTTCACATTTATCTAACTATGAGGCCGAGATTGATAAAGTAAACGTTAGTTAGCACGTGCATATTCTTAGGGCCGGTTTTGATTCGTAGTTAACTCAACCAGTGGTTAAACATAGTAACTAATGGTGGAGTTTTGGCTAAATCTGAAAGGTTAAACATGAATGAGCTTTTGGCTAAATGTGTTTGTCAAAATGCCATTGGTTACTATTTTTTAATATGAATTGAATTCTTTAAAAAAATGTATTAATATTAATAATATAATATTATAGATTATTATTTTTATTATTGATTAATTAATTAATATTATTAATAATTAATTGAATTTTTATTTTTTGTTTTTATATTTTTAACATGTTTAGCTTTTTACCTTTAGCTAAATTTCAACCATTAGTTACTGGTTTAACCATTGGTTAAGTTAGTGAAAACTGTCAACTACAACTAGATAGATAGAAAACGGGAATAAATTATGTTCCCGGTTCTATCTTGCAGTTGTAGTTTGACAGTAGTGCGACAGTGACAAGAATAAGGGCGAGAATACACATGCCAAAAGTATGCAAGTAACTTGCATGCCATGTGCCATAACAACTTCTGATTGGTGAATGTCACAATGGCATGCCAGCTCCTTGCATAGTTTTATACATACTACAGGCATGTGTATCCCCGTCCACAAGCTTATGTTTATTTATCTCGGCCAGTGAGTTATGCACTTTTTTTTACTCGCGACGGCCACGGCGACGACGGTAGATGCGTTTGGGGCGTGTGTCTGTTATCATTTTTCTCAAAAACGGCTAGGCCGATTTTGAAATGGTTTTTTGCTTTGTATTACGTCTCATTCCTGAGCATTTTCATAGCTAAAAAAAATTAGTTAAATTACAATAAAATTTTAAATTAAAAAGTACTTAGTTACCTATGTACCTGTAGCTTTATTGTCAATTAAAGTGCATTCTACAACACAGGTTACGCACGACGGCTATTAATAATAATATTCTATCTCATATCGTGGGTTTTTGAATTTTTTATTTGAAGTTTTTCATGTCACAATTTACCGTTGTGTTTTTTTTTTGTTTTATCTTCTAAACTTCACAATGGAGTTTGATGCGGTTTCCAAGATCAGTCAGACCATTTATTCCCCCAGACATATGTGTATAATACAATACTTAGATATAATAATTTAATTTAAGTAACAAGACTCATAGTGTAAGTAACAATACAAACTATGTGTTAGTAAATCATTAACACAGAAACACTTTGTGACATCACTGTATAGCAGCGACATCTCGAAATAACTGCCTCGTTGGTCTAGTGATCACAAGCGCTCCTGCTGAGCATGAGGTAGGACCTTAGGTTCGATTCCCGGGTCGGGCAGCGTTGCGTTATTGGTTTTTCATCTGTGATTTCTCAGTAGCTTCCCGGAGTCTGGATTTGTGCCTGGTTGATGGCAATAGGCTCGCTCCTATTATATAGGACTTAAACACAACTAGCGAAATGTGTGGTGCACTATAGGTATACCTCTGCCTAACCCTTCGGGGAATGTTATATTACAGGCGTGATGTTAGGTTATGTTACTCGTATCTCGATAATTTGACATATCGCCTCGCCACATTAGCAGACCGTACCTGTGCGAAGCAGGGGGGGACGGATCGCTATATAGTTTAACTTAAAGTATCAAAACGGTTTGGTCATAGTATCAGATCTGAGATGAATGGAACGATTAACTGAGAGTCCGTACAACCTTGATTGGTGAGGGACGATAGTTCGTGCGATTGAGTAGCGACTAAACGCAGTAAATAGTGGCTGATGGTATTTAGTATGTGTTTTAAAGGATTTTTGGAGCTTAATAATGCATATATATGATGTGAACCTTTTGTATTTTTAGGTGTAATCTTATGTGTAAGTCTTAAGTAAGTAGATAAATCATTACTACTAAAATGATTTATCTACTCTGATTACATGCGTCATAATATGAATGTGGTGAAAATGAGCGTAAATGAACAAAATTAAATAACCATTTAAAATCATAAAATAATTATTATTATAAGTACGCTTTAATCAGTTGCGGCCTACGCCCTTTTAGGAAGTCTGTTAAAAAGAATGAAACGTTTTCTTGTATTTTTAAAATACGAAAACGAAAACTCCCACACATACCGGTTTTCAATCATTTTGGAATAACAAGTTGTGTTTTTCTTTTTCTTTATCTTTTTAGGATACAAGAACCGGATGTTTGCCAAGCCTATGAAAACATAATATCCATGTCATTTATTTTAATTAATTTAACCGATATAAAAATGGTAATTTTATTTTATTGGTGTCACGTTTTTTACACGTGTGCTAAATAAAACCTACGATGTGCGTAGGTTTTATCTAGCACACGTGACACGCTAACAGGATTGAGTAGGTGAGATTAGAAGAAGCTGGTAGGAGGTCCTCTTGATTTGGAACCCTAATAGAACTGCAATAAATCCCATTTTATCGAGACGAGCTTTACGTGTCATTAGATTCCACTCGTCTAAAATCAAAGCTGAAAAGTCGCAGGTAGCACCTATACAGGTGATTTTTTTTAAGTGGGCGTGGATGGCCAAATTCGAAACTATGAGGAATAGCGAAAAGTATTCAAAGGAGTCACGGGCTTGATTTTGATGAAAACTAAAACAGGATTGTTTAAAAATAAAAAACACACACACTGTATTATTACACCATTCGTTAGTGTCGCTAATAAGGATTGAATTCTGGGAAGTAATGACAAACGGCAAACTAAAGGAACAAGCTCATTTTTAAGAAAATACTTTTTTATTTTTCTTATGTTACCTACCTATTAAACCTTTATAATGCGGTTTTAGTTTTCATCAAATCAAGCCCGAGACTCTTTTGAGTACTTTTCGCTACTCCTCATAGTTTCGGATTTGGCCATCCACGCCCACTTGAAAAATTCACGCTGTAAGTATTTAACATTCAAAACAAAACATAGCGTTGCTTCAGTAATGTATTCTGTAAAAATATCACCGTGAAAACTAAGGGGAAGTGAGCTTGACGTGATCTTAATCTTGCCATTCCACCTGGATTGACACTATTGACAAAGTGATTTTTTTACAGAATAGATAGGCTGTGTAGTGAGTGAGAATGTTTATGATCGAGACTTTTCTAATACACGCCTCACAAATACTTCAGCGTGTGAGAGTGCTCTACCGTCGATATGTCGCCTTGTCAAAATTTTCCAACATAAAATCGTTTCTATACTCTCAATTATACATGGAATTTTTAAAAACTAGAGACTTGCAATTATAACATTAATATATAGATTAAAAAATTACGTATACTGCTTTTTCTGTTTGTCGTCACGATTAACGTCGTCACACACAATGTATTAATATAAATATTCTATAAGTTTTCGTTCTTCCTTCGGATAAGCCCAATTGATTTTCGTTATCAAACTCGTATCCGCTCAAAAGATATTAATTAAAATCGATAAATTTTCTTAGATTTTATTCCCTTAAAATTTAGCGTTAACATGTTTCTGTTTGTGAGGTGTACGCTTGTGGATTTTCCAAATATTTTTCAGTGTGCTATACAGTTGTTCGGCTCGGTCTGATTCGGCACAGCTGGGTGGCAAAATCGAATATATTATGTAAATATTCGTTCGGGAAACAGCCGCTCGGCTTATATCGAATTGTGCTGTGCTGGGGTCAGCACAGCACAATTACACATATTCGAGTGAATATGATTCAGCTGGGTTTATGGCTAAGGCCGTTTGTCCACCGCCAGATCAACGGGACTTCAACACGAACGGGATGATGGCGCCAAAGTAGTGTTGGGTAACTCAGCACAAGTGCTATAGTTTGACCAAGACCGCTATACCGCGCCGTAGGTATGTGCGCGGCGAGACGAGGGGCAGTGCAGGCCGCTCATTCGTCAACGCTTACGGCGTCCCACCGCTCATTCGCCAGCGCTGCACCCCGCCTCGCCACGCATTCCTAAGGCGCGGTACAGCGGTCTTGGTCGAACTATACCGCAGTTTTAGCTACTCACTTGGATAAAAAGAGTCACTCACTCTTTTTATTTTGTTGTGCTGGCACCAAGCACACACCACAGATCCACACAATATTTTGTACGTATTATACATACCATTGTACGTATAAATAATATTTACGATTCTAAGCAAAGGAGTTAAGGTCTAAGTTTAATTGCCGCCTTTTGCTTTCGTTCGTTTGGCGACGTCACGTAACCATACTCATTTCTCTTTCCCTGATCATCAATCGTGCGAGCTGTCACCGCGTGTACCTACTCTACCGTGTTTATGCCGTGTTGCGTTGTCGTCTCAACACTCCACACTCGCCGACTCACGGATTGCGCGGCGAGTCACACGCGACTCACACACTCACAGAACGTACATGCTGACAGGCCACTGCAGCCTCGTGCCTAACTCGCGGCCTCGCCTCTTTCGTGGTAGCACACTTTGTAAAAAGAGTGCCTCGCACGATCCTCTTTTTAAAAGAGTGTGCTATCCATCTGGGCGCAGCGATACATACCTACACTTACTAAGGCCGCGTGTCCACCGCACGCTGCCACCGGGATGTCACGTTTCACACGTCTGACGTCTCGTTCTCGTTGACGTCCCGCTGACGTTGTGCGGTGGACTTTTTCCCCAACCTAATATGTCAAACGTCATTTGTCAATCAAAATGACAGCTTATTGACATGACCGGTTTTGGTTATATGTTGCAATTTCAAGTGTAATTAATTGTGTTTTACCAGCAAACAAAGCCATTTTAAAGTAATTGGACAGTTGAGAACTGTTTTAAATGTATTTCCCTATTTTTATATATAGTGTACCTTATAGTTACTGAAATTATCTAACTGCCAGGTGTCAAGAACGCATTATCTCAATGACAGAGGTCGCTAAGTTACTTGCCCGGTCTAATAACTAGAATCTGACTTCAAAACAACCATCATAAAATAAACCGTCATAACTACTAGCGTCAAGTAAATATAAAACAGTAAAATATTTGCTGAATATGATTAAGTTAAACTAAAGAATTCCCCGTGCTATATATGGCATAGGTACCTACTTGACATACCTGGCAACACGTGACTACAATAATGACGTCATCCCAAAACTGGATTTTTTAGGAATATCATATATATTGTATATATACGTAAAAAAATCATCATACGATGGCGACCGCGGGTTTACAGTAGTTGTGAACCTATGGTGTTAGGTTGACATTCGGGCACATAATAGGGATGATGCCTGGGTAAAAAAAAAGAAATTCTTTTTAGTCCGTCAGTCAGATAATAAAAAAATATTAGATACGTATTTTTTGCTTTATCATATTAATAAAAAATGAATATATAATGATAACTCGCATTAAAGTTCGGGAGTGGGGGCTCGCTACGTCACTTCTACGTATAAAATCTACGAAGACGTGACGTCATGCCACATTTTAACTCAATGTATCGCCGTAATCTTTTGATTACGTAGAAAAAGAAAAAATACATGTCGTGTAATTTTAATAATCTACATGACGGACAAAAAATCATTTTTTAGTCATCATCCCTATTGACATGACCTATGCTGGATTTTTTTATGTATACTGGGTGATTTCTTTTACCGTCTTGAAAAAAATGGGGCATAATAGGTGAACGGAGTAGAAGCCTATGGCATAACCAACTTAAAGTCCAACCTTTTAAAGACCAACCTTTCAAATAAAAAAAAGAACCATCAATTGGAGGAAGTACCCCGCCCATCAAAATCCACGACGACAAAAAAAATCTATTCTAAGTAGTAAAACCTGTTTATCAAGTTTCGTCTAGATCGATTGTAAAATACTACCTGTAGAGGAGTAGCAACAAACAACAAATTGACAGACGAAAGCAAAACTTTGCGTGACTTGAAGAAGAGACCCATTGCTCTATTCGCGCGCTGGGGCAAAACAAATAATAATTAAAGAACTGAAATGTTTGAGGTCAGTTAAGCAGTTTTTCCAGGTACAATACTGGTTTTCACTGAGCTGAGCTGGCCCGAACATAGTTATTGGGAAGAGGCTACGCAGATGATGAATTAGTAATTGAACGCCTACTAAAAATAACTTTGCAATATGTACGTAAGCAATATTGCTTTATTTTTTCAATACGAATAATTGTCATTATGCGGAAAATTAACTAGTAGGTAACAGTTTAGTTTTAGTTAGGTTATTATGTTATTACATGCATTAGGCACTTATTACAAAATAATTAAAACAAAATTAAATCGACTTCAAAAAGAAATTAACTCAAAATTATGAAATAACTTTAATTTCGGAAGTCGGTGTCTTGGGATCTGTATTTTAGTTTTTTGCCACCGACTTCCGAAATTTGAGTTATTTCATAATTTGGAGTTATTTTCGTTTTGAAGTAGATTTAAAAAAAATATATTGTAATAAGTGCCTCATGCATGTAATAACATAATAACATCCGCATCACATGCCAATACCATGACAACCGATTTCCACACAACTTTTCAGTCACCGGAGTTGCTTTCAGACTTCCTCTTTTCACAGCTCATTTCTTATTCTATCTATTTGCGTAACACCACACATCCCTATTAGCAATCTCATCTCAGCTGCCCCTACTAGTGTTCCAATTCGTTTCGCTTTCTTTACATAAGAACGTAAAATGCCCGGCACCGGCAAAGCTCGGTTTGGGAATATTTCCCTCAATCTTAAGTAGGTACCGATCAACAAACTCTCGTCTGATGCGTTTGCTCGACTTTTAAAACTTAATCAGCAGTCGGGAGCAAAATTGTTTAATTAAAATTTTCGAAACACTTACCGGACGTTTAAGTTTTCGAAAGGAAATTCCAGTGTTAATTACAACTTAGGAGAATCCTATAAACTGTATAATATTTTTTTTTATTATTTTGGATTAACTACTTACCTAATTGTTGGTTAAGACCGAAACAAAGTTCGTCAAGAAGCTCAAATTATGAGCATTTTTAGGTTTTCTAAAGCCCAAAAAAAATAGAGTTCAGAAGAAGGAACCGATCTTTAGCAACTAAAGAAAGGAAGAACATCTGAAACTAGTAGGATATTACGCTAGCTCTGCCCGCCACCGCGCGCGCCGACTCCATAGGAATGGTCGTCAGAAAACAAACACCACAATACGTCACCAATTATTATCGTTATTATTAAACCTTATTTCAGCAATTGCCATAAAAAGACATTCGCCAAAAAAGTAAGGGGCTTGGTCTAAATGTCTTCCACTAACGAAATCTATGACACCCATAAAAAATTATTCCCCAGGCGCATTGTTGAGATCAAAACGCACCTTCAGTAAGACAAGGCCATAAATGTCAAAATTTCAAACCGTCGGTTAAATATGCCAAACTGCTTTAAAAATACCCTTTTATTTGGAATCATAAAAGTATAGAGCTTATTTCATGCAAAGATCAATTCATTTCAAGGTGGTAAGATGGTATGAGCAGAATAATACGGTATTTAATGTAAAAAAAAATCTTACGATGGCTCTCCTGTAAAATCATAAAAAGTGCCCTTGTCTTACCGAAGGTGCGAAAATTTCCAGAACGGAAGCGATCAAACCAATAACGCACCGAACGTTCTCTTGCGGTACCTTGTCCATACACGTCGTTAATAATATTGCGTGCTGTCTGTATTGCGTTGGTGCCACGACGGAACTCGTATTCTATATTTTTCCATGGTTATAGAAACAACGATATCAAAGAAAAATCGGACGGCGGGAAACAAATGAACAACAATTTTTTTTTTAATGTCATGCTATATTATAAAATTAATTTGAATTTGGAATTCTAAATAGAATGAAACATATTGATCTTCACACTAGCCGGTATAAAAAGTCGGTAATTTCTTAGGTAAAAGACCTATTATTTTTTCCAAATCATTAACTCTACTCGCTTAGACGTGATCTTCAGTTTTGAACCATTAAAAGTCGGTTATCCTCGCTTTTCTTTGAAAACTCACTGAATACAATTTACTTAAAACAGTCGTTGTTGTAAACATATTATTCGAAAAGTGTCAAAATAGAGAAATTATGAATATTTCGTTCATACGTTTCATTTCCTAAATGTCTAGCCTGCCAATAAATAAAGTTGTTTACAACGAAACATCGAGTAATAAATAAGGATTTGATACCGATTCAAAGGAATTGGCATAATATCGAATATGTTAGTTATGATGATTACAAAAATGTGTGTGTGTAGGAGTGGGGGCTTGTGGCTAAATAATAACAGCCGCACGGGTCGATCGATCAGATTAAGCTACGGTTGCCGCGGTTGGTCCGTAGATGGGTGACCATCTCTACATACCAAGACTCCTCCGTGTTTCGGAAAGCACGTTAAGCCGTTGGTCCCGGCTGTCATTCGTGGTTATTTGACCGTCGTTACTGGTCGTCGAAGCCCGAAAGTCTGACAACCAGTCTTACCATGGGGTATCGTATGACCCAGTAACTGGGTTGTGGAGGTCAGATAGGCAGCCGCTTCATGTAAAATACCGGTATTCAGCTGCATCCTGTTAGACTGGAAGCTGACCACAACATAGTTGGGAAAAGTCTAGGCAGATGATGATGATTACAAAAATATTCAACTCTGTTGAGTTTATTTAGAAAGATTTTATTTTGTATATACAGGGTCAAATTTAATTAGCTAGCCAAACTCCGTAGACGTGATGGGTATCGATATCTAAACGTGATCAAACAAAAAAGAACTTTATTTGATGAGTTTTTTTAGGGTCAACAGCCGTTGGTAGTGTAGTCACGTCACTTGAAATATCAGTTAAAAAAAAATAGTTTTCGTTGTGTAAACTTCACAGACAATGGGTATTGACCTCTAAACACGATGAACCAAAAACAAAAAAAAAACAGGTTTTCTCAAGTCGTGCTTCAAGGAACAACCACAAGGAGCGGTCGTTAACAAAAAAAAAAAAAAATTTTTTTCTTGTTTAGATATCAATATCCATCACGTCTGTGGAGTTTTGCTAGCTAATTTAATTTGACCCTGTATTTCAAGCAAGCTTTCCACATCGGTGTTCAGCTTGTATAGTTCGCGTCAAATAACTTTGCCGCTCTGAAACCAGATCCAGAACCAGAAGAAGAGGCTTTCCGATGCGCATGGCATGGTGCGCTGCTGTTTTTGTATAGATATTGACTACTGCGCAGTCATTAGCGCGAACTTAGTTATTTGACGCGAACTATAGCAGGGGTTCTCATAACTATAGGGTTGCGTTAGGTTAAGTGTGTAGGCTAACTAACATAGTAGTTAACAAATATTGTTAGTACATATTGAGTCAATTGTTACTTGGTGAAAAAATAAAAAATAAATATATTAATAACACAACCTCTCTCTGTCTGTCTGTCTGGTTTGGCTGTGTGCATGCTCTAGCATTTTAATCAGTAATCTTTTTGCCAAGCTTAAAACTTTCAGAGAGAGAGAGAGAGACATTGATAAAATGTTAAAACCTATCACTCAGAAACCAAAACCCTCATACAATGCTTGTAACTGCTTTTAAACCCTCCAACTATAAAATTACCATAATCCTCTCTTTTATCGGGTTAAAACAATATCGGTTCCTAAAGACCTGTTAAATGTTTAATGGAGTAACTGACAGCTTGCTTACAAAATAGATCTAGGCACAGAAGGTCGGCTCCATACAACGAGCGAAAACGCACGCACGCAGACACGCATCACGTACAGCGAGTTCAAGTGCACTCGCCAGTCGCCACCGGCATTTGTTTGAGGTCGCCGCACGTACGCGTCTATGTATGCGCACGCCTGTTTTCGCTCATTGTATTTAGCTGACCTTCTGTACTTGTTTATTTTGTGGGGTAAGTCACCCGGTTGATGACCAGATTTACAATTCAAATGTACTTATAATGATCGGTGATCGGGTTTGGGATTTTCAATATTACTGACAACTAATTTTAGGGATCATTGTTGTTGATTTTTGTCATAAATTGTGACTTTTTTTTTGAGAATGGAATATACTGAAGTTAGAACATTGCTAGGAGTTGGAAATATATGTCGATCAAACACTATGTGCGCTGTTCCACTTAGTCGTTTTAATGAAATAATTATATTCAAACTTACATAATTGTGAAGTGACTGTGTATAATATGCATTTGTATAAAAACAGTGGAAATAATTTGTGTATTAATTCTTCTGCAATTAACTTTAATAATTAAAAATACTTCACTTTGTTGAAAGTTAAATGCTTTCTCACAGAGACAATATTTCACAGAGCAAAGGAAAATTCAGTCAGTCCTGTACTAATGTATGCCACCATATAATACTCTTGTCATGTTACTTGAATAATCATATTTAGTGACTACATCAGTTAATGCAAAGTTGATGTGTGAATATGTAGCTTTAATAATGACAAAATCTTAATTAAATATGATTTTGTTACAGATATCAACGGAATCAACACACAGACGGAAACAGCACAATCTTTTGAAACAACAACATTTGACTTCAACACAGAGAACACAGAAGATACAAGACAGATCAGTCAACAGAATAACAATTCATATGTTTTCATAACAGAAGATGACGGACAAAACGCAACAATATCAGAAGATTTCCACCACAACGCACCAGAGAGTGCTTCCAGAGTACTAGTTGCAACTAAACCAAACAGTACCAACGTATTGAAAATCGAACCAAATCGGAAATCAACTCCTCCAGCCAAGCATCCAATCAGAATGATACAAGATGAAAAGGAAACAGTTATTAGCAGAAATGTTAAAGATGCAAAGATAAGGGCTCATGTAAGATATGATGAAGTGACAGGAGAATTGATGAATGGAGACCATCCTTGTCATAGGGAATGCAGAGAAGGAGAGGAACCAATGATATGTTACTATCATTTCGTCTTGGAATGGTATCAGACGATGAGTAAGGCTTGTTACGATTGTCCGTACAATTTGACAGACTGTACTCGTCCTGATTGTATCCCAGCTGATGGAATGAATCGACCTTTGAATGTGATTAATAGAAAAATGCCTGGACCGGCCATAGAGGTGAGTACCTAAGGCTAAGCTATGAACGTTATTTTGTACGTACTTTAGCTAAGCGCTGCCGTCACTGTCACACGACTGTCAAACTACAAGTGCAAAACAGAGACGGGAACATGTCTAAGTCAAACCTCGTGCTACAGTCCGGCCGTCGAGAGAATACGTTCCTGGCACCTGTCAGTTGGACAATTTCTAGTAGTATGTGTTAGGGCTCAAATTCGCAAAACACATATTTGTTATATGAAACTGATAGCTTTCTAGAACGCATTCTCTCGACGGCCGGACTGTAAGTAACGTTTATAGATCTCGGTCTGTACGTAATTTTGAGATAAAAATGTGCTCCAATTTTGTTCCACAGAAAAATTGTTGGATTAATTTTAGACTGTACCTAGCTTACAATATTACAACAATTAGCGTTGTAGTTTTAATTTTGGGTGAAATTGCGAACTCGCTTTAATTGGGTCGCTCGTTAAATAAAAGTATGGTAACGCTATTGTTAGTCAACATTTTCGAAAAGTCGACTGGTTTTATGCTCGTCATTTCATTGGCTTTAGAGCTGAAAGGCTGAAAAACTTTTAGCAGATATTCTAAGTCCGAAATTAAATTAAAGTAGCCCCTAAATAAAACACAGTTAATTAAACGTAATTTTATCTTCTAATTCATTAAAATCATTAACCAATCAATGGGAACTGTATTTATGGAAATTTTAAATTTGCATGAGAACAGGGCCCCAAGTCTGCTATTTTTTATAAATTCGTCCTTCCAACACGATCCCATCGTCATTTTGCTAAAAGTTCGTAATCTGCTAAATTCATAATGGTCGATCATTGGTAGGTCAGTGGTCTCGTAATAGAATCGTGGTACTGATCAAAGGAACTGTCAAAATTTTAGCAGATTACCTACGATACCCCTTGGTAATATAGGTGAATGTAGTAGCAGCCTATGGCTTACCTAGTTTTTTTGTTTGTTTTGTCAGTCTTTCATTTGTCATTATGTACGAGATTACCATTTTAAGCCATTTCTTTCAATGGAGTGTCAGTGGTTGACCATTGGAAAGTCATAATGACGCCATTATATAGATTACCAACTTGTCAAAATCAACAATTATGAAATCAATGATAGACCATTCTGACACTATTATAATAGCAGACTTGAGGCCCTGATCAGATATTCCAAGAACAATTGTATTTATTTCCGCGAATTTCAATTTATATACAAATTTATGTGTACTTGTATTAAGTATGTATTTTAAAATAATCTATCACTCAGTACCAAAAATAGACCTACATACAAACAATCAAACATTGGCACAAACATTTTGATCATACATTTTCAAACAGAATCCGCATTTATTTCCAGGTGTGCCAACATGACCGTGTGATAGTAGACGTGGAGAATGACCTGATGACAGAAGGTACCACTGTACATTGGCATGGACAGCACCAGAGGGGAACGCCATATATGGATGGGACGCCGTACGTGACCCAGTGCCCGATATTACCTGAGACCACATTCAGGTAACGATTGTGTTTTGTTTTCTATCTTTGCTTCTCAATTTTGAGCTTCGAAAACCAAATCATCATTCATATATTATAGCCTTTATCAACTATGTTGAGGTCGGGTTTCCATCTATCTGGATGCAGCTAAATACCAGTATTTTACATAGAGCGATTGCCTTTCTAACCTCCACAACCCAATTACTGGGTAACACGATGCACAAAAGAAGATTGGTTGTCAGGATTTCGACCTTCTGACTTCCCGTGACGACCGTCAAAGATCTACAACTAACAGCCAGGACCAATGCACGGAGGGGTCTCGGCATGACAATTAAATAGACGGCCACCCACCCTCGGCCCAACCGCGGTTAGTGTAGCTTAACCTTTATCGATCAAATTGTGCGGTTTTTACTAAGCCACGAGCCCTTTCTAAGTTAAATAAAGCACAGAAATATTAATATTCCTTTAATAACCATAAAGTTTATAATCAAAGAAAGATCTTTGATTTTGTCAGATCAAAGATAAACCCTTATTATAGCACTTTCTTTAATTTCAGTGCTCTACTGTTCAAATCATAGTACTCCAAATAATTGTACGATGTCAATATCCTCTTGTACTTGGGGGGCAGAGGTCAATTTGAAGACGCTTTCAAATATTGATATTCAGATCGAATAGACTGAAAGTTGATCTCGAGTTCTGAAATTAGTTCAAATGGACGAATGAGCTAAAGCAGTTAGATATGTCGCAGGCAGATTGTCTGATTCGTCATTATACATGCGGCGGCCTCCGTTTAAAAACGCTCGCGGTTATGAAATATGTCGACGGCAAATTGGCAATGCGTTCAATTGTTATTATTTTGACATTTATTGTTATTGTAGGTTCGGTTGGAAGTGAGGGCAACCACGCGCGAGCCGAATTGGTCGCAGTAACTAAGCCAGGGCACCCCGACCAAATGGGTTAGGTTAGGTTAGAATTGTGAAAAACCGCGTGCGAGCCGAGCGAGCGAAGCAATCGGTGCCACGGCAGCGGCCGGCGAGCACTACTTCCAATGGCTAGGCGGTTAACTAAACGGCAAATTAAACCATTTGGCTGACAAGGCAATTTACATGTTGCCTCCGGCTTATTTCATAACTGCGAGCGTTTTTAAACGGACAACGCCGTTTGTAAAAAGCGGAATCATACAAATTGCCTGCGACAGATACACGATCGCTT
The DNA here is from genome assembly GCA_948252095.1 of Dicycla oo. NCBI lineage: Eukaryota > Metazoa > Arthropoda > Insecta > Lepidoptera > Noctuidae > Dicycla > Dicycla oo. Next base: position 9,870,799 of record OX411733.1, on the reverse strand, counting down.
ATAATTATATGTCAGGGATGCACGTCGACAAAAAATATAGACATAAGTCATTACCAGCAATCCATATCATCGTCCTTTCTGTGCAACACTGATTCTTGATAGGTCACTTCAAAAAACTCATATTTACAGTTAGAGTCTCGCCACGCTAACTCCACACGCAAACACCTGTTTTGTATAGAGATGCGTACGCATCCATTCAGACGCAGAAAGTTGAACGGAAGCGTACACATCTCCATATAAAACTGGTGTTTCCTATGGACAAGAGCTGAATACAGCTGTAGAAGTGTAGTTAGTCATCTCTAGCCATTTTGTATTTCACACAATCTTTTTCATTTAAAACTAGGCCATTTTTAACCGACTTCAAAAAAGGAGATTCGACCCGTATGTATGTATATATGTATGTGTGTATGCCCACGTTTTTCTCAAAAACTAATGAACAAATTTTGGTAATTCTTTCACTAACGTGATCTACATCTTTTCAGGAAGGTTGTAGTATATAATACATTAGGTATTTAAACTTACGTACGAAGTTATATACATAAATGTACTGTATCTATTGACAGGCCAGTTGGCGTGGTTGGTTAAGATACTACCTGCCATGCCGCTGGTCGTGGGTTCGATTCCTATCCAGGACAAACATTTGTGTGCATAAACATGTCTGTTTGTCCTGAGTCTGGGTGTAATTATCTATATAAGTATGTATTTACAAAAAAAAAGTAGTATATGTAGTATATCAGTTATCTGGTTTCCATAGTACAAGCTCTGCTTAGTTTGGGATCAGATGACCGTGTGTGAACAATGTCCTAGGATATTATTATTATTATTATTTCTAAGTTCTAATTTTGATGATTCTTATTTTCGTTCGTCTTGGGCTTATGTAATTGTACATTCAACTAAAAATGGAAAAGTAAATTTACTTAAAAAAAAAGTAAAAACCGACTTCAGAAACCTAAAACGAATAAAATAACTTTCATAAAAACAACAGCTTCGGAGGTCGATGTCTGCAATTGTTCAATGAACCTTAGCTTGGCACCGACTTCAGAAGCTGTTAAGTTTTTTATGAAAGTTATTTTATTCGTTTTAGGTTTCTGAAGTCGGCTTTTACTTTTTACAAGTTTTATTGTCAAGTAATGAACATCTTCTGACCTTTGTATTTCTAGGTACCAGTTCAACGCCACACACGCAGGCACCCACTTCTGGCACTCCCACTCTGGTATGCAGCGAGCTGATGGTGCCGCCGGAGTCTTCGTTGTGAGGAAACCCAAGTCCCAAGACGCTCACGGCAGATTGTATGATTATGATAGGTAGGTTTCATGTACTACCTTCCGCCTGACGCAGGTCCTCACCGGACACGGTTGTTTCGGGAGGTTCCTGTTTCGCATAAGGCGGGAGGAAACGCCCGGGTGTCACCATTGTGTGGATCGCCCAGAGGACACGGTGGACCATACAGTGGAGGTCTGCCCGGCTTGGGCAGAGCACCGCCGTGTTCTCACGGAGGCGATCGGCGGCGGCGATCTCTCGCGTCCGAGCCTGGTCCAGGCCATGGTGCGGAGCGAGAGTGCATGGGAGGCCGTCACCTCCTTCTGCGAAGCGGTAATGCTCGCGAAGGAGGAGGCGGAACGCGTGAGGGAGAGGCAGCCTCACGCCCTCAGTCGCCGCAGGAGACGCCCTGGGCGGCGGGAATTGATAGCCGATTCCCGGCCACCGTAGGCGCGGGCTTGCGGACGGTGAGTAGTGGGTAGCTCGCCGTCCGGTGAGGACCAGGCCCGGGTCGACGGCGCGTTGTGTTCCACGCGCGCCTCAAAGAGATGTCAGCAAAAGATGGGGTCCAATAGGGCCAATGCCGCTGGGGTCGCGGGTTGTTTGAAAAAGATACCGTGGCCCTGGCATAGGCAACTGAAGGAACACGGGTGGGTTTTAGTCAGTAAAAGTCTGACACGCCCTTCCGCTCCACCCAGAGCGGGAGAAGTTATTTGATGATTTCCCATCCACAAAAAAAAAAAAAAAAAAAAAAAAAAAGGTTTCATGTACTAAAATTTCTCTAAACGGTTGGTTAACACTTCCCGTGACCTAAGGACTGGCTTTTACCTTGGCCAGAGGCGAATATTAGCTATAAAACCGATGCCAAAAAACGTCGGTGGCAATAAACTAAAATACAAGATCCTAAGACACCGACTTCCGACATTAAAGTTATTTCATAATTTTGAGTTAATTTCTTTTTGGAGTTGATTTAATTTTTTTAACATGAATGTGTTAACATGAATACATATAATGTTAACTTATTCATGTTTAACTTTTCACATTTAGCCAAAATTCAAGCATTGCTTACTATGTTCAACCATTGGTTGAGTTAACTACGGATCTAAAAACTGTTAGGCCTGTGTTCACCAACATTCAAACCATCGGTTAGGTTTTTAAACAGTTCTTTTATGTCAAATTTGGAAGGAAGTTTGACATAAACCAACTGTCTAAATATCTAACCGGCAGATTGCATATTGGTGAACACAGCCCTTAGAGGTTTAAAAATCACGTTAAGTAGTGCATGGAAGTTTCAAGATTAGAGACGCTTGGTTCATGATAATATTGAAATATGAAAATAAATTGAAATATGTCCAGCTGAGGTTTGGTTATAACGAGTATGTCTTTTAAATGTGTTTGTAGTGTTAAATATTGTAGGGTAGTAAGGAGCCCTTCATGTTCGAGTCCGACTCGCACTTGACCGGTTTTCTGCTTTTTGGTTTTAGTTTGCAATTTTTAATAGGAAATTGAGTTATCTGACAATTGCAAAATTAGCTCTTAGAGTTTTAATTTTGTGCTTAAAATATACAGCTATTAATTAACCAATGAGAACTGTTCGCACAGTAGGAACAGCCGCGGCTTACGAGTTGTAGGTCGTAGGTGCGAACCCAGGTAGGCAAATCAATTTGTGTAATTTTTTTCATCACCACTGCTCTCATAACGGTGTAGGAAAATATCGTGAGGAAAGCGGCATGTTCTTTATTTTCTATACAAAAGCTGTCAAATTAAAATATTTATTCTTCACATACGAGTTATCTGACTATTGCAAAATTAGCTCTTAGAGTTTTAATTTTGTGCTTAAAATATACAGCTATTAATTACACAATGAGAACAGTTCGCCCAGTAGAAACAGCCGCGGCCGTGGGTTCTGGAAGCAAAAGTCCTCGCATACACATGGGAGTGGCGCGAGGAGGCAAAACGCCGGGGCGTAACTCCGCTGCCGCGAGAAATCATGGCACAGCGGACAGAGCTCCGTCGGGATCTCATGGCGACATGGAAAGTGCGACTGTCGCAACCCAGTGCTGGGCACGCCACAATTGCGGCGATAAATCCCCTCTTTGAGGAGTGGTTGGAGAGGCGTCACGGCATCCTCACCTTCCGCCTGACGCAGGTCCTCACCGGACACGGTTGCTTCGGGAGGTTCCTGTTTCGGATAAGGCGGAAGGAAACGCCCGGGTGTTACTATTGTGTGGATCGCCCGGAGGACACGGTGGAGCATACGGTGGAGGACTACCCGGCTTGGGCAGAGCACCGCCTCGTCCTCGCGGAGGCGATCGGCGGCGGCGAACTCTCGCGTCCGGCCCTGGTACAGGCCATGTTACGGAGCGAGAGTGCATGGGAAGCCGTCACCTCCTTCTGCGAAGCAGTAATGCTCACGAAGGAGGAGGCTGAGCGCGTGAGCGAGAGGCAATCTTTGCGCCCTCACGCCCCTAGTCGCCGCAGGAGACGCCCTGAGCGTCGGGAATCGATAGCCGATTCCCGGCCACCGTAGGCGCGGGCTTGCGGATGGCGAGCAATGGGTAGCTCGCCGTCCGGTAAGGATCAGGCCCGGGTCGACGGCGCGTTGTGTTCCACGCGCGCCTCAAAGAGATGTCAGCACTAGCTGAAGGGGTCCGCTAGGGCCGATGCCCGCCAGGGTTGCGGGTTGTTCGAAAGAGTTACCGTGGCCCTGGCACAGGCAACTGAAGGAACACGGGTGGGTTTTAGTCAGTAGAAGTCTGACACGCCCTCCCGCTCTGTCCAGAGCGGGAGAAGTTATTTGATGATTTCCCATCCAAAAAAAAAGGTAGGCAGTTCAATTTGTGTAATTTTTTTCATTACCACTGCTCTCATAACGTTGTAGGAAAACATCGTGAGGAAAGCGGCATGTTTTAGAACTAGAAGATCAAAGACAACTGGGCCCGCTTGGTGGATTTTGGCCCTCACAGAGAGGAGGCCTGTATCTCAGCAGTGGGAACATTATAGGCTATACTAACCATATATCTTTTCTGACAGATCCGAACACGTAATGCTGGTAACAGACTGGATCCACGACACAGCGATGAGTATGTTCACGGACCACCACCATTCGAAAGGTGATAACAAGCCACCGACGCTACTCATCAACGGTGTTGGACGGTTCAAGGTCTTCAATGAGACTGCCAAGCCTATGTATATGCAGGCAGCGAGGTTTAACGTTGAGCAGGTGAGATATTACTTTACTTTTCATAAAGGAAAATAATTCCTTCATTTATCGATCAGGCTAAGTTACGCTTGACACGGTCGATCCTTGGATAGGTGACCATTTATACATACCGAGATCCCTCCGTACCTCGGAAAGAAAGTTAAGCCGTTGGTTCCGGCTAACGGTATTGGACCTTTGACAGTCGTTACGGGTCGTCAGAAGCCCGAAAGTCCGACAGCCAGTCTTACCAACGGGTATTGTGTTACCCAGTAACTGGGTTGTGAAGGTCAGATAGGAAGTCGCTCCATGTAAAATACTGGTATTCAGCTAGCTGCATCTGGTTAAGACTTTTCCCAATTATGTTGATCCCAACATAATTGGGAAAAGGCTAGGCAGGCAGATTGATAGTGATGATAATAGTGACTGAGGTGGAAGCACTGTGATGACCGGTGATAGAAAGAGAGAGACGGACTGTGCTGACCCTAAAAATTTGGGATAAGGGCAGGGGATGTAGATGATGATGATGATGAATTGCCTAAAAGTTAAAATAGAAAGTTGTATTTAACGGGATGTAAAATGAATGTGGTTATTTCGATATAATTTAGAGCGGTAAATAGAGGAAAACATAAAATGTATCAATGTGACTTTTTGAAACAAAAACTAAACAACTTACGTCATTGTAAGAGCGGTGTTTCACCGACTTTAAAACAACTGTTTAGATTTTTAATCAGTTCTTTCCTTAGGAAATTTGATATAAACCAACTGTTTAAATCCCTAACCGGTGGTTTGAATGTTTATGAACACTGGCCTAAAAGTTAAATAGACACTATGTAAAAGCTAAAGCAAAAGAGAGTCAAAAAAAAGGTATCTCAGAGAGATTTGCAATTTATGATACCGATAAGAGATCCTACTAATATTATACTCAATCACGGCATACTATACTATAGTCTGGAATAGCACATAAGATACTTTTCATCCCGTGGATAAACCCTTCCCGTGGGATAATTTCCAACATCCACGCGGGCGAAGCCGCTGGCAATAGCTAGTATGCAATAAATAATTGTGTATAGAGTTATTTTTCGTTCCACTGGTATTGAGAATCAGATATTTACCAACCTCGAAAAACTATGTTATTTTATTATGTTTCATTAATCAAGATAAAATCAATATTTCCGTTGTAGTCTCAAACCCACCGTAACCCTAAAACAGAAGGTATTGTAATCAGTACAACGAAGTCAAAATACTTTCGTCATTATCATTTAAATTTGATACGTTTTCCACTTCAACACCCAAATCTCTATCACTTAAACTCAAACGCTTAAGCACTACCTTCCAAGAAACTCCTAACGATCCTACAAGATCCCAGACAACTAAAAATCAACCTTATTTCCAGGGCTACAAGTATCGTTTCCGTGTTATCAACGCTGAGTTCCTGAACTGCCCCATTGAGTTGTCAGTCGATGGTCATAACATTTCGGTGATTGCTTCGGACGGCTACGACCTGCAGCCTATTACAAGTAAGTGATCATTGTAATAGTTATTGTAATGCTTGCATGGTAAGGCAAGACTAGCTCTGAATAGGAAATCCAGAGAGAATTGGAATTGATTATATGGACTGCAATAGTAATAGGTGATATCGATGAAATGTTTGAAAGCATTGGGTAACCCTAGAGTAAGAATTGGGTTACTGGATAACTTCCAATCTTTAATTATACAGAGTTATCGGTTATATGTCAGCAATCCATTAAGAGAGAGGTAATTTGCCACCAAAATATGACCTCTTATAACCCCTATGCAAATGTCAACCATTTTCGAGTAATTTGATATTTTATATTTTTTTGTAGACATCTGCGGTATAAGACTTTGAAAATTTAGGAAAAAATTAATATAGTTAACATTTGCATAGGCATTAATTCTATGTAAAATACTGGTATTCAGTTGCATCTGGTTAGGCTGGACGCCGATCCAAACATAGTTAAGAAAAAGCCTAGGCAGATTGATTGATTGATTTGCATAGGAGTCATAAGAGGATGGAGGTAATTTGGTTGCAAATGACCTCTCCTGGTCATTTGCAACCAAATTACCTCCATTTGGTAACAAATAACTTCTCCTACATCCCCTTAAGGATTGCCGACCAAACACCAATAACCCTGTATATAATTTCAATTATATTAAGAAACAATAATACACAGAAAAATATGTACCAGTTAAGATTACGTACAGAGAGCAACAATACAGAATATAATAGAATATTATGTATTGTTGCTGCAGGTAATAAACAAAGTGGGTCAACATTAAAAATAATAATACGTACATAAGAAAATAAATAAAAATAATATTCCAGGGGCTGATGTTTCAATCGACAGATAACTTTCATCTGAGAAATAAATATGGCGGTTTGACATATTTTCTATACCATATATAAACACGTCAAACATATTCCCTAGACAAAAGTTATCTGACGATTGAAAAATCGGCCCTTACATGGATATACAGAAAACTTTACTATGTGTACATTGTGCAATTAATACTATTCTTAGGGCTGATTTTTCAATAGGTAGATAATATTTACCTGAAAAAAATTGTGACAATTTGACATATTTTCTATACAAAAGCTGTCAAATCGCAATATTTATTCCTCATTGTCAGATAAAAATTATTTGACTATTGAACTATCAACCCTTAGTAATCTAAGGAAAGATAGATATATAAGATAGGAATAGGTATACTTTGTGTAGTTACAGAAGAGGGAAAGTAGAAGTAAAAATGTTGTTATCTCGATTTTTCCATAAAGACCGCTCGCTACTGCTAACGACATGAATAACACATAATTAGTGCAGTCTTTAAAGAGAAGTTGGTATAATGAGACAAGCCTGTGATGTAGTTCAATAACTCATTAGTGATCTGCAAATACAAACATACATAAACTCACGCCTTCTTCCCATATGGGGGTAGGCCGAAACTATAGAACGCCACGATGCTACGATCCTTACATACTCTTTTTGCCTCGTTTACATTCATACATCTGGTCATAAACGCACGCTGGTTGCGAGTACTACGCTCTTGACCTTTCTGAAGAACATGTCTTCCTAGGTTTTGCATTAAATAACGAAATAATCCTTACATAAAAATATGTATAAAAGATCAAACAAAAACCTCAAACTCAAAACAGACACATACACATAAAAGCCAAAAACATTAAAGACGTTCCACGATCACAGGGCATATCAAACATAATGAATTGAAATGTCCATTAGAAGGCACAAAAACCTCGCTTTGATATTTTTCATTTTTGTGTTCATTTCATTCAAATCTGAGGTTTTTTAGTCGCTTGGCCTGAGGTCGTCTCTGCTATTTTTTCCTCATTAACCTCCTATCTTTTCTTATCTTGGTGTTAGTACGACGAGGAAACGTTCAGAAGGCCAACGGCAACAATAACTTTGAGAAATCAAACACACATTTCTTAATATGGTATCGTTACTATGGAATGTGTGTTAGATTTCTCAAACGAGTGGAGAAAAGTTCTAGCGTGCACGCAAAAACATTTAAATATGTATCCGTTGCTGGTGCCAGACCAGATATTTAGATAATTCCTTGCTTATTTTAAAACTGGAACTGCTAAAAACCATAATTCAATAATTATCTTATACAAACAGGCTTATTTACTAAGCAATATTCCTAACCAACCATTGTTGGTCAGTAAGTTGTTCTATCGCCAAAAAACAATCGCTGAGTTTAGTCCTAACTAGGATAACACTATCACTATCTAAACTAGCCTAGCGATTCTCCTCCGGTGAGTGACGAAATTGCGAAACGCTCACCAATTCGAACGTCAGTTGAAAACGAATGCAATCCACCGGTGCAACTAGATTTCATTAAATGTACTACAATATATTGGCGTTCTGTGTTCCACTTCCTCTTGCAACATCACTGTATCTTCAATAGCCCTAGGCTTGTTTGAGCCAGTGTGGTAGCATTACTGCCTTTTAATCGTTTGTGCAAATTTGCTGGATTTAACAGCGTTTTGCTTTTGACGGCAGCAGCTTATATTCGTACAGAGTTGATTTAGGTGGGTTGAATGTTGGAATTCTCGTGGGAATCGTTTTTATTGTTGCAAATATTACGAATGATTGATTAACTTCTGTTAATTTAGTCATGTTTATTGAGTTATTTCTGTTTCGGCTACGTGTATCAGGTGCCTCCCCAAGCGACGTATCTACAGAGCCACTATACGTCTGGCGCACCCTGGGCAATCAGCGAGTTTCCACACTGATTGGCTAATCGTTTCACCACGATGGCAATCCAAAGTCCACTTACATAACCGGCTCTGTGCGTAGTCTCGATTAATATCGTAGGGTTCTCACAAGACAAAACGGAAATTATTTCTGATGTCTATCGTAAAAATCACTGTGAGATTATATGCGTCCAAGAGACCCATTGAGATGAAACCCAAAGCCGGCCACACATCCCTGGACTTACGCTCATCGCCGAGATCTGTCACCCGAAGCACGGTAAGGCAGTGTTTGCTCCATCATCAATCCATCAAGTGCTCAAACGAGAACGGCATAGAAATTATGTTTCAAGAATTTATTGTGAGCATATTCAGTCTGAATCACCCACTGCTGTGTATGATACAGATTAATACAGATGGAACACTCCGCAAAATCAATTAAATAAAAAGCGACTCTTGCAATGACACAATAAAGTGCAATTCAGGTCGCACGACGCTTTTTACCTACACTTATATTCACTTACAAGTTGTCTCTCTTTCTACCGCGTAACTCTTATACCTTCTGACTCGTTAGGGTTGTCTTCTTTTACGACGCGACGTGTGAGTGAGTATCGAACTGACCGTGCGAGCCGACCGGTGCGCGGCAGCCCGCATTGAATTGGCCCGACAAGTCAAGCCCGTCGCGTTCTTGTAGCTTCATATCTGAACTGCGGAGTGTCCCACCTGTATTAATCCGTGGTATAGGTCTCATTTACATTGTATCATACTTAACGGTTCCGTGCGTCTGAGGTGTTGTGACCCCCGTGACTTTGACGAAATCCTCAGTACAACACGCTTTTCGACGTCATTGGTTCCCTTTATCACCACATCGACGCGACGCTGGAAAGCGATTTTGTAGTATCTTGAAAAATGGCTAAATTACTTTTTTGCATCCATAAAATCAGGAAAAAATACTGCGTCGGACGGTCTGAGCAACGTTTCCTACTATATTTTTTTCATATGATACGACGTTGACCTTTTCTAAACTTTTTTAACAAAACATACGTACCTACTTCAAAATGCTGGATATATACCATAAAATCAACTATTTTTTTATGTTTTATAGATAGATTCAACAAAATAGTTATAATTAATAATCTTTAGATAACGATTAAAATGATTTTGTTGTTTTAGTTACTTTTTAGTTTAAAACTATTTCGTTGTGCCATAATTATCTTACAACTACCAAGATACAGCAATCTCATGCAGCAATATTGGTATATTGCTGCTTGAAATTGAAATACTAATAATTGCAATAACTATTATAAAATGCATGTTACACTAAATTTAGAATGATATCATTAGCGGCGTCTGATAAATTTAATTATAAGAAATACGTGTTCCAAAAAAACTTTTAAGCATAAAATAAAAACGATTTCCAAAACAAAACACTACAAAGTGAAAAATAATTTCGGTAGTCGGTGTCTTAGGTTTTGTATTTTTTGTTATGCCGACAACTTTCAAAATTAAAGTTATATTTTACTTTGTAGTGTTTTGTTTTGGTAATCGGTTTTATTTTTTTTGCTAAAAAGTTTTTATTTTTAACGTTTTAGTTGTGGTACCTACCCCACCCAAATTCGAATACCACTACCTGCTATGTAAATAACAGTGATAGGAAGTTATTAAAACATCATCCAGATAAAGTAAGTGGGAAAAATACGCATTATTGAAGATAACTCAAAAACTAAGACTACAAACCTACTAAAACCCTTTCAAACAAAAAAATAATTTTCTAAATCGGTCCATCTGTCTTTGAGTAATCGCGTAACAAACATACAAAAAAAATATACAGATGAATAAAATTGAGAACCTCCTCCTTTTTGAAGTCGGTTCAAAATGACGTCTCCGATTCAGCTAGTTTACGAGTTATGGATTTTTTGAAATAGTTTTTTGCCTCTCGTGTAAAGATCAACTTTTCGAGATGATACAAGATTGCTTTCTTGCGTGGATATACCAATAAGTACCAATTGTGACGCATCAGATTAATTGCAGTTAACATAGGTTTGTAACAGTAAAATGAAATTAGCAGCTTCCCTAAAGTCAAAGTAAAATTCAATCCTATACATATTTCTACAGCATCCTTCATATGCATAACGAAGTATTCACATTCGCACAGCTAGCAAAACTCCGAGAGATAGGATAATTTGCGCTCGCATTAGTGCAGTCGCAGCGGATGCGCTGTTATCGCATCGTTTGCAAACACTAGGAACTTGCTGCCTCTAGGATTCCAACATACTGGAGATTGTTGGTCAAACATTCGCTTAACTATTGACTTGGATTAGTATTGACGCATTGCGAATTATGAGAGACGCAAACTGTATTGGGGCTGCAAAAAATGAATGGTGTTGTGGGTTAATTATCTAGAGAGTTATACTAAAGGAGGTACTCGTAGGATCAACTCAATTAAACTGTAATTATTTTTCAAATGACAGTTTTGCCATTGATGATATCGATAATTATAATCACAACGCTTGGGAAAAATTATGAGTTAATGTACTTGCAATACGATTAAAACAATCTCTTTGTAAGTAGTTTAAAACCAAATATGGATAATTGGACCGTGTTATGCAGAAAGCAGCCATGTCGGGAGAAGTGCAAACTGACTTATAAGCATTTTTCTGTCGATGGTTGCATTATGGATGTATGGACAAGGCTGCATTTGATGCATCATATCTCCGTGATAAATAGAGATATCGACATGCTTGTTTATGCAAAAAATCTTGTATGTCGAAATTAGTTTGACTGTGTTTATAACTCATTTTTGGAAAATGTGCCATGTGGCGGTTTTCTGCATAACTAGGTCCAATTATATCCTTCCAAACAGCACTAATGAATGTAATTTCACCCAAAGCTAAAAACATACCCCAATAACCCATTCATAGCACAATCAAAAATTTAAAATAATACAATCAACAAACAAACCAATCTGCTAATAGGAAAACAGCGAATCGAAAAGTGGAAACTGAAATTCAAGTTGGGATAAGGACGATGCGAAACAAAATTGTCGGGAATACAGAACTGTAAAAATGCATATACCTAGTTAAAAAAGCAAAACTGGAAAAAATACGTAAAAAAGTTTAATTGAAACTCTTGTCGTCTCGTTATTAAATGCAAAATAGATTCATTCGTTGACTTTTCTGCGCGAAACTTGTGTGGTAGGGTTGGTTGCTTTTGTGACAGTGTTGGTAGTTAAAAACGTGGATGAAGGTTCCGCAGAATTATTTTTCTTAGCCAAGTTATATATTAGTGTAAATAGACAAACTATAACGATGTTAAAGACGAGGATTTATAATAACTAGTTGATCAGATTCGAATTCACACCTTTTCAATTTTTAATTCGATCCTTAATTAGTCATTTAGACACTGATACTTCGGTTAACACCGCTATTAACTTGCCCTACATTATCAAATAGTTGGTGAACAATAAAGTTTAATCCTCTACTTAGATCAGGGTTCAAATTAATCCCAATATCCCGTTCCCGCTATTACCGAAACCTCGAAAGATATTTTCGCCCAATATCCCAACTTCAAGCTGCTGCAATACCTATTACATTTGCCATTTGCATTTAGCGAGGCTCAACCCTATTTCCATTTAAGCGCGGTCTACTTTTGCTTTATTAGATTATCCTAACACCTAGTCCCGGAGATGCTGATCAAACATTCATTGATTATTCACTACCAACGTCTCGTTTGCTTAGCTTTTACTTCAAGCTTACATGAAAGTTTTCTGCATTCTCCATTTTATCCCGAATGAGTATTTAATGATGAATTACACTAAAAATTTATCGAGGTTTTAAGTTTAACGAGATTGCAGTCTGAATTCGTGTAGCGTTTTACGTTTGGTAGTGAAACTTTTAATTACTTACAAGATAACATTTTAGTATCGTGACAGTAAAAAGAACTTTAACTAGTTGAAATAACCCTAATTACTTGTTATCTAAAAGTACCTCGTAGCTTATTAATTAACATGTACAGTAGTCAGTACTCTACACACAAGCTTTTCCCTAACGGCATTATTGCAACATTATATACTCGTAGTAGTCCACATATGGACTAAAATCCTGTCTCTCAATCGTCACATTACTGTTTCTTCCACCTTTAGCTCTATGCATATTGCATGCATTCGATGACGTAACTACTTAACAATGTAATACTCATATCAATTCCGCAGCTTCACAAGAAGCAATCCAGCATAATCTAGAGATCATTCGTAAGCTACATTCTACGTAAGATTTTGCTCAGTCTGCATCTTAGCAGAAAGACTCATCTTCTATGTATGTGAGTGTAACCCATTTTTCTTGATTTTTCTCACATGTACGGGAAAATGGTGCATAATATTTCAAATGTTTCCCTCATTCGAGTCGCCGTACATCCACAGAACAATACAAAACTATAATTTGTTTGCGTAACGCCAAAAATTTTGTATATATTTTCATAAAGTTGGAGCGGATTTTTGAAATAACTATTGTTGTAGATGGCTCTTACAACTAGAACGGTCGGTGTTATGCGGTGAATTTCATGACGCGTTCTTTATTTTATTATTATTGCACTCGGAAATATGTGGAGCTACAGGACTCGTTAGAAATAAATTGTTGCAGAATTTCTCGTGTGGGTGCTCCTAAAGTTTTTGTAGTGCATGTAATGGAATTGTTTAGATTGCCAATTGTTGCGGGTGCTTAGTTTTGGATTTGTGGAAAGTGCATGGGCGTGCACATGCTTAGAGGCACGTTTTGATCAACAAACATATGGTTTGCAATTTCGGATTCATTTGATTTCGGCGTGAGCTTGGTATTTCAATAGCGTGCCGATCCATTTACCAATTTAAGTGATTATGGAAATATTGTTCGGTTTGTTTGGTGGCGTAGTTTAGAACTGTGGACTGTCGGATTAAACTTAGTGTCTAGGAATTTACATAAATAATTACATAAACTCACGCCTTTTTCCTGTGGGGGTAGGCAGAAATTACAGAACGCCACCTGCTACGATCCTTACTTAAATCTGTATTTATGAACGTAAACCAGTAAGATCTGGCGTGTATGACCAGTCATACACGCACGCCGGTTGCGAGTACTACGCACTTGACCTTTCTGAAGAACATCACCAATAAGGTCACTATATGTCTTCCTAGAAACGAAAAGGGACTCCCCCTTTTCGGCGTTTCCACTCACATTTCCCTTGTAAAAACTTATGTTAGTCGCCATTCATGACCAAACCATCTAAGCATACTCTTTTTAATTATTGTCACTACATCGTCATTTAAACCACACCCTTGCCTTATCACATCTAGGATTTTTTATAAGTTGCACCTCTTCATCGTTTGGTTTTACTGCAAAAACATTTCAGACTTAATCACATCATTTTCTTCTTGTAACATCAAAACAAAATATTAGACAACGGTTTCATCAACCATATTATAAAATCGATCCATATTTCCTCCGTCCATGTCACCTACCCCTTAATTTTTCTTCTCTTAATTACGTTCCCGAGTATTAAATCCAGCGGCTCCCATTAGTTTCCACAACATTGAAAAACATACCACCCAAAATAACATTAGCAGTCCTGCCATTAGTGAACATTTTTGCGCCCGCCATATTCCCCGGACACACCTGTCCTTGGGTTAAGTTGTCTAGGTCAAAAGGTAGCGGACCATCCCAGGGGTACACACACAAGCTAACGAAAGTAATCAGAGGTCAAACACGAAAAGGTTTGAATATTTTTTGCCAGAGTCGGTCGGTGTTGGCATGTGTTTTTGGGTTTTAGAAGATTTTCTTGATAATGTGGATTCTTATGTTAGGAAATGAGTGAAGTTTCAAATGGTTTTTGCATTTTATTTTAATTTCATTATAGCCAATCAGCATAGTATAATAAAACCCGTTTTCTCAGTATGACTTTCTGAGAAAGGGGATGATTCTCTGGCTATAATATCATCTTTCACAAAATCCTTCCAACGTTTCTTTGGTTGAATAATAATTTACAATAATAAAAAAAATGCCTATCTATGTTACGGATGCAGATTTTTTAGCATCCGCGGATACGCGGATGAGATTTTTTAAGGGATCAAGGCGACAAGGAGTAATTAATTTTTACGCTTTTTGCAAATTACATTGCTGTTTCGTTGTATGTTGATCACAATTCCGTACGCGGCAATTATAATAAAATAATTACTAAATTGTAATCATTCCAAAAAAACTCTCCAAATTACCTATATGCATTTGATGGTTAATGGATTTAAATGATTATGATTTCCATTTTATTGATAATGATTTTACTTCTATTAACGCTTTTCCACACACATTTGAATCCGCATGAGATTCGCATTGATTAATGCGGATGCGGAGGGCTAAATAAATGCGGAAGCTCCGCATTTGCACATTCGCATCCGAATATCCGCAACATCGTTGACCCAAAATAACTAAGGAAGGAAAATGATGATGATCATTATTTGGCAGATTAACTAAGGTTTTTTAACCAAACATCTGCAGTTTTATCTCCTTTTAAACAGTAATAGGATTTCACAGGAAATTATGCCAGACCCTCCTTCGTCGTCAACACAAACACTTTTTACTTCAACGCAAATCTGAGCAAGCCGCAAATCAAATAAGCCGTAGTAGCGAATCTATTAAAAATTTTTACTTCGCTTGCACATTTTGTTGGACGAAACGCCGCTTTCATCCACCTAACATATCCACCAACCGTCTGTGCTACAGATCTCTGGCTCTTTGATCCTTCCTGCACATTTGAATATGTAAATTTCAAAAGGAGATGAGTATGAAGCTGCCCAACTAAACGGCAACTGTGCCCTACCAGAATTTAATGTTGATTTTAATTCAAATATTAGTTTAGGATATTCGGTAGTAGTGGTCTGAACAAATATAGGATTTTAATTTCCTTGCGAATTGTTTGTCTACGATCGTTTGTTCAGTTTTCAGAGGATTCGGTAAGTAATGGACATGTGAAGAAATTAATTTTGTGGAGAAAGCATTGGTATGCAAATATGGAAATGTTTAGGATATAGGAGAATGGAGTGCATTATTAGCTTATCGTCGAGTGCAAGATAGCTGTTATGAAGAGGAATAGGTCGAGACGATGCTATTAGAGAATGAGCTTGCAGTTAGTACTAACCGCTGTGCTGAACCGCTGTGCTCACCCGCGCGCGGGGAAACCGTTGAGCGCCCCACCCGCGGTAATCTTGTAAACAAAACCGATTTGCATCGTAGCTTCTTGGAATTTCGTGACCGTTGAATGTTTCTTAGAATGCTAGTGAGTAGGGTTTTATAGTAATGTACAATTAGAAAGGACTCCTTAATAGTGGTGGAACAAGGTTCAAACCAAAAGCAGATTTGCGTGGGATGAGTTTACTCCCACGAACCACTACTTAAATAAAAAAATGGGATGAATTTCATCCCATGTGTAATTAGCGGCTAATGATATGTTTAGGTTCGTTTTAAATCCTCATTGTGTTTCAAATGCACGTAATTGTTTTAGAGAACCATATACTCGTAGCTGGAGTGCAGTAGATTAATTAGTGGCAGCACAAACGATTGATACGCCTATACATTCAGGGAAATGATAGTAACTACAAACATTGTCAATACAACAACAGTTCACTTGAATTTAGTTATTAGGCTCCGACCAAATTAAATTCATGGAACATTGTTCGGTTACAAACAATTGAATGATAGGAATCCTAAATATAAATACCGATATCTGGTACAATTGAATAAATCCTTTGTAACAGTGCGAAGGAAATAAAATTGTTCATCTACATTAATCGATCTAACATATGCGACGGTTTTAAAATTTAACACGCCTGTGGATTTATAATGACAGTAGTTCGCGACTTCGTTCGCGTGGAAGTCGATGAAATACAGCCCACTTTACTCGCTGATAATGTAGCTTTCTTTAAGAGGATTGTGAAGCTGTAAATTTTCATACAAAAAGAGATAACGTTTTTCTCCCCGTAAACATAGTCTAATTTTCATAATTTTTGGCAATGTTGTAGGTATAATAAAAAACTAGGTCCGTACGTATTTATTATAAAGAAATATTGCATACGATATAAGTTATTAGCATCTAAATATCTATATTTTTGACATAAAAACATCCTCGAGCATTTTTATTTTTTTAAGATAAATTAAATTGAATTACTAAAAACGAAAAACGTACAGACCTAGAATGTAGTGTACTGAATGTAATAAAACCAAAATTGTCTCATTTTGTAAAGGTTTAGGGGAGTGAAAACGTTATCGCCCGAAACAATATTTATGTAGATAATTGTATGAAATGTAGGTGCCTCCAAAAATCGCGCCGCGTATCGGCACTTCACAATCCGCTTAAGTGAAATATATTTTTTTTTAAATCGGTTAAGTATTTTTTGAGTTACATTACAAACAACCATACAAAAAATATTTTCTCTTTATAATATATTTTAGTATAGTTTAGCGACCCGCTCCTACATCGCACGGTTTCTACGACTTAACAAAATATCGAGATTTTCTTATTATAATGTTTTGGTCAAAGTCAAAGATTTATTTGCAGATAAATATGGTTACAAAAGTTCTTAAAAAGGTAGTATAAATAGTCGCTTAACTTTTTAAATCATAACAGAATGACCTGCAAATTTTTGGTATACAATAGGATCATCTTTTAAACTGAAGGAATTCTTTTCTATACAATTCTTTATTATACTTCTTTTTTATACTTATAATTGAGAATTCCTTCTATACAGTAGAAGGAATTCTCAATTAACCACCTGCGTAAAGCCCTTCTGAAGCGGACCATTGGAAGTTCATTAATTTGGTTAGGAATCTGGTTTATATCTGAATACACATAGGATAGCAACTTCGTCTATAAAGTTCAGTTTTCATTCTAGGAATAATTAATCTATTAGGGTATCTAGTTTTGTAATTACAGTTATCTCCCAATTTTTCAAACATCTCAGGGTGAGATTTGGTAAATTTACATATTTCCTCAATATAAATACCAGTTTCCTTAACAGTGGTTTACAGGATGTAAGTGGGTCTATATTACAAATCGCACGTATACACCTCTTTTGTGCGATGAAAGCTCTTCCGATATGCACCGAGTTTCAACATACCAGTATTCCATAACGCAATATTGAACCAACATATTATGCATGTTAAGTCTGTAATGTGGCTTGTCTACTTGTTAGGTTAGATAAACGCCATAGAACATAAGCAAACTTATTGAGTTTTCCACATATCTTATCACATACCACACACATAAATACATATCTTATCTTTATAAATCATTAGTTAGATCTCAATTAGAGTATGCCGCTGTAGTGTGGAATCCCTACTACGAAAAATACATTGATAGCTTGGAAAAAGTACAACGCAAAATTCTCAGGTCAATGCATTACCGATGTTTACGTAACTTCCCGACCTACAAATTCAAATTCAAATTTATTTATTTGTCCGAACATGGTACATTACATGGTCTTAAATTAATAAATGGTCTCATCACATTCTGCCACGTGGGGCGCGCAAATAGAGTTATTTATTAAAACAATACTACCTAATTAGTCTGAAGTCTCGGCGGTTTTACCTTGAAATGATGTTTCTATATGACTGATCAGTCATATCATGACAGATATGACTGATCAGAACTTACTAATAAACTATGCTATCTTGTGCCAAGAACCGTGTCAGGAAGGAAGGTGCGAGTACGACCGGTGTTCGCAGTGACTTCATGTCGAACTATTGCAGGGCCTCAAATCTGCTATTACAATAGTGTCAGAATGGTCTGTCATTGATTTCATAATTATTGATTTTGACAAGTTTTGTAATCTACTAATAAAATGGCGTCATTATGACTTTCCAATGGTCAGCTACTGACACTCCATTGAAAGAAATGGCTTAAAATGGTAATCTCTTACATAATGTTAAAAACAATGTTACTAACCATAAATGAGTTGGCTCGAAATAAAGTTTATTCTATTCTATTCTATTCTATAATGACAAATGAAAGACTGACGTATGCGGTAATCTGCTAAAATTTTGACAGTTCCTTTGATCAGTACCACGATTCTATTACGAGACCACTGACCTACCAATGATCGACCATTATGAATTTAGCAGATTACGAACTTTTAGCAAAATGACAATGGGATCGTGTTGGAATGACGAATTAATAAAAAATAGCAGACTTGGGGCACTGGTGACCGCGCGCCTCTCCGTCGCTTAAGTAAAAATTACAATAATATTTTTACTAAAATTGATTTGTATTCTATGTCAAATAATAAATTCCGTACCGCTTTGTTATAAGAAATATTTATTATTGATTAACAGACCTAAACGCTGTATATAATTATTTAGTATTGTCTCTAGCACGTATCAATAATCAATAATTGTATTGTGTTGTGTGTGTGTTGTTGTTGTGTTGTGTTCTCAAAAATTGTATTAATTTCCATTATGTATTCTGTGGATAACGGTGTGAGTTTCACATTTAAATTACTCTTATGTCAATATTAGATCAGACTTAAATGTGTAACTGTTTGTTTATCCCAAATAAATAAAATAAAAATGAAATAAAATATCATTTATCCAGGAACACCTCTCGTCTAGAACTAGCCCAAGAAAAGTCATATTATCTGATTGTTGTATTTGTTTATCTTTATAAGTGATGTTTAAATCCATTTTATCTCAGTTTTTGTTACGAAATTGTACATATTTGGTTTAAGATTATTCTTTTCCATCCAAGTTATTACTTTGCTTACGGTGCTGATTTGATGTGTAACATCCTTCCACTCGCTTTTATTTTATTCAATTATATTAATGTAACAGGCACACAAACCTTTCGGAATAAATTCTCTAAATGATGGTGAAAACCGAATCAAAATCCGTTGCGAAGTTTAAAAGAACGCGGTCACACAGGTAAACTCAAAAAGCGATTTTGATTTATAACATATCTAGATCAAGATTCTATTAAACTAACGAGATCTCATCTACTGATCGACCTATATATTTTGATCTCTTGAGAAATCTTATCTCCTCTCATTCCATCGTCCTTATGATCATTATCTTCAGCCTTTATCATCCTATTGTAAGGAATCCCAACAATGTCAATGTCAAAAGGACACAGCGGATCACTAGGTAACGACGCAGCTGATGAACTAGCAAAGAGAGCATCCGGCACGTCAACCTGTGGTCCCGAACTTATCGTGCCAATTCCCTACAATCGACTACGTAGATGGCTACAGGAGTTTGCCCACACACAAGCAGATAGCTGGTGGACCTCGACACCAGGCTGCAGGCAATCCAAAGAAGCCATGCCACCCTTAGATGGATGGCTAACTAGACGCTTACTATGCCTGGACAGGAACGTTCTGCGCCTGATGACGGGAACCATCACGGGGTACTGCTCACTAAATAAACATTTCCACACAATAGTTATACACAATAGTTATACACAATAGTTATAACGGACAGTCCTCTGTGCAGAGCTTGCATGGAGGTTGAGGATACCGTTGCGCATGTGCCGTTTGAATGCACAGGCGTCACCCAGATTAGAACAGAAACCCTCGGGACACCAAGATCTTTTTCAGACGTTCTCAATAGACCAGGAGATGTAATAAACTTCTGGAGGGAGGTGGGCTGGTTGGAACAACTTACTGACGGCAGCCATGGCTCACGAACAATGGTCTACTTGAAGGACTAAGTGCGGAAACCAAACCCCCATAACATAACATGTCAATGTGTTGTCAACCCATCATGTCATTCCTGTGACTCGAATTAACAACAAATGCGAAGCATAAGTATTACAAGATAATTACCAATATTCTTACATCAACTCCTACAAAACCCTTATAATTGGCAGACTGTTCTATTTGTACTAAAACCCACAGCCCCAAAGCTAGAAGAAGTACACAAACCGACTAGATTGAATAAATTTAAACCACATTTAGTTTGAATTCCCCCTGCTCAACGTACATAGTAACATTTACATATGTATCTACTTTACCGTTCTGTTCGACGACGAACTTTTTCCAATCTCCTGGATAGGACATTTTAAAATGCTTATTGGAAAATTCAACTTTTCTGGACATTAGTTAATGTGAATAAGATTGAGTTGAAAAAGTGAGAACATTTGGTATATTAACTTGTGATTGGCTAGCTTGTTTTTGTAAAGGATTTTGTTTTTGACATTTATGACTGGTCTACAGTTTGTATTGGAAATGTGAAGCCAAGTCAGAGGCCCACGGGTGGCATAAAAACTCTGTCACCAGGCTAGTTACTAACCACACGAATAAGAAGAATAGAAAATGTGTTTATTGAGTTTTTTTTTGTATTCTGAAAAGGAATAGAAGTGAAAACTCTTTTATATAAGTTTTTTTTTTACTGAGCGATATTTCAAGAGCACAGTGGCAATTATTGATTGCTTCGAATCAGTAAGGGAGCTTAAATACAAAATGATTTGATTTATCAAATTACTCCCCATCACTATGATTCATAAAGAGTAGTTCAACACATACTCGAGTAAGAGAATAAACCCGTAATAAATGCTACTTCACACAGAGGAAACAAAACAACATCTCGAAACAGCCAACATCGGGACTCCCGCGATACAATTGTCTAAGAGTGAGTTCGTGCATTCATAGTTGCACGAACTACATACAAGCGTAGAGATTACATCTGTAGTAGCCTATCACAAAGAAAACAATCAAAGTGCTAAATAAAAGAAAGTCACGTTCAATGCACGTGTTATCTCCAAAAGATTATAAGCACGCTAGTGGTGGACCTTTTAGTGAAACCGAATTTCGAGGACGTGAGGATTCGGTTATTTTTCGGCTAAAAAGGATTTGTTTGTTATGGGTTTACACGTAAATGGCTTAACCAATCTTTTGTATAGTATAGTTTAATTATTTTCTTCTTTTATGATGGTGAAGTTAACATACGTGTAAGTGGAATATTTGGAAGGGAAAGTCGACATTATCACCTGTGAATTTCATAAACAGCTGTGCTATGAAAATGCGATATTCCGTTATGAATAAATAATTGGTCCTGAAGAAAAATCTGTTTAGCAAAAATTTTGATATTAACTACAGAAACCCTGAAGAAATTCAGTACTTTCATAATAATTATAATTTTCTAAATTACTTTCGGCTTTCGGCCTTCCAAAAACACCATCCATCACTATTGTTTCACAAACTAAATGAAAGAGCTCTTCGTATAGAAATTATTTTCTTAACACAAATTATGTGAAGAGCATATTAATTAGCTTTCAGTCCTTATTTCGCGACAACAATTAGGTACTGTCTGTGGTAACGTATTAGTGTCGTCAAATAATTACGTTGTTAAAGTAAATGGTGTTTTAGTGTGGTGGTATTTCATTGAATGTGAGCTCAGAAAGAAAAGCTGATATACTTAGTGCCAGAGTTTATCAAAGTCTTTTGTAATTGTGATACTGATGACACAACTTATACGAGCGAACTTTTCAAATGTATATTTTAACTAGCTGTTGCAAGCGACTTCGTCTGCGATCCAGTATGAATAGTAGCCTATGTCTTTCGGATTTATAATATTAGTTAGGATAGAAGGATGAAAAACCGGTCTATCGACATTCTAGAAGTCTAGACTCACAAAATAAAAAAAATATTAACAAATGTGGGTACAATTCATCTATCCTAATCAAAAACACAATGTACAAAGTTGAAAAAGTATTCAAAAATGTATTAGGTACTTACTTAAATTTAAAAAAAAAAAAAACTCATAACGCACTACTAAAGTTTCTATGATAACATAATTCAATCATGATTCGAAAGACACGTGGCGCCATCTATTATCATTAAGAACATTATTGTTGTTTTCCTCAAAAACAGTACTTTATTTACACCAGACAACATATATGCAAAATTTCAGGATGATCGGTTCAGTGGTTTAGGCGTGAAAAGGTAACAAACAAACAAACATACCTTATATAACTTACTTTCTCATTTATAATATTATATACGTGTAGTTAGGATAGCGCAATTAAAAAAAAAACCGGCCAAGTGACTTCGCACATTTAGGATTCTGTACGAAATCTAGAATAACCGCAAAATCAAGTTGGTTGTAATAGGAAAATTGAGGGAATTTCAAAGAAAAACTCTGATTTATTAATATATTGGCATTTGTTAGTAAAAGATACGTAATAATAAACATTATCACCTTTCAAGATCATAGGTCAATCGGAAGTTAAAAAATTCTTCAGAACCAAATATTGAAAAAAAAAAGCTTAATTTGGTGGCTTCTCATTCCTTTGTTTTCCAATATTTCTCAAAAACAAAAAATACCGTATTTATCCACTCAACGAGTTCTAAAAAACGATACTCGATGGGGTGGGTCTAAATTTTTACCTGTATGGGAGCAGAGCGGGTGGGCGATGCGTTGCGACGTGGTGAGTTGGGGGCTGAAATTTGGATTATTCCGACCTGTCACCCTGCTTTGTCCCCTTAATTAGAAGAACAGATTGGAAGTAGATAGGAGTAAATAAAGTTCGAACTGTCCTGTCGTTGCTTATAGGAGGACAAATCAATTTTTTTTCCGATCTGTTCCTCTAAGGGGAAAAAGCAGGGTGACAGATCGGAACAATCCTGAAATTTCACGCGGACGAAGTCGCGAGCAGAAGCTAGTTCATCTTCTAAAAGTAAATCTTATAAGTAGTTCCAAAATGCACACCGAATAAGCATGTAATTAATTTTTGCACTTGTAAAAGTAAATACTATTCATGAAATTATTTTAAATGTATTGTGTGAACAATTGTTGGCTAGCCTTAAGAGGATTGTGAAGCTGCAAATTTTCATACAAAAAGAGATAACGTTTTTCTCCCCGTAAACATGGTCTAATTTTCATAATTTTTGGAAATGTTGTAGGTATAATGAAAAGCTAGGTCCGTAAGTTTTTATTATAAAGAAATATTGTATACAATATAAGTTATTAGCATCTAAATATCTATATTTTTGACATAAAAACGTCCTCGAGCATTTTTATTTTTTTAAATTAAATTGAATTGAATTACTAAAAACGAAAAACGTACAGACCTCGATTAAAGTATACTGAATGTAATGAAATCAAAATTGTCCAATTTCGTAAAGGTTTAGGGGAGTAAAAACGTTATCGCCCGAAACAATATTTACGTAAATAATTGTATGAAATGTAGGTAATTGCCTCCAAAAATCGCGCCGCGTATCGGCACTTCACAATTCTCTTAATAAATAAATCCTCTTTCGCCATCAGGTACGATGTTAGATTTCCTAAGCAAAATAATTATTTCATTACCTAACTCCCAGAATTTTAGCTCTCATTTCTTTCATCGCTGTAAAGATTTCTTACTCCTTTACGAGATTAGCTGTTCTAATGTTTACTTCGTGTTTAACAACAGTAAGTACCTCCTTTACATAAACAACTCTATACAAAGTTAGTGTGCAGGCAGCATTGTGCAGTAGGTCTGTTTTATACAGCGAGAGAAAACGCAACGCACGCACACATAGACACGCTTTACGTACACCGAGTGCAAGCGCACTGGCGACTGGCATTTGTTTGAGATCGCTGCCGCCGCCACCCGTACGTACGCGTCTATGTGTTCGTGGGTCGGTTTTCCTTCGTTGGGGCCGACCTTCTGTACTTCTGTACTATTCTGTGGTTTGTGTGCGCGGTTTACTTGGAGATCATGACGTTACCGCAATTCAATTTACTCCAGGGAATGTATGAGGAAATAAAATACACTCGGATGTCAAAGCTTTTAGAACTTAGTTCAACAATTTCTAAAGATGGTTTTTGACGTTTTACAAGAGGAGCTTGTGGCTAAGTAACAACAGCTGCACGGGTCGATCCATCAGGTTAAGCTACGCTAGCCGGGAATAATCTGTGGATGGGTGACTACTAATTTATTTGTTTAACCATTTATGTACAAACAAATATACAGACAAGAGTAAAGGAACAGAAAAATACGTACAAAGGTGATGCTTATTTCTAAAGAAATCTCTTCCAGTATACCTGCAATAGAACAGAGTATAAAAAGAGATGTAGACACCGTGTGTAAGAGTAGAGAGAAAATAAAATACATTAAACCCATCTTTGCTTATGGAGACTCCTCCTTGCCTCGGAAAACATGTTAAGCCGCTGGTCTTGGCTGTCATTCGCAGATCTTTGACAGTCGTTACAGGTGGTCAGAAGCCCGATAGTCTGACAACCAGTCTGGGTTGTGGAGGTCACGTAGGCAGTCGCTCCATGTCATCATCATTCGCATCATTCTCCTACCATTATCACAAATTATTTGTGGTCGGCCCAACATGTCCCTTTTTTCATAATTCTCTATTAGTCATCATCACGTTAGTCACTCCCTTTCTAGCTATATCATCTTTCACACAGTCCATCCATCGTTTCTTTGGTCTGTCTACCTCTACTCTTGTAGCCATCGACATTCATACTCAAAACTTTCCTCATGAAATTTATCTAATTCCTCTGCATCACATGCCCTGACATCCTATCATACCATGACAACTGATTTTCGCACAACTTTTCAGTCGTCGATGCAAATTTCAGACTTCCTAACTTTCAGACTGTCAAAATAGTGGACTGGTGGCGGTGGTACTGGTCTGGTGGTGATGTTCAGCTGCATCCGGTTAGACTGAAAGACGACCTCAACATAGTTGGAAAAAGGCTAGGCAGATTGATTAATTACGTAGTTGTTGCCGTTTTCCTTATTATTTTGCCGTTTGATAATAACTTTGATTTTGAAATAACATTGTGGGGGTACCTATATTTGATTATTTTCAAAATATTATGTCACATTGTTTTAGATATTTTATAGGCCTTGATGATTTTGTGAAAATCCTGAGGTCTTGTGTGTTTTCTTAAATCAGGTTCTTGACACCGACTTACATGGAAATACCCTAATTAAGCGTGTTAAACATACGGATTTACAAATCCACGTTACACAAACTATCATCCATTGCATATATAGAATATTAAAAGTGGCAAAGTATTAAAAATGAAATCGCAAAACAGATTGAAAAGAAACAATCAAGCTTAAAATTCGAACAGTTTATAATAATCTTGAACTCAACTCGCGGTAAAGAAATAAAATAACATCAGAGGAAATACCATTTAAAATAATAACTTCACTCAGCCTCCGTCGAAAGTTACAGAACATAGTTGAAATTCCGCTCACAATAATTTCCTATGAACTTTTCTCTAGAAGTTGGTTGAAATCCGCCATGTTTGAAAAAGCACCGAAGCGCGATTTGAAATTCAAACTTTGAATCAAAACAAAATTGAACGGCAAACGAGTATAAAAGGACAGCTTTTTAAACCCTTAAATACGAGAAAAATCTGTAAATTCGTCCTGGCTTTTGATTAGTTTCTAGGTTTTAATTAAAAATCTCTGAACACACATTTGTTTGTACTGATAAAATGGATTTTTAAAATTGGAATAATTACGGAACGGGTATGACGTTCCATTTGATTACACTGGTTTATAATAAGATTTTTATTTATCTAATCGTAACTAATAACTTTATGTATGTTTGAAAACGTTTTAAAATAATTATTATATTTGTTTGTCCGTTCAAGCATCAAAATTACGATTCGAATTGATTTATATTGACATAATAACAGCCGTTCTCTATTTAGCCTATCAGTTGATACATCTTGTTCCTAATTCAATTTGTTTGCTTCATCCATTTATTCTTTCGATATTTTTAATTCTTTTCCTTTTAAATGATTCAGCCAGTGTTTCTGTTTTACTGCATACATTGATTTTTACTGTAAAAGGCTCACGAGTCCCTTTGTAAAAGTCAAAGTTTCATAAAAAGCTTTTCGATACAATTTCAGATCATTCCATGAATTTTGTCCGGTTTTTGTTGGCTTCGCCACGTGAACGCCTAATCTTATTTCCAGGAGGAAAACCGAATAGATTCGGAAAGAATAAAGGATTATTTTTAGAATCGTGTGTAGGTATTTTTGAATCCCCCAATCGGGAAATCGTACATATTCACTCCAAAAGAGAAAACAAGTTTGACCCTTGTTTTCCTATGGTAGGATTTGGAGACAATAATCATATATATCAATAATATTTGGATACATCCATATCGCATTTTTGATAAGCTGCTGTTGAGATAAAAGTTCCAAGGTAATAAAGGTAGATTTTTAGTTAGCTTAGCTCTTAACACAGGTAACTAACTATAAATATTGAAACAAAATGGGAGTATTGGTTTTATTTTCATGTAAATAATATGGACACCGTCCCTCTGCTCTTATCCCAAGCTATTGATTTCCATTCAATAAAATTATAGTTAATATTTAAAATCGCATGAAGAACGTGACAAATCATTTTTTTTGATTTTGACTGTGTAAAGTTGATATCAGACTGATTGTTCACTCGAGTGAATGTTCATTTTTGTTTCATTCCACAGTCATACGACACCGGAAATATAATATAGGAATGAACTTTTCAACATCGTTGGATCGGTTCACTAATAAATTCCTTGTTCACTTGGATCATTTTGTGTTCAGATGTTACACTCCAAGTGAAAGATGCGAAGGAAAAACAAAAACCGGCCAAGTGCGTGTCGGACCACGCACAATGAAGGTTTCCGTAGTTGAAAAGAATTTATCCGAAAAACCAAGTTAACATTGTAGTTGAAAAATATTTCCATACATTTGTCAATGCGGTCAATTCTCCAACTGCAAATTTAAGTTCCCAAAAATACATTTGTATGTGATAAAATTACAAATGAAAAATTTGCGGACTATTTCCTTTACTTGTGCTGTGAGACCTTGATTCTTGCCAAATTTCATGATTCTAGGTCAACGGTAAGTACCCTATAGGTTTTGATTTACTTGCGAGTATCAAAATATCTCGCATAAATAGCCGTATTTTTTTATTGCGTTGACTTGCGTGCGTGATTTTTGTAGAACTCCAAGGGACCGTAGAAATCAGAATATTAATTTCAAAATGATACCTCCACGCGTTCCTGAGGTAAAGGATCTTGACAGACTGATAGATAGACAGACGGACAATTAAGTGATTCTATAAGAGTTCAGTTTTTTCCTTTTGAGGTACAGAACAACGAACAAAAAATTAAGCATCTGATATCTGCTTTACTAACGAAAATTCAAGAACAAATAAAATAGTACACTATCCAACAGTATCCTTCTCTCGTCTTCGACCTCTAAATCCGAGCAAAACGTAAGACGATCCAACAAATCCGTCCCTATTATATCAGATTCCAGATAAGCGCGACATTCAATTGGAGCCCAGGACAATCCTGTTTAATTCCGAGCATTGCGAGCACCTGTAATCCGGGCCAGTCCTTGGACATCTATAAGAGCTAGCTAGACACTGGACAGAGGAAAACCGTGGCTATTGCGGTAGCTCTGTTGTTTTGTCTAGTTCAATTACACGGAGAATTGTGACGGGCGAGAATCGGATGGTCCACATACATACGAGAGTATAGTTTGTTAATGGTTCAGACGTTTCATAGTTACACGTTTAGGAGTATTATAGATTTGATAGACTTGTGCTAAACAGAGGAAAATATTGTAATCATGTAATTTTTGAAAATGAAGAAAGTCACGTATGTGAAGATTTATTTTTTATTCATAGTTTTAAGCACGATTTTATATACGTAAACTCAGACGAACACTGGAAAAATCTCTAAATATTTTTTTTTCTTGAAGTCAAGAACCCCGCGTTCCAAGTTAAAAACCCCGCGCTATGATGCTTTGAAAAATTTACCATATTACCATTTACATGGTGCAAGTTTATTGCCTGTGGCATACCATAAAATTGAAGCAGCGATTAACTGGCACCATCTAAATAACACGTACAATATTGTTGCACGATACGGGCAAGTTAGTTGCCGTTCAAAACTGGTAAAGGTAACACGTACAATAAAATTTCACGTTCAATAAAATTGCATTTCACTCTACAAGTACGAACGAATGAAACAAGTTAAAAAAAATCTTGAGAAGACGTTCAATAATATTTTTATGTAATATTTGGCAGCACGTAAATAAGGTTAAGCTACGCTTGCCGGGGTTGGTCTGTGGATGGGTGACCCTTTTTCATACTGAGATTCCTCCGTGCCTCGGAAAGCACGTTAAGCCGTTGGTCCCGGCTGTCATTCGTGGATCTTTGACAGTCGTTACAGGTCGTCAGAAGCCCGAAAGTCTGACAACCAGTCTTACCATGGGGTATCGTATTACCCAGTTACTGGGTGGTGGAGGTCAGATAGGTAGTCGCTCCATGTGAAATACTGGTATTCAGCTGCATTCGGTTAGACGGGAAGCCAACCCCAACATAGTTGGGAAAAGGCTAGGCAGATTGATTGATTTGGCAGCATGTAAATAAAATTGCGCACACAATAATCGCACGTACAATAAAATCGCATTCAATTCACCCATGATATTTTTCCACCATTTAAACAAGTTAAAAAAAATCTTGAACTCGTTCAATAAAATTTTAATAAAATATTTGGCAGCGCAAATACGAGCAATACTTGAATCAATTGTACAAGGACGTGCAACTCTGTGCTTAGATGAGGCAAAACTTGCCTTGATGTAAGTCGCATGCAATTTTATTGAACGGCAAAACTTGCATTAAATATTTGTGTGCCATTTTATGGAACTGTCATGCGAGTAAACACTTGTATGCTATTCTTGAATGCCAATAATTAAACATGCTTTATATGCGATTATTGCTCTTGAAAGTTACAAAAACTTGCAACGTGTAAATGGGGCTTTATTCTGTTGCATATCGGTTGAATATTTTAATAAAACCTTCTCTTTCGTTACAGCAACGTCACTAGTAACGTACGCGGGTGAGCGTTACGACTTCATTTTGGAAGCCAACAATGAAATAGACAACTATTGGATCAGGTACCGAGGTCTGATGGATTGTGACGAATTGTGAGTACCCTCTTAGTTCTTCTCGTATATAAGTAGTTTATATTAAACAGATAAAAATCTATGAATTTTTGTATTATAAGATTTTTTCGTACCTACGTAAAGTGAATTGTAAAAAGCTTAGGAAAAATCGTCTATGGTTGCAATATTTGTAAATAGTGAGCACCATGTTTATGTATCAACATAAATTATCTGTCATTGCTTAATTATTAAAATTTTGCACCTAATTATAGTAATTTTAAAGTAGTAATTATAGTAATTTTACTCTAGGTACATCGTCTTCACATACAATTAAAATTAATGTAAACAAAACATTGTAAAAGATTTCAAAAGAGAAGCTATGGAGTTTCTTGTCCATTCTTCTCCAGACGAAACTACCTTCTGGAAGGGGCGACTAGAATCAATTCTATTTTATTGCTTTGACGTTCAGAAGTGCCTTATACTAGCTTACTTGAAATAAATTATTTGATTTTACTTCAAAATTGTCGTTATCTTTAGATTCCAAATTGTTGTTACCTATTCTATATTCTAAAACAATGTAGTATATAGGATGAAATTTAATTCATGTGCATCCTTTTAAGGGGTCATTGTACTCATCATTATGTACAACTTTTACTATTGGACCAAAATTGAAATCGCGAAAATAAATCAGCTGTTTCTACAATGACCCCTTAAAAGGATGCCCATGAACTAGATTTTATCCTATAGAATACAATTTCTACATTTGGAACTATAGGTAGCATCAGTCTATCATCCTTCATCGTGTGCAAAAAAAAAAGAAATATACTTTGCGCCTGTTAAGTTCGACGCCGTTTGTTTTCGTGTAAAACAGAAATTTTCCTACGGTTTCCGATACTGCCGTAGCCATTGTATTTGCTCGACACCAGATTTAATAGGCTCATTGCATTTCTTATAAAGTAAACTTTCACCGATTGTGTTATTTTTCAGTTCTGAGCAGATTAACGGCCGATATGAGACGACATTTTAAACATTTTCGCTATTTGCAACAGATTGATATATGATCTAAATAAAAACGTTATTCGCTATACTTGATATTTCGACGAAAAGTAGAGGGTCGCGCGCATGCGCGTGTACTCGCAGTGTGACGTCTTAGGCAAATCATATCCTGCCTTAAAATTGTTATAAATATGATCTATCTATTGAACGCTCAATCATTACTCTATCATTAAAAGTCTCGTAGTTATTAGCGATTGAAATCTTAGATGTTTTTGTCGGTCAGAAATATTGATCTTACCAGTAGTACGCCGAGCGAAAAGGCGTTTTCACGTCCAAAAAAAAAAAAAAAAATCGACACTATTTTATTTCCACACAAATATCAAATACTGAACTTAGCTTACGTAAGCTGCCCATGTGGCTTTTTTTGTCTATGTACTCTACTTAGGATGTATAAAATGATAGTTTTGTCCTTAATTAAACTTCCTTTATACAGATTCACAAAGGCAAAACAAGTTGGCGTCCTACACTATGAAGGAGCCATGGATTTAGAACCTCCCGGTGACCCTACATGGGAGGAGCTGCATAATGAAGGATTGGTGAGTACATACACATCACTTGTAGTAATTTATAATAACAGGCTTCTGACAGAGAAGATGTCTCGAAGAATAAGTAAGGAACTACAACCAGAAAAAAGGCAGTTTTCACCAACCTGTCATTTTTTGCTTTGTTGCGCCACTTCTTCTTCTCAGTTAAAGCACTAGGAAGTGGTGAAGGGCGGCGTTTTAGAGGACTGTCTTATGTAATTTTGACGTTCAAAAAGTGCTGATTTTCAGCCTAGTTTGAATAAATGACTTTTGATTGTGATTTTGAAAGCTATTACAGTTAGAATTAGCTTAAAAGCCAAAGGTTTACTATTGGTAGTAAAACGATTCGTTACTTACGTAGATATAGAAGCCAGTAGTGTATAGTGTAAATTCGGTCTCATTATAATAATAATACCAGCTTATTCTGTAGTGATAAGGAAAAAAGACGTATCTGACATTTTTTTCGAAATAAGAGTTATTAGAGTTAGATCGTGGCTAAGTAATAACAGCCGCATGGGTCGACCCATTAGGTTAAGCTACGCTTGCCGAGGTTGGTCCGTAGATGGCTGATCACCTTTACATACCGAGACTCCTCCGTGCCTCGGAAAGCACGTTAAGGCGTTGGTCCCGGCTGTCATTCGTGGATCTTTGGCAGTCGTTACCGTTCGTCAGAAGCCCGAAAGTCTGACAACCAGTCTTACCAAGGGGTATCGTATTACCCAATAACTGGGTTGTGGAGGTCAGATAGGCAGTCGCTCCATGTAAAATACTGGTATTCAACTGCATCCGGTTAGACTGGAAGCCGACCCCAACATAGTTGGGAAAAGGCTAGGCAGATTGATATAGAGAGTTATTTCCATATTCGGAATCAGCAAAAAAAGACGCTTCTACCAGTATTTTTATATTGTCGTAAACTTAACGAAAACGTAATAATTCTTACTATTTAAAGAAGCATCTGCCTTTGTATCTTGTAGGTATTTTAAACAGGACAAAATATTTTTTTCTCCATTTCAATATTTTGGTAGTCCTTCGTCCTTTTTCCTTACGGCGGCAGTATTAATGTCCTATTGCAGAACAAAGGCCTCTTCTTATACCAAGAAGACATGAGCTTGATCACCACACTTGCTCAAGGCGGTTTGGCGATTTCAGATATATATATTGCATGGAGTATTGCAGTCACCTTTGGGATGGATCAGCTAAGTACCAACTAGCCGCGCTTGACTCGGTGGAACGCAGAGCTAAGAGGCTCATTGGCGACGTAAAACTGTTGGATGCCAAGCTTCATAGCTTGGCTCATCGCCGCTAGGTTGTCTGCTTGTCGGTCTTCTACAGATTGTACTTCGGAGAGTGTGCCCGAGAACTCCACGACCTCATTCCACCGGCCCCCTTCTACCACCGGACATCTAGACGCACTGCCAGTTACCATCCCTACCTGGTTGCTATTCCACCAATTCGCACTAAGCGCTTCCAAATGTCTTTTATAATGCGCACAGCAAAAGAGTGGACCTCACTACCTGCGTCTGTGTTTCCGAACGTATACAACCCCAATCTCTTCAAAGTGAGAGTGAACAGGTTTCTTCTGGGTAAGCTCACTCCATCGTCGACTTTGTCTCTGTCACCTCTGACCTAGACTAGAGTCAAGAGCAAACCCATCACAAATAAAAAAAAAAATATCCTAACTAATATTATAAATGTAAATGTGAGTTAGATTGTTTGTTACGCTTTCACGCTAAAACGGCTAAACGGATTTGGACGAAATTCGGCACACAGATAGACCTTGACCTGGTTAAGGACATGGGCTACTTTTCATCCTGGATCGCAGACGAAGTCGCAGGCAACAGCCAGTTGATTATAAGTCCAGGATTCCTCACGTTTTTGTCATTCACGGATGTCTAGATAACCTTAGAAATATCTCATCATGCTTTGCTACAATACTACAACAACGTCAGTACCTTCCAAAAACTCGCTGATTAAATAGGGGCGAAAACACATTTTCTGGCTACCTTCCATACAACACCTTCTAAACTGCGTCCCCATGCAAATATTTAAATAATAAATTCAGTAAAAGCGCCATATCATTGCATATTCAACGCAACTACCGCCCAAGGTTACATTTTAACCCTATAAAAGTGTATTGGGTACCGTTCCTATACATCGATGTACAATATAGCACCCTTGTGTGTCATAAAAACTTAAGGATAGTAGACTTCCCTTTATCTTGATATGACAGTTTCCTTATGGCATAGAATAAGAATAAATAGATGCGAAACTCTTCTATACGCATTGAAAATTACTGCAATTTCAGGGCGTAGAAATGTTATGTACACCTATAACTTATGTTTATACGAGTATTAGCACTAATACTTAATACTCGAAAACCAATGTTGAATGTATTAGCTGTTGGTGTTCTTTAATAAACGTTTTTTTTTTTCAAATTCAAATTTAAATATTCTTTATTGTGGTACATAGGTAAGCAATAAGTTGTTACATGATTGGATAGTTGGATAGCTTGCGCGGCCCTAATTTTTTCAGCACAGTCTGTTCCAAATAATGTGTCATCTGGTGTTGCTGTCCGTACGGCATCTTGTACCTCCTTATTGACACCAGCCAATGCAAAAAATCTTCTTGAAGAGGAGTCCTGGTAATAAATTTCAGCAGCTAATTTTGCTGCGTCACTTATTTCTTCGACAAGGACTTTACTGTTTAACACAGTCAAGGCTGTATCATCGCTTGTAGTGCACGTTACGCGCTCCACGCTTATCACCGACAACATTGACAACCCTGGAGCCCTACTACCTTCATATTTTTTTCCTTACGACGCTTTTGAGGTATTAGCAAAAAACCCAAAAGCGGGAACTCCCCCCCCCCCCCATCAGGTCTTTTAGTATATTGACTTCCTGAGCACCCTGCACACGTTTCTGAAGAAATCGAAAGAGGTCTGAGACCTAAGCGATTCACGCACTCTGCGATTGACAGGCCAGCTGGCGTGGTTAGTTAAGATACCTATCATGCCGCAGGTCGTGGGTTCGATTCCCATCCAGGACAAACATTTGTGTGCATGAACATGTCTGTTTGTTCTGAGTCTGGGTGTAATTATCTATATAAGTATGTATTTTATATCAGTTATCTGGTTTCCATAGTACAAGCTCTGCTTAGTTTGGGATCAGATGACCGTGAGTGAATAATGTCTCAGGTTATTATTATTTTTCTATAAATCTCGGGACCCTGGGGTCCCGGTCCTTTGGAAGGCATACGAGGGGCCGAAGCCAAATCGCAGGGGCCCCTTAGATAATTTTAAAAGATGAGGAGGCACCAACCGACGATTATCCCTATCTGCACTATGCACCCAAGGACAACCCCCGGTTGGTGCAGGACTATTGTTGTACGTGGAAGCAAAACATATTGGGCTACGGGTTATTATTATTATTATTAACTCCTTTATTGACTCGACTAGTTGTTGTACAGGAAAAACCAATGTGTCAGTTACTGTTGCACCATGGTACGAAATCGCATGACACTTCACTTTTTGTCTAATATTGACAAGAGTGTTTGGTATCCCTATTTTGGAACGAAATTCTTTGACGCGGCTTGCGATAGGAATTAAGTATAGTAGAAACCGTCTCTAACGGAAACGCGTTATTACTTCACTGTAATCTCGATAACTCGAACCTCGTTAAGTTGTAATCCTCAGTAAGACGAAAATAATTGTCAATACCTTCCGCTGAACTCTTGTAACTCGGACAAGGATTATTTACCGCGAGGATATAATAGTACATATAACTCGAATTTCAATAGGGAGATTCCGTAAGACGAAGTTAGTAAAATATAACTCTTACTTGGAATTCCTCAAACTCATAGCAATACAATCTAAAAGGAATGTTTGGTGCTTTTGATCTATTCCGTCTTGAAACTTGAGGCCATACTAGATGACTCTGTATTAATACATAATATACAGCAAAAGGAACAATAGATGCTAAGTTTGTGTGTCAAAAGTTATAATCTTATAATAGTTATTATATTATATGTGTAAGTTTAAAAAAAATGTTTTCAAGTAAGTGAAATCTTTGTAATTTCTTATTGAGAAATAAATATCTTCGTTTCAAGCGGGTGCCCCACGACACCTCCCGACTGTTTGGCTTGGATGAGAACGGATCGTAAGAGGTTAAGAGGGCTGTCACATTTTGTCACCTCTCCGGTGTTTTTTAATAATTACCTATTTAAATTAATATTATTTATTTGTTTGCTAATTGATCACATTAAAAAAAAAACATCTTTTCATTTAACAATCTTAAAAATTTAGTCGCGCGTGGGCGAGAGATATGACAAAATACGACAGTCCTCTTAAAAGGAAGAAAGAAGTAGGTGATTATTACGGCGCCATCGAAACCGAACAAAGGAAAGTACAGTCAAGGAAATTGAAGAGAAAATTGTTGCTATGTTATTGTCATTTCAGGACAGTCGTCTGACAGTCGTAGTACTGTCAACGCTCTGCGGAGCGCTGACGATATCAGGGTAAATTAGAGACATCTTTCCTTACAACTTTTTAACGGATTATATAGGGTGACTGGTAATTAGTGACCGATACTTAAACACATGATTGTACTCGTGATAACAAACAACTTTTAATATGGGACCAAAATTGAATTTGTAAAAAGAAATCAGCTGTCCCATACATACATGTTCGCATAACTCGTCAAAATTTATGGAGCAGCTGACTTTTTTTCGCGATTTCAGGATTGGTTACATAATAAAAGTTGTTTGTTATCACGAGTACAATCATGTGTGCAATTATGGGTTTAAGTATATATCGGTCACTCACCTTGTATATTATATTGGATAAAATATTCGTTTTTAGTAGTCAGATAGGAAATGCCGACCTCATCTAGTTTAAAAAAAAAAAAAAACATGATTGACTTGTAAAAGTGTTTGTACAAACCTACTTACAGAAATAAAAACTTTTATCATATTTTATCATTTACATTTTTCTACAACAAGAACGACGGCAGTTGTCAGCCGAAATGACGCCTCTTGTTTTTTTTTTCTGTTCTCTTTATTCAAATCAACGTTTGTCTCGTAATGTAATCATCAATTTAAACTCGAGAACCTTCTTGCTATTCTAATGCTAATCGCACGTCAGGTTAAAGACTTTACAGAACCTACTGCTAAACAATAGAACAAAATGCGTAGCTTTTTCCCAACTATGTTGGGGCCGGCTTCCAGTCTAACCGGATGAAGCTGTATTTTACATGAAGCGGCTGCCTATCTGACCTCCACAACCTAGTTATTGGGTAATACGATACCCCTTGGTAAGACTGGTTGTCAGACTTTCGGGCTTCTGACGATCCGTAACGACTGTCAAAGATCCACAAACGACAGCCGGGACCAACGGCTTAACATGCTTCCCGAGGCACGGAGGAGTCTCGGTATGAAAAGATGATCACCCATCTACGGACCAACACCGGCAAGCGTAGATTAACCCGATAGATCGACCCGTGCGGCTGTTAATAGAATCGAATAGAACACTGTTTTTTTATGTCATCATCTTCATCATCATAGGCCATCATCAGGCTCTACCAGCTGCTATCAGCCACCCTGCGAAGATCGTCGCTCCACCTAGCTTGAGGGCGTTCTTACCTTTTACCTTACGTTTTGCGATTCGCGGTCTACACTCAAGAACACGTCTACTTGGTAAACGGTCATCGGTTCTACGGCTAATATCCGCGGCCCATTGCCACTTCAGGTTGCTGTATTAGCTACACCGTACAAAGGAATTTCCTTGATTTTACATTTATCGTTTCTATACGGTTTTCTTATTCTATGCCAACAGTTATTAAAGATACGCATAATAAAGTGATATTTATGACCGTCTGTTTTGGGGTTTGGTCAGTTGTTGAAGAGGGGACGGACGCTTTTATGGCAAATGATTGTATTATGAAAATATGTTATTTAATAGCAACTACCCATGGTGTTCGGTTTGGATCGCTTTTTTAACCAAAATCTATGATATCAGATATCGTTATTTTATACATAACATCATCTCTGTATTCCTCGAGGAGCTCGTGGCTAAGTAATAACAGCCACACGGGTCAATTCATTAGGTTAAGCTACGCTTGCCGGGGTTGGTCTGAGGATGGGTGACCATCTTTACATACCGAGACTCCTCCGTGCCTCGGAAAGCACGTTAAGCCGTTGGTCCCGGCTGTCATTCGTGGATCTTTGACAGTCGTTACGGGTCGTCAGAAGCCCGAAAGTCTGACAACCAGTCTTACCAAGGGGTATCGTATTACCCAGTAACTGGGTTGTGGAGGTCAGATAGGCAGTCGCTCCATGTAAAATACTGGTATTCAGCTGCATCCGGTTAGACTGGAAGCCGACCCCAACATAGTTGGGAAAAGGCTAGGCAGATGATGATCATCTCTGTATTCCCCGAAGGCTTTAGGTAGAGGTATACCACACAAAATTTGCCAGTTATGTTTAAGTGCCATGTAATAGGAGGCGAGCCTACCCTGGCTCCGAGCTGCTACTGAGAAATGCCTGATGAGAAAACACAATAACAAATTTGCCCGACCTGGTAGTCGAACCCAGGACCTCATATCGTTATTTTACTTGTAAGAAACTAATAGGTAAAGTACGTAGAAGACTAACATTTGGGTTAAAATTCTTCCTCTGAATGTCATATGATTGAATTGAAAAATTCCAATATTTAGCAGTTAAATTAACTACTCAAGTTTTAATGTCACAGAAACATTCGTAAGCATCCATTTGATCTTTGTGACTTTAGGGGCCAGTTTCTGGTACCAAAATTATCGCAAAATTTATTCGAAAATTGTCAAGCGCGCGTAAACTGCTGCGATTGGCTGTTGATAAATCATTCAACCAATCAGAGTAGCTATCGCACGCTTGACAATAGGGAATATGTATTTTTAAATATTTTTATTCGCTAGTTTACATCGCGATAAAATATTATATATAATATAATATTTTAATAGCAAA
Organism: Dicycla oo; assembly: GCA_948252095.1. Lineage (NCBI taxonomy): Eukaryota > Metazoa > Arthropoda > Insecta > Lepidoptera > Noctuidae > Dicycla > Dicycla oo. The sequence goes on along the minus strand of OX411733.1, from coordinate 9,832,624 downwards.
AAATATTCAACGCCAAAAAAAGCAATTGAAAGTACTTAAAGCCTTAAACATGCTCCATTTTGGCGCGCTTGGTATGACGTCATAGTCTATGATAACAAACAAGACATCGCAAAGACTCCTACAAAACATATTGACATTTTTTGTAGTCATAGACTTTTACGTCATATTCGCTCTGAATAATGGCGTCGCTTTTCAAATAATTGAATTCCCCACAGTTTTTTTGCACTTTTTAAAAATTAATTTCGTGCACAAAAATAAATTATAATAAAAATTATTGATGCAGGCATAATTCTGAAGTAACACAGTTTATAAAAAAAATCGCTTATTTGAATTACATGCATATTCCCTATTTATCACATTAATTTTGCGATAATTTTCGTGGAGAAACCGACCCTAGGCACGTTTTAATCGAATCATCTGACATCAATAAATTCCCTCCTTGAAAAACTTCACTACAATAAAACCATCAAAGATCTGACCCAAAATTACGTGCCCTTAATTTAACAAGACCTTAGTGACTTTCTCATTCATTAACCCCTTCAAGGGCAAAGTTTTTGCCCACTTTTACACCAAGTTTCTAAAGAAATAGGAACAGCTGATTTTGCTGAGAAACTTTGTAATTTACTGCGGCAACTTGTCACGTTACCTCTTAGTGGACTTAGAACTTACTAGAACTTAGGAGACCCTCTGAATAAATCAGATGTGGTTGCAATGATAGTTGGTGAGGGTATGTTGGTATCTGAAGCTGTTGGGATTTGTAGTAGTAAAATTTGTTACCTGTGGTTCTGAGAACAGCGGGTTACTAAATATTCACTGCAAGTTTTACCTTAGACTGTCAATATTTTTCTCGTTATTTGTTTCAAGTTGTAAAAAAAAATAATCGTTAATTATTGATCAAATAGTACTTAAAAAAATATTATGACAGAAATATTATGCTGTAATAGCTATTGAGCGTAATATTCAAGAAGAGGGTTCAAATTCATTTCTTTTATCTCATTTTTCGGGTGAATTTATGTGGCCCACATGATTGCTATCTTATTTATGCCAGTAACTTGAGAACAAGCTTTATTTTTTTTGGTAATCGAAGGTTATTTGAAAAATTCTGGTTGATAACGTTTTGCGCTTTCTCATATCTATGCATAATCTTTTACTGTATACAGCATGCATCAGAAAGGTTATCAGTAATACATTTGGGTCGAGTTGATTTTGAAGTCTTGTATGGGACAGTTTATATTTCTTTCAGGATTACGATGTTGGTGGCCTTGGATAAAGATGTACAGCTTGATGGACTGTACCACACCTTTAAATTTGTCAGTTAAATCACTGTTTTAGGGGCCGAAACCTTTACAGGAACAGAAATAGAATGTAGATCAAGATGGAATCTGATATCGATTGTAAGACGAATACTCCAAACGTCTTGCCATTTCAGCAGTCAAGTGTTGGATATTCTCTGAATTGCTCTGTTGTACAAATGTAGGTTTAGCAAAACTATTTTACTAATTATTTTGACTAATCAACAATAAATGTCGGAAGGCCCGGCTGTCTTTCGTGGATTTTTGACATTCGTTACGGGTCATCGAAGCCAGAAAGTCTAACAACCAGTCTTACCAAGGGGTATCGTATTACCCAGTAACTGGGTTGTGAGGGCAGATAGGCAGTCGCTCCATTTAAAACACTGCTATTCAGCTGCATCCGGATAGACTGGAAGCAATGATGATGAATAATATTCATAGTGATAGTTATGTACGTTGAGCAGACGAATATTTCGACCAAATGAAGCAATGGATTATGAATAGGATTTTGTGAGTAACTGTGTTACTCATTTAGTGCATGTAAATATCTGACAAAAAGTGCCAAGCGATTTTGAACCATGTGCAGTGCAACTATTATTGTCAACTTGTCTTAAAACTCTCTCTGCAATTAAAATGCCCTGGAAATCATAACGGCACGTGCCCAGTTGTCTTTAAAAAAAAAAAGACTACAATATCCAATACAGAGTTTCAATACTCCTATCTTTTACATTAAAGATCGTACCATTCCCATTGGTCTCATCTATTCATCTATACGTATATTATTATAATAAAATATAACTAAGTCAAAACTGTACATTGAATTGAAAACAGTCATTGCTACGAGGTGTGGGAACGAGTCTAATGTCGAAAATATAGTTTTTAGAATTTTTGTCCGTTTGTCTATTGGTTTGGATGTATATTCCGCGAAAACTGCTGAACGAATTTGGCTGAAATCTAGCATACAGATAGTTTATAACCTGGATTAATATTGAGGGTACTTTTAATCCTGGTAGTACGTCCCCGTTGGATATTTCCCGATATCCACGCGGGCAAAGCCGCAGGCAAAAGCTAGTAACAAATATCATTTAAATTAAAGACCATATTCTCATGCCAGAAAGCCTCGTTTAAATCGAGATGGCGGTATGCTCATTAGTAATGTGCATATCCATGATATTTTGAAATTCCGGCTGGAATTCTCTTTGCACGGCACGAATACCGTCTGTCGACCGCAACGGTTTGCTAAAGCAGATGTTCAGAGAACAGTGTCAAAGTGACGACTTGTTTTATACTTTTTGTCTTGTGAAACTCTTGAGAGGATTAAAATAAATAATTAAACCAAGTTTATAGTGTTATTTTTGTAATGACATCATCGTTATTTAAATCATTCTTATCAGAATGATTTATGAGAATGATGTTGCCCAATGAATTCAATGCCAATTCCATCTATCTGAGGGGTAGTCGAAATAACGAAAGCAATAGAAGTTAAGTAACGACAGCCTAGAAAACAATATTCATCTTCTAAATAGACTAAGCGATCATAAAAAACCGTTCCAGTATATGTACAAAGTTTACGTCCTATCAGAGGAATTAGGAAAATCCATTGATAAGGCGAAATGCGTTCCGAAGAAGATATTTTGACGCGAATAATCAAAAATTACGTTTCATGATTACAAAAATTGAAAATTTTCTTTAGTAAATTATGAGAGCCAAACTACGATATATATGATATATACGAATACGAAAGACAAGGGGATTATGGGTTTATTTTAATGTAGCAGAGCCTAACGCATATTAAAAAAAAAAAAAAAAATCTACAGGGTTACTGGTAATTCGACGTATTCCTTGCAGGACGTCATAGTAAGGTTAAAATGCAACAAATTAAGCCATTAAATATTCTACCGAAATTCAGTACTTTTTGAGTTACTTAGCATTTTAGTTTTTTTTTTAATGAAAAAACCAATTTAATAATGATTTACGGCGCGAATATACTGGAATTTAATTTATTATCATAGCGGATGCCATAGCAGAACTTTGTTAATAATTAAAAATCCCAAAATGCCTAAAACTTTGGCAAAAATCACTAATTACACTTAATAATTATACTTTATTTTTTGTAATTCCTGTCATACTTCATAAAAAAGTACTGAATTTCGGTAGAATATTTGGCGGCTTAATATGTTGCATTTTAATCCTATTATGACGTCCTGCAAGGAATACTTCGAATTACCAGTAACCCTGTAAATGCTCTGTTTGGTCATACCCGTTACCACTGATACCATTTCCTCTTAAACAAACTGATTACGTCAATTCGCCGTGAGCTATCTCATACAACTGTCAACGAACAACAGTTATGATTCAATTGCCAAGAAAGAAAATCTGTTATGATTTGAATATACGTGCAATTTAAGTTTTAAGTTGGTAGTCAATTTGCTTAACAATTAATTTGCCTGACTAAACGAGAAGATTCTGTATATCCTTTTAACTCCACCTCTTCGTCGCTTATAACACTCACAGTAAGAAAATCAGTGACCTGATTCTTACAAAGTTCAGCTACCAAGTATCCAATCCTACAATCAGTTTCTCAGCACACTGTAGCGAGAACTACCGCAGTGTAATGTAGGAAAAAAACTATAAGATAAGCCTCTTATCGGCTCAACGACGATATTAGGAAGGTCACAAAATCAAATCGCCTGCAGAAGCGGTAAAATTATCCCTTTGGCGTAACGAGGCAGTAGTGAGCTGGCGAAATGCCAGACACTATCAGCCAGAGCTTTGCATGCAACGATTAGAATAATGTACTAGTTTCAAGTAAAATATTCTGGAGTTACCTATCTTAGAATGAGTTTGGTGGAAGATCGATTGGCATTAATGGGTTTAGGAATTATTGGCGTAGATTTTTGTAGGAGTGATGTTTTTGTTTTGCATTAATGTTAATCGGTTAATTTTATTAGCTACTGTACATGGGAGAAAAGACTTTTATGCCTGTATGGTGAGAAGGGTCATATCCCTATCAAATCAATCAACTCAGCCTATCGCAGTTAACTTTTGGACATAGGCCTTTCCCAGGCTGCGCCACAACACCCTGTCCTCCGTCGGTCCATCTAGCTGGGGGGTATCCCACAGTACGCTTGCCGATACGCGGTCTCCACTCCAGGACTCGTCTGCGCCACCAGCTATCGGTTCTTTGACAAACATGGCCAGCCCTCTGCCACTTCAGTTTGCTTACTCCGGTTTTTTTTTCCGGATAATTTAATTCCTTATTTTATCATTCAAAGAAACTCCAAGAATAGCTCGCTCTATAGTACGTCATATCATGTCCCTGCCATCCTGAATAATGTGTACTGATAAAAACTCATGCTTTGGAAAATGGTCCAGAGTTTCCCAATTACGAAATTGCTATGAAAATGAAAATTTTACTTATAGTGTTCATCTATACTAAAATAAAAGAGTAACGAATAATGTTTGTTTGTCTGGATGAATGTGCCGGATTGGTGCAAAAAGGCTGAACTGATTTGGATGACATTTGGCACTTAGATAGTTTATAACCCGGATTGATACATCGGGTACTTTTAATCCCAATAGTACGTCCCCTCGGATATTTTCCGATATTCACACGTAACCCGCGTGAATACCATAGTTAATATAATCGTTTTATTACAAGCGATTGCATCCTGAAATAAGATATCGCCCCTTTAATCAAAAAACCGAAATAAGTCAAAATTTCTATTTTGTGGAAAAACGCATTAAAAGTTTAACATTGTCTACCTCAATGGCTTCAATTTATCACAAAAAAATAAAGAAATCTCTGTCATTTTTTAAATTAATTCACTTTATAGTAAAAACTTGAAATATGTAATTTTTGAGTTATTTCGTTTTTTGATTAAAGGGGCGATATATCTTTTTTCAGAATTTTATGTTACTGTTTTTATTGGTCGGGTCATAACGCCTTAAATTCTTGATCTAACACAGGAACAGGCTAATGTGGTGATTGAAAACGATATTATCTATTGTTATGGAGTTAATAGAGTCTAGGGACTCCATAACACTAGAGAATATTGTTTTTGATTTCTTGCATAAAGCATTGTATGTGAGAGCAAGAAACGCCATATCTGCATTTAGAAACATTCTATAAATGATTTATATACATAATGTTTCGACTAGGTCACTTTGTGGCGATGCTTGACAGCATGCTTAACGTTGCGTCAAACCTCGCCAAGCGTGCTTGAGACGCACGTAAATGTTTGTCAAGCAATTTTGACCGTCTAGGCCCTGAACGGCTTGATAAGCATGCTTGGCGAGGCTTGACGCAACGTCCAGCATGCTTGTCAAGCATCCGCATTTATTTTCAGTTTAGTCGCCATAGAGTGACCCAGTCTTGAACTTACGCTAAAACAGAAACATTCTAAATATAGATATGGCGTTTCTTGCTCTCACACACAAAAAATTGCTGTTTGCAAGAAAACAAAAACGATATTCTCTAGTGTTATGGAGTCCCTAGACTCTAGGAACTCCACAACACTAGATAATATCGTTTACAAGCACGACATTATTCTGTTTCTGTGTTAGATCAAGAATTTAAGGCGTATGTTACTTACTGATGATTTGTTACGATAATATCGATAAGATATTATTTTTACCCGACTGCGGCGAAGCGGAAAGGAGGGTAATGTATTTGACCTGTATGTATGTATGTCCGTTTCTTTGTTCCCTCGTAACTCCTAAACGAAAGAACGGATTTGGATAAATTGTACGTCTTTAGATTTGTCTTGATAGCGCGAGTGTCACTGGCTACTTGAAAATTAAAAACAAAGTCAAATGGCGGCTTTAGGGCACCATATTGTCCACAATATGGTGCCCTAAAGCCGCCATTTGACTCAAATTTTTTTTTTTACCGTTGAGTGGGATATCAAAATGAAGGGTTTTAAAAGGTGATTACAAAATATATACAACTTATATGGTTAAAAGTAATTCGAAGAGACAAATCGTAAAAAATCTTTTAAATAACGCTCACGACCAAAACTCCTTGCAAGAAATAAATCATCTGTGAAATCTTTCACATTTGTAAACTAAAAAGATGGAAATAAAAAAAGTAATAAAAAAAATAAAAAACCCAGCTGCCGCAAAACTGAAAAGTTAAAAACAAGCCCATTTTATATTAAGTAAAAGTTGGAAGCAGGCGGGACCTTATTCCATTTTTATATTTTCAAACTCAAATGGGTCCCGCCTGCTTCCAACTTTTACTTAATATAAAATGGGTTTGTTTTTAACTTTACAGTTTTACCGCAGCCGGGTCTTTTAGTTTTTTTTAATTACTTTTTATTTTCTATGAGTATTTGATGGCACTTTTTTAATGTTTTTGTGAATATTAACATGGAGTTCGTTTATGGACTTTGAGTCATGGCTTAACTATCAGTTCCTATACCCAATGACAATTGAAGTTTTCTTGTCTATCTTTTTCTTAATCACTGTTAAGGTGACGACCAATTTGAGGATTATCATTGCCAAAAATGATGGCTAAAAGCCAATATTTTTACCGATTTCTAAAGAATAAGGCCGTTTGAGCACCGCCACGACGATCCAGACCCAGCCGCAAAGTACATATGCTTAATGTTCCTAGGCGTTGAATTAAATTGTTTTCTAATAATGTATACTGCAAATCCATTACTGTTTATAAAAAAATACCTGATGGCTTCAAAACTCTCAGCCTCAGAACATTTTAATGTAAATTATTTAACTTTCTTTTAAACAAATATTATTACTCGACTGAAGATTTTATGAATGACAAATTTACCTAATCATTTGACATTATTGCCTATAAATCATATTTTATCGCCTTGACTTAATTGCATTTTGACTTTTTTTCAATTTATTTGTAATTCTAATTCTTAATTTTAATGTAATGATAACCTATATTTTTACAAACCATATTTGTACGCCGCAAACGGCAGAATATTATGATCTCAATACATAATTCATATAACAACTTTGTACAATATTCTGACAAATAAATGCATTCTATTCTATTCACGTCTACGGGATATCAACGAGAACGAGATGATGGCGCCGAAGTAGTGGTATAAATATTTACTAAGGCCGCGTGTCCACCGCACGCCGTCACCGGGACGTCACGTTCGATTCGAATAATCTCGTTTCTCGTTGACGTTCTGCGGTGGACAAACAGTGTTAATCGACGGTATCCTTGAAGAGCGGTGACCGCCACTAACGGTCGCAGTGACGACTGTCATGAAAACGATGGCGGTGACAAAGATTTTAATCGTTAGATTCGCCCTACCGCCTCAAAAGGTAGTCTCGTTTCTGTTTCGTTTGTCAACTTCACTTGATTGTCACGGAAACGCTGTGTCATAATGTGTGAGCTCACTCTGTTCACTCTTTTCAGTATGTACAGGTTTTCTCGTAACTAAGTACAGTGAGGGCAAATCCAGCGATTTAAATCTTTGGTCAGCGAGGTTTGATTTAATGTCAAATACTGGTCAAAATGACGACGGAACCGCTTTCCTTTGTTTTCTGGGTGGGAAATCCTCAAATAACTTCTCCCGCTCTGGCGGAGCGGGAGGACGTGTCAGACTTCTACTGACTAAAACTCACCCCGTGTTTTTCAGTTGCCTGTGCCAGGGCCACGGTAACTCTCAAACAACCCGCGACCCTGGTTCCTAGGAAACCAAAGCGTTAGGCCCACTTGCACAAGAAATCACTAAATGAGTTTAATGCTAATCATTATTTAAAACATCATTGACAGAAATGTCAATTGTTTGACGATTACAGAGACAGCACGATGTTTTAAATTCGTTTAGCGATAAACGTGTTTATTGGTTTGTGGCTATACTTTTCCAGTATAAGCTGACCTCTCATTGTATCGAAATCCTATACAATGCGAGATTAGTTTATATTGGAATTGTATAGCTTGATATGTAGCCGTGTGTACAAGCAGGCCTAAATCTTGTTGTGTCTCATACTAAGCTTTTAATTTTTGACAACGCTGTATTGTCCTTAAAAAAAACTGGCCAAGTGCGAGGCGGACTCGCACACGAGGGGTTCTGTACCACCGTAAAATATTTGACACTACACATATTTAAGAAAAATACTTCAGTTTAAAAAGACATGTTTCTTGTATGGGTACCTCCTTTAATTTTTAACTTTATATTAATTTTATTATTTGTTGTTATAGCAGCAATAGAAATACACAATCTGCGATTTAAACTGTCTACCTGTTACGGTTACGGACAGCGGAGGCTTAGTAATAGGGTTCCGTTTGGCACCCTTCGGGTACGGAACCCTAAAAATTACCCAATTTACTTACTATTATTTTCTTCCACAGCAACTGAATGCACTAAACAAGGGAGAAGAAGACGAAGATACTATAAGTGTAGCTGAGATGAGGTCACTTGAAGGATACGACGACAGTCTTAAGGAAGTAGCTGACTACCAGTTCTACATAGCTTACGACTTCTATGCCAAGAACAACTCGCACTTCCATAGGTCACCTTACTACGGATATTACCAGGGTGAGTTTATATATTGAAATCTATCTCTACTATAACAATTATGTACCAATGAACATATGTAAAGATCTGCGTTACTCGATCATGCATAAATGGCTTAACGGATTAGAATGGATTACCTTCTGAAACAATTTGACAGTTATCGCAAACAATAGTATTGTGGTAACTGACAAATTCCTTACTAAGATTTTTTTAGGGTTCCGTACCTCAAAAGGCATAAACTGAAGCCTTATAGGATCACTCGTGTGTCTGTCTGTCTGTCTATCACAGCCAATTTGCTCCGAATCTTATGGACCGATTTAGGGACGGTTTTTTAATCCGTAGTTAACACAACCAATGGTCAAACATAATAACTAGAATTTTGGGTAAATGTGAAAGGCTAAACAGGAATGGACGTATTCATGTTTACTCATTCAAGTTAAAAAATAGTAATTAATGGCATTTTGGCAAACACATTTAGCCAAAATTCAACTATTAGGTACTATGTTTAACCATTGGTTAACGACAGAAAAGCGGCCCTAAGTTGAAATTTGGTACATGTGTGGATTTTTGTGACTCGAACACGGACGTGTAACGTAAATAAATGAATTTTTAATATGGGGTCAATTTTGGGTGACAAATAAGAAAAAATAAAGTTTTGGAAACTTTACCGTGTGACATACTGAAAGGGCTTACTGTGAGGGTCTAAAATATTTTTTTATATAATTTTAAAATAAATTGTTTTAAAGTTATTTAAGAAGATTGACGAAAATTGACCATTCCACCCCCGTATCTCCGAAACTTCTGAGCCTAAAATTCTGAAAAAAATAAATACAGAAAATAGTTATAGATTACAGGAAAACCTAGAAGAAATCTATGGTCTTAAATAACATGGCTAATCTCTCAATATTGTGCGTATAAACTTACATTTGCAGCTGGAATATATGGGAGAACATGTATTTTAACAACAATGTTAAGTTTCATACCAACTACGGAACCTTCATTATGCGTGGTCCGACACGCACTTGGCCAGTTTTTTTTTTATTTGATTGCCGATTCCTTGATAAAGTAGTAGTAGTAGATTGACGACAATAATGGTTTCAGAGGTAAAATTAGAGCGTCGAATACGCCAAAAGTCAGTTTAATAAAGAAAGGTAAATAAATCTGGCTGCAGTATTAATAAAAATACGTTTGAAAAATATTCAACTCAAAATATTCAGGCGTACTTCGTCGTAGCCGTATCGAAAGATACTTAAAAGTGAATCAATCATGTTGCTAGGTGCTTAGCGTTTTGATGTATTAGCCTGCTAGTCTTTAAGATCGATAGTAGAGTACACTAAATATATTATTTATAAGACAGGCAATGAGCCACAAAATTACTACTAAAATTAAAATGAACCTTAGCGCTCTTACCAAGACGTGATTGATGTAATTATGAAATGAGAAAGTCCCAATTAAAGGAATAATGATCCTCTAGTAATTTTGCAATTCATCAAATAAATGGTTTTTCTAATTAAAACATTCATTGAACCTCGTCGCCCGAGGTTAATTACGTTATTTTGTGCACGAACTGAGAAAAGAAAATTGAAGAGTTAATTTTGTTTTGGACGTATGCACATGATTTTTATTGAGTGGGTTATTTTGTAGAGCTATGATTACAGACATATAAAACTAAATATTTTTATAAAAGACGAAAGCTTCATATAATACAAGTTTTAGCAATAGGTAAGATAGAAAATTTTATTTGCATTTTTTATAATGTTTTATGTTTTTCTTTCACAGTCCCCGCAAAGCAAAATCGTCTTTACACACCTCAGCTGAACCATATCAGTATGAAGCTACCTTCAAGTCCTCTCCTCACTAACAGACCTTCGATGGACAACTTCTGCAATTCTTCCAGTATCGATGAATCCTGCGCCGAAACATACTGTGAATGTTCCCACGTCCTGGCAGTGAAACTCAACTCAGTAGTAGAACTGATCATCGTTGATGAAGGAGTCACCTTCGATGCAAACCATCCTTTCCATCTGCACGGTCATAGCTTCAGAGTAGTTGGTCTTAGAAGACTCGCTAAAGACACCACTATAGACGAAATCAAGGCGTATGACAAAGCAGGTCTGCTTAAAAGGAATCTAAAGAACGCACCTATCAAAGATACTGTAACTGTTCCTGATGGTGGGTACACAGTCATCAGATTCAAGGCAGATAATCCTGGATATTGGCTTTTCCATTGTCATATCGAGTTCCATGTAGAAATTGGAATGGCGTTAGTTTTCAAAGTCGGAGAACATAAAGATATGGCCCCAATACCCAGAGATTTCCCTTCATGTGGTAGCTATTTACCCGATAATATGTTGGAACATGCGACTACAGAGAAAGCCAGGAGTGAAGATGATGTGATTTCTATATCACATTGGTGGCCTGTGGTCTTTGTGAACAACAGTACATCATCAAGTACTAACATATATGCTTCAGGAATGGCAATTGTATTTAGTATATTGTTGTTAGCATTGAATTTGAAATCATAGTTTATATTTTAGAATTTTAATCCTAGATTGTTGATGTCAATAGTCATACTGCAATTTCTTGCGAATATTGTATGTGGCTCACTATTGTTATTTGTACTTACTTCAATTTTATTTATTTATTTTTAAGTGTTAGTTTGTATAAGATTTTCTTTGACACGAAAACGAAATAGCTGTTAATTTAATTATTAATTTTAATACGAATGTTGAAAAGAAAGCAAATTAAATGGCTTTAACGTGTTTTTCAAATAAATTACTAATCGTGAGGTGTATAGTTTTAGCGGCAATATTAGTGATTAGTAGGTTAGCTACATTATCTATGCCGTCGTTTCTGTCTTGCCTTGTTCAAAACGAAGTTTATATCTAAGACTTTATTAAAAAAAATATCAGAGCAAGAAGATTGGGTAAAATAATTATTGTTCTTTCATCTTTGCCCTCAAAAACATATACATATATTCCAACGAATTTTATTTAGGTTCTTCCTAGTGTACTATTAAAATTCTCCAATTTTAGACTTTTGCACATACAAGGTCTTCCTCATTGTATAACATTATAAATTAATTATGTTCCTTGAAATGTCAAGTTGTCTGTGTTATCTCTACGCTATAAGCTGTTTCTGTATATTGAATAGTACTTACTTATGTTTCATCATTATAATCGTCTGCTTCATTGCAAATATTAATACTTACAACAGGAGATTATTATTTAAGTCTGTGATTGGTTAAAAACGAATCGACCAAAAAAGTAGTATTGAACATTTTGAAAAAATGTTTCTAAGATTTGTTAGACGTCGTTGATGATATGTGATATTATTTAGTTTCATAATGTTAATGTAATATAGATTTAAGTATTTTATAATAATGGAAAATTCAGTACACTTACCAAGAGCATAATTATTGTTGTTTTATTTCTAGCAAATTATCTCCTTTACTGCTGTTCCTTGCTTGTATCTAATGCATCCGTAGATAATTATGGCATACCATAATATGCAATGTGTTTACACAACAAAAACAGGCTTACTTTGCTTACAAATTATCATGAATTATCATCATGATCTGCCTAGGCTTTTTAACAGACTTCCAAAGGTTCTGAATTTAGATGTTTATATATATTTTTTTATGTATGTTCGGGCATAACTCCGTCTTATATAAACGGATTTGCAAAATTCTTCGTTTGATTGAAAGAATATACTTTCGAGGTGGTCACATTGCACACCAAGTCAGAATCTGATGAGGAGATCCCATGGAAATCTAGAGAAACCCTGAAATTTTATAGGCACACCTATAGCGATTTGGGTATTTTTTATAGTAACACGTGTATTTGCTCTTGGAAAGTACCATTTGGTGAAGTGGAACTGATGACGAAGACCACAGATGACCATCGGAACTACTCAATTATACCTATTTCACAGGTTGCGACTCGATTACTTTAATATGGTTGCTAAGCAGTTTATGCTTGTCACAATGCATATAGTAATGGTGACTTCACCATCAGCTCCAGTTCTCCTGGTTCTTACAAGGAGAATTCCTCAACAATTAACGTCCCTGCATCGGGAAAATCAATATTTTTAACCGACTTCAAAAAAGGAGGAGGTTTTGTACAAGATGATGAACAGTTGGCTATTGTAACTTAGATAAATTACAAGTGGGTCAGTTTGTAATAAAAGTGAAAAATAAAATCTATAATATAAAAAAACCGTCTTCCGAAAAACACTACAAAGTGAAAATAACTTTAATTTCGGAAGTCGGTGGCAAAAAACTCAAATACAGATCCCAAGACACGGACTTCCGAAATTAAAGTTATTTTTCACTTTGTAGTGTTTATTTTTGGAAGTCAGTTGTTGTTTTTTTTGGGGTCGGCTTGCAGGCTAACCGGATGCAGCTGAAATCCAGTATTCTGCATGAAGTGACTGCCTATCTGTCCTCCAGAACCCAGTAACTGGGTGATTCGTTACCGCGTGGTTTATCATTATTAGTTTTCAGTAATAGGTATACAATCATCAGAATCATCATAATCACACCTACCTACATACCTACAAAAATTAATATTGTGACCTGTGACAACTTCAATTTTAATATATTATGAAATTCGCACATAAACTAGATCTCAACCATCAATCAAAACTTTATTAACATGTGCAAAGTTAATAAACATCAATATAATGCTAATTTAATTTTGTTTGGAATACTCGTATAAAACAAATATGTTGTACCAATGACAAAAGAAATATTTAGGAAAACAATACCGTAATAATATGTATCGTTGTTGGATGAACAAACTTAAGTTCCTCTTACTTTATTGTATACAGATACTTAGTTTCGTCAATGTCTCTGATATTATGATGATAGATTTTATCATTATTAGGTATACGAGCTGCAAAAATACTTAATAATAATTTTAGTCTCTAAACATTAAATTTTTATGCAACAAAGGCAGAGAAAACATTTTACGAAAGTCCACTTTAAAATGGATTAAAATTTGCACAGGAAATCACAAAGATCATCTCGCTATGAATAATTATTACGATATTGATAAATCAGTAAAATATTTACCACTACTAAACATTAAATTAGTAGGCAAGCTAATAATGAGATATATAATATTAAATATCTAATTAATGACATTAAGTCAGCCTCAATATGTGTCCGTATTAACAGATTGGAGCAAACTTCCGAGGTGAGGGCACAAAATAGGTAGGTAACAGAAGGTAAACTTCATACATTGAGCGGACTCAGGATCACGTACTCCTAAAGGTGAGTACAGACAGTGCGAGGCAGGCGCCACGAATGCATTTTCTTGCCGCGGTCCCACGGCCCGCTTTCTTACAGGCCAGAGCGCGCCAGGTTAGGCCTATTTGCCGTGGGAACAGTCGGCCTGCGGTGGCCTGTTGTCGCCCGTCCGATCGAATGTATGGGATGATCCGAGGGAAGGCCTCAACGGGCCGTGGGACCGCGGCATCAGATGCCTCATAAAAAAAATCGTTTGCAGTGCATGCCTCGCACTGTCTGTTCTCATTTTGACGCATACGTACAGAGCGCGGTGATCTCAAACGAATGCACGGGTGCGCTTGCACTTGCTATACGTGACGCGTGTCTATGGTCTGTTCCAAAAGTATCTGATTAAAATGTGAACAAATGAATCCAAAAACGTGCCTGTGGATGACAATTTGTAATGCCTCTTACAAATTGAGTGCTTTGATTTGGTTATATGGATATTGTGTACACTTTAACACGAAATTCAAATTTTAATTCATGACAATTTAGGTTAATTTTATAACTTTCATTTTCATCGATGATTTTTCAATTACAATTTAATAATGTTATTCAAACAATAATTGATGGGAAACGTGGTGAGATATTTAAAGTACTTAGTATTTACAAACCTTCTAAATACAGATGAATGTGTTACTAAATACTAGTCAGTGATTGCGTAAGAATTTATTCTGAACTGGGTTGGTTTACATTTTCACAGGATACTTTTGAAATAAACATTTGACTTGTATAGATAAGCCATTCTAAAAATGAACGCCCCTCCACAGCGGTTACGCTCACTTGCAAATAAGGTGTATAGACGCATTACACATAATTGGTCTTTGTTATTGGTTGCTCAGTCACCGGCGAGACATGAAAGTGGGGACCACTCGTCGATTTCACCACAAAAGTACGGTCAACAACATGTCAATGAAAAAGCATCGTCGTCGTAGTAACTATTTGTTTCAAATTACTAAAAATCACAATTTTTTTTTTAAAGCAAACGGTGCTTACCCAACTTGCCCAAACGCCAAACAGCCAGATTTGTCAGCCTACTAGTCTATAAATGAAACGAACGCGTGACAGAACGAACGTGTCGTTCCATACAAAGCGCACGCTCTCCGCCGTACGATGCTAGTACCTGGACTGATCGCACGATTAGTCGATCTCTAAGTGCGGCGAGGAGTCCATGTTTACAGTTAGGGCGCGTTCCCACTATGTCGTGACGACAGATTATCATGTCGTTTAAAGCGTCGTGGCTTGTGTATTTAAATGGAGGTGTTGACATATAGGTTGACACGATTAACTGTCCACGACTGTTTTTCTGGTGACGACAGATTGTCATGACAGCGGAAACGGCTAGCACGACAGTCGTAAAACGATAAAAAAAATTCGACTAAATCGTGACGGCAAATCATGTTTCGTTGTTGGGACTATCGATCTTGGAGTTGTAGCTTGCTACTGATGTGCAAACGATAAAGAGACTGCCGTAAAACGATAAAATGTCGTCGCGATCCAATGGGAACAGTTACATACGACAGTCGCTAAAAGATAAAAAAAATTGACGACAAACAGTCGTTATAATTGGGACAGCTAGAGACGATAGTCGTCCGACGATAAATTAATCGTCACGACATAGTGGGAACGCGCCCTAAAGTCGCCGCACGCACACAAGTAAAGTGTTGCAATAAGTATTTCTTCTCACACATTGACATGATCACGTTTTCTGGAAGGGCGTTCATTTTTAGAATGGTTTCTCTATACGGCGATCTCAAACGAATGACAGATGCGACTGTTGCTAGGGCACAAACACTCGCAACAGACGTCGTAAATAACAGAACAGCCGGTCTATTCTGTAAAAATCTCGCCGTGAAAAGTTAGGTGAAGTGAGCTATCATTCCACCTGATGCTAGAGATTGACACTATTGACTGCTCAGGTCACCTAAGTTTTCACAGTGATTTTTTTTACAGAATAGATCGGCAGTACAACTGTTTTGACCCTCGGCAATCATCGTATTTACGAATACAAACGAATGCTAATATCCATGTCCATCAATTATTAGATTTATCGTGTATAATAATTTGAATTCAGAACTAAGTACAGTAGAATCTCACTAATCCGGTACTATTAAAAACCAGAGGGTGCCGGATTATTGGAATGTTCGGATTACTGGATTATAGAGAAAAAATCATAATAAATAAAATAAGACATTTCATTAAGAGAAAATATAATGTATGTATGTACAGACGCCAGCAGGTCAACCTACCCGAAATTGTCAGATTTTCCCAATCAACCTTGAACCTAATGCCTTAGCAATAAAGTCGAAAATCAGATTGTAGTAGCTTGATGTGCTGGCGTCTGTACATAATATTTGTGTTCTTGTTTGTCAACTATTGAGGTTAGACGTGATAAGTTTTGAGGTTAGACTGCTAGACGACGACGTGGCGACGGAGCGCATAGGCGTAGAGGGGCGAAGGAGGCGCGGGCGGAGAGTGCCGGATTATTGGACGTATCGGTCTATTGAAGTGCCGGATAAGTGAGATCCTACTGTACTTTATTGTTATTTAGTGTTGATTGGAACAACAATAAAGTATTTCGTTCTGAATTCAACACAGGCGTGTCTTTTTACCGCTAAAAGGAGTCGTTTCTCTCAAACTCCTGCTTTTCTGGGTACATCTGTTCCTGTAACTGATCGGCTTGAGCTCCTAGGCATGGAATTAACATCTGGTCTAAACTTTGGCGCCACTATCTAGTAGGTACAAAGCCCAAACTGCGGCCAAGAAACTGGGCATCCTAAATAGGGTGAAGCGATACTTTACGCCTGGACAGCTTTTAACTCTTTACAAAGCGCAAGTCCGATCCTGCATGGAGTATTGCAGCCACCTTTGGGACGGATCAGCAAAGTACCAACTAGCCGCGCTTGACTCGGTGGAACGCAGAGCTAAGAGGCTCATTGGCAACGTAAAACTGGTGGATGCCAAGCTTCATAGCTTGGCTCATCGCCGCAAGGTGGCCTGCTTGTCAGTCTTCTACAGATTGTACTTCGGAGAGTGTGCTCAAGAACTCCACGACCTCATTCCGCCGGCCCCCTTCTACCAGCGGAAATCTAGACGCACTGCCAGTTACCATCCCTCCTAGTTGCTATTCCACTACTTCGCACTAAGCGCTTCCAAGTATTTTATAATGCGCACAGCAAAAGAGTGGAACCACTACCTGTGTCTGTGTTTCCGAGCGCATACAACCCTAATCTCTTCAAAGTGAGAGTGAACAGGCTTCTTCTGGGTAAGCTCACTCCATCGTCGACTCTGTCTCTGTCACCTCCAACCTAGACTAGAGTCAAGAGCAAACCCAT
Source organism: Dicycla oo (assembly GCA_948252095.1). Classification (NCBI taxonomy): domain Eukaryota; kingdom Metazoa; phylum Arthropoda; class Insecta; order Lepidoptera; family Noctuidae; genus Dicycla; species Dicycla oo. Next base: position 9,815,205 of record OX411733.1, on the reverse strand, counting down.
CTTAAATAAAAAAAAAAAAAATAAAAAAAAAATTATTATACACGATTTTTTTTTTCATCTTTTATTTTAGGGACTTTTATTCAAAGAACATGCCAGCCCCGTTGAGACATAAATAACCAATACAACTACACAATCAATATTAGTCTATACTATTTTAGAGCCTAAGTAACAGGATTTCACTGACGCGTGAACACTTTAAATAGGTTCATAGCAGCAGACGAAAGGGGATTTGCTAATATTATTAAAAAAATACCAACATCCATCATATTTAATTTAAATTCACGCACCAGTGATTCCCTGTAATTTTTATATTTATTACACTCTAATAATAAATGATGAACATCATCAAGTACACCACATACATCGCAATTAGGGGAATCAACTTTCTTCATTAAATATGCAAATTTCTTAGATGGATAGTGTCCTGAACGTAACCTATTTGCTATAGTTATAATATTTCTGCTTATTTTATAATTCATAAACCATGGTATTCGAGAAGGCTGACACTGTATCGTTCTAAACCAAATACCTTTCTCTTTACTTCTTTCATCAAAATACTCTTTAAATGAGTTTGTTATACACGATAAATCTAATATTTGATGGACATGGAAATTAATATTCGTTTGTATTCGGAAATGCGATGATTGCCGAGGGACATTAAGAAAATAGTTGTACGTGAAGCGTCTCTGTTTGCGTGCGTTTTCGCTCGTAATATGGAGCCGACCTTCTGTACCTATTTATTTTGTGGTGTGAATATCAATAAATTGGTGTAGGTAGATTCACATTGTGAATCTGAAATGATGTCCATCCAAGGATTTATCTTGCGTGCAAATAATCTCGTTTGTGTTCAGTTAATATGAATGCGATTATGGGATTAATTTTGGTTAGTTATCTAAACTAATATTATAAAAAGAAAAGATTTAATTTTTTGTTTGTAATGGATACTTAAAAAAATACCGGTTTTAATTTCTTTTTTTTTGCATTTGATAGGTTATTTGACATCACGCTAGGACCCTTACGAGCTGAGCAAAAAGAAAAAAGTCAGAAAGAACGCTAAGCGAAAACGAAGTCATAGCGTGGGCAGGCGATGTGATGCGACGCGGTGGCTCGAGGGAACAAGAAATTTCGTCGCAGACTGAAGCTAGTTTAAAAAAAAAAAAATTAAAATAGTAATATGACCTGAATATTTTGGTGTGTTTTTTATACGGTTGTATACGGCATGAGTTTGAGCAATATTGCGATAGTAAGTAGTAGTAGGTAGTAGTTTGATATTTAAGCAAGCTTGTCTATAAGGAACCTATTCACTTGTACGCTTAATACCTACTTAAATTGCACTAGCAAAGAGTCTCGTTAGTAACATTTTAATGTTTTTATGGTTCCGTACCTCTAAAGGAAATAATAATAATAAAGGAGGGGGGGGGGGGATAGTTCTTCCATAGTTCATCCATAGTTCAAGTTACCCAATCCACTTTAGCCACCCAAACCCATAGCCCAATATGTTTTGTTTCCACGTACAACAATAGTCCTGTACCAACCGGGGGTCCCGAGAAATATCAATAAAATAATAATAATAAAAAGCAAAGCAGAGCAAAGCAAAGCAGAGCAAAAAAAAACAAAAAAAAAAAATGCTTTATTGAAAACAAAGTAAGTAGACAGTTACATAAGCACACTGCCTCCTGAACTAGGTTGTTAGCCTGTATCTCAGGAGATAAAATTGAACCTTTATAGGATCAATTCGTTGTCCGTCTGTCTATCTGTCAAGACTCTTTTTTCTCAGGAACGCGTGGAGGTATGATGTTGAAATTGATATCAAATACGTAGGTCTACGGTCTCTTATAGCTCTAAAAAAATTCAAGCTTCTAGGTCAATGCAATAAAAAAAAATTATGCGACATATTTTAATACTATCAAATGAATCAAAACCGGGGGTACAAACACAAGTACTTCCCGTTGACCGAGAATCATGACATTTGGCAAGACGCGAGGTCTCCCAGCACAAGTAAAGAAAAATAAACAAATACTATTTTTGCGATTACAAATTTACATTTGCAGTTGGAGAATAGACCGTGACGTATATCGATGTATGGGAGAACGTGTTTTTAGTTACATGTTAAGTTGCTTGTTCTTGGGTGAAATTCATCCCAACCACGGAATAGAAAACACAAGTGGAAGTCCCACGCAGCTATCTGGCGCGTGTCACAAGTCTGGGAAAAAATATGTAAAATAATAACGACCTTTGTCAGTTGAGTCTAATTTTGTAGAAAAACAAATTCAACTTTGACGAAAAGCATATTTGTTGATCATACAAAATTAACTTATTACAACTGACGGAGGTTGTTATTATTTTACGTTTTTTCCGCATAATTGTGACACATGCCGCCGCACAGCTGCGTGGACACTTGTTTTTCTATTCCATGATCCCAACGCTTCATTGTGCGTGGTTCGACACGCACTTGAATGGTTTTTTATTTTTATTAGTGCGTAAATTTTTCTCTTCAGATTTTTTGCCAAAATGCTTTATTCTAGATAAGTACCTACGTGCCTATATACGTATTATGTGTATCTAACATTAATACTATTACGTTACAAACTTCATAGTAATACAATAAATAAGGCTTTTCTAAGAAAATGCTTGTACATAAATATGTCAATTCAATGAATTTATCTCAAAGGGATTATAAATTAGTACTTATGTCCCTTCGCGTCCATTTTCAATAACGTGTTCTCAGATTCATTAGTACCTAAATGTTTTGCTGAAATTACTTAAGACCTTAATTCTCTCAAAACCGTAATTATTTTCTCAGAGAACAAGCTTAATTTCTGCAAAAGGTTAAGGCTTTTTGATCTTTGGAAGACAGGGTCAGATGAGAAAATTAAATCGTAATATTCATTCTCATCGCTGTCGACGGAAAAGCGCCCATAAGACTAGCAGCATTACCAATTGTCTTTGTATTTATTTATTTTTTCTAAAGATCCTATTTACGGTTTCAATTCCCAAAAAAAAAAAAAAAAACTGAAAAAGTGCGTGAAAACAGATCACAGAAGAATCACATCTCCAAGGAACTTTCCCAATTAAGATAACAGGGTAGGGCCTAAATCAAGTCACAGAAAGAAAGGTTGGTCCAATAAATATAGTAGAGAGATGGGTGGTCTCTCCGGGTGGATGCGAGAAAAATGGGCCTATGTTGTCTGTTATCTGAGATCTTTGCTTGCGTATATTACGGCGCGTGGCTGCAGTTACACCGAATATTTTTTTTATGTTTTTTTTTTTAATGTGAATCATATTTGATTTTGTGTGATTTTCTACTTGTGTAAATAAATAAGTTGCCAGTTTATTGAAGTTAATGTTTAGAAGCCAAAAAGGATCCTGTGTAAGCAAGATTAAAATACTAAATAAGACGAAAAGTTTCGACGTAAAAAGAAAACTGTGGAGTCGTTGGGAGAAATTATTAAACGCAGCCTAAAATACCTAATACTATAATACTAAGCTGATGGTGGTTAAGAAGGCGAAAATCAAATGTTGTGAATGTTGTGATGATCAAATGTTGCGATGTGGGAGGGGACTATACACAGATCACAAAATGGCCGCACCACAGCCGCTGAGGAGTCTTCGTGCTCTGTGGACCTATTGGCTCAAATTTCATTAGTCGATAATTATTTTCGTTATCGACCGAGTGTCGATATACAGCATGCGGAGACTCCCTGCAGACGGTGTAACGACTAGTGAAAGTTATAAGTTGATAACGCCTTCGATACACCAATGAAATTCATCGGTCGGTAAAAAGCGTGCGCGGACTCACACCCAACGAAAATTACCAATAAAAAAGAGCCTTCAAAGCAATTGCCAACCATGCGGTGCAGATTCTCCGTAGGTACAACACAATCGTTCCCTATCGACTTATGAAAATGGGTCCCCGAATACGGGCATGCTCAACAGAAATCTCTCTCGCATGCTAGCCCTATCGACCAATGAAAATGAGCCTTTAGTCCTGCAGTAGAGTGCGATTAGCTAAGTTATATTGATGGAATTAATTCCTGAGGTCTAGAGCTTTTACTATGTTTGAAAGTGGAAAGTACTTGAAAGTGGCATTGAAGAGTGCTGACTAAACATCACCATCATCGTCAGCCTACAACAGTCCACTGCTGGACATAGGCATCTCCAATTGCACGCCATGCGGCTCTGTTTTCGACAACTCTCAACCAACTGCTAACAGTCATCCTGCGGAGATCGTCGCTCCGCCCAGACCAAGGGCATACTACCTTACGTTTGCCTATTTGTGGTCTCCACTCAAGAACATGTCTACCCCCACAGTCATCGGTTCTACGGCTAATATGGCCAGTTATCTAAACGTTACGAAAGTAAACATCAAAGTTACATTTCAGTGTGACTGCCGCCCTTACGTCCCACGTTTTCTTTAGGACTGGTAAATAGATATTAGCTTTGATAGAATTGAAAGATTTTGATTATTTGCCACCATTAGAAGCAGAGTGAGTGCGAGTAATTATTTACGCTAATATGTACCTACGCATAATGATGAAGATGTGAAGGGAGAATTACTGGGCGTGTTTGTGAATAATTTTATTGGAAGAGGCTTACGAGAAAAGTTTGAAATAGAACGTGTCAAAAATGTCTAAAAATAGCTGAGATGTTACATGATAAAATCCTGAACTCGTACAAGCGCAAGACAACCGACTTCCACACAACTTTTTAGCCACAAGTGATACAAAATAAACTTCTCAACTATATATTATAACTAAACTTCTCACAATCTCAAAGTCTCATCTAAGTACTATCGCGGATGATTGCGGTCGACTGTTTATCTAACAAGTTTGAACTGCGCAACGTGCGTATGAGCAGTCCAGCCCCGCTCACAAATAATTTTGGCAAATCACAGGGAATTCCCAAAACAATGTTAGGGAATTCCCTGAGCTTAAGTGGCGCGGCGTGAGCTGCGTAAAATAGTTACTTTATTACTCTTGCGACGATTTTATATGACAATAAACAAATTAACAACAGAACACATTTATGCAATAAAGTTAAATCTGTCTGCACCCGCCACTAGACGGTTTATTATTTTGTTCTATCATTCAAAAGTAAAAGGGGTTCGTTGAAACCAATTACTCAAAACAATCTTATTTAAGACAAGAAGCCCGAGTTTTAAATGTAGATGGCAAATACTTAAGCCATGTATTTATTTTGATAAAGCTCATGTAAGCGTAGTTAGTATGTCTAGTAGTTTTACCTCTTCGTTCGAGAGAGACTTCTTGTTTAGTTGAATAGGTATAGTTATTTATTTATATTATTTTGTTATTTATGTGTGTACAGTAAAATATATACAGATACTTCATATATGTAAGCATAGAGTACAAAGGTCCTGCTTAATTCTTAAGAATTTTCATCCAGCAGACCTACGAAAGGAGAAATGAAAAAGAAAATATGTAGACAATAGTGTGACAAGAGAAGAATATGATTTGTGACGTCTTAAACTAAAATTTAAATATACTTACACATATAATGCAAGAATTCACAAATACTTAAAATAAATATGCTAAAATATATAAACCTAAAACATCATCATCATCCGCCTAGTCTTTTCCCAACTATGTTGGGGTCGGCTTCCAGTCTAACCATATGTAGCTGAACACCAGTATTTTACATGGAGCGATTGCCTATCTGACCTCCACAACCCAGTAATACGTTACCTCTGACAACCCGTAGCGACTGTCAAAGATCCACGAATGACAGCCAACAGCCGAGACATGGAGGATTCTCTGTATGTTAAGGTATGTACCTATTCAAGGACCAACCCCGGCAAGCGTAGCTTAACCTAATGGATCGACCCGTGTGGCTGACATTACTACGCCATGAGCCTATATAAACTTAAACCTTAAACCTTAAACCTCTATACTAGCGGGCCCGGCGAACTATGTACAACCTTAGCAGCGCCACCTACTGGGTCCAATAGTGTTTACAAACCAACCAGACACCTATTGAAATATACACACAAAATTTCATCCAAATCGGTCGAATACAACTTATCGTTAGCTCTGAAGGTCTGCGCTTATATCTGCTCTTAGCTTTATACCTGCGAGCCATAAGCTCTATAATTTTAGCGTTATCCATGGTGCAAGGGTATATCTTACTTTGACACGACGGGTAGGGCATGCTGATCATACAAGTCAAGAACAGCAGCGCTAAAGCAATCCACCTTACCGTCGATGTCATACCTCGAGCCTTGCAGCGTGATGCCAGCGATCTCGGCTCAACCAGAAGGTACCCTCTGGTTGAGTCTAGATCGCTGGCATCACGCTGCAAGGCCTCCAGATCTGCTTTTGTAGTTACGGAGATATAAGAGCTGAAGCTTGCGCTTGGGAACCTGGAAATGATACGAAATAAATGAGGTCGTGGTAAGAAAAGTTAGCCGTAAGTTAACCATGGTAAGAAACATTATTAAAGAAGATGAAAAATCAGAAAAATATTGAGTTACAGAGAGAGGCAAAACTTGAAGATTGAAAGAAGACAAGAGTGAAGAGTGAGTGATTTTTAATCAAGCAAGTATTAAAGTCACCCATTAAAATAACGCGCTCATACATGGGACAAAGATCAGTGAGAGTGGAGTCAAGGAAAAATGTGAAGATTAGGACTATAGAGCACTGCAAGCAAAAATTTCGTGGGATGCACAGTAATTTCGAGAAACAAGTATTCAGCTGAATCCGAATACTGTGAAGGAGATGAACTGACCACCCTGTAGGGTAAATCAGCATGCAGGTACATAGCAACATTTCTCCTGTCGTTGCGGATCAAGATTAAGCCGGGGGAGTAAGTATTGAGTAGTGAGACCCTACTCAATACCAGAAGGTCAGAATAGTGATCAGGAGTACTCTGAGCAGTTTTGTGTGCTCTATGCAAATTCTTAGGGTCATTGGAGAAAAGAGATTTCATCATGTTAAGAAGTGGTATGGAAAAATCACTGTTCGCACTAACAAAACTAGCAAATAAAAATCACAATTAAGATAATATTCTTATTTGCGATATTAATATAATTAGATATGTAGTTATTAAATGCTTATGAAACACTTACTAATTTTTTTTATAACTCACAAATGATTTTTTGTTCATTCCGTTTATCAGAAAACCTCACCCTACCTTACATTAATTGATTAAAACTGATTCAAATACATCATTCTCCTGCCCTTGTCCCAATTTATTTGGGGTCGGCGCAACATGTCTTTTTCTTCCATACTTCTCTATTTGTCGTCATCTCGGTAGTCACTCCCTTTCTGGCCATATCATCTTTCACACAGTCCATCCATCGTTTCTTTGGTCTTCCCTTACTCGTATAGCCCTCTACGTTCATACTCAACACTTTCCTGACGACATTTTCCACATTCCTCCGCATCACATGCCCATACCATGACAACCGATGTCCTCCACACAACTTTTCAGTCACCGGTGTCACTTTCAGACTTCCTCTTACATACTCATTTCTTATTCTATCTATTCGCGTAATACCACACATCCCTCTTAGCATTCTCATCTCGGCTGCATGCAATTGCATTTCATTCATTATTTTTATGGCCCAACATTCTGATCCATACAAGACAGCAGGTCTAACCATTGTTTTATAAATCTTCCCCTTGAGTTTAAGGGGAATGCGGGAGTCGCAGATTGTTCCCGTGACCTGCCGCCATTTCATCCATCCAGTGTTAATTCTGTGCTTAACAGTCCCGTCTACTTCGCCATCGCTTTGCACAAGTGAACCAAGATACCGGAAGTCGGAGCAGACCGAGAGAAGAGCGCCATCAAGCGCTATGGCTCCAGCACTGGAGATACCGCCGAAATCGCAGAACATATACTCGGTCTTGGTTCTGCTGATTTTCAAGCCGACATTCTCCAGTTTCCGTTGCCATTTCTCCAATCTGCTCTGGATCTCACGTCCATCTTCACTGACAAGAACGATGTCGTCGGAAAATAGCATGCACCAGGGTGCCTCTTCCTGTATGTCCGCTGTCAGAGCGTCCATAATCAACCGGAAGATGTAAGGACTTAAAGCCGACCCCTGGTGCAAGCCTACGGCCACACTGAACTCGTCGGTGTTGCCAGCAGCCGACCGGACGTAGGTACAAGATTGACTGTACTGATTCAAATTAAAGTAATTATTTAATCATAATATATCTTTTATATATCAAAGAAATTTTGTGCATTTAATAGCTTACAATAAACTGTCATCATTTTCTGCAAAAACCACTTACTCTACATGTGATCCCAATACATTCTCGCTGGTATATCGACTCTCATAGCATTAAGAAAACCGGCCAAGTGAACCAAAGCCAAGTGAGCCAAGTGAACCGCACAATGAAGTGTTCCGTAGTTGGGATGAATTTATCCCAAGAACAAACTTAACATTGTAGTTGAAAAACATCTATACAAATAAATAAAATTGAAGTGTCTGTTTGTAATGTCAAAATAACAGCTTTTTACTAAATGCATATGAAAGTATATACGCTACTTATATAAAAAAAAGATTTTTATTATTTTTGTCCATCTGTCGGTCTGTCTGTCTGTCTGTTCCGGCTAATCTCCGAAACGGCTAGACTGATTTTGACGGAACTTGCACTGGCAGATAACTGATGTTATAAGGAGTAACTTAGGCTACTTCTATTTTAGCAAAATAATTGGGGTTCTGCGTAAAAAAATTAAACTCATGAAATTGTGTACAAAACCCGATTCAAAATGGAAAGTATTGACTACAACGCGGGCGAAGCTGAGGGCAATAGCTAGTCTTCCATATATTCCAACTGCAAATGTAAGTTTGTTTGTAATATTGAGAGATTTACCATGTTATTTTAACACCATATACTTCTTATAGGTTTTACTGTAATATATGTATAGGCATTGAACTATTTTCGGTATTTTTTTCAAAATTTTAGGCTCAATAGTTTTGGAGATAATGGTAAATTTTCGTCTCTGCAGAACACGGTCCAAATAACTTTAAAACAATTTATTTTAAAATGATGAAAATAAAATATTTGAGACCCTCACATTCTCCCTCTTAATTTCCCCCTTTCTTTTTCTTTTTTTCCTTCATTTTCCTTTTTGGCTCTCATTTGATATGTCACAAGGTATAGTTTGCAAAACTTTTTTTTTGTTCAATTTGCCCCCTAAAAGTGACCTTACGGAGGTCACCCAAAAATGACCGCCATATTCAAAATTAATTTACGTTACAAGTCCATGTAAGGGTCACAGAAATTCATATGTGTACCAAATTTTAACTTAATCGGTCCATTAGATTCGGGGCAAATTTGCTACGACAGACGGACAGACAGACACACGAGTGATCCTATAAGGGTTCCGTTTTTTTTCCTTTTGAGTTACGGAACCCTAAAAAATAAAACGAATCATGAATGAAGAACGCGCTATCGACATTTCAACTCACGCGCCCAATACAAATATGTTGCTTATAGTAGAAACACAGGTAGGTATTTAATATATTTGTTCGTATGTGTATAGGGAGCGGGGCTAGCTCTGCGTTCGGACGCCGGGTGCAAGGGATAATTAGCCTTAGGGGTGATACATTGGAAAAGTCCGTGATAGTACCTATCGATTCTTTTCTCTCATCCCTAACATATCATAAAAATGAACAAATAAAAACTTCCACCAACTTCTATAATTTCTTTCCCAACTTCAACGATAACAATGAAATATTTATTTAGAAAAATAACGCTAACAGTCCAAGTTTACAAGTTGTACTCACAAAAACAGATTGCCAAGAAAAGGGAGTAAACTTTAGTACTGCAAATATTTACTTGGAAAAGAAACGCTTTGAATGAAATATTTATGAAATGAAATAAAGTATAGAAGCTATTGAGCTTGTTATTTTGTCTGAGGGTTTCTTTAAAGTGTTTCTGTGTTAACTTTATAATAGTGAAACTTAACTTTGTAGTACCTAGAGCTATTTGTGAAGGAGCTCTACTACTAAGAGGGGCTTGTGGCTAAATAATAAAAGTCGCACGGGTCGATCAATCAGGTTAAGCGACGCTTGTTGTTACAATTTACAAAATTTCCCAAGAACCACTGAAATGTTCGTTTAATATAAGTTGCTTATTTTATTATTGAATAATTATTTTTTGCGTATGGAACTGGAGAGCCGTAACTTTACATCGCAAGAGCCGCAGGTTGCCGACCTCTGGGCTGAACAGATGATGAGAGCTCTTTATGAAGGACCTTGTCCGGGGAAGTTTTAGACATACAAACATAAACTCTTTACATTTTTCTCTTTATCATCTCTTTAAATATTTACATGTTCCTTTTGCTTCGTTTACGTTCATACTATTGAGGTATGAGGAACAGGGCATAAAGCTCACTCATCCTCTATAGAAAAGGGATGATCCTCCGACCAGATGGATGTTGTGTCTGGTGGGCTATTGCTACTGATTGATTTCAGGATGTTGTAAATACATATACGCCAGTCACGCGATCTGCTATGCGATCCAGGATTTGTGTGACGTCAGGCCTTTGATGCGTAGTTCGCATGTGGCGTTGTAGATCAGCATCCTAATTGCGTAACACACTTTGAATCACAATCTCTATGATTTTGAAGAATATTGCTAATCCAATGCTTTATATGTTCGAAAAATTTGTCTGTTCAACGACGTAAATAACTAAATGAATGTTGTTGAATTGAAAACCATTGCTACTGTGTTACTCAATTACCCCGCTGGTCACACACGCACGCCAGTTGCGAGTATCTACTACGCACCTAACCTTTCTGAAGAATATCACCAATAAGGTCACTATAATTATGTCCTCCCTTCCCATTGATTTAGTTTTGTGAAAACGCTTATGCGATAATTCTAATGACTATGGCGCGTGTTTACAAATGCTTCTTCTCGTACATGCCAACACATGTACGGGTTATGTCAAAGCTTTTGGGCAGATGCAATGATATTATAAGTAAAAAGTCGTAGATAGGTTACACACGCTCCACAAGTGGTACGTCAAAATGTGGCTAATTAGCCACATTTTCGTCGTCTTGTCTCTGTTTCGCTTCCGATAATTACGATATGCCGTCCTATTTCCACGTGTCATCTAATAGTTCGACGTTGTGCCGTTTTTGAACATCGAATGTTGGGTATGTAACGTATCTACGTCTTTTTACTTATAATATCATTGGGCAGACGATTATAAATACGAGCTACATATTTATGCTTCTTTAACACAACATGAGCTGTGTTGAGATGAAGCAGGAAATGCGTTCTGATTTTACGTAGACGGGCTTACAAAATAAACTTCTTCATGCCATTTTAAAGAAGCTTTTGAGCATCTATCCAATGCTGAATACTGAGCTACGTAAGCTTCTTTGACAGAACGCATGAGCCATCCCCGTACATGGGTTCGCATGGAGAAGCATTTGTAAACACGCAGCTAACCACTTTGCTTCTCGTTAGCCGCCTGCGTGTTTACCATCTGCCACCACATATCAAGCCATTCCAGTATAAGCTGATATCGCATTGTATAGGATTTCCTTACAATGTGAGGTCAGCTTATACTGGAAATTATAGCTTGAAACCCGTAGCTTGATAGCCGTATGCACCTAAAGGCGCTCCCGCACTGGGAGCATTCGCCTGTAAGGAAATCTTTACCTGCGACCTAGCCGTGTTATTCCATCTATATAAGGTGTTAAAAAATTACCTTTACAAACTTTAAAAGTTGCTGTAGACCATCGAACTGAATAACTCTTACTATGGAACCAACTTTTAAACCGCGAAAAAAAAAACAGCTGTCCCCTAAAGTTTAGAACTTTCTTTTTTTGTTGGCTTACATTTACTCCAACTTAGGGCACAGTGAAAGCTTCATCAAAATCGGTTTAGTAGTTTTCAAGATGACCATGTAAGGGCTTATTGGTCCTCAGTAATGGAAATAGTTAGGATGACCTAGCTTTCAACATTTATCTAATTGAGCATAGGTGCTACTACATGATACTTTCTGAAGGTCTGATGATGACCAGATAAGTACTTATCGGTTCTCAATAACGGAAATAGTTAGGATGACCTAGCTTTCAACGTGTAAGTGTGACGGCCTGGCTTATTGATACGAGCTACGGGTGTGGTGTCAAAGGGAAAACATCTCAAAACCCGGGGGCAAATTTTAGTGCAATATTTATAACTATTAACTACTTATTACAATCAAATATTCCAGTTTTTACTAAAAACTAAAAGTTACGAAATAAAAAATAATTAAAAAAATTAAATCGACTTCAAAAAGAAATTAACTCAAAATTATGAAATAATTTTAATTTCGGAAGTCGGTGGGAAAAAATTCAAATACAGATCCTAAGACACCGACTTCCGAAATTAAAATTATTTTATAATTTTGAGTTAATTTCTTTTTGAAGTCGATTTAATTTTTTTAATTATTTTTTTGTAACTCCTAGTAAACTTTTGGGGAAAACCCGCTTGTTCACGCGGTTGGTTTTCATCGAGACTTTTTGTTATCCTATTTAGTCTTTGAAAATATTTTATATAAATTTGTCATGAGGCTTTGGTCTGTAGTTTCCTAGACAATAATATAATATAAGAATATAAAACGTTTATTCTCTCGACACAAGTTATTTACGAGTAGGTACTTAATGCTAATATTTGACAATAGCGCACGAACAAGGAGCTAAGTTTGTGAGAGATTGGTGTCTGAAGTAGGTTTATATAAAAACCTGTATTACAGGTCACCAGGGCCCTCCCGCGGCTAGAAGCCTGTGAATTGGGCCATCATAACAATGGAGTATACTTAACTAAGGTTGAATTAAGAAACAAAATATAAAAGAAAAAATATAAAAAGTTAGTGGAAATTCCAGAGTGTGTGTGAGTATCCGGAAGAAAGTGTATAACAGAGATGTGAAAATGTGATAGGTTGCTTGTGTCGCGAAACGCGAGGCATTTCAGTCACAGTAACAGGGTAAGTGCACACTGGTATTAATATATTGTTCTGTGGCAACACTGAACTGGCTTGACATTGATTTAATTTTGTCGATGGGCACTTTTAGAGGATGACTCGAAAAAAGAGCGCGAATGCGATAACGCGCGAGTGATGTGCGGGACCGTTGCAATACGGAGCACGTGGATGGATGGAGAAAATCTCCGAGGCTTTCCTACCCTGGAGCCAGGTGAGTGATAACATCACTTTAATAGACTGTTAAAACTATAAGATGTGTAACTATGGGGAAAGCTGGTTAGAAGGTTTTCCAAGGTATTGTTTAGTCATGTCTGCAATCCTCAGCATGCGGACTCTCTAGCTAAATGCCAAGCGGGGGCGCGGAGATCATTATACGTATGGCCTATCGTTCTCCCTTGCTACCTGTTAGGGAGTCAGGTAGGAAGTGTCAACATATCGGGTTGTTCTTCTGGTAACGTATGCTGGGGATGGTTAACGGTCACTAGTTTGACGGCGTAGGGGCGTGACTAAGGGGTTGGAGGAGGTCACCGTGGGGGCAAAGCCTCCACGCCCGTGTGGTGTCATGGTCCGGGTTTAACCCATGGTTTGCATAAGCAAAAGATAGTGGGACGCCACAAGGGGCATCTAGTAGACTGTTGGAATGGGGTCACTCTATACGTGAGTAGTACCTCTTGGGTTACTACGCAAGTAGACCCTGGCGGAGCATAGCTCAATTTTGTGAAGCAGATAATGAGTTCGAGTCACTAATCTATCTCTCAACCAAGCATAGAAATAACAGTTGACCCATGGTTATAAGTTTTATGGTATTATTGAGTTTACCTTTATGCGTACCTGTTCTACCTGTAATGGAAATGTTTTGTTGCCCACGCGATTCCGTACGGAACCCAGGCCTACAGCTTAAGTGAAGTACGGAAGGCGCAACAGCTTGAGTGAGTGTGGTGCGGGTATGGTTCATGGTATGTAGAAGCAGCAGAGGGGATGAATAGAAGTAGAGATAGTCTATCTGAGAGGGATCAACAAATCTCAGTTCCCTGATAGTTTAGAGTTTTCAAATATGAAGTGACTGAAATTTTACATTTGTGTTTAGTTTGAGGTTAAATATTTAGGATTTTATTTAGGTTCTTTTACAGGTATGGTCCGAGAAACAATAAGAAATTAAGCTAGATCGCTCCTATCCCCTTTTTTAAAGGTTACTCGACTCAATCAATCAATCTGCCTAGCCTTTTCCTAACTATGTTGGGGTCGGCTTCCAGTCTAACCGGATGCAGCTGAATACCAGTATTTTACATGGAGCGACTGCCTATCTGACTACACAATCCAGTTACTGGGTAATACGATAGCCCCTGGTAAGACTGGTTGTCAGACTTTCGGGCTTCTGTCAACCCGTAACGACTGTCAAAGATCCACGAATGACAGCCAGGACCAACGGCTTAACGTGCTTGCCGAGGCACGGAGGAGTCTCGGTATGAAAAGATGGTCACCCATCCACAGACTAACCCCGGCAAGCGTAGCTTAACCTAATGGATCGACCCGTGCGGCTATTATTACTTAGCCACGAGCTCCTAAAAGGTTACTCGACTATAAATCACAAATAAATTGCAACGCAACTAATTGAAAAAGCAAAGGAATATGGAAAGACGTTATATAATTATCTGTTTTATAGATTACACAAAAGCATTCGACTCTCTACACTTCGAAGCCATATGGATATAAACATAACAAGGTGTCAACCAGAAATACGTTAACTTAATTAAAGGTATATATACCAAATGTCACGCCAAAGTGCACATAGAGCGTGAAGGTACAGATTTTCCCATACAAAAAGGAGTAAGGCAAGGAGATTCTCTTTATAATCCGATCCAGCCTGTTTCCTGCTGTTCTCCCCCAGCGACGCACTAAGCCAAGGCCCGTACCCCTCAGGGGTGCCCTTAGCGAGGAGTCTAAGCGGCTCCTCGCTCGTTTATAAGTATTATGTTTTATTTAATACATACATCATCTCACCCCTTCTTCCTATGGTAGACAGAAACTAAATAACGCCACCTGCTAATATCCTTACATACTCTTTTTGTAGCTAAAAACATGCCCAGAGATGAGACTTATACAAAGCAAAAACCGTTTCAAAATCGGCCTAGCTGTTTCCGAGAAAAATGGTAACAGACATAAACAAACACCTTTTACCACAAATGCATTTAACGTCTCTGTTGCCGTCGCGGGTAAAAAGATATAGAAAGAAGATTAACTTTAGCCTGGAGGAAATACAGAGGATTGAGAGAAATAATGAAAATGATAAATGATTTTTATTTCTGTAAGTAGGTTTGTACAAACACTTTTACAAGTCAATCATGTTTTTTTTTTAAACTAGATGAGGTCGGCGTTTCCTATCTGACTACTCTGAGAAGAAAGGCCGAAACAAACTCAGAGGTCACAGTCTCTTATAAAGTCCAGACATAATCTTGGTCACTTCATGTGAAGACCATGTAGATTGGTGTCTGAAATGGTCTTATGAGGAAAGAACCACACAGATTGAGATGACCTGTCCAGTCAGTGCACGCATTTGTCAGTAATTGCGCAGCTCAACTCAGAACTTAAGGAGCTCAACGATTCGACGAGAAATAACAATTTCAATATAAATATTTAGAAAAATTCTCTACGATGTAGTGGTATTGCCAGGCCTAACATTATGGTTGCCAGATATGGTCTCTGAGAAAAGAGGACAACGAAAAAATTTACTAAAGAGCCTTTAATGTTCCCACTGCTGAGACACAGGCCTCCTCTCTGTGAGAGGAAGTGAGCACTAATCCACCACGCGGGCCCAGTGCGAGCTGGTAGATGTCACAGTCTTCGAATTTTTGGTTCTAAGACATGCCGGTTTCTTCACGATGGTTTCCTTCATCGTTTTGAGAGCAACGGTGATGCAATAATTTACCCAAAGTAAAGCGCCTGTCAGGGTTTGAACCTACGATCTACGACTCGTAGCCGCGGCCGTTACCTCTAGGCCACCACTGCTCAAATAAGAAATAATTACTATCTGCGATTGTAAAATGGAAATAAACATGCTTGGCCTAAAACTATCAGATAAGGTTAAAAACATCAACATCAGAAAAAAGTCAAAAATAATAGATAGAACAAGATTACTCATGTGGCATTGGGTAGGACACATTTTTAGGATGAATTACATATGGACGAATGGGTATCAAGCGACAAGAAAAGGAAAGAAGGGACACCAAGTAAAAGTTGGAGAGACGTCTTCAACCAGAGATGAGAGACCCTTATGGATGCGAGAGGCGCGGGAAAGAGATGCATGGAAGGGCTTAAGAGAGGCCTATGCCACAGAGGCGACTGCTACTAATATAAATTAACTTGACTTACATAAACATGTAATCATAAATACCTATACTGTTATAAACTACACCCACGGTCAAATAATACAGGTTGGTTTAGCGAAATATGTGGATAATTTAAATGCGGTTTGGAAATAGAGGATAAAGTAGCTTCACCACCAAGCACCATCCAGAATAAAGCGGCAAATACCTGTATTTATTTTCTTTCTTTCTGGAAATTGGAGGCGCTTTCTTGCAGCAAATCGCCCGCTTGATGATAATGAATATTTAAGCGAACGAAACGTATTATTTTACGCGATTCGCTAGCGAATGGTTATTTTAGCAAGTGTTTCCGGAGCAGTAGAGAGAATAGTCTAGGTAGCTACCCAGAATGAGCGCTGGATCGGAACTGAACGAACGTGAAAAAATTAGTTTTAAATTTCGTGTTTGTGTTGTATGTGAGGTACCAAACATTATTTTTTCAACGTAACAATGATTGATATTTGGTGTTGTTTTATTAAACATTTGTGTACATGTCTGTTTGTCCTATCTACAACACACAGCTCTATTATTTTAAGAGTAATTTTAGTTTTTCGCACTGACCCGTGTTCTTTGTCAGCGAGTGTAGATTATTCTATTTTTTTATTATACTTTTTAGTAAATTTCATCATTTGTTTTGAATTTCGGTCAAAAGATGAAGATCTTTTGTCAAGTCGTATTCCCACCGTATTCCTATATAATCCTGCAACGGGTTTTAGGCCAAATCAGTAAAATTTCGGCCATACTTCTGAGTGAAATCAATACAAAAGAACGTTATTAAGGAGAAAGACGAGATGAAATTAATGATCAGAGCCGTGGGAATGTTGGAAGAGGATTCTCGGCAACGTGTCGTGGCGATCGCTCTGGGCACTACGCAGAGTGTTATAAGTCGACTTTGGAATGTGTGTATATTAACATATGCTGCTGGTAGTTGAAACTTGCAGGATATTTTAATATAGACACATCTCTGTACACGACCTGGCAGTTGAAGGCCTGCGCAGTCTACCTGCAATGCCCTAGCCGTTACAGTGGAATCTTGGATTGTTATTAAAGGCAAATGAGGTAAGGGAGAACCTTAAAAGATGTGTCGGTAACCTCGTTTTCTTAATTTGAAATAGAATAAAAGCTAACACCTCCAAATAGGTAATTATTATTTTAAACGAAAGTGTTTTCCCCCAGATCTTCGTAGAAATAAAGACAAAGAATTTTGTGTAAAATGTTTAAATAAAAAAGACGGCGCAACAACACAATTATGCCTCATAAACTTCTAGTTACATCGCAAAGATCCTTTTTCTTAAAAATAGAATTAAAAAAGAAATAAGAACAAATTCTCACCATAAAGCTTTAGCCAAAGAAGAATAAAACCGTATAGAAGCGACACTCACACACACAACAATTATTTAGGAAATTGACTACCGACTTAAATTACACGTATATTCAAATCACGAGTGACAGTCTTTATCAGTTATTTATAAAACTCGTAGCTATAACACAGAAAACTGACGTAGTGTCTCAATTTGATAAAGAATTTTCCCTGACTGTACATTTTAACCGGTCGTAAGTATATCAACAAGTTGTGTATTGATTATATTCATGTCCAGTTCGAGGGTTAGAAAAAAATAGCTTTGTAAAGGGTCGTCTCTGTCACTCATACCTGTCTGGCACTCTCATACTACAGCTCGATATACTATTTCATGAACGGCCGCGAGCTGAACTTTCCATTGCACAGTAGGACACGTGTCAGTGGTATGATATGGTGGGACCTAACGTACGTTTGCCGATACCACTAAAATTATCACCTACCCTACCTCTCCCCACCTGTTGTTACGTCACACATTTGCTGAGCCCAAAATAGGGTTGTCAATATTGTAGATGGTCAAACATGGAACGTGCGCTGCCGCAGGCGAAGATTCTAAAATCATATATTATTTAACGCTTTTTAAACAGCGTAGGAGACTTCGACGCACAAACTTTTATTCTGAACTCAATACATACTAGACCTAGCTTTGAAATTTTGCGTTGGTTATTAAAATGCTGTTCCATACGTTTAGACCATGTAAGTACTTATTACACTTTTGTTTGAAACAGCATCAGCAGCAATCACTTCCCTTACTGTGTATAACCCGACACTGTAGGCACTTCTATAAATTTTTATTCTATGGCTGAGCTCAGCTTGGAGCAATAAATAAGATGGTAATTAATTGTCCTCGTTAGCAGATAGGATATTGAAAATAAAATAAAATGAACGACATTAAAATGGGTGACACTAAACCGAAAAATAAGGTGGTTGAAAAAAGTTTTTGGGGAGTCAGATTAAGAGCTTGTTTACGTTGGGGAGAAAATTATATTATACATAATAGGCAGACAGTTGAAATTTTCACAGGTTGTATATAAAAAAAAAAAAACGAGTGGAGGTGCCCACGCAGCTATCCGGCGCGTGTCACAATTATGCGGAAAAAATGTAAAACAAAAACTACTTTTGTCAGTTGTAAACAACAAATAAGCTTTTCGTCAAAGTTTTATTTGTTGTTCATAATAAAATTAAGACTTACTGCAACTGACGAAGGTTGTTATTACGAGCCTGGATTGAAAAGTACTCGGCCTGATACAGATCCATTCAATTCTTAAAATCAAAACTACCCACATTGTTTAGTTCAGTTCAGACAGTGCGAAGTTCGAAACGTGTGCTGTAATTAGTTGTGATTTTATAAATTTATTTATCAAGCAATCCGCCGTATTTCCGCAAATGGAGCACATTGAGCAGCGTGCTGTGATTAAGTACCTCCATAAGAAGGGGTTATCACCAAAGGCCATCCATGATGTATATGGTATGCAGTAAATTAGGGGATTCTGCTCTGTTATATTCAACCGTTACAAAATGGATAGCAGAATTCAAGTGTGGTAGAGAGAGGCATCTCTTATGAACGAACATAAAACATTATAGTCAATGAATTGGGTTTCCACAAGGTGTCAGCGAGGTGGGTCCCGAGGCTGTTTTCAGTCGAACAAAGAAGAATGCGATTGACCATTTCACGCGACTGTTTGGAGTTATTATTTATCTTTTGCCGCTTTGTTACTGTATATCTGTCGGGAAACAAAACAACAATCAAAACAGTGGAGAAGAGCCGGCTCCACTGCATTTAGTAAGGCACTCGTCACTGGCTTTACAATTTTATAGCGTACAGATGTCCACATGTAAAACACTTTCACAAAATTGTACACTGCGCAGATGTTTAGTTTTTGAGAAAAAAAAAAAATCCTAAAGTTTCCGAAAATTCAGCATAGTTACATAATAAAGATAACATTTTAGCTTTACAAAACACGAGCGGCACGCGTCAACGGCAGAGGTAACTGCAGCCTTCGACAACGTGCCGCTCGTGTATTTGATCACCGTACTCATAAACACGAGCGGCACGCGTCAACGGCAGATGCAACTGGAGCTGTTGACACGTGTCGAAGGCTGCCGTCAACAACGTGCCGCTCGTGTATTTGAGCACCGCACTCAAATACACGAGCGGCACGTTGTCGACAGCTGCAGTTTTCTCTGCCATTGACGCATGCCACTCTATTTAAATGAGTACTTACTTAGCCACAAGCCCCTCAGCCTTTTATAGAAGAAAAAAATACAATACTCGTAGAACTTACACTAATATAATTTTTCTAGTCTATATGTTACGTTTTATCGACCAAGTCAAATCGATTTTGATGAAATTAGGCAGAAAGTCTTTCGTACATATAAAAGGATAAAGGGTACTTTCCGGACCCAAAATAAAATGGTAGTTGCCTCCGCTAGAAGAGAGAAAATGGATGTTGAGTCTAAATCATTTAGGTTCGTACTTTATCTATAATTTAGGGACAAGTTAGAAAATGCGATCCCCTTTTTATAATGAATTATTTTTTTGAAGATGTATTTGGTGGTAAGCTCGGAAATTGGTACTTGGTTGGCGTGGTTGGTTAATATAGCACCTATCATGCCGCAGGTCGTGGGTTCGATTCCCATCCAGGACAAACATTTGTGTGCATGAACATGTCTGTTTGTTCTGAGTCTGGGTGTAATTATCTATATAAGTATGTATTTACAAAAAAAAAGTAGTATTTGTAGTATATCAGTTATCTGGTTTCCATAGTACAAGCTCTGCTTAGTTTGGGATCAGATGACCGTGTTGTGAGTAATGTCCCCAGTTATTATTATTATTATTATTTGTAGGTAAACCTAAGGTGTTATTGTTGTATTATGTCAGACTATACTAAACTACTGACAGATAGATGGCATTAGCTTCGTTTTTTCCCACAACAGATGTCACTGGCAGCCATACGTATTCTAGCAACGTCACATAGTTCAACGATTTTTGTTTTCCACTGAGTGGTACTCATATACGCGGTATAAACACTGTCTCGCCAACGTCACAACCTGTTAGAATTTTCGCCTCAATGACTTTATCTGCAAAGACATGACTTTGAGCCGCATTCCGTTACACAGCTTTCAATTTGGCGGTGTTAAGTTCCGAAGGAGCATTCTCGGGACACCGACCCTAAGCTGGATGATATGCGTCGGAAGTCCTTTTGCCGTTAACGAATTAGTAATGTGTGGCGTCAATTTGCTCTAAAACAGTGTTAATGGAGGTGTATGTATGTTTATCACTTCGCTCCCTTCAGTTTACGAGAGAATACTGTGGTTGATCGCTATAGGGTGACCATTTTTGGGCGTAAAAAGGGCCTGTTCACATACCCAAGAATTCTCTTGAAACGGTATTCGACTGCTGTCCCCGTATACCAGACGAATCAGTTTTTCTAAAGTGGGAACTACTCTACCAAGAGTCTCTGGTAGGTCCACCTGGCCGCTTCCTTCTGGTAGAGTGCCTTCCCCAACTTTTTGAAGAAAATGGGAGAATTCATGAGCACATGAATTTCCGCCAAGCCGAACTCGCATGGTGATGGTCAAGCGCAGTCTATGAACTCGCGATCATAGAGTAGACGTTTTCAACGAATCATTCACCTCGTCAGCCCAAGTTCCGCACGTCACCACAGGTAGTGTTTGCCGAAAAAGCACCACTAAACAGAACTGTGACACCACCCATCATGTCTTGGTTCCTGCGGATGCCCTGCAGGATTCTGTTTACAGCTTCCACTGCTTTCCTATTTACCACAGTGCTTTTTTTTTATTTATCCCACGCACGCGCCCCTTGCCACTGTTGCGTCCCATAAACAGGCATTTCGTTGCTCTTTAAATCGATGAGTATCTTAAACATGGCGTGCGCTATTTTACCACCAGGAAGCAGTATTGTAGCGATTCCGGAAGACGCTACTGCGATTGCAATTTTGCCTTGTCTCCTGACCTCTGCAAGGACGCCAGTGTAATAAATGTTTTTCTTGTTCCACCAAGAGTATCCAAGAAAAAAGAATTACCCTGACCTAGCCCAACGCTTTGGAGAACGGCGTTGAAAATGTCCCTTTGCTCTGAGGTGAACATAGAGACGTAGGTCATTTACGATAGCACTCATTGCGCCCGTATCGTAATTATAGTTTGACCAAGACCGCTATACCGCGTCGTAGGTATGTGCGCGGCGAGATGGAGGGCAGTGCAGGCCGCTCATTCGTCAACGCCCACGGCGTCCCACCGCTCATTCGCCAGCGCTGCACCCCGCCTCGCCGCGCATTCCTAAGGCGCGGTACAGCAGTCTTGGTCAAACTATAGTTATTCATTAATATCAGACTTACATAAGAAAGCCAACTCGATGTTTTGCCACCCGCCCCTCCTCCTCTCAGGGAGAGAGGTGTATTATAATATTATGCCCTTTTTGATTTTATCTATCGGCTTGAAACAATTTTTTTATCTCAGAAAAGCCTTACATTTTTCTTCTTTTTCTTTTCGTGTACATCACCCACAACCAGGGCTAAGTTCCAGAATTCATAATATCCCAATAACAAAGAGATGACCTTAAAAGAAGGGACTAACAATAAGCACAATGGAGTGCAAGCCTCTTTTGTTTTACACCAACTGAATTTTCCGAGGAATGAGATGAATCTATGGTATTTTTTGGTCACATTCCGGAGTCATTGAGGCGTTAAGCTGTGGGCAGGCACAATCAGGGCTGTCTTTAAAGTTAGACTATCGCTTTATGAAAATAATGATAAAAAACAAACTGTATTTGAAAATATGTTCATCCCATGCATCGATATTCGTCACGGTCGTTTCTCCAACCACAAATGTAAGTTTGTAATCGCAATTATATTTTTTTCATTTATGTAAAACATACAGATACATACAGAGAACATAGATACAGAAAACATACAGAGGCTCATTGGCGACGTAAAACTGGTGGATGCCAAGATTCACATGCTCATCGCCGCAAGGTTGCCTGCTTGTCGGTCTTCTACAGATTGTACTTCGGTAAGTGTGCTCAGGAACTCCACAACCACATTCTACCGACCCTCTTCTACCATCGAACATTTAGACACTCTGCAAATTACCATCCGTACCTAGTTGCCATTCCACCGATTCGCACTAAGCGCTTCCAAACATCATAACTTAATTTTATAAATGCGAAAGTAAGTTTGTTTGTTAACTTTTCACGCCTAAACCACAGAACCGATCATCCTGAAATTTTGCATATACGTTGTCAGGTATACAGAAACGGACATACGGTACCTCTTATCCCGAAAAAAGTACCTACTGTTCCCGAGAAAAACAACAATAACGTTCTTATGATAATAGATGGCGCCACGTGTCTTTCGAAACATGATTGAATTAATACGCTTTCACGCTAAAACTGCTGAATGGATTTGGATAAAATTTGGCACATGGGTACACTATGACCTGGATTACGACATAGGATACTTTTTATCCCGGTAGTACGTTCCCGTGGGATAATTTCCGACAACCATGAGGGCGAAGCCGAGGGCAAAAGCTAGTCCTTCATGATGCGTACGGCAAAAGAGTGGAACTCACTACCTGCGTCTGTGTTCTCGAACGCATACAAACTGAATCTACCTAGACTATAACCAATGACTAGAGTAGACTATAACCTAGACTAAAACTACAATTTAACGATGCATGTTCGGACCTTTACCTTTACTTGTGCTGTAAGACCTTGTTTCTTACCAAATTTCATGATTCTAGGTCAACGAAAAGTACGCATAAATGGCCGTATTTTTTTTATTGCGTTGACTTAGAAGCTTGATTTTTTAATGCTTTTAGAGACGGTAGAACGTATTTAATATAAATTTCAACTTGATACCTCCTCGCGTTCCTGAGAAAAACGGGCCTTGACAGCCTGGCAGACAGACGCACGGACAAAGAAGTGATCCTGCAAGGGTTTTTTCTCTTGAGGTATGGGACCCTAAAAGAAAAATCTACTCAAAATTAATTTTCACCCTAGAAAAGAATTTATGTAAACTTTTTGTCTGCGTTAGATAAAATTTACTGACTCTGGTACGCACTGCCATATTGCTGTAAGGCAGTAAAGTGACTGTCTCGACGCGCGACGTTTGATCCCCATTGTTATTGGATTTTTTTATTAGGAAATACTTAGTATGTAGCCTAAGGATGCATATCCGATACGCCTCTTACAATCCTTCCATATCCTAAGGGCACGTCTTCCCTACCATTATCGCGTCCCCCGGTCTACTCCTTGATATGCAATAGTCTCTGTAGCCCCATGATACTTGAGACTTCAGCGGCTAGTTCAAATTAATCTTTGGTTTCATTCGAGTATTCGAGTCTGGTCAAACCACGCTGGGGTCGGTGCATGGGTGCGGTCATACATAGGAAGTTCTTAGTAATAGCCTAGATTTGTACTCACTTATACTGGGTGACTTTTTACCGTCTTGAAAAAAATAGGGTATAATAGGTGAACGGAGTAGAAGCCTATGGCATAGGTACCTAGTTTTGTTTAAATATAGAAATTCAAATCATACGTATGATTTCAATTTCGATATTTTTTAACGATCTATAAAGCTTTTCAAAATTTCTGTTTTTATTGTTCTAGTTTACTTCAAATGTGTAGTGTTTATTGATAGATTGATTTCTGTCTAAGCTATTAAAAAAAAAAAAACTAGGTATGCCATGGGCTTCTACTCCGTTTACCTATTATACCCTATTTTTTTGAAGACGGTAAAATAATCATTCAGTATATATATTGTGAACAGCCTCGCCCTCTTTAACATGGAACTTTCAACCTAACGAAGTGCTGGTGTTCTCTGCATTACCCTTACCGAGAATACAGGCGAGATGTTTTGTGTGTTATGTAAGCTACTAGAATACCATATCAGAGTCACTGTGGATCGAACGCCACTGCATATATTCATAAATCAACGCTTATAGTCTTTGTTCGCCGGAATAACTTTGGTTTGGGTTTTAACCCATTCAGAAACCTATTCAGAAAAATAGTTACCTGAATTGTTTTTTTTTTTCTAAACACTGCACACTGTGAAATATCCCGTATCTAGACTCACTTTATCCAAAATTTGAACATGCGATATTCAACGATACAATATTTTAACACGATAGCTAGATAACTCAACTGTATGATTTGATAATAATTTGCGGGTTGGTGTCGATATTGTTCATACTATAACATCGAGAAATTGACACTTGTGATGTGGATTTTGTAATCGACGTTTATTTGTCTTTTAAAGTGATTGATTGAAGGTGTTTCACGAGTGAAATTTTAGATAGGCATATAGAAGCGCAGTTATATTATCACCAGTGTTTTAATTATTTTAGAAGGTAAGTTTGAAAGTTTAAACAAACACATACATGATCGCTTTTGTTATGTTTACGTTTTTAATTATGAATATGTTAAGACATTAGAAAATGTATCCGCGTGTATCCGTGCTAAAATATTTTTTTCTTCTTCCCTGACTCTTGCTTTATAGGAATCAGTTGTATTCCCATGCACCTATTTGCCCATGTCATTTTTTTTTTCATTAGGTGGAAAAAAATGAAGAAACTCGCATTTTTTTAAGTTTGGCGTAATACTTCCTCAGGAAACAGGAAACGATAACACTCCTATGGGTTGCAAAAATTGCCAAAGTAGAGAACTCGGATGAAGAAGAAGTTCTCAACTACTCGGTGGAAGAAGAAAACATAAATGACTCGGATGATGATAGTATCAAAAAAAAATTAATTCTTTTTACTTTTAATGTAAAAAAAATTAATACGCAATTAATGGTAGAAAATAAATAAGTATAATTTTCTTTATTAATCTTGTATACTTGTATATAAACAGATTTTTTATATACAAGTATACAAGTGCTTAGCCGACACCCTTCAATATATCCAAAAAAGTTTCAGTTTAATATATTAACTATGCTACGAGATATAAAAATAAATATGACGTACTTATTGAATAAAGTGACGGTAGATACGACATATTTCACACTGAGCACCGTGGATAAATTGATAAAGGATGTGACAAAAGAAACGAAGACTGGATTGTGGGGAAGTTGATAAGGCTACAAAAAACCGGTGGAAGAAAGAGGGTTCTCTATTGTGTTTCCTAACTTTTTATCAATAATATAAAGTGCCATAATTTTTTTTGTTCTCATCATTATTTGTCCGAGTGATAACTTGCCCGACCTTAATGTCACAAAATATCACATGCCTTAAAATTGAAATCCCTAAATATGCCCTGAATTTGTATTACAATCAATAATATACCAAAGACTTAAGCCCTAAATTCTAATTTTTTGATGTTTAATAATCCTAACAATGTTTTTAAAACAAATTGGTATTACAAAGCTTTTGCTCTGAACTTTTCTCAGGCGTTATTTAGCATGCAAACAAGCATGCAGCATGCAAGCGAGCATGCAACATGCAGCAGGCATGGTTTCTGTCACGGCTCCGGCGCTGCGGGGCACCGGCGGTCCCACGCGAGCTAATCGTCGCAGCCGGCTTTCGCTCACCACCGCAGGTTCGGCTTGCTGGCCAGCTCCGCCGGCCAGCCTCTGCCACGGTGACTCGCTCGCAGCCTCCTGCTCCTCAGTCCGCGGGCCGCCTCGCTCCTACGCGCCTACGTGATTCTAAATTAACTCTAGGGATAGAGCAGACAAGCCTGCGTGGAGTCGGATTTACAGCGATTCGTTTCTGTCACTAAAACCTAATTTTTTTTAGCAAATGTTTTAGTACCAGCAATTTTATTATAAATGTACTTTCGGAATAATACACATTATATAATACTAAGTTACTAAGGACTTCATTTTATGCAAAATTAGGAGATTGAATTATTATAGTACTCGATATTATGAGACAATAGTTTTAGATGTAAAACAAAATTTCGAATTTTTGAACATTATGGTTACTGAAGTTTATAGCAAACGTGTTGATAATGATTTTCGCACAAACAATTTTAGGAGAAGAAAGGGAGTACCCAGGCCTTGGCCTCCCCGGCGATCGTGTTATCTCGTATACAATAATAGTTGCTTTTAAATAGAAACAAGATTAGTAATTCTATAAATTATAACGGAGTTCTACACGAGTTTGCTTATCATTTGAGTAGTCTAGATCCCGAGATAAGTAAAGGTCCTTCGAGACCTCTTACAGTACTAACAACTTAACAAAAAAACACTCACTGACAGAGAACGTACAGCCGAATCAGCTGGGTTTAGAAACATCTAATTTTGCACAAGAGT
Source organism: Dicycla oo (assembly GCA_948252095.1). Classification (NCBI taxonomy): domain Eukaryota; kingdom Metazoa; phylum Arthropoda; class Insecta; order Lepidoptera; family Noctuidae; genus Dicycla; species Dicycla oo. The sequence continues at coordinate 9,788,266 of OX411733.1, read as the reverse complement.
TCCTTATACACGGCCTAATTGAATTAGTAAGCGAAACTCCGCAGGCGTGATGGGTATCGATATCTAACCACGACAAAATAAAAATACAAAACATTTGATGTTCTTTTTTTTTGGGGTCGACAACCACTTGTATTGTTGTTACTCGAAATAGGTATGAGTTGAGATTTTTTTTCGTGTTGAGATATCGATACCCTTATGTCTGTGAAGTGTACACAAAGAAAACTGTTTTTTTTAAACTGATATTTCCTACACTGAGGTTGCTGACCCCAAAAAAAATCATCTAATTTATTTATTTTTTGCTTTATCATGTTTAGATCAGATCACGTCTGCGGAGTTTCGCTAGCTAATTTAATTTAATCTTGTAAAACGAAAGTGAGCACTAAGGAAGGACTTTTTGAAAATTCATCTACTAATTGGGTTGAGTAAGGGATGAAAATTTGTACATAAGTTCATAAATTTTATCGATGAGAAATCTCAATCAATCAGTCTGCCTAGCCTTTTCACAATTGGGGTCGGCTTCCAGTCTAACCGGATGCAGCTACCAGACCAGTACATGGAGCGACTGCCTATCTGACCTCCACAACCCAGTTACTGGGTAATACGATATCTCTTGGTGAGACTGTTTGTCAGACTTTCGGGCTTCTGACGACCCGTAACGACTGTCAAAGATCAAAGAATGACAGCCAGGACCAACGGCTTAACATGCTTTACGAGGCACGGAGGAGTCTCGGTATGAAAAGATGGTCACCCATCCACAGACCAACCGCGGCAAGCGTAGCTTAACCTGATGGATCGACCCGTGCGGCTGTTATTACTTAGCCACAAGCTCCTCATCGGGCATTAAATAATGATGGAAAATTGCATATTTATTTTTCAGAAGCACACCAGTTTTAAAACCCGCTATCTGTTGCTAAGGGAGCGAGTTCACAAACATCAGCAATAGCAAAAATAGAAACAATAAACCTATAGTTTTCAATTAATTAACAGGTAGAAGTACGGTGCGGCGTACTGCAAAACAATTTAATTAGTTCAAACATGTTTTTAATTAAATTTCCTCGCGGAACACACTAGTTATGAGCTGTTAGCATAACGCTGTACATTTATTTGGTCAACAAATCCAAGTAGTGTGTGTGCTCATTATAATTCTACCGTGTTTTTATATGGGCGAACTATTGCCCATAGTCTTTTTCGTATATATATAATCTGAATGATAGCGTTAGGGTTGCGGGGGGGTGGGCACGCCACAATTGCGGCGATAAGTCCCCTCTTTGAGGAGTGGTTGGAGAGGCTTCACGGCATCCTCACCTTCCGTCTGACGCAGGTTCTCACCGGACACGGTTGCTTCGGGAGGTTCCTGTTCCGGATAAGGCGGGAGGAAACGCCCGGGTGTTACCATTGTGTGGATCGCCTGGAGGACACGGTGGAGCATACGGTGGAGGTCTGCCCGGCCTGGGCAGAGCACCGCCGCGTCCTCGCGGAGGCGATCGGCGGCGGCGATCTCTCGCGTCCGGCCCTGATACAGGCCATGGTACGGAGCGAGAGTGCATGGGAAGCCGTCACCTCCTTCTGCGAAGCAGTAATGCTCGCGAAGGAGGAGGCTGAACGCGTGAGGGAGAGGGAATCTTTGCGCCCTCACGCCCCTAGTCGCCGCAGGAGACGCCCTGGGCGTCGGGAATCGATAGCCGATTCCCGGCCACCGTAGGCGCGGGCTTGCGGATGGCGAGCAATGGGTAGCTCGCCGTCCGGTAAGGACCAGGCCCGGCTCGACGGCGCGTTGTGTTCCACGCGCGCCTCGAAGAGATGTCAGCACTAGCTGAAGGGGTCCGCTAGGGCCGATGCCCGCCAGGGTTGCGGGTTGTTCGAAAGAGTTACCGTGGCCCCGGCACAGGTAACTGAAGGAACACGGGTGGGTTTTAGTCAGTAGAAGTCTGACACGCCCTCCCGCTCCACCCAGAGCGGGAGAAGTTATTTGATGATTTCCCATCCACAAAAAAAAAAAAAGGGTTGCGAGGGGGGGGGGGATGGTAGAAGAAAACGTCTTGTGCTGACTCCAAGTAACATGGGATAAGAGCAGGAAGATAATGATGATTTTAAACTTAACTTGTTTGACCTGTTGACCTGTTCAGGACTTTTATATGAACCTTTCTTAGGTCATCTTGAAACCAGTCCTGGAGCAAGACCACCACCTCTTAAAACAGTACCTATTATTTTAATCTTGTTTGAGTGTGGGAAAGAGATGGAGCTAGATGTCCTGTATAGCTCCATCACTGTTCACCGTTCACCGTTTTTGAAAAATCAAGGCTTAAGGGGGTAAAATAGGGTTTATTTTAAAATTCAAAAATAATATTTAAAATTTTGTGTATCTCTTTTTAAGAGATTTGAAATGTACTCATAGTTCGTAACAATAACACTTTATTTCACTAAAATCGGTCCACTTGGTCAAATGTTATTTGTTAATAGAGCGTGACCGGTATATATTTTAACTATAAATAAAGTCCGCCCGCCGCGTCTGCCTGTCCGAACGTGATAAACTCAAAAACTACCAAACGGATTATCATACGGTTTTCACCAATGGACGGAGTGATTGATGAAGACGGAGGTTTAAATATATAATTTATTAAGGTTTTGTGTAAATTGGCTGAAATATAACAATGTTTGTTAAAGATGTCGGAAAAAATAATGTTGACTGGGAGCATGCGGGTGGGATTAAACAAACATTTCATCTCGGTAGTACGTTCCCGTGGGATATTTTCCGACATCCACGTGGGCGGTGGGCGAAGTCGCTGGCAAAAGCTAGTATTCTATATAAGTATGTATTTACAAAAAGACGAAAAAAAGAAGAAGAAAAAAAACAGTGTATGTAGCATATCAGTTGTCTGGTTTCTGTAGTACACTTAGTTTGGGATCAGATGGCCATGTGTGTGAATAAATATCCCAGGATATTATAAATAAAAATTCAAATGTATGCTTTAGGTAGGAAATAAAAAAAATGTGGTACAGCATTTTGAAAAGTCATCCTATAAGGGGGTAAAATAGGGGTTTATTTTAAAATTTTAATTAAACAAAGTCCCCCCGCGGCGTCTCTCTGTCTGTTTGAACGCGATCAACTCAAAATCTACCGAAAAAAATTCTCATACGGTTTTCAATATTAGACGGTGTGATTCAAGAGGAAGGTTTCAGTGTATAATTAATTAAGGTTTTGTGAAAATTGGTTGAAATATGACGATGATTGTTGAAGATGTCGGAAAAACATGCCGACTGGGAGATACAGGGCAACGATATATCGTAGCGATTTGAGTTTGCACAGTTATATCGGACGGCCCTATGTTCTCCACATGTACGTTCCCGTGGGATATTTTCCGACATCCACGCGGGTAAAGCCGCGGGCAAAAGCTAGTTTAGTATAAAAAAAGATATAGATGTGTGATGTGTGTGTGTGAAGATGTATGTGTGTATAGTTAAAAGAAGATGTACTGACAAAAATAGAAAAGAATATGCCTATAATAGATGGTTTGGTCATGTTGAGAGGATGAATGAAAGGCGACAAACACAAGGTCCCACGAACAAGGCAGATGTGAGTGGCCTGGAGGGGACGAGCTAGGAAGACCTTATTGGTAAGTCCTACGCACCTGACCTTTCTTAAGAACATCACCAAGATGTTCTTAAGAAAGGTCAGGTGCGAAGTACTTACAACCGTCGTGCGTATATGACCAGATGTATGGACGTAAACGAGGCAAAAGGAGTATGTAAGGATCGTAGCTGGTGGTTTCCGCCTATCCGCATGGGTAGAAGGCGTGAGTTTATGTATCTGTGTTTATGTGTAGTATCAAAACGTTATGCACAACTAGGCCCTTAATGCTTTCACTCTATGAGAGTACATACTGCACTGGTCAAAGAGTTGTAACTGTAAAAATATTCAGCTGTCAGTATTTTTATATGAGATTATTTTAACAACGTGACTCCTTGTCGCAATGCACACCCGCAATACATGAATATTTAATCCTGAAGACCGACCGTCGAAACTAGCACAAGGTCCTTGCTCCAATTCAACCAAAGCTAAGTAGTACTCGCTTCACAATCCTGCAAAAACTTGTTCACGGAAAAAGGTTTTTGAAGAAAAATAACTGGAGCGTTACATCGCTCGCGTGTTGAGGTTTTTGGTGGAGATCTACCTTTATAGCGGATGTTTTATTTGCAAATGGCTACCATTCATGGTTGCGAGAAGTCGGATGTTGAAAATATGTGCGGGGTTTGCCCACACATCAAGTTTACATGAAATAGGAGCAAATGGTGTGTGATATGTGGTGTCCTCTTGGTTTTTTGTGGTCGACTAAGGTGCATTAAAAGTATCGCCAAAATTGATAATTCTGAAGTACGTACACTTTGGACCTGGTCCACTACCAATCTTGCTGACTAGCCTATCTTTTTGTTCAGGAGGGTATTATCGTAAAGATCCTAATTCATTATCTTCTCTCATATAGGAATAGCCGACGGAGGAGCTCGTGGCTAAGTAATAACAGCCGCATGGGTCGATCCATCAGGTTAAGCTACGCTTGCCGGGGTTGATCTGTGGTTGGGTAACCATATTTTCATACCGAGACTCCTCCATGCCTCGGAAAGCACGTTTAACCATTGGTCCCGGCTGTCATTAGAGGATCTTTGACAGTCGTTACGGGTCGTCAGAAGCCAGAAAGTCTGACAACCAGTCTTACCAAGGGTTATCATATTACCCAGTAACCGGTTGTGGAGGTCAGATAGGCAGTCACTCCATGTAAAATACTGATATTCAGCTCTACTAGCCGACCCTAACATAGTTGGAAAAAGGCTAGGCAGATTGGTATAGGAATAGTCGACTACATATATGTCAGTGGTAACATTTTGACCTTGAGCTGGCCTAGCGAGTGTAGTAATTAATAATTATAATCAGCCTGTATATAAGGAAAGGGAGGCCTTTGCCTTTGGAGGGCAAAGGCCTCCCTTTCCTTATGCAAGTAGAACCTGACTCAATATGGGCCAATTCTTCCTAAAGCGTCAAGTTCATCCTGCCCTCTATGCCTGTGTCTGCCGCGATGCCGTTGGACTTTTTCAGAAACCCATGTTATGGCGGTCTTAGCCCACAATGCATCCAACATGCGGCAAACGTGTCCGGCCCAGTCCCATTTGAGCTTGGTTGCTTTTGGGTGACGTCTGCGATTTGTGTCTTAGAGCGCAATATCGTGATCCATATCCGGTCGGTAAGTCGAACTCTGAGGATACTGCGCTCCGTCGCTCGCTGGCCGTAATACGTAAATTAAATTAAATGAGAGGCCAGCTTATACTGGTTTTTTTACCACTGACGGACGGCAATAGTAAATTTTGCGCCTTAGAAAAAATATTTTCCTTTCAGCATGGTGTTAGCTGGGATGACTGGCGCTTGCGCAGTATACTTGCGTATATTTATGCTATTAAAAGCCTTCAGGGTTTTTAAAACTGGAGAAGAAGTTTAATCATTTTCTTGACTTGACGTTGGTGTAGTAGTCGCAAGCGCAACTACTGATCAGGTCACGAGTTCGATTCCCAGGTCGGGCAAGGTGCTTAGGGTGGAATTTCTCAGCAGCAGCCCGGAGTCTGGGTTTGCAGCCGGTTGATGGCAATAGGTTGGCCCCCTATTAATTACATAGCACTAGAAAACCCAAGTGGCGAAATGTAGGTGCTATACGTACAACCGACCAACCCTTCATTTAATAGCTATAGTTAATCATTTTCTTGCTATCATCTCTTAGCTCGTTGTACAAACATTTCTTAGTAAAACACATCTGTCAGATAACACGTCATCTCTATGCAAATCGCGGTGGACTTCGCTTTACAAAATATTCTACAAGTGTGTGGCTGTATAAATAAAGTTGGAGGTTTGCATTTGAAATATAAAATGTCTTACAAACATATATAGATATGGTTCTACAGGGCGGGAACGTCCAAAATATTAGAGAATTGCTATCTTTTACTAGCAGGCAGCGCGAGAAAAGGACGGGTATAGCTATGAACTAAGTTAGAGATGTCAAACTAGTTTACGCCTTACGCTTCGCCGTGTTTTTAGTCGGCATATTTTTGCGTCTAAATTTGTATGGAAATATTAGTTCAGCTAAACACAGCTCTAATTTACGTCCGTCTCTTTCTTATTTTATTAGAGAGAAAGAGTTAGCAATTAAGCAAGTTAAGTTGAATTTCTGCACAACAGAATTGGCACCAATATCAAATTATTCACTATACCTAGTCGGCTAATTGGCAAGACCCATAGTCAGTTATCACTACTATTTCAATTGATTCAAAAATCGTTCTTTTTTTAATTTTGATATTCGGATTTATGTATTTGAAAACTTCAAAATACTCCACTGCCAGTGTTTTCATTTACTATCGTTCCCTCATGGTATAATCATATTGAATTATGGGTACACGTGATTTTGTGAAATAATTACGTCTCGGTAATAATACCTAACACATTTTGTATTCAGTTTTTTGTTCAAATTTTTCCCAAGAATTTTTTAATCTAGGTCTCGCCAAATTGGCAGCATTTCTGTGAAATAAAATAATCCTGCAAAAAATTCACTACGGTATGAAGGTAAAACTATCATAATCGGACGGTTTGTAGGGCGCATCGAGATATCTTAATGTAAAAATATTAATGTGACGTTGCGTCAAGCCTCGTCTAACGTGCTTGTCAAAAGCACCACAGACTCTTGTCAAGCTTGTGAGGTCTTGTCAAGCATCCGCGCTCATTTTAATTTTAATTTAATTTAATTTATTTATTTACTTCAGACACAATGGTCCATATTTATTTGTGTTAGTAGGTGTACTTAAAAATTATGTTAGTTACTAAGTAAGTAGAGATTTAAAGTACATGCCATAATAATACTAAAATTAATAAGTAATTCATAATATTAAAATTAATTAAAATCGTATACTCATAACTTAAATTTACTTTTTGTAACGACATGTAACTGTACACAGTGTCACAATACTGGACAGTCGATTTTGCCAGCCACAACGCTGAGAATGCCATTGCCACTGCCGCGGACACGACTAAGCAATGATGCAGCTCTCTTTCTGAGGATGGCATGAAAGCCATCAATGCGAGCGTCGGCAAACATGCCTGACGCGCTGCAGTACCTCGGCAGCCGCATCAGCATCCTAAAGGCATTGTTATACTGTACGCGCAGGGCGTTGATTGTCTTCTGCGTATAGTTGACCCATAAACTGCACGTATAAAAAGATTGGCAAAACGCCCGAAACAATGTTACTTTTACTGCCTTACTGCAGCGTGCAAATCTACGAGCCAACATATTGCTACGGACAGCCAACGCCCGGCGCTCCCTCTCCATATCATCGTAGTCTGAGAGATCATCCGAGACCCAGTGGCCCAGGTACTTGAATCGCGAAACTCTGGTTAAAGAAACACCGTCTATGATGACGGGTGGTACGTGTGTGACCATGTGACCTGGTGATTGGAACACCAAGAGCTCGCTTTTCTTCACATTATACCTGAGCCCATGAGCCCCGGCATACTCAACACATATAGCGAGCAGTTTACGAACGGCGCTTATGGAGGGGCCCAACAACACCATATCGTCAGCGTAGCTGATGTTGTTGACAAATTTTCCATCTATAGAACAGCCAACTTCGGTGCTGCTGAGTCCCTCGATGAGTCCGTTTACGTACAGATTGAAGAGACGAGGCGAGGTTAACCCTCCTTGCCTTACACCACACCTCAGTCTGTACGCATCGGAGATCACGCCGGCCCACTTTATAACATTAACTTGGTTGTTGTACCAATAATCAAAAATGCTAACGACTTCTTCTGGGAGGCTGGTTTCTGTTCTCATTTTGTACCATAGCACATCGTAGGACACCAAATCGAAAGCTTTTGAAAGGTCTAAAAAACAGGCGTAGACCGGAGTTTTTCTATCGGTGTAGTACCGGACAGTGTGCTTGAGGCATAGAACTGCCGTTTCTGTTGACAGCCCGCGTCTAAAACCAAACTGAGCGTCCATTTAGTCAACTGAGCGTCATTTTAGTTTCCATAGCACATTTTAGTTTCCATAGCAAATGCTTGCTTGAGTGTGTTGCTTGAGAAGCATGCATCTAAACGGCCAATATATAATTTTTCATCAAGCATTATCAAGCATATCAAGTTTCGTTCTACACGGTCAGAATTGCTTAACAATCACGAAAAATTCACGTGCTTGTCAAACTATTTTGACCGTCTAGGGACCGTATTAGATCACCAGAGATACAATTCCCGTATTTTAAGGGCGGATTTCACCAATGAAACAGTTGATAAACATTCCCAAACAAAGATGACACTGACAGCTCTCGAATGCGGTTTAGATGTGCTGATCGCTTTAAGTTTCATTGGTGATATTGGCAGTATGAAAGTGTGGATTAAAATCTGTCTCAATCTGTCAAAAAAACCTCTAATTAAACCACACTTTTGACATTGATTGTCACTGAGATGAAATTGCAACGTGAATTTGGACGTTTTTAAGTACGAGAATTGGCCTTCAGAAATCTTACAAAACAATTAGGTACCTACATAAAAATTTTCGCATTCCCAACAGGTACCTACTAGATTTCGAACCTGTCACCTAGTAGCTAAAAAGCGATTCCTTAAACCTTCGATCAACGGAAATATTTGTTTATTCACAACTTAAGACGCCCCCGAAGCATGCGTAGTTCATACAAACGACCAAAATAATTTGTAAATCAAACATATTCTAAAGATAGTGTGTATTTATTCCGATTTGATTATAGAATATCTAGGTTCCCAAACATATATTTTGAAAGGACACTGATTTGAAGACAAGATAATAATATGAGGAATTTAAAATTTCTATACAAAACTTATTTTTCTCATATTTCATGTTTAAATCAATGTTCTTATTTAATATATATTTGGGAACCTAGATATTCTGTAATCCAATCGAAATAAATACACACTACCTTAAGAATATGTTTGATTTAAAAATTATTTTTGTATTTCGTTTGTATGAACTAAGCACGCTTCGTGGGGCTCTTAACCTGACCTAAGTCGTACAGACTGACAAAACAGTTGAAAAGCTAGAAACTTCCCCTCAAACCGTACGGGGTCTGAATTATGTGTAACTTCATGAATTCTTCACAAATGCTTGCTTCAACGGTCTGTTTTCAAAGCATATTTTCTATTGTTTGGCGCACAAGGTTGTGTGTGTTTCCGTTAGATGTCTGTTATTCTGTACCTATTCTGTTAAAAGTCTGGCACTGATGTTAAAATGCAGTGTGAATTTAAAGATTTTATTTTTCGAATTCCCAGAAATTTTTCGGTCTTCAGATAGTGCCTGTTTGTAGTTTGGTTTGTGTTAAATGGAACAGGAGCTCCCAGTATTAGGCAAACGTGATTTTAGGTTCTCACCGTGAAAGTATTATTACCTAGGCCAAAACTGTTTGTACCGTTGACAAAACAGAATCAATCCAGACTGTCAGTTCTTTAAAATCCCTGAAAAAAAAACTTGTTTATTACAAGTTTGATTTTTTTTTAATAATAACGAAATGAGAATATTCGTCCAAAATAATTTTCGAAATTCATCTTATCCACGCTTTGTTCATAAAACATTAATTTCCTACTTCCGCTACTCTTCATTTTATTAAAACATTATTAGGAACATTTAGGTACCTACTTTTGAGTACAATTTTCTTAAGTACATTAATAATATCAGAGTATGTAATAATGAAACAGGAAGTCGAGAACATGGATCGATGACACTTTCTTATGTAAATTATTTACCTCACGTTTACGTAATTTAGATAAATGAATCATGTGGAAGGACATGATTCGGTTGTAATAGTGGTCATTATGACCCGTTGGGAGATAACTTCATGAAACTGAAATCAATAGGGAGGTTACCACAAAAACAGTTGCGTTTGTTAGATAATTAATTTTGATATTATTATAATACTGTTTGTTGGATAATGAGATCTGTCACACTTACGCAGCTTGGGACCAATGTAAAAGTACATAATTTGACTAAATATTGTGTTTACAAAAAAATATCATAATCTTAAAGATGTTAAGAAAAATGAAAAAGTAAGATAAATGATTAAGTAATATTGAAATATAGGTACATGTAGTATGTCTTAGAATTTATATTGCTATTTTAATAAAATAAGTTGTTTCAAACGATTGGTACAATACTGTCGGTACATGTTGATATTCTATTTAATTGTATCTACTACTCACTACTCAAAATAAAACTATGAGCAGCTTTTAGCATCAGATTAACCCTGAAATCGGGAAAAAATACCTAATGTGTGGGGCAGCTAGTTGTATAAGGTCAGGTGTAAAGGTCATTGAACCCATATTCATTGTCCGTAGTTCAAGTTCAATATACCTACTGCAAAAGGTTCTCTTTGAAGTCCTACATACATGTTAATGTATTAGTCACCTCACTTCAGATTGGTGACCTATGTGATGTTGACGACAAGTCTTTGGTACTGTATGTTACAAAATATTTAAGCGCCGCCGCACAACAGGCAATTTAGCGTCAGCCACTATTTAGTGGCTACGTTCTCGGACAGTCTTGTCTATGCTTTAGTTGTTCATTGACTATCTTTTTCTATACAAGGTGTAAAATAAATAACGCATAACCTCTTAAGGGGGATTGTACAGGGTATTAATGAGACCATTATTTTGAACAACTTTTACTATGCGACCAAACCTGAAATCGCGAAAAAAAACAGCTGTTGCCTAAATTTACGTTCGCATGTTTATTTACTCGTCAAAATGTAAATAGTACTAGCGTAATTAGTATGGAAGTATGGATGAGTCGAAATTAATAAAACAGTTGTAAGCACTAATGCAGTGGCCGCGTTTGAGCAACTACGGACAGAAGTTGCTCAAACGTGGCCACTATTTGTGGCTTGGTCCGGCCACTAATTGTCTCCATGTGTACAACCACGCTAAAAGCTACAGAAGTATACATAGTAATAAGATAGTATATGGGTGTGTTAGCATTTTAATATAAAAAATGATTAATGTGCAAATTTCTCGACGGTCGGGGACCAAATTGGTTTTAATGAGATTTTTCGTACTAAGTATTCTTAAAAAAAATGATATTGCTTTATTAGTTCGTTATGATAATGTTTGGACGTTCAAAGAGAAAAGATTGGAGGAGATTTGGAAGATTGGATGTAATGATTTTGTTTGTCTAATTTTAAGATAGTAGACAATATCGATTTTTGATGAGATGATTAAGTTTTATGAGTTTTTATTTGAAAATATTGTTCGGTACTTAGCTGTTGTATCATTTTAAAATCAATCAATAAATCTGCCTAGCCTTTTCCCAACTATTTTGGGATTGGCTTCCAGTCTACCCGGATACAGCTGTATACCAGTATTTTACATAGAGCGACTACCTATCTGACCTTCACACCCCAGTTACTGGGTAATATGATACCTCTTGGCAAGACTTTTTGTCAGACTTTTGAGCTTCTGACTACCCGTAACTATTGTCAAAGATCGTAACGACTGTCCAAGATCTACGTATGATAGCCGAGATCGAGGCAAGGAGAGGGTCTCGATATGTAATGGATCTTACCAAGGGGTAACGTGTTACCCAGTAACTGGGTTGTGGAGATCAGTTAGGCAGTCGCTGCATGTAAAATACTGGTATTGAGCTAAATTTTTTTTTATTTGAGGTTGGTTTGCTCTTGACTCTAGTTTACATCCGATTAGACTGGAAGCCAACCCACGTAGTTGAGAAAAGGCCAGGCAGATTGATCGACTTTATGACACCCTATATTCTAAATATCCAGAAAAAAATAATAAACATAATCCACCATTGCCTCCACCACCACCATTTTTTCTAGGTACACCTCTGTCTAACTTACCCTTCGGGGAAAACAGGCGTAACTCGACAACTACCCATTTCTAAATTCTATTTCTATACATACCCTAATGTTATCATCAACAAATTAATGTATCAGTCTATGTATTATATCGATGCCTAACAGCCAAAAAGGGATAAGCGACATTTTTTGCGAAATCGACTTTTATATCGATATAGACGCAGAAAAAAAGCCAATAAGTCGATTTCACAAAAAATGTCACTTATCCCTTTTTGGCTGTTAGGCATCAATATAAATAAAAATGAAAAGCTATTCGTTGGTAAGCGCATCACTGGAGAATGGCTAGATCCAATTTGGCTATTTTTTGTTTTTAAATATTCGTAATAGTCTGAATTAGTATTTTGTAAAAAAAAACTTGAAAAAGGAAAATTTGAAAAGTTTCCCGAAAAAATTTCAAATTCGGGAAAACCTGGACGTTTGTATGTATTATTGTTTGCACGAGATAACGTTTGTCGAGTTATAAATAACAATTCTAAAACACAATTTAATTAATTTACCTATCAAACATAAAGATTTCGAAATAGATTAGATAAATACTAAGAAGCTTCATTTCGTATGTGTAGTTGAAACACAAAGATATTGGGTACATAAAATCGACAATTATCGCTTGAATAAATTTCGAAATACCTAACACCGGCTGCCAGCGGGTTGCCCTGAAAATGGACGCTCCACTCTTCTAATGTCCAACCTTTTCTGTTAGGTACTAAGTTATAAGCTGTAGCTGGGAGGCTTAAAAATACATTATTCTGGAATAAACAGCTGTTTCTTACAAAAGTTCAATACTTACGCGGTGAAATTGTATTAAACAGCAATTTTTGCATTGTACTGAATCATGTACTGCATCCATGGTAACAAGTTGTGCGTCAATTTACCTGCCACCACTGTATATTGGGAAACGTTTTAATGATTTGCACGATGTCCCTGTTATAGAGGTATATTATGAATTATAGATGGATTCTATATTACCGCTTTCAAGGACACTGAATCAGACACAATATAAGATTTATTGTTGAAAACGTTAATAATAGAGGTATCTTCTATGTATTTCTCTCACGAGGGCAGTTATTTATTTCAATTTCCAAGATAATCCTAGCTTAATATTATAAATGCGAGAGTAAGTCTGTTTGTTACCTTTTCACGCCTAAACCACTGACCCGATCATCCTGAAATTTTGTATATACATTGTCACGTGTACAGAAACGGACATAAGGTAACTTTCATCCCGAAAAAAGTACTGTTCCCGAGGAAAACAATAATAACGTACTTCTTATGATAGATGTCACCACGTGTCTTTTGAATCATTTATTTATTTAAACTTACACACTATATTTACAGGAAGACCCCAATATAATAGTGGTTTGCAAACACACACCAAATAAATTGAAAAAGCAATTTACGGCTATTACTTAAAATCTAAACATTAAAAATACGAAGCACTCTAAACTCTATTAAATATACAATCTGAATCCAGACTACAAAATTATATGCTATAAATTCTTAACCTTAAATATAAAATCAGACTTAACACATAATATTTAAATATAACTAACAAAGTTCAACAAAATCTTGCGAATTCACTCAGGTTGCACGAAAATATGTCAATTCTCTCATGCACTTCGTTTAGTACATATTGTGCGGGTGAGGGGTGTTTTTGACAGCAGGTTGGTTCTGGCAGCAGGTACAGCCAGCAGTGGCAGTCACCGCCGCATCCACACGTACCGGTCTGGCACGCACAGCTTCAGGTGACGCAGCACACCCGGTTTATGAGCTACTCCACGCAGGAGCTTTAGCGCATACGCCGCTAGTGTAAATTCCCGGCGTACTCTGAGTTCGTTGTACCCAACCATACCCAGTACAAACAGTGTAGGATACATCAGTGGGTAAAATGGATAAACCCCATAAAGTTTAAAATACAAGTGTCTTGTAAATTTATTCTGCACTCGCTCCAGCATAACATTGTATTTTGCTTCAAGAGGAGCCCAACTCACCGCACTGTGTTCCAAGTGACTCCTTACCAAAGCGTCATAGAGCACCCTAAGCGTACTAACGTTTGTGAATCCCTGCGACTGTCTCAACACGAAACCCAGGTTTCTGTACTCCTTCTTGCAAATCTTAACTATATGATCCCGGAAAGTTAGATCCAGGGTAAGCAGTACTCCTAGATCTCGTACCCTTCCTCTACTTTATATTCGTAGGCTAAGGCTGTCTTCGCGCGCGTAAATGTCATCACTGAACATTTCGCTGTGTTGAAATAGAGTTTACTTTTATGGCTCCACTCAACCACTCTATCTATGTCTTCCTGCAATCTCTCACAGTCCGACTCACCCTTGACCTCGAGCAGCGATTTGAGGTCATCTGCAAACAATAAACATAAACTATGTTTGACTACGTCTGGTAAGTCATTTATCATTAAAATAAATTCAAGAGGGCCCAAATTGCTGCCCTGGCTCACACCTAACCCGGTGTAGTATGGCTCAGATTCAAACCCGTTGTATTCAACGTACTGCTGTCGGTCTTTGAAGTAGGTGGCGAAGAACTGTAGTATGTGCGGAGTGCAGCCAATTTTTGCCAGCTTCATTAGCAGTACATCATTTTCGGCGGTATCAAACGCCTTTCTAAAATCTAAATATGCTGCGTCTACCTGCACACCGGTATCGACGGCCGGCACCACCTTCGCCATGAAGTTAAGCAGATTAGTGGCAGTGCTGCGCGCCGGCCGGAACCCATCATGATTGAATTATATTATTATAGAAGCTTTAGTAGTGTGTTAAGTATTTTTTAATTTAAGTACCCAATACATTTTGTGTGTCTAGAGTGTCTATAGACTGGTTTCTCATAATACTATAAATGTGAAAGTGTGTTTGTTTGTTTGTCACGCTTTCACGCTAGAACTGCTGAACGGATTTGGATGAAATTTGACACATGGGTAGACTATGACCTGGATTAGGACATAGGATACCTTTGTTCCCGTGGGATAATTTCCGACAACCACGTGGGCAAAGCCGCGGGCAAAAGCTAGTATTTACATAATTTAACCTCCTGGATGCCAGCGTTATGCCTATATTACATCTATTATATTTAAAAAAAAAATATTTTTTTTGCATATTTTTGGACGTGTACAGACCCCTGATATACTATAAAACCTAAGTTTCAAATAATATCCCATAATATTTTTTTTCTGGATTCCAGAAGGTTAAAAAGCTGTCTTAAAATAATAATAATAATGACCTACCGCCGTATCTCTACGTCGACGTCGTGGTGAGACTTGCGCACTCCCGAACTCTGGGTCTGTGCCGGTAGAGTTTACTTTGTCGAAACAACTCTAAGGTAGGGAGCTAGATAAAGAGAGATACATAAATCCGCAGAGCAGCATGTGGCGAGCTGTTGGGCAGTAGCGACCCCACGGACCCTATCTGCCGGGAGAAGTCTTGTTCTTCACAGATGGCTTGCAGCAGACAGCTGTGCTGCTGGGGAGTTTGTTGCGCTACTTCTTCTCCCCAGCTAGAGCACTAGGCAGTGGTGAAGGGCGGGCGTTTTGGGGGACTGTTTTATGTAAAATTGACGTTCAAAAAGTGCTCATTCTCAGCCTAGTTTGAATAAATGACTTTTGATTTTGATTTTGATCTTGCCTTTATTGGCCGGTTGGAGTGAACACTGACTAGGAACAGAGTAGATGCTGATAGGGATCTTGACCGTACTTCCAGGATTGTCCTGGAAGTACGGTCGAGCCGTGGAATACCTCTCCACTCCTCAAGGATCTTAGGGAGTGTTGCCTCCTTGTCGTTACGTCACTATGTGCTAGCGACCGTTTTCGGGGGCCATTATTGAGTGTGCAAGTCACCCCCTGCCTATTTATCCGTGAATTACATAACATTGATCAGACAGGGGACATAGTCCTTCCATAATTCTAGGTAACCAATCCACTATAGCCACCCAAACCCATAGCTCAATATGTTTGGATTCCATGTTCTGCAATATTCCAGCACCAACCGGGGCTTGTCCTTGGGTGCACTTGCATTGTGCATACATGGAAATAATCATTACTTTGTGCCAATTCATCAATTAAAATATCTAAGGGGCCCCCGCGAGTTGGCTTCGGCCCCTCGTACGTCTTCGAAAGATCCGGGACCACGAAAAATCCGGGTCACGAAAAATGCCAAAAACAATCAAAATAATAATATGTATGCATAAAAAAAAGCAGCGAAAATAATCATAGAAATCATAAAAGGCTTTCAGCATTGCCACGTTGTATGGCAATGCTGATTCTTTGGCCAAAAATAGGCCTGCCCTCGGTCAAAATAGAAAGAAAGGTCACGTGAAGATTCAATCTGCCGGTTCACTCGGACACCACGGCCCTAGTGTTTCAACCCCAAACGGCTGGAACATATAAGCCCCAATAAAGATTGGAGTATTTGCGCCGTTTGAGGTTTTCTACACATGCAGCATCCGCCCCATCACATGCTGCCACAAACATCGCAAACGACACCAACAGCTAACCTACCTTCTACGGCATTATGGTCATTCCGTCTGGTCTCTTCCCATCATCGCGGGCCAAGCCATTGGGTTATAAAACAACTGGCATCTCGCCGGTGCCTAGAGCACGACGAATGATATCATTGATCCTGGCGTGCCGTGAGAGAAGTCGATTTACTGTAAAGGTGTGGTGGAAAATTCTTACGTCTATCAAAAACCAAACGCCCAGGTACTTAACTACTGCAGGTACTAGAGCTTCAGCTAGTATCCAAGAATTAGTAAAAAAGGAAAGTTAATTCTTTCACTGAAGACGTCCAGACATAGATATCCTAATAATTGCACTCATGAAGTGTTTTAAAAAAGATTTAACGAACAATGATTTCTCCGATTCGCACAGATTTTTTTTTAAATCTCAACTTATCTTCTTTCTAATTGGAAAATGTACCTTGTAATAGAGAGAGCCTGGCACCCATAACACAAGTTTAATCTTAGCTTGGGTGCCAGTGGAGATAGTCAGCGATTTATGCAATTTAAAAACAATATTGTGGTAGTATTACATATCGCCTATAAGTAAATTGTGAAATTGGAAAATAAAATTATTATTTCGTTTATTCATATTTTCTTTTCTTATAAAATACATTTTTAAATATTTCTTAAACAATATACACACATCAATACGGTCTAGGGATATTTCATACTCAATTAAATAACTCGAAAAGTACTGGCCGCATTGGAATCTTTTATACACCGATTTGTTTGTAATTTATCTCAGACTAATTCCAAATTCAAATTTTTGAAAATTCTTTTGTTTCGGTGGCATAAAATGTCTTGATGTGTAGGAGAGGGAATTTTCATTTGTGCGAAATTTAGAAAACAATACGAATTACGTTTAGTTACAGTTTTTTTTTTCATTTTTAAACGAAAGATAAAGTTAAAATTGAGGTATTGTAGCCATGCAACGCCAACATTTGACGAGGGCGGAGATGTTACGAGCTGTGGGAATGCTGGAAGCTGGGTCTGTTCAGCGTAATGTTGCTGAGGCCATAGGGACCCACCAAAATGTAATTTCAAGATTGTGGACACGCTATCGTGCCACAGGTGAAGTAGCGGAGAGGCACCGGGGGCCAAGTCGCATCACTACCCCCATACAAGACCGATTTTTGCAAATTACTGCGCGAGCTCAACCAAATGCAACGGCGACTCAATTGGTCCAAAGGCTGCGAGTGGAACACCAAGTGCTTGTGAGTGACCAAACTGTAAGAAGGCGACTGCATGAAAGCAATCTACGCTCTCGTAGACCACTCCGGGTCCCACCTTTACGGAGAGGCAATCGTGGACGACGATTAGAATGGATTCGGAACCACGTGGTCTGGGGCCGTGACCAATGGTCCAATGTGCTGTTCACGGATGAATCCAGGTTCGGCTTCCATCCAGATTCACGAAGGACGGGTGTTTGGCGAGTTTCTGGACGATGGAGCCGTCTTCAGAACCCTCAGGAAGTTCACCCATACCAAGGAGGAACAATTATGGTTTGGGCAGGAATTCGTCTTGGAGGACGGACGGATCTCGTTTGGGTGCGGGGCAGTATGACGGCAGAACGATACGTCCAACAGGCGCTGGGGCCCGTAATCTTGCCCCACAGAATACAAATGGGGCAAGATTTCCTGCTCATGCACGACAATGCCCGGGCACACACGGCGAGAACGGTAGCAGCTTGGTTACATACACACAATGTTAGGGCCTTAGTCTGGCCTGCTCAATCGCCAGATCTAAATCCCATTCAGCATGCGTGGGATATGCTGCAAAGAAGAGCTCTGAAGGAAGTTCCTGAAAATCTGGCTACAGAAGATCAACTTTTTGCGCACCTCAGAAGGACATGGGACAATATTCCGCAGCAAGACATTGCCAACCTTGTTCTGAGCATGCCGAATCGTTGCCGATGTGTTATGAACATCATGGGTGCTTTCTCAGACTACTAACTTTAAGTTTATAAACACAAATTAAAAGTTAATTCATATACGGTTTACGTCTATGCTTCATTTTTTTCCCATAAAATCCTTAAATTTTAATCTAAGTACCTTAACCATTATTAAAAAATGGTAGAATATTAAATAACGTATCTTTTAAATATATACATGTCATATAAATAATTAACACATTGATAGTAATACGCTTTTTTAAAAATATCCCTAGACCGTGTTGATGTGTGTATTAAAAAAAAAACATTTAAAAATAGTAGTCCGCCGGTGTCGGGAGCAGGGTCCAAGGCACCGGTGGTTAGGGCTGCAGAGATAGGAACCTCCTCACGATGCGGGCCGTATCAAGGAGTACTGCCTTCTGAATCTGGCCCTTGATCCAACCGCCTAACGAGAGCCTTGAGAGATGGTGATCGAGGCTTTCGGCCATCAGGCCATTGGCCGTTACGACAATCGGCACAATGACAGCCGAGCTCACATTCCATATGTCAACAACTTATTATTATTATTATTCTCTTGAATATTCTACAAGGAATATAATTTATATTAAGAAAAGAGATTTATTTGGCCACACTTTCAGAAACTTTGAGTCATTCACCTCACTCGCTGGTCGCTTCTACCCTGTCCCATCGGCTAGACAATCCAGCAAGTCATGTGACGCGACCCTTGTGGTGGCTTTTACTTAGAACCTTTCTACATTAGGAGGACAACTGACAGTGCTGATTGTTCTCTCGTGTCCTAGGTGAGAGGTGTATGCGAACAGATGCGATGCGATGTAAATAGGGTTTTAAGACACTTATGACACAGCTAAGGCAAAAAGGCACATATAAAATTTCTCGGCTCTGATTTATGTTTTGCGACAGTACATAATTATTAGTGATATTTAGGGCAAATTATTTTTAAGTAGCAACCCGCCCCTTCTTATCGTGGGTGCAGTGTAGGTACCTACTGATGAGAAGAACTAAGCGATCACACAGAAAGACATGAAAAGCGACTATATATATATTTAATTTATAATGAGTAGGTATACATAGGTATGGATTAATTAAAATATTTGAAAAAATTAAGCGACGAGAACCGATTGTAGACGTCAAAAAAGTATTGTTCAGAAGATTGTTTTGGTTTAATTATTTTGATGAGCGTTTCTACTGTCCTGAAAAATTAATAACGCTAAAGAAACAACTTATCGAAGTCACTATAAAAAAAACCGAGCAAACCTTACAGCAGTCGCATACGATGTGTAACATCTGACATCTGTTTGGGTTGGTACTAATTGACGGCCAACTCTAGCACCGCGCTCTCATTGGTCAAATCAAATAGCGCGTCCCCGGCTTCCTGTTACACACTTCCGTCCCTCTTCACAAAAACACTGCCACAGATTGCAGGAAAGCGAGAGGAAAGATGTCACACATAAAAAAATAATAATGGTTTGAATACAGAGATAGTAATTTAGTAGAATAAAATAGTTCCCTATTAAATCTGCCAGTTCTGAATCTGGCTTTAGTTTCTGTCAGTTCTCTGAAATCATGGTGACCGCGATTTTCGCATAGCTTGGCATTGTTGCGTAGGATGAGTTGATGAGCGTGACAATGAGTTAGGACCCAGACAGTGCTGGTCAACTAAACCTCTAAAATATCTCTAAACCCTTTAGAATTTACTATGATAGAAACAGATTCAATTTTGGATGTAAACTTAAAACCGTTTGGTTTTTTTGTTTGATTTTTGTACGCTATACCTATATTTACGAGTATGTAAGGATTTAAGTTTTTAAATTAAGATGATTCTAGGCAATTGTCCCACCACCGGCGAGGAAGCGACTAGCTATCGGCTATTTTCTCGCTCAAGAAACGTACAATAGATATCATTCCGTGTAAACAAAAGAAATGCATATTTTATCGCTGACTGTTCACACCGCGCGTGATTACTCGTTTGTCGCAGCACTCGCAGCGACAAGAGCTATCAAAGAGAGTACTCGCTCAACGACGCTCGCTTGGCGGGCAGAACACTCGCTGAGAGACTCACGCTTGGTACATACGCATACCAGCGAGTAATCGCTTGTCACTGTCGTTCACTCGCTGCACGCTGCTCGCCAACTCGTTTTCAGTTGTTAGTTCTACTCGCTACTCGTTCATCGCTAGCGGTGGGGACACTGCCTTATAAGTAATTTCTTCTTTTCTATATTAAAAATATAATTGCATGACCCGTGACACCGTTATTAATTATATTAATTAACTATTCGTATTTCTATGCTGCCTGTGTAATCGTCATAGTAATATAATTAATAATTTGAAAAATAATTAAAAGTATTTTATCAAAAATGTCACCGCAAACGACAAGTCCACAGATTAACGTATCTTTCAAAACCATAAAGAAACAAACTTCATTAATAACAGTCTCTTTTCAAAGCGTTACTTTTAATTTAACATGCTGTAAACGACCCGTGACATCAAAGGCCCGACGATGCAAGATACCTCCATTCTCAATATGGCACAGTCACTGTAGCACTTAAATTAATTGAAAAATTCTTTACACCTCTGTTTGTCTTCGCTTATTTATTTTGTGGTTAGATTTTTCGTAGGTGACCTTAGAAGGAGACGTGTGGACAATGGCCTTGGTCACGGTTTAGTCGTGCGGTGTATGTTTTACGGATGACACGCGGATATGGCGCGAATGATCTGTGAAACATTGTGGACGTGTATTCTGTTCGGGTCAAATTCTTATTCCAGAAAGTTAAATATACTTTAAGGCCTTAGCACACCTCCGCCGCGAAAATGCAGTAGTTCAATAGGGATGATGCCTGGGTAAAAATAAAGAAATTCTTTTTAGTCCGTCAGTCAGATAATAAAAAAATATTAGACACGTATTTTTTGCTTTATCATATTTTTGTCTTCGCTTATTTATTTTGTGGTTAGATTTTTCGTAGGTGACCTTAGAAGGAGACGTGTGGACAATGGCCTTGGTCACGGTTTAGTCGTGCGGTGTATGTTTTACGGATGACACGCGGATATGGCGCGAATGATCTGTGAAACATTGTGGACGTGTATTCTGTTCGGGTCAAATTCTTATTCCAGAAAGTTAAATATACTTTAAGGCCTTAGCACACCTCCGCCGCTATGCTATACAAATAATAATTTTTAAAAAAAAAAAAAAAAAGAAAATGCAGTAGTTCAATAGGGACGATGCCTGGGTAAAAATAAAGAAATTCTATTTAGTCCGTCAGTCAGATAATAAAAAAATATATGACACGTATTTTTTGCTTTATCATATTAATAAAAAATGACTTAGATAACATGCATTAAAGTTGGGGAGTGGGGGCTCGCTACGTCACTTCTACGTATAAAATCTACCAAGACGTGACATCATACTACATTTTAACTCAATGTATCGCCGTAATCTTTTGATTACGTAAAAAAAGAAAAAATATGTATCCAATATTTTTTACTATTCTATATGACGGACAAATACGAAAAATAGTCATCATCCCTCTGACTCGCATGACGTTCCGCTGCTCGAGAATTGGAACATTGGAATTGGAGCGTTTTGGCGGTTTCACTAGAAAGAGTTGAACTAGAAAGTACCTACTCGTACTTTTTTGTGTATGGTGATCAATGTTCATGCTTTTTCTATATCAACATCATTGCAGCCGAAAGACGTCCACTGCTGGACATGGGCCTACCCCAAGCACCGCCACATCGACCGGTTCTGTACTTCTCGCATCCTGCGGATTCCTGCGGCCTTCACAAAGTCATCGGTCCACCTTGTGGGAGACCTTCCAACGCTACGTCATCCGGTACGCGGTCGCGACTCCAGAACCTTCGGCCCCATATCATCCCATCTGTTCTGCGAGCAACGTGCCCTGCCTACTGCCTATTTTTAAACGACGAAAAATAAGGAGGAGGTTCTCAGTTGGACGTATATATATAAATATATATATTTTTTCATGTATGGCCACGCATTTTTATAAAGTAGTCCGATTTGAAAGATTTTTGTTTTATTCGGGAAGGTATATCTCGAAGTTGGTCCCATATAAAATTTATTAACTTTGCTTGGGTAGGTTTTGCGTTAGCTTCAATAATACGTATTTTTCAGTTATGTTCAAGTCCCATGTAATAGGGGGCGAGCCTATTGCCACCAACCGGGCACAAATCCAGACTCCGGACAGCTACCGAGAAATTCTTGATGGAAAGCCAATAACACTTAGCCTAACCTGGGAATCAAGCCCAGGACCTCAGTAGTGCATGCTCTACAGTTCGTGGCTAAGTAATAACTGCCGCACGGGTCGATCCATCAGGTTAAGCTACGCTTGCCGGGGTTGGTCCGTAGATGGGTGACCATCTTTACATACCGAGACTCCTCCGTGCCTCAGAAAGCACGTTAAGCCGTTGGTCCCGGCTGTCATTCGTGGATGTTTGTCAGTCGTTACGAGTCGTCAGAAGCCCGAAAGTCTGACAACCAATCTTAACAAGGGGTATCGTATTACCCAATAACTGGGATGTGGAGGTCAGATAGGCAGTCGCTCTACGTAAAATACTGGTATTCAGCTGCATCCGGTTAGACTGGAAGCCGACCCCACCATAGTTGGGAAAAGGCTAGGCAGATTGATTGATTTCACGTTTGATCCCATAGTAAAAGTTGTTTGTTATCATGAGTACAATCACGTGTTTAAGTATCGGTCACCAAATTACCAGTCACTCTATTTATTTACTTATAATAATAACATAACATCAGGCCTAAATTTCCAAAAGGGTTAAGCAGAGGTGCCCCATAGTACACTCACATTTCGCCAATTATGTAGCCCCATGTAATAGGGGGCGAGCCTATTGCCATCAACCACCACCATTTCAGACACCAATCTACATGGTCTTCACATGAAGTGACCAAGATTATGTATGGACTTTATAAAAGACTGTGACCTCTGAGTTTGTTTCGGCCTTGTTTCTCAGAGTAGTCAGATAGGAAACGCCGACCTCATCTAGTTTAAAATAAAAATGATTGACTTGTAAAAGTGTTTTTACAAACCTACTTACAGAAATAAAAATCATTTATCATTTATAACCGCGCACAAATCCAGACTCCAGGCTGCTACTGACAAATTCCAGATGGAAATACCCAACAACACTTTATTATATTTTATATATATATATTATTTTGTATGCTAAAAGACTAGGTAATTAAATGGCCCATTAATTAGTTCTCAGGCTTTGATAATGTTTAAATATTATTTTTTGAAGTAAGATTTGGCTATGGACATTTTATTTTAGAAGTAATTGTCTAGTTTTCTTTGAGGTCTGTTTTCTAAATTAATTATAATAGTTATTTCTCAAAATAAAGTGAAAATAATGTTTTATTATTTTTATTGCCTGTATTTACAAATACAAACATCCAAAAATACAAAGCTTTCCTCTTTATAATATTAGTATAGATATATGCCCAAGGTGGGCTCCCGCATTGTCATAGCGGGGGGGCTCAGTAACCGTGGCTTGGCTTAGTAACCCGAGGAAGGGCCGCTCGGCAGGGCTTTTCCCCCAGGAAGTCGACGACGTAGCGGCCAACAGGTTGTTTGCGGTGCCACTTGGGCGACATCGCAACTGAGGCGGGCCGCGGTGTCGTATGGGAAGCATCGCGGCTGAGGGATGGAGGCCGCGGCAGGAGAGGAGTGCCGGTATTGCGATGCGCTGCTCTCCCTACCTTCCGCGGCCTTGACGGGGTCGCCACTGTCTGATGGCGGACGGGGTGGGGCCGCAGGGGAGGAGGAGTGTCGGTATTTCGTTGGCCGCTCTCCCTATCCTCTGCGGCCAAAAAGTGCTAGGCGGCTGGGCTACTGACCTAACCGGTCGCAAGGGCACCAAGGGTGCCTAGACACGGAGTCGTCTAGCGCCCATGTGCTGGTTTGGTCCATGGGGTGGTCACGGCGCGCAATGTGTTCTTGTGCGCCGGTGATTAGGGTACTCCCCAGAGGAGGGTCCGGTGAAGGACAGCCGCGGCGGGTTCGCGGTGAGTGCTAACGCGTGTCCGTGTTCCCGCCACAAGCGGCAGAGGAGGACACCGTGGAGTTTTAGTGGGTTGGAGTCCCACATAACTGCTATCTCCCCGTGGTAGTGCAGTGTGCATGAGCATTTCTCCACGAAAAAAGAAGTAAAGATATATGCCTGCATATATTTACAATATAGGTCTGGCAGCAGCACTTCTTTGCTTTCACAAAGTCCATTTGACTCTGCTAATTTTGAACAACATTGTAAAATAATATCATTGTTATGAATGCGTTAATGTGGTCAAGCTAATAGAGAAGACAAGGAGCTCGTGGTGAAATGATAACAGCCGCATGGTAAATAACGTTCTTTATATTTTATTTTAACGTTACACAGGGAAGGTTTTATGTCTATCTCCTAGCACAGCGAATAGAGAAAAAAAAGGAACGCACTGACAGCTGCAGTTGTTGGTTTTTTTTAAATCATTTAGTGACAGTGTTGCTATTATTCAAAAGTAAGAGTCGATTAATTTTTGCATATTTAAATCGACTACTCGTAAATACCAACATATTGGAAGCCGATCCCAACAAGTTGTGAAAAGGGCTAGGCTGATGATGATAGAAGTATGGAAGAAAAGGACATGTTGCAAAGGCATGTTGTTGTTGTTGGTGATGATGAAGACAGGAGAATGATGGTGATGAGCAATCGAGCCAATCGTCATACCTATCTTTAAATTGTCATTTATGGAAGTAATATTTAATGGAAAAGTTTTTGTAATAATATAATTCAATCATGATTCGAAAGACACGTGACGCCATCTAATTATCATAAGAACGTTATTGTGGTTTTCCTCGGCAACAGTACTTTTTTTCGAGATGTAATGTACCCTATGTCCGTTTCTGTAGATGTGACAACGTATATGCAAAATTTCAGGATGATCGGTTCAGTGGTTTAGATGTGAAAAGGTAACAAACAAACAAACTTACTTTCGCATTTATAATATTATTGTTTAGTATAGTTAGCAAGTAAGGATTAGGATACCAATTTCTTACAAACATTGAATTACCCAATATTTCCCGTATTTACTCACAATTTTAACATTCCCGAGCTTAATTTTTATGCCTATAAAGATAACATGGGTGGGCAATTTTATCGTTTCTACCATCGGCCCTCTCAAGGGTAGCGGGATTAACAGATTTTAATCTAAATATTGCTCTAAGACGACAATTTTCGTAACAAAGTTGAAAGAACTCGTAAAAAGCTAGGTCCCGAAAGATTTTGATAACATGTAATTTTTAATTGACGTTTTTTTGTTATTTGATTATGTAACGGTACCTAATAATTTATAGTGAATACTATAAACAAAATGTGGTTATGGCCTCGCCACTCAAGCACGAAGTTGTGTGTTCAAAGCCAGGCTAGCACCAATGTGATTTTTCCCATTCATGTTAGAAGATTAGATAGATATCGGTAAAGGAAAAAATCGTGTGGAAACCTGAACTTTCATATAAATATTTAGTTTGTAATCGCCAATCTGTCTTCAGGAAGCGTGGTGACCGATGCTCATGCCTTCTCTATTTGAAGAAGCCTTTAGCCCTGCACAGAGACAGTAAATAGGTTGGCACTATAACGGTATACTTTGTAGGACGTGGCATAGACAGTGGAACTGAAATCGTAGGCATCCAATTCTCACTAACTGATGGGGTCCGCTAGCGCCGATGCTTGCCAGGGTGGCGGGTTGTTGAAAGAGTTACCGTAGCCCTGGCACAGGCAACTGAAGGAACACGGGTGGGTTTTAGTCAGTAAAAGTCTGACGCGCCCTCCCGCTCCGCCCAGAGCGGGAGAAGTTATTTGATGATTCCCCATCCAAAAACTTTTTAGCAAAAAAGAAAACCGACTTCCAAAACAAAACACTACAAAGTGAAAAATAACTTTAATTTCGGTAGTCGGTGTCTTTGGTTTTGTATTTTCGTTTTTTGCCACCGACATCAGAAATTAAAGTTATTTTTCACTTTGTAGTGTTTTGTTTTGGAAGTTGGTTTTATTTTTTGCTAAAAAGTTTTTATTTTTCACTTTTTAGTTGTGGAACCTACCCCACACAAATTCGAATATATAATTGAGCACAATATAGCCATGTAAATAACAGTGATAGGAAGTATTTAAAACATCATCACATCATCCACATAAAATAAGTGGCAAATTCACGCATTATTGAAGCTAACTCAAAAACTACCCTAGCAAAGTTAATAAAATTTATATGGGACCACCTCGAAAGTATACCCTTTCAAACAATAAAAAGAATTTTCCAAATCGGTCCATCCGTCTTTGAGTAATCGCGTAACAAACATACAAAAAAAATCATACAGACGAATTGAGAACCTCCTCCTTTTTGAAGCCGGTTAATAAAGGGGTGAAAATTCTCATGAATATTATAAATAACTAAATAAATAACTTTGTCCTCTAAAAAGATGCCAGTGATTTTAAATGTACCCATATTTGGTCATTTACACTAGAGATACAGAAGCAACGATGCTTCCGCGACGGACAAAATACTTAAAAATAATTAATTATAGGAAATATTTAATAGATTCGGAGGAGCTCGTGGTAATAACAGCCGCACAGGTCGATCCATCAGGTTAAGCTACGCTTGCCGCGGTTGGTCTGTGGATGGGTGATCATCTTTTCATACCGAGACTCCTCCGTGCGTCGGAAAGCACGTTAAGCCGTTGGTCCCGGCTGTCATTCGTGGATCTTTGACAGTCGTTACGGGTCGTCAGAAGCCCGAAAGTCTGACAACCAGTCTTACCAAGGGGTATCGTATTACCCAGTAACTGGGTTGTGGAGGTCAGATAGGCAGTCGCTCCATGTAAACTACTGATATTCAGCTGCATCCGGTTAGACTGGAAGCCGACCCCAACAAAGTTGGGAAAAGGCTAGGCAGATTGATTTAATAGATCTTCTAAAAAACTTATTGAGGTTCTACCAACCTATTATGCACTCCCGTGCCGTTTTGTGGAAATAAACTACTAAACTAAACTACTAAACTATGGACAGTTATTTTAATTAAGCATACATATATAAACTCACGCCTTCTTCCCATGGGGGTAGGCAGAAAGTACAGAACGCCACCGGGTTCTTGACTGAAGGCCCCGATCCCGCAGGTACACGTCGTGGAGGGCCACAGTTTCTACTTATCTTGATAAAGTCGATTAAAAGCCAATCTTGCTCAAAAGTACCATCAGTAGGAAAAGCCTTAAACCAAATTTTTAATACTTATTTTAATTTAACTTAACATTAAGGATCAGGAATAAATGATAGGTTCTAGATTATGTTTAAAATAATCTATATTAATGCAATGTCTACTGGAGTAATCATAGGTTTTAATTATCACAATTATTAGTTTGTCAATAATAATATAATATAAAAAAAAAACACATCTCGACTTGTAAAAAGCCAAAGTTACTAGGAGAACATAGGATGCAAGAGCGAGCGAAGCGAGTTCGGGAAGTGGGGCACCCCGACTCGGACAGGTTAGGTTCGAAGTGGATGGTGGTATCTGCAACACCCCACCATCCCCCTCGTGGTTATTTTTTTTAACCATCCAGAAATAGGAGACGCGCGAAGTGGGCCTCCGTCGACTACGCCTTATTATTATTGCCTGTGTGTCAAATATACACTAAAACTGTACCCAAAAAAAAATGCTTCTATAAAAAATCGCCGTGTGTTAGTACGCTATTCCTAAATTATAATTATTGAAATTATGATTCTCTGTTTCACAAAATTTTGAAATCAAATTATTTTCGTCCCCAAATTCACGTATTTTCCGTGTTTGGAACCACTATATGACGTCAGAAACCAAAAAAAACACATTATCATAACTAAAAGCACTTTTCATGTCGACGGTACAAGTTAAAAACAGTAGAAAAAATTACAAAGAAAAAATGTTTTCAAATTTATCGAAATCGTGACCCTCCTAATCGGACGTGTACCTGCGGGTTGGGGCCCTCAGCCATGAACCCACGCCATCGGCTACGATCCTTACATACTCCTTTTGCCTCGTTTACGTTCATACATCTGGTCATACACGGAAGCCGCCTGACCTTTCTAAAGAACAAAACAAATAAGTTCACTATAATATCTTCCTAGGGCGTCCCCTCCCGGTCTTCCACTCACATCTGTCTCGTAAATACCGTTTCTTAGTCACCTTTCATTCATCTTCTCAACATGACCAAACCATCTAAGCATAGGTACCTACCTACTTACTTTTATCACTACATCTTCTTTTAAACCGCACCATTGCTTTATCACATCATAAATAAATAACTATTATAACCATTAACCATAATTTATTTCGTTAAATTAATGATCCTCTAAAATATTTACATACTAGGTTTTCTTAATTTACTTTTAAAATGGTTTACACTGTAACAGTTTTCTTCATCAACATTTTGAGCATAGCAAAGCTTTTTAGTAGGTATTTCAAGAATATGGCACGACTAGAACACAGGGGGACTAACCGTCACGGTGGAGCATACGGTGGAGGTCTGCCCGGCTTGGGCAGAGCACCGCCGCGTCCTCGCGGAGGCGATCGGCGGCGGCGATCTCTCGCGCCCGGCCCTGGTACAGGCCATGGTACGGAGCGAGAGTGCATGGGAAGCCGTCACTTCCTTCTGCGAAGCAGTAATGCTCGCGAAGGAGGAGGCTGAACGCGTGAGGGAGAGGCAATCTTTGCGCCCTCACGCCCCTAGTCGCCGCAGGAGACGCCCTGGGCGTCGGGAATCGATAGCCGATTCCCAGCCACCGTAGGCGCGGGCTTGCGGATGGCGAGCAATGGGTAGCTCGCCGTCCAGTAAGGACCAGGCCCGGGTCGACGGCGCGTTGTGTTCCACGCGCGCCTCAAAGAGATGTCAGCGCTAGTTGAAGAGGTCCGCTAGGGCCGATGCCCGCCAGGGTTGCGGGTTGTTCGAAAGAGTTACCGTGG
Source organism: Dicycla oo (assembly GCA_948252095.1). Classification (NCBI taxonomy): domain Eukaryota; kingdom Metazoa; phylum Arthropoda; class Insecta; order Lepidoptera; family Noctuidae; genus Dicycla; species Dicycla oo. The sequence continues at coordinate 9,758,951 of OX411733.1, read as the reverse complement.
CCCTGACACAGGCAACTGAAGGAACACGGGTGGGTTTTAGTCAGTAGAAGTCTGACATGCCCTCACATTTGACATTTGATGATTTCCCATCCGAAAAAAAGGGGGACTAACCGTAAAAACTTTGCGCTTGTAATGATCCACACTTTTTTGAATAATTGTTCTGGCCTTTCTCTTCTTACATTTGGCTGGAGTAACTAAGCTAGGATACCCCAACCAACCGGGCTAGGTTAAGTTGGAACTCTGACCAACCATGCGCGAGCGGAATGTGTCGCAGACTCGCAGTAACTAATGGCTAGTTTACACAGTGCAAGCTAGCGTGCGAGTCGGCCTACCGAGTAACTGCAGTAGAGTGACTCACACTGAATGGACGTATCATAAGAGTTACTCGCACTTGCGAGTTGGACAGTAGCTCGCAGCCGAGTAACTTCAACATTCCTTCATTTTCATTTTCAAATATCTTTCTTTAATCATTTAGAACACAACAAAATGCACTTAACCTAAGCTACATTCATACAATAATCGAGGCACTTTATGAGGCTAGTGATTCGCCTTTCATAGCTTTTAAAACATAGTCTTAACTGTTTACATTATAAACTCACCACACAATCACTATGGGTTCATGATGTTAATAACGCAAATTATTTAGTACCTAATATATTTTACTAATTGCATGTAGGTATATGTAATTTTTTTAAGTAATGCACGGTGTGCACTGTGCGTATGACTAGCAAATGTGAGACCAGTCAATGATCAGCGGGCGGAAGCTCCCTGCCGCCCGCGCCTCGGTGTATCTGCGGCCAGGGCCGGGGCGGCAGCGGGCCTCTCAAGGGTCAAGCCGCTGGTCGTTCGCACTTCAGGTGGTGGGAACAAAAAATAGTGATGCGGTAGGCGGTAAGTGCCGTATCTATCGATATAAGGTAGTTTGTCTAAAGTTGATGAATATAGATTTGAAATCAAGGGGTTAGTAGTATTCATTTTGTTTTTAATATAAAATCTTGATGATATTTTAATTATATTATTAAATAAAAAGGGAAGTTTAATTTGGTAATGTATTTTTTTAAGATTTGTTTAAAATTTTGTATTGTATGATATTTTTACTGCTTTATTCTGGATAACTTGTAGCAGTTGATAGTTAGATATGCATGTGCTACTCCAGACAGGACAGGCGTACGTTATACACGGACGGACAAGCGTAGTATAAATTCTTAGTTTAGTACTGCTACTTAATTTGCTTTTGCGGTTCATTATAGGGTTTAAACCACCGAGGGCTTGGGCGAACTTCAAACGCAAATCAGCAATATGTTTGGACCAATTTAGACGACCATCCAGTTTGATCCCAAGATAACGCACACAAGTTTTCCAAGGTACCGCATGGCCTGCTATTAAGTAATAAATATAGTTCTTGAAGGGGGTTGCCTAGCACGCGAGAAAAATATTGCTTCCGTCTTATTCTCATTTATTTTGAGTTTCCATTTCTTAAAATAATCAAGAAGCAAGTCGATGGAATATTGTAGGCGACCTATGATCAAATCTGTATCATTCGAAGAGGTATAAGAGGCAGTATCGTCAGCAAAGCAAGCTAATTTGGTTCGAGATTGAATAGGAATATTATTTAAGAATAGGATAAATAAATAGTTATAGTTTCCGATGTGAACCTGGAATTTACGATCCGTGAGGTACGATTGAATAAATTTAATGAGAAGCATAGGTACACCCAGAGTGAGCAACTTGTGTAACAGGACTTCGTGCCACACGGTATCAAATGTTTTTTCGATATCCAGCAGAAACATACCTGTAGACTGTTTGAGATTAAGGTGATGGGATTGTTCTGTCACCCTGGCTAGCTGTTGGGTAGTTGAATGAGTGGCACAAAACCCAAACTGCTCATGGATCAGAAACTGCCCAGTGGCACGTAATAGTCTTGTATAAATTACAGACTCAAAAAGTTTACCAACAGAAGGTAGCAGACTTATGGGGTGGTATTTTATGGGTATAGAGCTGTCTTTTCTGTAGCTGTTTTTAAGGGGTATTATTTTTGCAGTTTTTCAGATGCTTGGGAAATAGCCCAGACCAAAACAGCCATTGAAAATTTTTGCAACATAAACTATGGCCTTCTGTGGTAAGTTCTTTAAAAGTAAGTTATGAATCCCGTCATGACTTGCAGATTTACAGGATTTAAGCCTAGTTACGAATCTCAAATGGCCTCACCGGCTTTATAAAATCAGAAGCGAGATAATAATTATTAATAAGACATAGTGCTTGATATCTCATCCTTGAGTTCAGAGTCACAAGCCCAGTTAGTGGTAAGGCTCATATTGTCGCAAAAGGCGTTTGCCAAAGCGTTACATTGTTCTGCCGTAGTCGGGGACTCATCCGAAAGTTTGAGGGGAGGGATGTTCGCTGATTTAGGCTTGGTTCCACATTCACTGTTTTCATGCTAGCTAGCGTGCGATTCGGCCTACCAAGTAGCTGCATTGAAGCAATTCGCACTGTGTAAATAGCCAAGGCAAGCCGACCTACTGACATGCGAGTACACAGTGCGAGCAGCTGTCTAGTCAGCAGCTTGAACTGTGTAAACAAACAAGGCAAGCCGAGCTATTGTCAAGCGAGTACACAATGCAAGCAGCTGTCTAGTGTCTAGTCAGTAGCTCGCACTGTGTAAATCAGTTGTAACTTGTCGTAACAACATTTTTTGTTTTCGTGCGAGCTAGCGTGCGAGTCAGCCTATCGAGTAGCTGCAGTGTAGCAACTCGCACTGTGTATTAAGCCAAGGTAAGTCGAGCTACATACATGCGAGTACACAGTGCAAGTAGCTGTTGAGTCAGTAGCTCGCACTGTGTAAATCAGTTGTAACTTGTCGTAACAACATTTTTTGTTTTCGTGCGAGCTAGCGTGCGAGTCAGCCTATCGAGTAGCTGCAGTGTAGCAACTCGCACCGTGTATTAAGCCAAGGTAAGTCGAGCTACATAGATGCGAGTACACAGTGCAAGCAGCTGTTGAGTCAGTAGCTCGCACTGTGTAAACCAACCATAAGTTAGGGCACCTCGACCACGATACGGGTTAGGTTCGAACTGTGATCAACCGCTACGTCCATGTCGGTCGCAGTTACTTGTCTGTTTATTTTGTTTTATTGTGTGTGTCTTCTCTGTTTAGAAACCAAAACCATAAATTATTTGGGGGTCACAAAAATAGGCGCAATGATAATAAGTAGGTACAGTACTACAGGTATGTGCCCGACCTAGTTCTCGAAAATGGAAATATCACATTATACTGGAATCGATCCATCATCACTGACAGGACTATTGTTGCCAATAAGCCTGATATAGTGGTGGTGGATTGACATAACGGTCCCGCATGACGAGAACCTCGTGTTAGCCGAGAAAGATAAACAAATCAAGTATCTTGACTTGGCTCACGAAGTTATCGACATGTAGGATGTGGACTCAGCAATCATTGTGACGATAGTCGTATCAGCCAATGGCTTAATTGCCAAGAGCCTCGACCAATACCTAAGGAGGCTCTCGTTGGGCATCTGGATCAAGGGCTGGATTCAGAAAGCGGTACTTCTGGACACGGCTCGCATTGTTAGGACGTTCCTCTCTCTGGAGCCCTGACCGCCGGTAGCTTGGACCCTGTTCCCGATACCGGTGGGCTTATATTTTTAAATGTTTTTAATGTGCCGGTAGAGTTTACTTTGCCGTAACGGGTCTAGGATGAGGAGCCAGACCAAGAGAGATACAGAAACCCACAGGGCAGCATGTGGCGAGCGGTTGGGCAGTAGCGACCCCACGGACCCTATCTCCGGAGAGAAATCTTGTCCTCATCTTTGGCTTGCCTTTATTGGCCGGCTGGACTGAACACTGACGAGGAACAGAGCTCCCACCTCTTTCTTGCCTTTATTGGCCGGCTTGAGTGGAGATTCGCAAGAGCAAACGTGCTCGGAGGAAGGAAGTATTCCAGTAAGGTGCTGGTAGGGATCTTGACCGTACTTCCGGGATTGTCCTGATAGCCGTGGAATACCTCTCCACTCCTCAAGCATCTCAGGAAGTGTTGCCGCCTTGTCGCTACGTCCCTATGTACTAGCGGCCGTTTCCGGGGGCCCATTATTGAGTGTGCAAGTCACCCCCTGCCATTTTATCCGTGTATAATATATAATATTGGTCAGGCAGGGGACATACGGGATAGTTCTTCCATAGTTCAAGTAACCCAATCCACTTTAGCCACCCAGACCCATAGCCCAATATGTTTTGTTTCCACGCACAACAATAGTCCTGCACCAACCGGGGGTTGTCCTTCCAATTGGGTGCACTTACATAGTGCATACAGGGATAATCGTCGGTTGGTGCCTCCTTATCATTTAAAATTATTTAAGGGGCCTCTGCGAGTTGGCTGCGGCTCCTTGTACGCCTTCCAAAGGTCCGGGACCCCAGGGTCCCGAGAAATATCAGAAAATAATAATAATAACTTTATTTTCCAATTTTCCTATTTACTTATAGGCGATATGTTAATACTACCACAACATTGTTTTTAAATTGCATAAATCGCTGACTATCTGCACTGGCACCCAAGATATGATTAAACTTGTGTTATGGGTGCCAGGGCTCTCTCTATTACAAGGTACATTTTCCAATTTATACGTGCTAGTACGAAGTTCATTGTATATGTTCAATTACGTTTTTAGAAGCGCAAAATGGGAATTATTTAATGTTCAATTAAGTACGTGCCCTAAATTATAATATAGTAGGTATTTCCGTTGTCAACGGGTTGTTATTAACGGATTCCACTCTCACGCTACTCATGGTACATCTGGTGTCCTACAAGGTTTTATTCTCGGTCCACTTTTATTCAATATCTTTATAAATAATATTGGTAACTGTTTTCGTCATTCCAAATTTTCGTTATATGCTGATGACCTCAAAGTATACAGACCTATTCATAGCATTCAGGATTGCTATCTTCTCCAAGAGGACTTGGATTGTCTGATGGACTATTGTTACACTAGTAAGCTCCATCTGAGCATTCCCAAGTGCAGCTACTCAAATTTTACCAATAATAAAAACATCATAAGGTTTAGTATATACTCATTATGTAATGCTTTATTGAATAAAGCAAACTTGGTTCGTGATCATTTTAACTGAACATTTAGCTGTGCTGCTGGGGAGTTTGTTGCACCACTTTCTTCACCACAGCTAAACCACTAGGAAGTGGTGAAGGGCGGGCGTTTTGGGGGACTGTCTTATGTAATTTTGACATTCGAAAAGTGCTGATTCTCAACGATCTCATATACGATGTATGGACTTATAATGAGATACAGTCCTTCATACCTGCCCGTTTAAAACCTAGTGGTTTAAACCTGTTTAACCTATTTAAACCTGGTGGTCCGTTTAAAGAACGCCAACAGCATATATGTACATTCAACATTGGTTTAGATGAGTATTTAGGAAAGGTATTACCGCTAATGTATACACAAATTATAGGTGAACATAACATTTAAAGTAAAAAATGGCATTGGACAGAAGCTGCTTATAAACTAAAAGTAAAATTTAAACAGTGTTATTTAACTTTAACAAAATTGAACTCAACCTAAAAGAAGTCAATGGAGGTTAAAAGGGCATGAACATAATTCAGCACATACATAATTCTAATAACAGAAATTATGTTATTACATGATAATTTGGCGAGTACTTTTTCCCGTCGTTCCTAGCTCAAAAATGCTGTATCTATCTGGAACCCGTACTATGCCAAGTATGTACATTGACATGAAAATCGTCCAACGTAGATATCTTCGTGCAATGCAGTACAGGTGTCACAAAACTACTGAGTAAAAACCAGTTACTAAGTAAAAACAAGCTTTTGACGCTCAGCTCTAGACGTAAATAATTAGAGGCAATGGCATTGTATAACCCTAGCTTCTACCAGCGTGCACGTCGGGAATTAACCCACGGAAACGTTCTACCGGAATAATAAGTATTCTATGTCATCTATGGCATAAATTTTTAGCTCAAAATTTTCGGATATAAGGGGGTGGTCATGTTTCGTCTATTTTCTTAAATAATTTAAAATAACTTAGAACAATTTATTTTAAAATTATAAAAAAAAATAGACGAGATAGTAAGCCCTTTCATTTGCTGTCACACGGTACAGTTTGCAAAACTTCTTTTTTTTAATTTTCGTAATTGCCCCCTAAAATTAACTTCCATATTCAAAATACATTTTCCGAAAATTCATACGTGTACCAAATCTCAACTTAATCGGTCCATTAGATTCGGAGCAAATTGGCCGTGATAGACGGACAGACAGACAGACACACGAGTGATCCTAATCGCGTATAATACTTATGTATTTTTCAATATTCTATCTTTTAAGATCAACGCGTCTGCATTGGCCGAGGGAGCCCCTCTCGCTGACCTTTCTCTAATCAAACTCTAAAACGCCTTTTTTAAAAGTGACCATACGAATATCAAAATACCGCCAGCCAGATTCTACTGACAAACTGTACTCTGCCGATAAACTGTAGCTGTAAACAGCAGTTTGGCAGAAAATATGTGAATTTTTTGTATATTTTTCTTGAATGAATAAATAAAAATAAAAAAAAAGATCTTTTTAGATTGGGGCCTGAATGGAACCTCTACGGTATCTATATGTTTTAGGCATGTCGGATTACTGGGGGGGGGGGGGGGGGGGGTGGATTGTAAAGTGGGCGAATTACCGGGGGTCTACTGTACTGGTTGTTCCTATTTAATAAAATAAAAATTCCCTGGTTTTTTTTACAACTCTACTAGTTACTAAAGGACAAAACGGACCGTAATACTTTATGATGATTGAGGTTGAATAAGTAAGATTGTACCTAATTAGCATTTTAATTACCAGTCATTACGTACTCAAGCGTAAGGAGAAGGTAGAGAGAATACAATTGTTCAAAGATTTGATTTCCGTCTAGAGGTGCTTTGGAAGAATAATTACGGTTTTATTTTAATAATATCCATCATTCATATTATCTTGGGCCAATACTCGTATTGGTTAATTCTTACAATTTCTTGATGTGATGGAATAAAAATTTTAGAAACATTATGTTAATCTTTTATCCCGAAATATATTGTTCTCCAGACCGCATTTTGGTCATGGCGGCAAATCACAATGTGCAATGGAGACTAGCCGTCGGCGCGAGAGATAATTGGACCGTGTTATGCAGAAAGCAGCCATGTCGGGCAAAGTACAAACAGAGATAAAAGCATTTTTCTGTCGATGGTTGCATTACGGTGGCAGGGCTGCATTTGATGGCTTTGTGATAAATAGAGATATCGACATGGCTGTTTTTGCTAAAAATTCTTGTATGTCGACATAAGTATGACTCTGTTTATAACTCATTTTTGGAAAAAGTGCCATAGGGCTGCTTTCTGCATAACTAGGTCCAATTATCTAGTACACAAGTGTGTGCGCAGACGCTGGTGCACTCTCTTTTCCCTCATCTCATAGTCCGATAGGACGGCACGCAATCCGACTCCGGACTCCGAGCTGTCACTAAAAAAAAACCTATTGGAAAAACTCAATAGCGCGATCATGGGGTCCTGGGATCGATTTCCAGGACGGCCAAAGTATTATTCCTAAATAGTGTGGATCCTGACTGCACTATTTTATATGACACTTGACGTCGTGACGAAAATTTTGTGTATGAATGGCCATAAGAGTACGGGAAGACTAAAGAAAAGATGTATCAATTGTGTGAAAGATGACATGGCTAGAAAGGTGGTGAATATATAGATGACAGCTGATAGAGATGTTGAAAGAAGAAGACATAATTCAATATTTTGGAAAAGGGTCTTGAAGATGACGATGACAATGACTAGAGCCAACTGTTCATTAATAAAATGTTCATTAATTATTATGGCTGTTGACTATTATGGCAAATGATATTAGGGCAAATAAAATTCGAGCAAACGGCGGTATACCGACGTTGCGTCAAGCCTCGTCTAGCGTGCTTGTCAAAAGCACAACAGACTCTCGTCAAGCTTGTGAGGTCTGAAAAAATGCGAAGAAACTTTTTCCCCAACCTATTATTAAAGTGTACACTACAAAACAATACGGGAAGGCGCTCGTGGCTAAGTAATAACAGCCGCACGAGTCGATCGATCAAGTTAAGCTACGCTTGCCGCGGTCGGTTCGTCCGATCATATTTACATGACGAGAACCCTTGATGCCTCGAAAACCACGTAAAGCCGTTGATCCCGGCTGTCAAACGTGAATTTTTGACAATCGTTACAGGTCGTCAGAAGCCCGAAAGTCTGACAACCAGTCAAGGGGTATCGTATTAGCCAGTAACTGGGTTGTGGAGGTAAGATAGGCAGTCACTCCATGTAAAATACTGGCATTCAGCTGCATCCTGTTAGGCTGAAAGCCGACCCCAACATAATTGGGAAAAGGCTAGGCAGATTGGTTGACTTTATGACAAATACCTACATACGAGTACCTACATTTTTAGTTAGTTAACACCCTATATTTTAATTATCCAGAAAAACATAATAAAAATAATCCACCATTGCCGCCACCACCACCAAGTTTTCTTGGGTGTCTAACTTAACACTCTACATAAGCCAGCAAACAAAATAGACATAGATAAAGTTTTAATTAGAAGGAGTAATGTATCTTACTACTAAAATTTACTGAACTAAAAGTTTTGTATAAACAAACGAAAGTCGCTCAACTGTCCCCAGAGTTAGACAAGTAGGAGCAATTAATACACGGTACATTATAATGTACAAATTGACGGTGGAACGGCTAAGTAACTGAGATTAGGGGTAGGCGTAAGTTGGATGCGGGTTGAACACAGAGCAGTTAGGGTATGGAGTCATAGCACGCATACTAAATTAAAAACTAGGCAACTACCATCCGCGTAGAAGTCAACTATACTAAAAACAGTAGCAGAATTTGTGTAATCAGTTCAGTACTTCCAGAGATTACCTCTTCCAAACAACCCAACAATTTTAGCTCTTTATAATAAAGAAATAAATAAAGAAAACACTTAAATAGTTTCGTTAGCGATTTCAAGACCTATTGATTAATTCCTGGGGATTTAATTCATACAACAATTCATCCTCTCAGCAAATACTGACCTAAAATAAAGATGCCTGTAAGCAAGACACGAGAGAGTCATTATTCGATGTCTCATATTATATTGTAAGTATACTTTTATCCTCAGCGTTAAGAAACCAGCAACATACGGCTTACTTCATGGGCGGCGGACGTTTTTCGCGGTTTGACGAGTCTCCCGTCCAGTTTTCCATGGCTCACGCGACCAACCATGTCGTACTTGTAACGCTGTTGACTATTACTTGGTGGCAAAACGAATGCTAGGTAAATAATACTGACACTATCGTCAGGATGGCATGTTAACTTATTTAGTTATCAGATGAAGCAAAAGCTGGTCGTCGTACTACAACCGCGTCGTTCATATCGGGTTGGCTAATAAGTAATGAGCGTTTTAGTTTATAATTTCTAGAATTTTCGGAAAGGTTCGAGAACGTTCTGTAGCAGAGGGTATATAAAGAGCGAGTCGCTCTCATGCGCGTTATTGATAGTTTGGCTGTTAGTGCGTTAAAGTTCACAAAGAATTGAGTGATATTAAAACCCACGTACGACATTTTTTATTATATGAGTTTCAATCTGGGCATTCTGCTGCAAAAGCTACACGTAATATATGTCAAAGGATAGCTCACGATGCAGTCTCCGAAGCAACAGCAAAGCGCTGGTTCCAACGGTTCCGCAATAACGATTTTTCCTTAACCGATCAACCAAGGTCTGGGCGCCCCGTGCGCGTGCCCGTGCGATATTGATTAATTAAAACTATTAATCGAAGAAGATCCTCGAAGCACACGCGATTTGGCTGTTCAGCTCGAGTGCTCTCATGGCAGCATAGAAAATCATTTACATGGTTTGGGAAAGACTTACAAATATAGTGTTTGGGTACCCCATCAATTAAGTAAAGATCAGCTGACCTACCGAGATGAGATTTGTGTACAACTTTTATCTTTCCGCCGCACATTTAATTGGTTAGATCAGCTTGTCACTGGAGATGAAAAGTGGGTTCTCTATGTTAATCACACACGCAAGTGCCAGTGGCTGGGATTGAAAGAACAGGGAAAACCAACGTCAAAAGGTGATCTTCATCCTCGCAAGGTAATGCTTTCTGTTTGGTGGGATATACATGGAGTAATAAGCTGGGAATTCCTTCCTACAAATACTACAATTACAGCAACAGTATATTGTTATCAACTCGAAAAACTGAAGCTTCACATCCATCGCAAACGTCCACAACACGACAAAATATTTTCCCTGCACGACAATGCCCGGCCGCATATTGCTAAGAGTACCAGGCTAAAACTATTGGAGCTTAATTGGGAAATAATACCCCACCCTCCATATTCGCCGGACTTAGCACCAACTGATTTCAGCTTGTTCCGATCACTTAATAATAATTTGAGAAGTGAATTTGAGAGTGGAACTCACTACCTGCGTCTGTGTTTCCGAACGTATACAACCCTAATCTCTTCAAAGTGAGAGTGAATAGGCTTCTTCTGGGTAAGCTCACTCCATCGTCGACTTTGTTTCTGTCACCTCTGACCTAGACTAGAGTCAAGAGCAAACCCATCGCAAATAAAAAAAAACGGGAAATAAGCTTTGATGACGAACCACACTTGAAACAATACATAGATGACTTCTTGAATTGAAAACCAACGAAGTTCTATGCGGACGCCATTCACTCTTTGCCAGATCGATGGCGAATGGTAGTAGAAAACGACGGTGAACATATGATTAACAATTATTCATTTAATAAATAAATACAAATAAAATAGTTGTATGTCGCTCATTACTTATTAGCCAATCCAATATTATCACTCCATTTCATCACTCCTCCGTGGCGCGTCTCTTGTGCCACAATTTGTTCTCAACCCACAGACTTCGCGATGTAAATATATTGTCGCTAGTTTCGGGCACAATTTGCCTAAATTTGCGACGTGGATAGATTAAACAGTCGTTAATAAAATTATTGTGGAATTTAGGTTTAATTATCTGTAGATTTTAGTCGTTTCCGTGTTAAGTTGTAGGGAAGTAATGAGTTGATGATGATGTTTATCTTACATTTGTAGTATAGGATTTTCTTATATGTACAATGTACAGTCGACTTCGTAATAATATTGCTCACCCTAAGGTTCAATATCACTTACATGTTATAAAAATACAAGGTTTATCTATCTGTAGACCTATGTATAGGTGATATTATGGATAGATTTCATGATTGTCTGGCAGTTTTAGTACTTCATACGGCCTATTCAAATGTACCTTGTATTGTTTGTCAGATCTTTGAGTTCCTTAAAGGCTCTCGTAGACAGACGCGATTTGACGGCGCGACGCGACTCCAGTAGGACAATTTTAATGAAGTTTTCATACAAATTGTTCCACCAGTTTCACATCGCGCCTGTCTGCGGAAGCATTCAAGCTTTCAAGACACTATACGAGACACAATAAAAGTTTCATTCTTATGACGTGACGTCTATGGCCGTTTAGTATCCTTGAAAGCGTTAAGTTCCAAGTTGTGCTACACGATAACTGGAAATATGCGTGCATGTCTGGACAGATCCAATCAAACCTGTGTGTTACTTTCCTCAGTAGACCACCTCAGACATTAACCTACATGGTCTTCATATAATCTGACCGTTACAATTAGGTGTAACGACTCTCGGTGGCTTCGAAATCTCATTTACCATTAATTTATCATTAATAATAATAATAATAATCTGGGACATTATTCACACACGGTCATCTGATCCCAAACTAAGCAGAGCTTGTACTATGGAAACCAGATAACTGATATACTACATATACTACTTTTTTTTGTTGTAAATACATACTTATATAGATAATTACACCCAGACTCAGGACAAACAGACATGTTCATGCACATAAATGTTTGTCCTGGTTGGGAATCGAACCCATGACCTGTGACATGATAGGTGGTATCTTAACCAACCACGCCAGCTGGCCTGTCATTAATTTGCCTTTGTGACAAGTAAGTAGTTTCATCGCTCGTGAAGTTCCATTTTCCGAGGAATTGTTGTCAAAAGTGATAAAGCAAATTATGAGATCGTCTATACTAGCTTGCGCATTCAGAATCAGATAAATCTGTACAGGGTATCGGGTATAAAATGGGTAACATTGAAATAGCATATCGCACACCTGCCTAGATCTAAACTGAGACAACTCCAAAATTGTTAATTTTGAGTTATGCTTGTATTCGAATGCTCGGTGATCATACAACATGACAGGTTCCATAAATGCTTTTAAAATTAGGCTATTTATTATCTAGAATCAAATTAAATTGTATAACTTCCCTAACAAAAAATGCATAAACGCTTTTTCGTCCTCTGAAGAATTACCTTTTTTGAGTTGTCTTAGTTTAGCTATAAGTGTGCGATATAAAAGACCTTATGGCCGTTCTAAAAAAAAAACCCAAGTAGTAAGCTAATGACCTAACCCCCTGATCGCTGACATAATTTAACCCTCAAAAGGTCAAGTAACCTGACGACTTCCCACTTACAAATAACGATACTCCACGAAATAAAAACAAAATGATGTTCAATAGAGGCCATTTTGTTGAACATTTTATTAGCCGTAACAGTAAGATATGTCACATAAATTCTTCTTTGGATACCGCAGTGCGGAAGTTTGTACTTGTCTCCGCTTTTCTGTAAGAATTAAAAGTAGTTGAAATTAACTATTCGTTAAAACCACATTTTAGTTGGTGTTTAAGTGACTGTGAAAAGGATCTGAATTAAACTGTTTTTTTTTTCCTGTGTGTTTCCACTTATTTCGTGCATTTTATACCAGACTAGCTGTTGCCCGCGACTTCGTCTGCGATCCAGGATGAATAGTAGCCATGTGCCAAATTTCATCCAAATCCGTTCAGCCGTTTTAGAGTAAAAGCGTAGCAAACAAACACACTTTCGCATTTATAATATTAGTTAGGATAAAAGGATGAGAAACCGGTCTATCGACACTCTAGATTCACAAAATGTGCGGTACGGTGTATGTGAAACTTTAATAAAAAATCTCTTAACACACTACTAAAGTTTCAATAATAATATAATTCAATCATGATTCAAAAGACACGTGGCGCCATCATATGAAAGTTATTGTTGTTTTCCTCGGGAACAGTACTTTTTTTCTAGATAAAAGGTAGCCTATATCCGTTTCTGTACACCTGACAACGTATATGCAAAATTTCAGGATGATCAGTTCAGTGGTTTAGGCGTGAAAAGGTAACAAACAAACAAACAAACTTACTTTCGCATTTGTAATATTAAGTTAGGTAGGATTTATTTGCATGATTATTTAAAGGGTATATCGTCTTGTCGGTCCCAACTTATTTTTCATCACTGGCACTGTTAAATTTATGTTTACCTACTCACTTAGCTACTTCTTGAGTATAGTCGTCGACCCGTAGTCCCATACAGTTGCCGCATGTACCCGTTAGCGAATATTCCTAAACTTCGCTTGTTAAAGTTGCGTTTTGTGTAAATTAATTATTATTTTCAAATAAAATTGCACAGTTGTAAGATAAGTGATTTACTAATATTATAGTCGCTAACCTGTGAACCTGCCGTGGACATATCTCTTGTAGCAGCAGTAGCGAATTTAAACTTGAAAACAACCTCAATTCAATCATTTTTTTTGCATGGTATTAATGTTGCTTAATTGTTTTTACATACATATCAAAGTTTCATTATATATTTCAAATTTTTTTAATGAGTTTGCTCTTGGCTATGTTCTAGGTCAGAGGTGACAGAGACCACGGCTGCGATGGAGTGAGCTTACCCAGAAGACGCCAGCGGGCTTAGCACGAGAACCGTAGAGATGCGTCTTGTCGACGGAAGAGTAGTAGAGTCGTAGAGAGTAGTAGAGAGACAGTACGACGGCAACAAAGTAGAAAGAGTCAACTGCCATTTACAAAATTCACTGTTTTACATAATTCTCAGAACTCTTTGTTTTTTCAGAGGATTTCTTTTTTTCTGTTTAATTTTCAATTTTTAGAAATATTAAGATACGCATACAAATACGACTGCGGAGGCGAACCCGTAGCGCCGGAGTCGATGCGATTCGCAACGTGTTTTATATGGAATATATGGAATTTTTCACTTTATGTATGGAAAATATGAAAAATTATTACCTACATGTAGAGTTTTAGGGGTTTATGAGCTTTGTAAAGGGGGCCGAAATTTTCATTATTTTTGCGACAGGACACACCGTTTTCGAGATATAAGCAAAAGAAGAGAAAAACAAAAGATTTTGTAGATAACCGTATATACATATACTTTGCGGCCGTCGAGTAGAAAGTTTTCTACTGTCTTTAGCATGGCGATTACAAAAACAAGTTATCTTCATTACCCTAGACAACTTTCTTCCGAAAAAGTCTACATAAAAAAGGACCTAGACAAAGATCGCTAGAAACGAAAGACAAAATGACAAATTGTAGAAGGATTTCTACTTCACTTTGTATAGAAAAGGTTGTCTACTCTTCATGGAGATAGACAAGTGGTCATGCTACACCCACTGTTCACTCTAACTTTGAAGAAATTCGGGTTTTATGCGTTCGAAAACAGACGCAGGTTCCACTCTTTTGTCGTGCGCATTTCTCGACTATACCGCCTTAAGCTACCACTTAAAGGAAGAGTGAGACAGCTCCGTTACAAGTATTGTAACTTACTGGGGCTGCCGCAATTAATGTACGACATAATGTTAAGTTGAAATAAATATTTTTGTATTTAATTTTTAAACTGAAAATATAGAATGGTACTCTTGAATGAATAAAAGCAAACCACTCATAATTGCTGAAACTATCTCTCTTCTACTTAGGCTTCCAATACGGGAGTAAAATCATCAACAGAAATTGATCTTCACTTTCAAGACTGTTGCACACATCAAGCTTAGCTTTATGTACCTATAAGCCCTCGTACTTATGGCCAATTTTCGTCTCTCGATGTTTAGCCGAGCATTGAGAATCGAACAGAGTGCATGCCAAGGTTGCATAAAAATATGTTTGATAGTTTTGGCGTGATTCTCAGTTTTTTTTTTATCTGCGTTAGACATAAATTTACAAATTAATTACACTATGTAATATACACATAACACTGAAATATTGACTTATAAATTTATTAAGAAAATGCTCTTATTTGATATATATTTTTTCCAAATCATTAACACTACTCGTTTAAACGTGATCTTCAGTTAAGTCGCCTTAAGAGGACTATCGATATTTTAAAACAAATAGCTAAATTCCCAAATAAATTTTTCGCCCTCTTTGTCAAAGCACGCTTAAATTCTCCAGTATACTCCTCTAGCGTACTCCGTGTCACCCCCAATTTACTCCACGCTAAAGATGTTTGATTAATTTCACCCCCGACAGGGAGGAATTAATAAAATTTCAGAGCTTTTGTTTAAGCTGACAACCCCAAAGGGTTGGTTTTACTATCTGATGCGAAGCCAGGAGTAATTACACTTACTACCGTTGCTTTAGTAGTGTAAAAATGTGTCAGGAACGTAAATTAAAAATACATTGTGTTTCCTTTGTTTTTTGAAGAGGAGCTGTTGTTCTCTTGTTAAAATGGTTTATCTTAGTGTTTGATACGGGAATTATGTTGTAATTGAAATACAATGGAATTTCTTTGGAATCTTGTAATTTCAATATAATAATGTGCCATGTACATTTAAATAAATCAATAAATATATTAAATAAGGATAGCAATAACTGCAAAAGATGTGTTATGTTCTAGCTAGTCAATTTTTAGAAGCTTCTCACCACTTAATAAAATAATAAATCGAAACCGAATTTAGTTATAAGTTAGTGGTTAGTGCTTGTAATAAAAATGTAAGTATATGTATGTACAAAAAGTCACATTTTTATTTATGCTTGAGTATACTTTTCGAATTTTTTTTTGGTATCGTATGCTAGCTGCCTGCAGCTGACTTATGACTATTAATTTTGTATGTTTTGTGTTGCGTAATGTACCTAAATTATTTTGCGTAATATTTTATAGAATCATTTTTTTTTAACTGAACAGACAGCTGTGCCACTGAGGAGTTTGATACGCCACTTTTTCTTCCCAGCTAAAGCACAAGGAAGTGGAGAAAGGCGGACGTTTTGAGGGACTGTCTTATGTAATTTTGACGTTTGAAAAGTGCTGATTTTCAGCCTAGTTTGGATAAATGGCTTTTGATTTAAGCTATCTAAATTCCCATCAATTAACAAAAGAAGATTATCGAATCGTTGCCAAAGCCACTGGCCATCTGAAATAATCCTTAAAAATAAACAAAAACAACAAAAAATTACTGGTTGGAACTGATATTGTTGAAAGGATAAACTTTTTGATGGGGCGTTGTATTGTAGGTACAACTTTTTAATTGCTGCTATTGCAACATTTTGTTCGAAAAATTATTTATTGTATTGTGGTATAACTTAGAAAAATATTTGTAATACGACTTTGGCGTTCGGTTCTGGAAAGTGGTGATTATAATAGCTGAAAGCTCGTCTTTTGCGTTAACCAATGTAATTTTTTGCATTACTAGGTATGTGCACTAGGTATGTATACGCTTCTTGCCTCAATTCTGCCTCCCAAGATACAGGATTTTCCTAGTTTGGAAGGCAATCTTATTGGACTTTCGATCTCACTACTTATATATATATATATATATATATCAGATTTCCACCTATTTCGGTTTCTTCAGAATTCTTTAGGCAGTGTCAGGTTAACATCACGAGAGGACTGCCAAAACCACTTGTCGCGGTATTTTGACCAGAAGTCCCAAAATTTCTATAGCAATGGGATCATGTCCTTACCTACAAGATGGCAAAAAGTTATCGAACAAAATGGTACCTACATACTTTAGTTAAATGTAAATAAACTATATTAAAAAATGTTTTGAATTTTCTTAAAAAATGCGAAGAAACTTTTTCCCCAACCAGATTGTCTCCAAAATGTAGAATATATCTATATATCTATAAAACAAAGATGCTTTTCGCGTCGCTCTGTGTGGCCGCGTTGTTCTTCTAAACTGCGCAACGGATTTTGATGCGGTTTTTACCGTTATTTAGAGAATTTACTCCGGAAGGTTTATGCGTACATACATTAATACATTAATTATACAATACATTAATATTACGTCCTTACCTATGAAATTTCTGATTTACATAGAAAAACATCAAACATTTTTTTTTTTAAGAAACAATGTCGATGCACCTTTGCCATTTTAATGAAAGTTCGTTGATGCCTCTGTTATATATATCCTGGGAACGGGAATCGATAAAGTCTATAAAAGCGTTTTTCACCACCTTGCTGGATTTGACATTTTTTCATTGGCTCATTGTTGAGATCAAAATTTCCAGAACGGAAGCGATGAAACCAAAAACGCACCGTGTATTCACTTGCGGTACCTTGTCCATTACATGTCGATAATATTGCGTGCTGTCTGTGTTGCGATGGTGCCACGACGGAACTCGTAGTCGAAAATAGCGCGCAATTTAGATTTTTCCATGGTTACAGAAACATCGATATCAAAGAAAAATCGAACGGCGGGAAAACAAATGAACAACAGTTTTTTTTTAATGCAAAATAATTTGAATTTTGAATTTTAGATAGAATGTAAGATTCACACTAACCGGTATCAAAAATCGGCAATTTCATAGGTAAATACCTATTTTCTCGGTGTTTTTTTAAGAGGACTGTCGCATTGAGTGATCTCTTTCGCTCACACGGAACCAAATTTTTAAGAATGTTTCATGAAAATATGCCTTTTTGAATAATGTAATCCATTGGCGTTAATAATATTAATTTAAAAAGTAATTATTGTAAACACATTTCTATTATGTTATCTAACAAACTTGTGTCAATAGTCTGTTTTTGAGATGATTTGAATAAATGCCACAGTATTTTTTTTTTAAATTAATAATAACCTATTAAATTAACCTTATTTATTATTTCGCCAATTGAATTTTTCAGAAAAGCATCTTTTCATTTAACATTCTTTAAAATTTGGTCGCGTGTGAGCAAGACAGGTGGCAAAATGGGACAGCCCTCTTAAATCGTAAAAACCGAGCGAAACAGGGGCGGTTCACTAGTTTAAAATTGGTATTTCTTCGTCTTTTAATCACACAATCAAAAGCATTTGCTGAAAAAGACTAGAATTTTCCTTGAATATAATAGCGCCATTTTTTACAGGTCTTAGAAGAAAAATTATCAGTAATGAGACGTTCAAAGTACCCTAGTATTTCTATTTTTAAGGCTTCTTCATAATACTTTTGGTTCTTAATTGTACGATTTGTTGATTGAAAGCTTGAGAGGAGATAAAAATGTTTTTTCCGTCGTCTAACCTTTAGAAAATTGTGAAGGATAAAGACTTTCTTGTTTGGATTTTTGAGAAGGGTTCCGTACAAAATAAAGCTGTATTAGGAACACTCTCTGTTGGTCTGTATGTCATTAAATGTGGGCTTTTAAAATTTCTAACGTGGCGATATTATCGTGGACGTCCACGGCATCACGATAACAAATGTCGGGAAATATAGGAATACTCTTTAAATTTCCGTCCACTTTATTTTTTTATAACGTTCACGTAATTCCATTCATTTTATGGACGTGGACGTCCATGATAATCTTGGCACGTTGCAATTATGAAAATGCACAATCTCTGCAACTACTAAAGAGCTTTTACATAAACACGATAGTTAAATATTTGAATTATCCCATTTATTCAAGGCAACTACACGCAAAAACGCAACTAAACGCAAGTTTTATAATGCCTAAAACGATCTACTGCAGAAACAAACAAAATCAGAAAAATATATAATATTCTTCAGGATATATGCTAGTTAGATAGTGTCTTAACAACATACTACAACAATAACAAAACAACTAATTTGCTACGATAGATTTTTTGTCAGATTATTCTACAAGGAACATATTAACGTAACAATGTTTTAATATTTAGTCCAATCAAGAGATTTTTTTTTGTAAATAGATAATTGTTTCATACTTTGCAATAAATTACCAGCGTTCTGTCATCGCGCTTCTCTTTCTTTTCTATGCAATCTGACAGTGTCAACGTTTTAGGTCCTGTTAATTGTTAATTAAAGAATAATAAAAAAAAAGTAATTAAAAAAACTAAAAAACCCGGCTGCGGTAAATTTTAGAAGCTAAATATAAGCCCATTTTATATTAAATAAAAGTTGGAAGCAGGCGGGACCCATTTGAGTTTGAAAATATAAAAATGGAATGTGGTCCCGTCTGCTTCCAACTTTTATTTAATATAAAATGGGC
The DNA here is from genome assembly GCA_948252095.1 of Dicycla oo. NCBI lineage: Eukaryota > Metazoa > Arthropoda > Insecta > Lepidoptera > Noctuidae > Dicycla > Dicycla oo. Next base: position 9,739,590 of record OX411733.1, on the reverse strand, counting down.
TTGTTTTTAGCTTTTCAGTTTTACCACAGCCGGGTTTTTTAGTTTTTTTAATTACTTTTTTTTTATTTCCAGCTTTTTAGTTTACAAATGTGAAAGATTTCGCAGATGATTTAGTTCTTGCAAAGAGTTTTGGCGAGAGAGATATTTAAAAGCTTTTTGATGATTTGTCAGTTCTAATTACTTTTAACCATATAAGTTGTATATAATTTTGTAATCACCTTTTAAAACCCTTCATTTTGATATCCCACTCGATGGTATTAGAAGAAAAATAAAATCGAACTCCACAATATGGCACCCCATATCCGCCATTTTACTTTGATTTTGATTTTAAAGTAGCACACTCGCGCTATCAAGACGAATCTAAAGACGAATAATTTATCCATATCCGTTCATTCGTTTAGGAGTTACGAGGGAACAAAGAAACGGACATACATACATACAGGTCAAACACATAATCCTCCTTTTGGGCTTCGTCGGAGTCGGGTAAAAAAGGTCCTCTTAATTGTTAATTAGGTCTTGTTAATTATAATTAATACGCTTAATTAACAACATCTATTCCGAAGATTCAACCTTTATTTTTTTAAATAAAGGTTGAATATTAGGAATAGAGCTTATCCTGTGGCCTTTAAAACTTATAAGGTGACTATCTTCCTATAGTTATCCTTCGACGTTACTTGTTGACTAAATACTGTTGTATCTTTTAGATTTAAAACGCCACAGTTGCATCAGGCATGTGGAACCTTCGGCGCGAGAACCAAACTAATCATTATTTATATTTTCTCTTGGATTTTCTTAGAATTCATTCGAGTATTTGTCAGAGTTTTGCCTCAATGGGGTAGAAAACTGTCAAATTAGTTTCGCGTAGATGGCGCTAAGTGTTTTTTTCCTGTCGGTGATTGGTCGCTTTATTTTCAAGATGACTTTGAAAAGTGACAAACACACAGCGCTCTCTTGCGGTGAAGCTTCCGGGAAACAACCCCATTAAAATGAGATATCATACGCAAAAGGTTGTTTACCTTTACATAAATTGTTGGCTGGAAACACAGGTGGCTGGAAACGTGTTATTCGAAACCCCTTTAAATTATTTTGACTTATGTAATGAGTTTCAGTTTTTAACAAGATCTAAACATACTTGTATCAGTACGTATGTATATGGACATAATATCACGCCTGTTATCTCCAAAGGTTTAGACAGTGGTGTACTTATACATGGGATTTTTTTTTAAATCACTAGCAAAATTTTTCCAGGGTGTTCTACCCATGAATATGATCAACTGTCACTATGGGTCCAACTCTGAAATCACGAAAAAGAATCAGCTGTTTCATACATTTTATACGAGTAGGTATTGAACTTTTGTATGAAAAAGCTGTTATTTTTGTGACTTCAGAGTGGTTCCGTAGTGACAGTTGTTCATATTCATGGCTAGCACGCCCTGTGAAAATTTTGCTAGTGATTGAAAAATTGTCCTGTATGTAATGCATCCAGATTCTGCTTAGAGTGAGCTAATTAACATTTACTGGGCACAAATCCAGACTGATTCGTTGGGCTAGTGGTTGTAAGCGCTACTGCTGAGCATGATGAAGTCCTGGGTTCAATTACCGGGCCAGGCAAAGTGTTATTGGGTTTTTTCATCTAGAATTTCTCAGTGGCTTTCCGGAATCTGGATTTGAGCCCGGTTAATGGCAATAGGTTTTACATGGCTTTTTATATGGGACTTGTTCAGTGAATGTGTTAAGTCCCATGTAGGTCATTTTAGGTTGGAACGAGGCGTCCGTGCCATACATGTGGGTCACTGCACTTTTCATACATAATGGGTTCTTACTTCGTGGATATAAAAGAAACATACTAGTATTATACATGAACGTATGAGCAATTATGTAGGTAAAATTTAGGACTTACAAAGCTTTGATAATTGAACTCAAAAATTAATTTAAAAGTGTTCCTTCAACTTTTATTTTGAAGTGGTGTAAAGGCAAGTACCTCAGTACCTACATAGGAACGAAAAAGTAAATTGGACGTGAGAGCTAATTTCGACATTTTGGCTGGACAGTGAACGTGTCTAACCTTTCGGGGATTACAGGCGTGATGTTATGTTATTATTATGTAAACCCAGACTCTAAGCTGCTATAGTTCACGTCAAATAACTTTGCCGCACTGAAACTAGGCTTTCCGATGCGCATGACATGGCACGCTGCTGTTTTGGTATAGATGCGCAGTCATTTGCGCGAACTTCAGAGCAGCAAAGTTATTTGACGTGAACTATACTGAGAACTTTGCGATGGAAAATACCCAAAAATACTGCTCCAATACTCGAAATCGAACTCCACGTTCAGCAGCCACACTTGTGGCCACTAGACCTAGACCAACACACTCCGTCAACTACAGCTGGCCGTCGAGAGAATACGTTCCGGACACCCTGTCAGTTGGACCATTTCTAGTAGTAATAAGGATCAAATTCGCAAAACACCATATTCGTTAGTATGAAACTGACAGGTGTCAAGAACGCATTTTCTCGACGGCCGGACTGTAGATCATTTTTACCCGACTTGGAGCACAAAAGCAGGGTAATATTTGTCCCACATTTTTTATTTCACACAATACTCACACGAAAATAGTCACCAGGTCCAAGGAAAAACAGAATCAAATGTGCTATTAAAACCTCTTCTGTCAGATGGACGATTTCTAATAGTAATAAGGACTAAATTCGCAAAACACATATTCATTTATGAAACGAGAGGTGTCAAGAACGCATTCTCTCGACGGCTGGACTGTAGATCATTTTTACCCGACTGTGGCGAAGTCCAAAAGGAGGATAATATTTTTCCTGCATTTTGAGGGTTCCATACATCAAAAGTACACTTATGAAATTCTGTGACCCAAGCACGGACGTGTAATGTAAATAAATGAATTTTGAATATGGGGGTAAATTTTGGGAGCAAATAAGAAAATAAAAATAAAGTTTTGTAAACTGTACCGTGTGACATTTAAATGGCTTACTGTGAGGGTCTTAAATATATATATATATTTTATAATTTTAAAATAAATTGTTGTAAAGTTATTTAAGGAAATAGACGAAAATTGACCATTCCGCATTATCTCCGAAGCTACTGAGCTTAAAATTTTGAAAAACATACCGAAAATGGTTCTATACCAGAATACAGGAAAATCTATAAGAAGTCTATAGTCTTAAAATAACATGGTAAATCGAATCGATATTGTACGTTACAAACGTACATTTTGCAGTTACTTTACATTTACATTTTACATTTGCAGTTGGAATGTATCAGAGAACATGTTTTCAACTAATTGTAGTTGAAAACATGTTCTCATGTTAAGTTTGTTCTTGGGACAAATTCATCTCAACCTCCTTCATAGAATCGAATAGTGGTCCGACACGCACTTGGCCGGTTCTTTTTTTCACCACATAATTCACACAAAAATAGTCAACAATTTTCAAAACCTTTTCCTATTCACCTAACCCTACCACAAGTACGTAATCCTATTCCCCTAATGCTGTAATAGCTTGTTCCGTGCTGCAGTATTCAAATGGAACAAAAACAGTTGCAAGATTTAGTACTATCGTTATCACTGATGTTTCTTGCTGGCTTGAATATAATACTTAGTGGTGTGTAAGCTAAAAGATGCTGGTAACTGTTATTTGGACTGCTTTTTCGTGGCTAAATTATTTACAAAACTTATACATATTATATTATTATAATGTGAGGAAGGAAACATGCGGAAATTATCCACATTCGTACGTAATACAGAATTTAGTTAGGAAAAGCAGCGCGTCGCATTTATCATTGGTAAGTTAGCGGATTAACATTCGAGAAGTTTTTACTTAAGCTTCTAGAGATGTGACATTATAAATTATGTTGGCGGATACGACATGTTTGGATCTACAAACACGTACCCGCATAATTATGTATAATGTTTTAATCTCATCTATTAGGGATGCTTCACACTTCTTCGGGTTGGCACATTCGAGTAGGCTGTATTGGTTGAACACAAAGCCGACTCGAACTAATTACTACGTATATTCTGGTTTCATTAGGCTTGTACCGATGGGCGAACTCCGTTCGGCATCTACCCTCGCTGAATCATGTACATATTATATTCGATTTTGACTCCCAGCAGCGCAGAATAAAAGCCGAATATGTGTAGCAATAGGCTTCGGATCGGCGTACAAGTATGAAGCGTACCTTTTACTTAACTTGTTATTATTTTAACAATTGTGTACGTTCGTTTTTTTTATCTTATAATAATAAACGTTTTGGTTCGTACATAAGGTATCTGTTAAAAAAAACAAACCATAAATTACAAGCTTCTAGACTGGAAGAAAAATAATTTCTGAACAGCTATTGGTTCTAGTCTGCAGACTAAATAAGTTTGACAGTTCGCTGATGTTTAAACGTTCGATATTATTTTACAAGATACAGGCCAGTATTTAGAACTTTATAAGTTTTCACTTTTCACGACATGCTTGTAGTCTCTCTGAGGGATCGAATCCGGCACGAGGTGATCCGGCAGAGAACCAAAGTTTCCAACATAGCTCACAGTGCAATGGGCCGGCTATATTAGGCCGTAGAACCGATCACCGTTGGGATAGACGTGTTCTTGAGTGTAGACCGCGAAATGGAAAACGTAAATAAAATAAAATAAAATCTTTTTATTTCAGGCATATTTGGCCCATACAATATATTGTTAGTAGAACGACTTAAAACTATGTTAGTATTTAAAATTAAGATATTAATTTAAGTATTTGCCGCCGCCGTCTGGGCCCCTGGGCACACGCACTTGTGCTTGAACCCAGTGCCCCAGAAGGGGGCTGTCCAGCTTGTGGCTGAGCACGTTCAGGATGGTGTTGGCGCTCCCACGCGTGCGGAACATCAGCGACGCGATACGGCGCCACAGCACAGTGTAAAAGCCGTCTGTGTGCGCGTGCGCAAACATCGCAGACGCACTACAGTAGCGTGGGAGCCCCACCAGAACCCTGAACGCGTTATTATATTGTATTCGGAGAGCGTTGATGGCGCGCTGCGTGTAGAGAGTTTGGCAGAATGCTTTAAAGAGTGCAATCTTTACCTCTAAACTACTCCTTGCAAATCTACGTGCCAACATGTTACACCGGACCGCCATCGCTCTCCTCTCCCTTTCGATGTCCCCATCGTCTTTTAAATCCTCGGTAACCGGGTAATCCTCGGTAAAGTAGGATGCCTTCAGGCTATGAGCGACGACGATCTTTGCAGGGTGGCTGGTAGCAGCTAGATGAGAGTTGCCGAAATCAATTGGAGACGCCTATGTTCAGCAGTGAACTGCTACTACAGCTGATGATGATGTTGATGATAAGTTTCACTGTTGTTACGTAGATACTTCGGTTGGGTTTCTATTTCAATTATATCATATTTCTGCGTCCGACATTGTTTATCAAAACTGTCATTATTTTTATGTTTTCGATATTCGCAAAATCCGAAGCGTGTCACATCACTAGATACAAGTGAGGACAAAAGCAAGCTTCGCGCTGTTCCGCTAATATTGTTTTCTGAGCCCCTTTTCGTGATAATAGACTCGTACAGCCAAGGTTTTTGTTGTCGCCATGACAGCAGCACTGTAGTATCTATGTTGATGTTATTCTACAAGCTTTAACCACTCGACTGCCGGAAACGCAGATTTACGTGAGACACAATGGCCTTTTAATTGTTTCAGTAATTACGGCATTCAACCGGTTTTAACCGACTACAAAAAGGAGTTTCTTTATTCGACCCGTATGTTTGTATGTATGTAAATTAGTATTTCCGCGATTTTCTCAAAAACGAATGAACCAATTTTGATGATTGTTCCTCTAGCGTGATCTACATATTTTCAGGAAGGTTTAAGTATATTATATATTAGGTAATTAAACTTATGTATGAAGTTATATACATAAATGTACTTACTGTATCTGCGGCATTTCTTAGCGGATTTTGATGATTCTTCTTTTCATTCGTCTTGGGTTTATGTAATTGTATAATTATTCAATTAAAAATGGAAAAATAAATTTACTTTAAAAAAGTAAAACGACTTCAAAAACCAAAACGAATAAAATAACTTTCATTAAAAAATCTTTACAGCTTCTGAAGTCGGTGCCAAGCTATGGTGCATTGACATTGAAGAATTGAAAATACCGTCTTCAGAAGCTGTTAAGTTTTTTATGAAAGTAATTTTATTATTTCACTGGTTAGTGTGTGAAGACTTCTTCTTGGCTTCTTTTGTGAAGTTGAGGCTGCAGGCTATTTTGGAATCTTTGTGTTGTCGAAATATCGATAGAAGGTTATACGAGTATTAAAAATACTAAAGTTATTGTTTCAAGGCAAAGTTACCACAAATTGCTAATTTAATGTTTCTGGTGGTTACACTTCTATGTTGTTCTATGTTATCGGGTTTAGTTTCCGTACTTCAAGTGGACCATTTTACGTGAATGGCGGTTACACTTTTAATTGTTTAAATAATCACCAGAAAGTCAAACCTCTCAGTTTTTTTTTTTTGTAATGAATTACCTACATTAAAAAAAGTGGCGGTTACACTTTATTTTAAATGTAGTTAATTCATTACAAAAAAAAAAAACCTGAGAGGGTTGACTTTCTAGTGATTATTTCAGCTAAACTTAATTTCTGGATCATTTGAAAACAATTTTAATAGTTGTCTATTTAACCTACATTTTATTTAAATTCTACATTATCCACTGCCTTACCACCACGAAGTCCCATATCCTCCAACAAAGAAGACATAACTTTAAAAAAATAACAGTTAGTGAATTCCAGCATATATTATTGACGGGCGAGCAACCTTAGGCCCCCGTTCATGGCATCAATCGATGCGACTTGCGTCAAAGTTCACGCGTTCGCGTCATTCATTGTTTCCGCGTGTCACGTATTTCAGTGTGTCTCTCATGGCCACGGGGTAAAATCGCAAACCCACCGCGGCGCATCTTGTGCACGAGCACGCGGCCCCATTTTAGCAGCGTGGACAACGTGGGTCTACGTTTCCACTGCAGTACACTCGCGTGCGTGGCTCACCGAGGCGCATGGAGAGGCTATGGACGTGATTTTACCAAGAATGGGTTAATATTCGTATACAGTGTGTACTGCATGCACAGCGTGGATGGCGTTGACAGCGTTGAGCTATCTGAGCGCCATATTCGTGCAAGCAACGCATGTACTAATGAAGTCAATTGATGGATGGATTGTTTCAGTGGACACAATCACATACATTTTCTTGCAAAGCGAAGCTTTACACACGTGCGTGGCACTCCGTGCGCCGCGGTGGGTCTGCGCCTTAAAGTTTTGGTTTTATAGGAAAGCGGTGGCCGCCACATAACGGTCGCAGTGACTGCTGTCATGAAAATGATGGCAGCAGGGTTTGACTTTACGGCGTCAAAAGTGCTCTCTAGGGAAAACATACCAATTTCCTTTCATAAGTAACGTTTCAGTGACGTCATAAATTGCGGACGCTATGTGGCGGCCACCGCCATCTTAGTATTTCCGGCAACGGCTGCGGCCGCCTGGCGACGTTCCAGATATATTTTTTTTGTAAAAAACACCAACGAACAACTGTCCCGGCACAGTTTCGGCAACTTCTCGGCCAGTTTGCGAGCCTTATTCTGGAAAGAAATATTAATCTTGGTGAGATTCAGGTTCTATTATTAGTCTTGAGTTTTTTTTTTGCGCACGATAAAAATTTTCAAGAGAAATTGGTCTTTAAATTAGTTATTAGGTTCAGTTCTTTAGAGCTATTTTATTGTAGAATATGACTTTTTTTATGAATACATAGGTGACTAGACATTACAAAAGGGATATACAAGGCTATTTTTAAATCACTAACTAAATTTTCACAGAGTGTTCTTCCCATGAATACGAACAACTTTCACTATGGGACCAACTCAGAAATCACGAAAAAAAAAAAACAGCTGTTTCATACGAAAGTTCCTACTCGACCAAAATGTATGAAACAGCTGATTTTTTTCGTGAGCCCTGTATAAAACACAAGTTCATGCCCCAGTTGCTGTCCAAGTGACCTTAGTGCCCGTTTTCCTGCACTTCGCATGACCTAAAGAATGCCACTGATGCCGCGATCAATATGGCAGCCTACTAGGCTCAATCAATATAAAAACATCGAAGAAGAGTTCCATCGACACGAAAAGAATTTTTTGGGCGAGCGCGAGCGCAACATAGTTTGCCGATTAAGCAAACTTACCAAATGTCAGTTGTTCCATGTCTAAACTATCGATCGAATATCGATTTTGATATTATTTATTAGAAGTTTTTCATTGTGGCTACAGAAAAAAAGTAAAAACCGACTTCAAAAACCTAAAACGAATAAAATAACTTTCATAAAAATCTTAACAGCTTCTGAAGTCGGTGCCAAGCTAAGGTGCATTGACATTGAAGAATTGAAGACACCGACTTCATAAGCTGTTAAGTTTTTTATGAAAGTTATTTTATTCGTTTTAGGTTTTTGAAGTCAGTTTTCACTTTTTTAAAGTAAATTTATTTTTCTATTTTTACTTGCCCAAGATGAATGAAAAGAAGAATCATCAAAATTCGCTTATAAATGCCACAGATACAGTGCATTTATATATATAACTTCGTAGATAAGTTTAATTACCTAATGTATTATATACTAATACCTTCCTGATAGTATGTAGATCACGCTAGAGAAAGAATCATCAAAATTGGTTTATTAGTTTTTGAGAAAATCGCGGACATACAAACTTGCATACATACATACATACGGGCCGAATAGAGAACCTCCTTTTTTGAAGTTCTTTTACCTACGGTACGTAATTATTTAAAAACTTGACAAGCAGGCGAAGCACCGGGCAGATCTAGTAAACATATAACATTATATGTGAAAGAACTCATTATAATAAACGAATTTTAAATACTTAGATACATCTTCATTTAATTTTAACTTTAATCTCAGTTCATATTGCTTCATTTCGGAAAATAACACGTACACAAATTCTGAATATAATGTAGATACTAATTTATAAAAGCCCTTTGAGTTTCAAGCACGTTTATAATCGAAAATGGGCTCAAAGTCAGTCTACTTTCGTTTAAAGTAAATCTGATGATAATATAAAGTTACTTCGTTCTTGTTATTACAACTTACATTTTAAGCATTTACAAAATTTTACTGAAAATATAAGTATCTAAATGTTTTTACAACAAAGGTTTCTTTCCTTCGAGTGTTCGTTTATATACAAAAAAAAACCGCATAATATGTCATGTCAATGTGTGCTCGAATGTCAACCGAACGCCATAGGTTCACGACTATTGTAAGCCTGCGGTCACCATAGGATGATGTTTTTTTTACGTTTATATATATATATGATATACGTTTATATACATATTATATAAAGATTTTTTCTTACGAACAGAGTATGTAAGTAGGTACTTCATCATCTGCCTAGCCTTTTCCCAACTATGTTGGTCGGCTTCCAGTCTCCGGATGCAATTAAATACAGGTATTTTACATGGAGCGTCTGCCTATCTAACTTTCAAAACCCAGTTACTGGGTAATACAAAACCAACCTACATCTGGTTGTCAGCCTTTCGGGCTTCTGACTACCCGTAACGGTGACTGGTCGTCTTGCTGACCTTGGTTTTGTTATTGTTATTAGTAATTACATAACTCTTTATTTATTTTACTTCGATGGTCCTAGTTTGACATTTGTGACTTCGAGTTACGGCTACATATATGATACGTATGTGTTAGTCGGCACGCCCTATATGCCTGGAGGCTTTTATTTAGGTATAAAGTTCTGTTTACTTTTTTACTTTTATTTCTGTTTGAGTATTGTGTAGTTTTAGATCACACGGGTGGGTTTCAGTCAATAAAAGTCTGATCGCTCCGTCCAGAGCGGGAGAGGTTATTTGATGATTTCCTATCCAAAAAAATAGGGGAACACCGTCTATTTCAAACGTTTATACAACAAATCAATTGACTTATACTTCCATTCTTCCGCAAATATAAAATAGAATTATATTTACAAATTAAAAATGACGCCTCCTATCCTCGAATTACTTCCTTCACGAATAAGAATTCAAAGCGTCTTTTTCTTGCTCACTCAAATCTATATTTCAATAAAAGATTCGTTCTACTTGCCATTATTCAAATGAATAGAAAAAAATATTCAAATGAGAACAATTCAGTATTTAAAATTGGAACCGGGGTGGAAGGTCCGATGTGAACATGGTACCAGAATATAACAACGCTGGAGGCTATAGAAATTATTTGTTTGGAAATGTAAAAAGAAAAGTTTGTGGAATTGAACAAAGTTTGGTCGAAATTATACTTACTTTTGGATTCAATGATAAAGTTCTAGGAAGATAATAAAAAGGCATAACTTGACAATGATTACTGATTAGAGAATATAAAAATGAAATTGCGAATGTGAACATTATTTTATATGCTAAGGTAAGGGAACTGTGACTGATATACATGGAAGCGACCTCTAGCGTTCAGCGGTGGAAGAAATGTTAGATGTTAGTGTAGAAATGTTAGATGGTACCCTTCTACTTTGTGTCCTTGCTGCTAGATGGCGTCAGCATTTATTGAATGAATCTGAGGGGCACGAAATGGCCATGAATGGGAAAGTAATAAGATGCTTACGCTACTCGACGCTAGGAGGATATTTTTATCAATAAGTTAGTGTATAAATTTAAAAGAATGTTGTAGTTGTCTCTACTCGACACTAGAGGAAGCACTGTAGAACGTGTTAGAATGTTCTGGAACTTTCTGGAAGACGGAAGCTGATAAAATCGCAAGTCTTTTCCGCCTAATCCATTTTTAACTCGCCCAGTTCGCGTCCAGAGAACAAGGGTGGTAACTAGTCTTGTAAGATTTTAACCACGTATTGTCGTAGGACACGGTATCTATAATTGAAGCTTTGCTTGTCTTTTAACTATGGAATACCGACAATAAACCTGGTAGTCATGAACATCAGGACAGGAACTGTACTAAATACCATATCTATTAATTTGTATTACATAAGGACATTACGTTCTAATCTTCCTCTTTCGTGTTCACGGACTCATCAAAAATATGAAAAAAAAAAAATTCATGCCAAAGTCAAAAAATTGCCATGTCTGTCAAACCTACTTACGTTACCTATTGTAACTTGTGGAGGTTTTATACTCGACCCTAATTCTACTGACATTGAAACTATGTTGATTTTAATACTACTATCATCAACATTCTCCTGCCTTGTCCAAATTTATTTGGGGTCGGCGCAACATGTCTTTTTCTTCCATACTTCTCTATAAGTCGTAAGCTCGGTAGTCACTCTCTTTCTAGCCTAGCTCTTTCTTTCATCTTTCACACAGTCCATCCATCATTTCTTTGTTCTTCCCCTACTCGTATAGCCATCCACATTCATACTCAAAATGTTCTTGACGAAATTTCTCATTTTCATTTTAATCCTTTTAGAATTAAATTATAAAAAATGTGAAATTATTAAATGTGAAAGTTTGTACGTTTGGGTGTTCGGATGTATATATATTTGTTACTCAATCACTCATCAACGGCTGCACGGATTTGAATGGGCACACAGATAGTTTATAACATGCGGGTTATCTCATAGGATACATTGTATCCCGGTAGTACGCTTCTGTGGGATGATTTCTGAGCTCCACGCGGGCAAAGCAGTGGGTAAAAGCAAGTACAGAATAAAGTAAACTATCCAGAATACTCTCCCAGAATATGTTCTAAGTAGTTATCAGTAAATTTTGAAGCGGCGCCCGTCTTGCTTGTTTTATATTGAAACTTCTTCCCTCCATAGTGATAAAGTTGCAAACTGAATTTTGATAGGCCGCCGACATATTTTCATCTTCTTGTTTATAAAAAAAAAAAAATATAAGTTTTCTCTTTTAGCGTTGTGCAAGTTTGTTTTTCGTTGATGAGGTTTTGAAAGACTCTCCTATTTTGTAGGAACACGATAAATATACCTGTATTTCCCGAACGGGTAGGAGTTGAATTCCCACACTATTTTGGCTGGGTAATAATGGGCGAGAATTTTACCAACAATCAAGCATAGGTCGAAAAAACTCCGGGTTTACCTACCAACCTTGTACTTATTTACTAACAGATTATTAAAATAAAAATATAATATCCTATAACATAACTAAAACTATTATACGTAAAAACAAATAAAACCTGGCAATGTACCCAAGAGACTGACGGCATTGCCACGTTGTATGGCAATTTTTAGCCTCTGGCTAAGGTGAAAGCCGGCTTGAGTCACGGGAAGTGTCAACCAGACGTTTGGAGATTTCGTTGAACAAACCATGAGCACTCTGACCCCGCGGCAGTTTCAACCCCAAACGGCTCGAAAATATATTTACCGATAAGGTACTTTCACCGCTTGCGGTTTTCCGCAGCCGCAGCAGCAGCGCCAGCACAGCACGTTATGCCAGGAAGATGCGATGGCGCAAGAGTCTCGACACACGTTGCGTGCCACATTAAAGACCTACCCACCTTGTAGCATATCCTATGAATAAATAAATAATTATCTTTGTCTTTGAAAAACTGCAACTTTGCAGGAAGATTTTGTATACTGGGGACTAAATTGAAACACATAATATATGATATTCTTATCGTGCAACGTGAATCGTAAAAGTTGGGTGAAGTGAAGAATATAAGATAAGTGAATATGTGCTTGCAATATACGTATACAATGTAGTTTTAATAATATTAACCTCGTTTATGCCGACAAGTACGAAAGTTACTATGTGGGTGTTCTTGATAATGGCGCTGATTCCCTTGTTCACAAACTAAACTAAATTAAAATTCAGTGCATCTTTTTCTTTCTATTTCATTAAGAAAAGTATAGATGAGGAGCGTCGGAACAAAAACCGATAAATCACATTGTTGTTTTTTGTGGAAAATTGTAAAAATATGGCCAAGTTCATGGTGGTCTAATTTAGAGTTAAACAAAATCTATCAATTTATTGGTGTTAGCATCACTGTTTGGAAACCTAAATACTGTATTCGTGACTGTGGTACCTGTTGAGTTATCAAAAAAATGAAAATGGATATATCGGTTTTTGACCAAACCAACTGGATATATCGGTTTTTGATAAAACAAAGTAGGATATATCGGTATGTGATAAAGCCAGATTAGGTGGTTTCCAAAGACTACAATATGATATATATAGGGTAGTGGTTTCCAATCAAAAAACTTTATTTAAAATCACATCTTACTTTAATATTAATAAAAGCTTAATGGCTATTTAGGTTAAAAATAAAAACTTAAACTATTATAGCTATTTCTGGTTCTAGACAATCGTTAAATCGACAATCGTTCTAGACAAACATTAAAACATGTTACGCTTTGAAAGCCGAGAACCACAATAACCTAGAGACCTAGAGCATAGCCATATAATAATACTACTCTTGACAATAACAATACGTTATATTTTTCTGACAAGTAACAGCGACTGACTGCGACAACGTCAATGTCAAGCCATCAACTGTCAAATTTAAAAATAAGGCCGCATAATACTATATATCCTACAATTGTTTATGGTTTTGTCATGAGAAACTCAAAATTCGATATATCGGTTTTTGACAGAATCAAAAGAGTCAACAATGAAAAATGTTAGGGAATTATCGGTATCTGTTCCGATCATCATTGTTGTTTAGAACGATTGATGTATTTATCGGTTAATGTTCAGATCCGTGTATTTTGCAGACGAATTTAGAGCGGATTTATCAGTTTTTGACCGGGTTACATTAACCATAGAGCAAGATATGTACGAGAACAACCAATTGCTATAAAAAAAAAAATGACAATATGTGATTTATCGGTTTTTGTTCCGACGCTCCTCAGATGATAAATATTAGTTTAGTCCTGTCAAATTAGTCAGCGCCTGACGTAAATTGACGTATTTTTAGAAGCCAATTTTTAAACCATGTCTAAACTTGTCTACGGAGTATCTTAATTTGACAGGACTAAACTAATACGTATCATCTGTTTAAGGGAATCGGCATCAATATCGTAGTTCGTAATGTAGTCCAAGATCATACGGGCGATTCTTGTTGAACGCACTGCTTAGCAACGAAGAATCCAAAAGTCTGTTTTTTTGACGCACTGGGATGCGCTCTGTTGGATTTTCAATGCTCAGCTCAACACGGAGAGTTGAAAATTCAGTGCACGATATTTTTACGTCCTTGCGAACGTGGGCGAGATTTGATTGACTTTTGAAATTGTGTAGTCGACCTCCTATTACTTTACTGGCCTAAAGGTAAATGTCACTTGCACGTCAGAAAACGCAAAGGCCTATTTTTCTATGTGACAGCTAGATAGTTTGAACCTTAAAATAAAATTGATTGTTAAAATAAAATTGAATTGCCTCCCATAAAATTGAAACTACGCCGCGCTGCGCCTTCCGCGCGTCTCCTGGTGTGGACTATGAGTCACGTCTTGTCTGCGTGAACAATTTCTATTTTATGGGAGTTATTAACCGGAAGCTTTGCATCGAGAGAGCGCTGTGTGTTTGTCACGTGTCAAAGTCATTTTGAAGACAAAGCGACCAATAGGCGACAAGAAAAATACTTAGCAAGCAAAGTTTCAGCAATGGACTCCATTGGCAGCTGAATGAAAGTAACAAACAACTAGCGCCATCTAATCGGAACTAATATGAGAACTGTTTTCTTCGTCATTGTTGTCAAACGTGGAAGAGGAATTAGGAGGAATTTAATACATACTAACGGAAATACAGGCTGGCTTTGAAAAGATGCGACAAAAAAGGGGGTGTTCTACCCATCAATATGAATAACTTTTACTATGGGACCAGCTTGGAATTCGGAAAAGTAATCGACCTTTACAAAATGGTCCAATCGGGTATTTACTCTTACATAGGAAGGTCGATTTTTTTGAGAATTATTAGTTGGTACAATAGTAAAAGTTGTTCATATTAATGGGTAGAACACCCCTTTAACCGCGCATGTTTTCAAAGTCACCTGTATATTTCTTAGAAGATGTGTGGTTTACATTTTTGCTAATGCAACTTTTGTTTGAACTGCCTAAGGAGCTCGTGGCTGAATAATAAAAAACCGCACAGGTCGATCCATCAGGTTAATTAAGCTACACTTGTCGGGGTTGGTCCGTGGATGGGTGACCATATTTACAGTCGTTACAGGTCGTCAGAAGCCCGAAAGTCTGACAACCAGTCTTACCAAGGGGTATCGTATTACCCGGTTACTGGATTATGGAGGTCAGATAGGCAGTCGCTCCATGTAAAATACTGATAATCAGCTGCATCCGGTTAGACTGGAAGCCAACCCCAACATAGTTGGAAAAAGGCTAGGCAGATTGATTTTTTTGTTAGAGGCAAACCTAGAGAGTTTGAGTAGTAGATAAATAAATATTACATGAAAATAAAGCTTCGAGGAAAGCAAGAGCATGAAATGAAGCATATAATCTTATCACTTATTACCAGAGATCGGATAATCGGATGCATATTTACCTAAAGTTAATTTTTGGCTACGAAACTATGGAAGCGGCGTCTTATTATTTTTTTCTTAATATAAATCCTGGGATTCCGGAATATCCGGAAATGCACAAGTAATCGGTTATATGGTATAGAAAAGACTTCTTAAATATGTGGTATTATTTAATTAAAAATATCGGGACACCTGGATCATATAGGCAACTATTCCTATGCTTGTTTAAGTACTTGAAATTAATTTATAACATTACTTATTCTGTCGTTTGTTATGCCAACTTAGCAACCTACTTTACAAAATTAGCTAGCATTCGATTCTATATTTTTTACGATCGATACAAAAAAGTGCATTCCATATTAACCAACACCTGAACGTAAGTAAATATACATTCGATTCTATAATCATAACTAAAAATTGGTCGATCCCGGAATCCCAGGATTTTTTTCAATACAAAAGTGCAATCCATAATAGCCAATACCTCAACTTTAGGTAAATATGCATCCGAATATCCGATCTTTACTTATTACGCAGAATTAAATATTTTATTGGACGAAATAAAACTGAAATCCCTCTTAAATATAAAATGTACACCTTTAACAGCCCGTGAAATTATTCAAATACGCAATCAATCTTTTATATAACAGTAAAGTCAGGAAAATATCGAAATATCGACGCCTAGTCCGGTTCTCCGTCATATTTACTTCAAATATGTATATGTTGACACACAAGCTTTGATTTGATCCAATCTTTCCAATATTCCAAATTTTTCTTGGTTTATTATCTATTTCTTCCGGTCTTCTGAATGGTTTTGCCAGTTCCTATAGTAAAGTATCTTAATAATAACATTCTCTTATAACTATTGATGACACTGCTAGTGAATTTTAGTTGCTTCTTATGGACAAATTAGAATTTTTGTTGTTAATAAACAACTAGCTAATTTACAAGAAAACTACGGAATACCTACAAGTTAAATTTATGGATTTCCAAAACACCAGTTACTATATCAAATCAAATCAAATTAAAATTTATTTGCTCGGACAACAAAGATCCATAATGTTAGTAACACCTTATACCTAGTGTTAGATAAGACTAACACTAGGTATAAGGTGTTACTAACAATAAGTACAGTAAGTAGGATAGAAGACTATCCTACTTCCTACTAATATTATAAAAACGAAAGTTTGTGAGGATGGATGGTTGTTTGTTACTCTTTCACGCAAAAACTACTAAACGGATTTTGATGGAATTCGGCACACAGATAGTTTATAACCTGGATTAAGACATAGAATACTTTTTATCCCGGAAAATGTACGGTTCCCGTGGGATCCACGCGGGCGAAGCCGCTGGCAAACGCTAGTAAGTAATAATAATTATTGGAGGTAATATACCTAAATAAGGTAATGTACATAAATACAACATTATTTTTAGTATATGCGAAACCTGAATATAGTTTATTCAGAATAAGTAACTGAATCGATTCCAATAATTGTTACACCATGTTATATTTTCTCCCAAAAATATTTAAAGAAGGTTACAAGTTGGACACCGAGCGATATAAGTCAATGACCGAGCGACACTTAGTACCTATCGACAATCACGCGCAACGGCGCGGTGGGCGCACACCACAGGTGCGGGCGCACAGCGGGGCGGGGGTAAAACCACCCCGGTCTTCAATCTCACAGATGCTACAGATTGACGTGCACGTGTTGACGTGTCACGCTCCCCGGAAGTGCGTGGCCGCCATTGGCCTACAGTTGTGTTTTGGTTGAACGTGTATGTACTCACCGTATGTAATAAGTATCGTATAACCGTGTCTTTCTCATACACAAACGTCCAGTACACAGAAATGTTACGTATACTAGCAGTTTGTGGTGTAACTAGGAGCAATTCGGCATCAGAGTATCCCTCCAACCTTCCCATGGCCCTTCCAACGTTCGTTATACGGGCCGAAACGTGGGGCGGCTGCGGACCTAGCACCCTTGGCAATCTTATTTTATGGTCCGCAGGCGCTTCTTGATCCCTTACAAATTGAACCATGTGTGTCCCTGAAGCAATTCTCCCCCAATGGGGGTCTCCCCGTGGAAAACACTTTCCGTCACACATAGATCTAGGGACGACGGTACCTTTCGGCCTCCAACAGCCGCTAGCCGTGATAACTTAGTCGCCAATCAATCGTAAATTAAGTAATGCGATGTTTAACACTTCTCATCCACTTTGAACTTTAAGGGATTGGCATAGGAAGCAACAAATCGCGTACATAATAATATCTACCTACACTTGACCATTACGACAGTCCAAAGCCTGCAAGTGTGATGGAAAATGTTATCACCAGTTAATTACAATACATTTGCCGTACGGTTAGTAGGTACCTCCTGCCAAATTAATTATTAATGAACGAGCGTAGCGCGACGCTGGAGGTACAGGCACGCGCGGGCTGCTCGGGGCGCATGCTGACAATGTTTTTGTACGGACAGTAAGGTAAAAGTTACTCACTTGGCTCTCCTCTCCACAAGAGCCTCAAAATGGGAGAATAGAAACTCTCTGTCACTGTTTTCAGAATGCTGTTGCTATGGGCCCGGGTATTAGTTACTAATGATGCGATATTTTTCGGATGACCGTATGAAATCCGGCAGTTCAACTATACTATAGCATGCTTGTTTTATTTCAATCTTATTAACTATAGAAGAATTTTCTTCCACCAGTTGTATTGCTTTGTTGCACTTAGAGAAAAATTCTTCAAATATTTTTAAAATTATTTTCACCTAAACTACATGTTGTCCAAAATATTGTCCCGTAAGTCCCAAAGAATTCGCCAAAAGCCTGTACATTTTTATTATAAATCGAGCCGCTCATAGTTGGCGATCGATCAGGAGCCGGGGATGTTTTCAACTCAATGGATTGAGATAAATGCACCCCACTTCATTCTGGGAGTCGAGCTGCGAAAATAGCAATAAAATGGAACAATACACGTCATAGAAGATAGATTTGGAGCTGAAATGGGGAGTATTGATCACTGATCAAGCGAGATAATAAAGAGTTTCTGGCCTCAATCTATATCTATACTAAAACTTATAATAAAGCTGAAGAGTTTGTTTTTTTGTGTATGTTTGAATGTACTAATCTCTGGAATTCCTAATAAAATTAAGTAATAAAATAAAAAATATATTTTTGCATTTGATAGCCATATTCTCAAGGAAGGCTATAGGTAAATAACATTACGCTAGAACCCTTAGGAGCCGAGCAAAAAGCAAAAAAAAGTCAGGCAGAACACTTAGCAAAAACGAAGTAATGGCGCGAGTTGGTGGACGGAAAAATAAATTTCAGAAGCTAGTTCAGTAATAAAGCAATGCAGAAGACTGCATTATTAGTTTGCTGGCACTGTATGATGGCTTGGGACGTTTGCATGTTTTAATGAATTTTCGTTAGTTGTCATCAGCATCATTGATAGCCTTGTTCCACCCACAGCTGAGTATAGGTCTTTTGTGCCATGCTTCCCTGGTAATATTGACTGCTACACATGACAAAACTGCCTGTATCGTAGTATGTGTTGCAATAATAACGTACCGCTGGAACTATTATTTGTCGAAGGGCCTATACTAAAATATATATTTAAAAAAACAACACACACATACATATGACTACATTGTTTTATTGGGTTCCCACCTGTAAAAAAACTGATGTATTAGTGGTAATACTAACTTAATATTATAAATGCGAAAGCAAGTTTGTTTGTTTGTTTGTTTGTTACCTTTTCAACCTAAACCACTAAACCGATCATCCTGAAATTTTGCATATACGTTGTCAGGTGTACGGAAACGGACATAGGGTACTCCATCGATCCCTATCGCAAACGCCGCTGCTGAACGTGTTTTCAGCGTAGTAAACCAATTGTGGTCGAAAAGTCGCAATCGGCTGAACGAAACGCATGTAAAATTTGAAATACACATGTAAAGAATTCTATGATGCTATCATTTCTAATCAAATGGTATTACAAACTGATCGCAGTGTAAAAAAATACAACTTTAAATAACAAATATTGGACTTTTTTTTCACCTTCCGGATTTCTGATAAATTGGGTTGGCAACCCTAACTACCCACATCAAAAGTAGCTAGGGATTAAGTGCGTTTTAGAGTATCGCCGCAATTGAGGATTATTATTTAAACTTTTTTGAATCGCTTGCTGATAAGCGACCAAACCATCCGAAATCTTTTAAGTGTAGTAGGTCTGTGTTCCCGATGGCCGCTGAAAATTCCACCTATAGCATTCGGCAATCGTAGGGCCCTTTTACAATGTATTCGCGAACACAGAAATTGGGAGGATGAAGACTGGCGTTGTGTTTGCTTTTCCGATGAATCTCATTTCGTTATGAGCTCGGATACAAGACGTACTCGAGTTTGGAGGACCTCTGGACGTCAAGAGCGTTTGAAATTATGTCAGGAAGATCATTCATATGGAGGGGCAACAATAATGGTTTGGGCCGGTATTTGGATCGGTGGAAGAACTGATCTCATTTGGTTCAGGGGGTTCAACCTCAATGGTCAGATTTATGCGGAGAGGATTGTTTCAGACGTGATCGTCCCTTTGCGAAGCTGGTTGGGTGATTCGTTTCGACTAATGCACGACAATGCACGTCCACAAACGGCTAGAGTCGTAACACGTACTCTTGCCGATGCTCGTATCAAAGTTCTGCTGTGACCTGTTCGCCAAACCTCAACCCAATTGAGCACGCAAGGGATATGCTTCAAAGAAGAGCACTGCCGAGTATGGATGCCGAACTTAACACACAACAACTTTTTGACTTGTTAGAAAGAACGGGGGCGGCCATTCCACGTAGTGATTTTGATGAACTAATTTTAAGTATGCCAAATCACAGTGCTTGTATGATTCATGTCATTGGTGGAAACATAGATTATTCGTTTTTTTTTATTTTTACAATAACAAAAATAAAAAATGCTCCTTTTGCCTTTTTTGCCATTTAATTGAAGACATTAACTTAGGTCAATTTCCCACAATTTGCGAAAAATTACATTTCTTCTTAATTTTCACAAAATATAGAGATAAGTTGTAAACTTAAAAGTAAGAAGCCAGTCTGGAAGACTAGATTTGGTTTGATTTGGTGATTTGGTTTAGTGGATATTTTTTTTTGTTAAAAATGTACAGACGCCAGTACTTCAAGCTACTACAATCTGACAAATTTCTTTAATAGATTTTCAACTTTATCGCTAAAGCATTAGGTTCAAGGTCGATTGGGAAAATTTGACAGTTTCGGGTAGCTTAACCTGCTGGCGTCTGTATTTGATCCCTAGACACTTTCAAATAACGTCAAATAAGTTTTGTTTGTTACACTATTCTGTACTAGAAAAACAAGATTTGGTTGAAGGCCGTGAGAAAAAAAAGACGCCAATTTCAGGCATTGGCTTTTGGTATGCATTTGAATTTCTGTGACCCAAACATAGACGTGTAACATAAATAAACGAATTTTGAATATGGGTCACCTTTGGGGCTAATAGGAAAATTTAAAAAAAAGTTTTGCAAACTGTGCGGTGTGATTTATCAAATTTGAGGCTCAGTAGTTTCGGAGATAAGGCGGTAATGATCAATTTTCGTTTATTTTCTTAAATTATAACTTTAAAATAATTTATTTTAAAATTATATGGAAAATATATTTGAGACCGTTACAGTAAAAGCCTTTTCATTTAATGTGTCACATGGTACAGTTAGTAAATCTTTTTTTTTTAATTTTCTTATTAGCCACTCAAGTTGAACCCTATATATAAAATTTATTTATTTACGTTTTACATCCGTGTTTTGGTCATAGAAATTCATATTAAACAAAATTTCAACTTAATCGGTCCATTAGATTCGGAGCAAATTGGCTGTGACAGACACACAGACATCCACACAAGTGATGGTTAATGCAGAGGTGACCAACTGCATTCGCTATAGGGCCTTTTACAAAATTAAGTTCATGCTTACGGGCCAGTCAAACTTTTTTCGCAAAAATAATTATGACTGGAATTCAGAATAGAATAGAATAGTTACTCAGAAACAAGTGGCTCAATCATTATATGACTAGATTGTTATATTGTTAGAAGCAGACTATTTCGGGATCAAGATTAGGATTGAAAAACCTTTATTATTCATTTCGGGCGTAAGTAAGTAAAAAAATCTTTAATCTTGTCGCGGGCCACGGGCCGTTAGATAAGAATTCGCGGGCCGTATGTTTGACATGACTACTATAAGGGTTCCGTACCAAAGTAGTAAAAAGGAACCCTGATGTCTATCCGTCTGTCTGTCCGTCTGTCACAGCTGCATATCTCAAGAACCAGTAATGCTATCAACTGAAATTTGGAATAGTTTTAGATGACGTTTGCTCAACTATTTTACAAAGAAGAAAGAAATAAATATATAAATAATTTTTGCAACAGTCACTGAAAGGGGGTCTTAAATATTCGAAGTGGGGCTACTAGGACATGTGGGGTATCATATGAAACAGCGCTGTTTGCACATTCTCAAACATTTTTCTTTTTTTTTTCAGTCCGCATAGTTTTCGACTTTTGATAAAATGTTAAAAATAAATACCCCCCCCCCCCCCTAATCTCCGAAGTTTGCATAGAGAAAAATCTGAAATTATTCTGTGTGATAGAAGTTTATTTGAAGATTACAGGAAAAATAAAACGATATCTCTATATAGCACAGTTATTTTTTTTTATATAACTGAATTAGCTGACCCTCAGATCTCTTATACACTAAGGAAAAACTATTTGTGGTATGATTTTCAGCCAGTATAAAATTACGTTTTCAAACTAACGCCACTGCCTTTAGGTACAGACGCCAGCACATTAAGCTACACAAAACTGTCAAATTTTCCGAATCAACCTTGAACCTAATGCTTTAGCGATAAAGTTGAAAATCTACTAAATAAATTTGACAGATTGTAGTAGCTTGATATGCTGGCATCTGTACTTTTACAAAATAATAGAATTTGACAAAAAATGGATTATTCGATCATATCATATCCTAATCAATGCTTATAAATGCGAAAGTGAATTTCTTTGTTAGTTTGTTACGCTTTCACGCTAAAACGTCTGAACAGATTTGGATAAAATTTGGCACATGGGTAGACCATGACGTTGATTAGAACATAGGATACCGTTGCTGTCATATCAAAATGTCGTATGTTTTTTATTGTTTTTTTTTGGTCGTATGTTTGCAAATTTCTAGGTACCAGTTACAATCTGTTTTTAAGGATATTATAGTTGAATAGACACCGTAAAATTATGCAATTTCCCAAAAAAAAGTTACTTTTTACACAGTACTATAAAAAAAAACAGTTTTTTGTGTTTCCTGAAACAGGTACTTAAACAATACGACATTTTGATATGACAGCGACGATACATAATATCCCGGCAGTATGTTCCCATGAGATAATTTCCGACCTCCACGCGAGCGAAGCCGCGAGCAAAAGCTATCATTTTATAATTTAGTTATCGTTTTCGGTATCAAAACCATCTCTACGCCTACCTGAATTAAAAAGTTTCGGTATCAAAACCATCTCTACGCCTACCTGAATTAAAAAGTGATATTGTATTGTCTTACTTCAGGGCAAAGGCCTCTTCTCATACCTACAGAGAAGAAACAAGCAATGATTTAGAGTTTTTCCTTCACTTAGTAGAAACTTCCATTACACGAAAGTTGGTCTCCTTACTTTTTCACCTTATTGAGCCCAACCTGCCAGTCTGTTTATTTATACCAGCAACTCTTTTAATATATTCATAATTCTCATAATCTAAATACAAAATGCCCAAACCTTTCACGGTACATATTTCCCACAAGACCAACTTTTCGATTAAATCATTAAAACATGTTACAAAATGTATGAAACGTCAAATGTGAATGACCTCTCTTTCAGTTCCAATTTAAAATCACCTCTGAACGAGCAATAGCATTTATCATTCATTCACATTTTACTTCTAAGAAGAGAAATATCAAGGGGCTTAGATTAGAAGCTGATAGCTATATTAGACCTTCCAACGTGCGTGAGTTAAGATTGATATGAATTACATTTTAACTACTGATTTTTCTCTTCGCCATTTTGAATTATAAGCATATATTAATGACTCTTTAATATGTAATGGAATAGGTAATTGACGGTTTAATCATAATGGTCTTTATGACTAATGTTAAAATTACACCAATTTTGTAAAATGTAAAAGACGGATGACAGAAGATTGTATGTAGTGCAGAAAAATGTTGAGTTGGATGTAATGAGTATTGATAGAAGAACTTTAGATTTGGCGCCAGTGACAGAAAAGTGGAAAGAGAAACGTTTGTCTTGGTATGAGTATGTGATGAGGGGAGATGAAGCGCATGTGACTAAGAGAGTGATGAATATCACGACGATGGTGATGATGAACGAGACAAAAGAAAAGATGGATGGAGTGTGTGGAGGCGGATATTAAAGAAAGTTAAGCGGCTTACGCTTAAATGGTTAAAGGGCTTTATTTACTCAATACTCAATTTTATTGCATTCCATAATGTGTACATATAATAGTTGGTATGTTAAAACATCGAATCAATTATGGATCCTGTCGGGCACAGCAAAGTTAATTTTTAATAGGAGAGAGGATGAAGGCGCTTTTTGTTAAGGAGAAAAAAAAATTAAGATAGTATCATTAAAATCGTATCATTTGCTTTATGGTATTTATACTTTATATAAGTATTTATATATTATGTTTTAAGTCATATTTATATAATTTTTATATTGTATATTGCACGATTTACATTATTAACACTATACATTATAATAAACTAGATATTTACAATTTTATTGAGTCTTGTAGAATATTATTATTATTAACTGTGTACTATTTAACATATTCATTTTTAAATTAACAGTATTTTAAATTTATAGTCCAAGTAAAGTTTAAAATGAAATGTAGGTATTATGTAAAAAAATGTTTTTATTGTTGTTGAGATTTATAGTTAAAATATTCGTCAATAGTAAAGTAGCTTTTGTTTATCAGAAATTGTTTTAATACATTGATAAAGATATTATTTTTATTTATATTTTGGATGTTGTTCAACCATGAACAGTAGTTACACGAGCCAGCTACATCATTACAGCGTCAGCGTTAAGATCGACATACGTTCGTTCCGCCGGCAACACCGGCACACCGTCAGCACTAAGAAGTGACCTGCTGAGATCTTCGCTTCATCGGCTCGATACACACACAACACACATGTAAATAGGTATCAATGTGTATTGACCACAAAATTTATATATAATTAAGTTAACTACTGTAATAAAGCAGTCATCAAGCTGGAGTCGAGTTTGATTCATCTCCCGTAACTCCTCTCACTGTGGCCAAGACACCTTTAGCCATCATCGGTCCTATGAGTCTGTGGGATCGGCAGTGAGAAAACCATTTCCTGTGTACATTGCACGACGTACACAAACCCCTATTCCTACCCAAATTCCGTCTGTCACCGTAGGTCTCCTTGTGACAGACTTCCCGTACGTAAAACCAACGTAACTTACGTTTGGTGTGGTTTGTATGATAGGCTAGGGCGTTAGGGTAATTAGGGTGCTAGGTAATTGCTATAGGGCTAGGTTTAGAGTCAGTAGGGTCTTAGGTATTTCATAGGTACCAGACTCAATTGTTGCTAACGTAGCCGCACTGTACGCATTTGGAATAACGGCCGTACTAAGCTGTAAGTCCCGGTGCGTACATTTTGGTCCTTCGAGCCGGATATTGGATAAATAAAACGCTTTGGTAGGACAATTTGATAGTGTCTGGTTTTTAAACAGTTGATTTACAATGCAATTAAATGACAATTGCATTGTAAATCAACTGTTTAAAAACCAGACACTATCAAATTGTCCTACCAAAGCGTTTTATTTATCCAATAAAATAATATGGAAACAGCTTCACATGCCAAACACTTGGTTGTTCATTGTAAGAGATCGGGTTACGACTTCAATCATTTGTGATGGACAAAGAGAAGAATTGGAACTTCAAAATGTTGGCGTAATACGAATTGCAGATAACTGCGTTATTAAAACAACTAATAACATATTAACTGCCAAAAGAATTGTTTCAGTACCGATTGTAACATCATACTCAAAACAAATAGATTTTCCCATTAATACGCACATTGTGTCTAAATCAATGCTAAACATAACCAAAGAAGAAGTCATAGGTAACTCAAAAGAGATTTTTCAGCATCTAATTAATAAAGAAAGTACGTTACAAATCGAATTAGATAGTACTGTTTGGAGTCAAATTAGTTCTCACACGTACTTAACAAATGCAATATCTTGTATAATCATGTTTTTAATATTTTTGTTTCTAGTTTGCTACGGCCCAGCAATACTGAAATGGATTGGAGTCACAGTGCAGCACAAGACCAGGAGAACAAGTACCGAGACAGCTAACCAACCAGCAAGAGAACCAAACTCACCCGCTGCCAACAAAACATCTACCCAACGAACAACAGGCCAACCAACTATCAGATTGGAACCTATGTACAGTGTACCAAATCAACACGAAACTATTGAGTTATATCAACTGGAGTCCAGGTCCTGAGAGGCGCCAGAATGTTCAACCATGAACAGTAGTTACACGAGCCAGCTACATCATTACAGCGTCAGCGTTAAGATCGACATACGTTCGTTCCGCCGGCAACACCGGCACACCGTCAGCACTAAGAAGTGACCTGCTGAGATCTTCGCTTCATCGGCTCGATACACACACAACACACATGTAAATAGGTATCAATGTGTATTGACCACAAAATTTATATATAATTAAGTTAACTACTGTAATAAAGCAGTCATCAAGCTGGAGTCGAGTTTGATTCATCTCCCGTAACTCCTCTCACTGTGGCCAAGACACCTTTAGCCATCATCGGTCCTATGAGTCTGTGGGATCGGCAGTGAGAAAACCATTTCCTGTGTACATTGCACGACGTACACAAACCCCTATTCCTACCCAAATTCCGTCTGTCACCGTAGGTCTCCTTGTGACAGACTTCCCGTACGTTAAACCAACGTAACTTACGTTTGGTGTGGTTTATATGATAGGCTAGGGCGTTAGGGTAATTAGGGTGCTAGGTAATTGCTATAGGGCTAGGTTTAGAGTCAGTAGGGTCTTAGGTATTTCATAGGTACCAGACTCAATTGTTGCTAACGTAGCCGCACTGTACGCATTTGGAATAACGGCCGTACTAAGCTGTAAGTCCCGGTGCGTACAGATGTATTCCGGTAACTTATTGTATATTTTAATGGACATAACAAATGTACTAGAAGAGTGCATTTTTAATCGTGAAGTGGGTATGTTCAATCTGCTTTCATGTCTAAGAGCAATTTTTGTTTGGATATCTCCTCTTTTGGTATAGAATTGCGGATATTTTCGTACAAATTTACAAATTTCAAGTATGTAGAGGCAGGGTAGGGTTAATATTTTTAGATCTTTAAAGTGGGGTTTACAGGAGTCTGTATCTTTGATATTTATCAAAATTCTAATCATTTTTTTCTGTAGAGTGAATAATGTAGGCGCGTCTGTACTATTTCCCCATAGGATAACTCCGTATTTGAGCCATGCAGATGCGTACGCATAATATGTCACTAGTGCTGTTTTGAGGTCTGTTGTTTTCTTAATTTCTCGGAGAGCATATGAAAACTTGGATAATTTCGTTCTTACTTTTTGAATATGTGATTTCCAATCTATGTGTGAATCTATGTCTAGGCCTAAAAGGGTGAATTTATTTACTGCTTCTAATTTTGATCCGTTGTATTTGAAACTTATACTTATAGGTGATTTTTGTCGGGGGTGGAAAGTTATTATTTTCGTTTTATTGTAGTTAATTTCAAGGTTGTGTTCGTTCATCCAATGTGTTGCAGTGTCAAGTATATAACTCAATTTTTGGTTTAAGGAGACGGATACGCTTTCATACAATCTTGGGCCTGGGATGTAAAAAGATGAAATTGGTGTCAATTGGTAGCCACTATATTATCGGACCATCACTGAAAAATCTTGCGGATTTTAGCAATCTGAGAGCTGAAATAGAAGAGATTTTGTAAAAGTGAGGTTATGTATCAACCTACACTTAACAGCTGATTTTTGAAGTGAGAACGTCATTTGTTTCTTTTATTTAGGATGTTAGTTATATTTGTAGAATGGGAGGAAGTTAGGAAAAACAAAGATTTAAAAATCAATAAAGGTAAGGAGGTGATACTTAAAAGTAAAAATCGTTTTTCTTTAGTATTTTTTATTAATCTTCAATTATTATTAGAATGTTTTTAATATCAGATATCCTAGATAGCCAGCATGGTAGATGCTGGTGAGCTAAAAAACAGGAAATGAGTAAGTACTTACAGATTATCGTGCACACCATTGACGAATCACTGCTAATATCATTTCGTCATCTAAAGCTCGATGACCTAGTGTATTACAGCGACTAGTCGCTATGCCACAATTTACACAACGAACCATGGTGTCAATATCCAATCGGTAGGCCGGTCGTAAAATCCAAAATAACAAGTCCAAGTCCAATGTATAAGCGGGGTTCTCCGTGACCGGTATGGTAGCAAGGGTCGTACAAGAAGAAAGAAGAAGATCAGAAGTCCGTAGAAAAAAACAGGGGTCGAGGAAATTATCAATAAAACGTGGGAGGAAATACACCCAAAACGTACACGCACTAAACGATACGAAACGAGTGAGTGAGTGTCACAGCTGTCTGTCAATGTTATGGATGTCAGCAGACTAAAAATACAATAATCGATTAACATACATGAATTGATTTTAGGATTTATCTTTAGTATATGTAGATATTTAATTTGTTTAAACTATATAATAAGATAATTCTAATAGATTTAACTATTTTAATTTAATCAATCATCTGGTTAAAGCATTTTTTTAATATTATGAGCTTTTTCACGTTAATGAATTATAATTAAATCGATATTTCATTTTATTCGTCACCTTAAACTTAATTTATGGATTTCTCAATTCCCAGATTGTAAATTGAAAAATTGATTTTTCAGATTTTGAAACAGAAAAATATAACCATTTTTTAAAACCATACCTCAACTTATTACAATCAGGCCCAGAAATCCCCGTCTCCTTTATATTATTATCACATGATGTTAAGATAGAGATATCATCGGCGAACAATACGCATGACTCATTGATGTGGTTAGGGAGATCGTTTATGTAAACAAGGAATAGCAACCACCCTATCACACTTCCTTGTGGTATAGAAGCGTTTACGGGCATGTTTTGGGGTCGAATTAATTCTATTTCTTTTGATTTATGATTGTAATGTTCTATTTCTACAACTTGTTCTCTGTTTTTTAAATAAGATGTGAACCATTCATAACTTTTTCCGCGGATACCAATGTTATATAGTTTATTTAATAATATATCAAATTGCACCTTATCATAAGCTTTGTCATGTCTAATAATAAACCTACAGCGTATTTTTTATTATTAATTATATTGACAGCTTCTTGCATATATTTATAAACAGCCAAAACGGTAGATCGGTTTTTGCGAAAACCATTTTGACTATTATTGAATATATTATATTTTTCACAAAATGCATAAACACGGTCGCACATGACCTTCTCAAATATTTTTGAGGCTGTTGGTAAGAGAGCAATAGGACGGT
Source organism: Dicycla oo (assembly GCA_948252095.1). Classification (NCBI taxonomy): domain Eukaryota; kingdom Metazoa; phylum Arthropoda; class Insecta; order Lepidoptera; family Noctuidae; genus Dicycla; species Dicycla oo. Next base: position 9,710,425 of record OX411733.1, on the reverse strand, counting down.
AGTTGTTTGGGTCAGTTTTAGTATTTTTTTTATGGACCGGTTTTATAAGAGCTTTTTTCAATAAATCGGGATAAACGCCTTCTTCAAAAAATTGGTTAAGTAGTATGTAAAATGGCAAGGTTAATTCGTCAGCGCATTGTCTTAATAGAGTGGGTGGGAGTTCGTCAATTCCATGGCTTTTTTTGTTTTTGATTTTTTTTATTATTGTATTTACTTCGTAAGGATCTACTGGGCTAAGATATAATGTATTTTGAGTAGCCGAAATCGCCGGGGGTCCTTTTGGTTTACTGCCGGTAGGTATTGTGCTGTCCCCACCAATAGAAGCGAAGAAACTATTAAATATGTTGGCTACCTCTTGGGGTTTTGAAGTTAAGCTATTATTTATTTGTAGGGTTATGTTGTGTTTCTCACTTTTTAGTTTCTTGTTTGTGCGTTCATTGATTATTCCCCACATTGTTTTAACTTTATTGTTAGATTGCATCATTTTATTCTTAAAGTGTAGTTTTTTTGCAACTGTGACAGTTTTCTTTAATGTTTTTTCATACATTTTATAATATTTAGTTAGTATTGGATTATTTGTTTTTGTTGTTAATGTCTTTAATAGTCTTTTATTTAAACAAGATTTTTTTATACCAACAGTGAGTCAATATTTTTTATATTCTGTTTTTAGTTTAATTTTACGCAACGGAATACATTCCTTTTAGAATAGAAATTAGTGTGTCATTAAATGTTTTATAATTTATGTTAATGTTATTATTGGTTTTAAGAATATCATTCCAAATATGTTTTTGTATTTTCGCTTTGAATTTTGATATATTTGTGTTATTAAATAGTCTTTTCATTGTGTACCAGTTATATTTTTCTGATTGTTTAGGTATTTTTAAATGTAAAATTGTACTATGGTGGTCGGAAAAACCTAGCTCTTCTGTAGTTGTGTACATGTCTTTGCAGTCAAAGTTTGTGAATGTTAGATCTATGCACGCTGCAGTGTTTGGTGTAATACGTGTAGGGCTTTTTACATGTTGAGTAGAATTATGCTCATCCATAAGATTTAAAAATTGATTTGTTTTTAAACTATCCGATAATATATTAACATTAAAATCGCCACCTATTATTATATTTAGTTTGTAGTATTTATTGTTTATATATTTTAGAATTTGTTTTAATTGTTGATAAAATACTTCCTCCTCTCTTCTATTCCAGTACATAGTTACGATCAATAAATTTTCTTTTGGTAATTCCGTGGCACATAGTTCTATTACATATTCTATAGACATGTCTGAGATATCATTTCTATTTATGCTCTCGATATGTTCTTGTAGAAGTGTACAACCACCGCCACCTGCTCTAGTGCTGGGACAGAAGGAAGATGCAAATTTATATCCACGAAATTTAAGGAGATCAAGTTTTTCTTGAGTTAGCCAAGTTTCTGAAACGCATATTGCTTTACTTCGAGTATATCTTGTTTAATATTAAGGCTTTAAAAATTTTGGAACATTATTTTAAATGGGCGGTTGTTGTTTACGAAATGTCTGGCTCTCAGTTCCGTTTGACATATTTGTAGGGCAAAGTTGGTTAGTGTGGTTCAAATTTATATCATTTTCTTGGGTGTTGTATTCGTGTTGATGTTTGTTGTTTTCTATGTTAATTGGTTTTCCATCTATATATAGGTGATTATTTCTTATAATTGCATGAGATCCATTTTTCCTGGCTTTAAATAATTGTTCTCGCATTTGTGCTCTATGCTGTCGTGCATTTGCATCTAAGAATTCAGATATGAATAGTCCGGTTCCTTGAAAATAAGTGCTATTGTTAATAATATATTTAGCCATTCTCTTACTAATAAAATCGATAACAAGCGCTCGATTCTTAGGTCCACCGGGTCTTTCAAGTCTGTACAGGTCTTCTATATATCCTGATACGTCTATGTTGACTATATCACGGAACAGTTCTATTAATCTGTTGTGAAGTGCACTTTCAGCCTCTTTGTAGTAATCGGCCAGGCCGTAGAGTACAATTTTTCTATGGTTATTTTCTTGTATATTTGGAACTTTTGATGCTTCAGTAGCTAGCTTTCTTATTTCTTTCTTTAACTTTTCATTTTCTGTTTGTAATTTTTTCTAATTTTATATTTATGTTTTCTATTTCTTGCTTTCTTTGGTCGTTTTGTGTTTTTAAGGCGTAAGTTTTATAATCTAAATCTTCTCTTAATTCTGAAATAGCACTATATATTTCTTTATGTATTGCGTTTTGTAATTCTTGTATAATAGATTTGTTGTTTTCTTTAAGATGTGTGATTATTAGTTCACTCAAACCTTGCAAAGCTAATTGAGTATTGTATCATTCATGGTCTTTACATTTTATTGTATGTGAATAGTATCGTTATTTTCCGTAGGTATAGTGTCGCCTAAAAAACTCAGGTCGTCGGAACAAGTTGTGTCGTAATTTGGATTTACTGTTTTTTGTCTCAAAGTGACATTTGCTTCCTCAGGTGGGGTAGATGGTAGCTGATTGTTTTCGGTGCCTCTAGGTATACGCAAAGGGGTGTTTATGTTTCCAGCCTTGGGTATTTTACAGATGCATGTCTGGCATTTCCACGTATTTTTATTTTCTAGTGTCATCTTTTTAGTGTAGTAGTCTTTCGAAACACTGCCGCACTCTAGATCGTATCTGCATTTACAAAGCACACACATAAGATTTTCTCTTATGGGTAGCTTCTGTCTACATCCAGCACTTACAGGTGTAGCTGCCATTTTGATACTCAACTTACCTATTTACCTTATTTAATATAGTTCGAGGACATACTGAAGATTAAAGTAGATGAATGATATAATATTCTCTATAGTTAGCCCAAAAGAAAATGACTTTTACATTATAATCATAGCACTAAATTACTTCCAAAATATCATTATAATTATGACATCAAGCAGAAAACGAGAGATGTATTAATTTATACCAGGAAACGAGTTTATTATAATGTTTTATGAGGGTTCAAATTAATTAAAATTTTAGCGTCTGTTGTATTTTTTGTAATTTGTAAGCTTTCGTATTAAACACCCACAGAATTGGGAAACACAGCACAATAATTAATAAATTGCTGTGTATAAAATTCCAGAGATTTTTTTGCAAAAAAAATCTTGTCGGTGAAAAAATTACGAAAAATGCCGAATATTTTATTCCGGATCCCGGCTTTCAGTGGTGAGTGTACATTTTTGTGTTAATATAGAATAATATTGACAAAGTTGTTTTTATAATTGTATATCAGCAGGAATTCAGATCGAGTGTGGCTGGTAGCAGCTGAATGAGAGTACGTAGGACAGTTTATAAGGAATTCCAATTATTTACACAATAAAAAAGAACATGCTGTGTTTTAAGATTACATTTGTTTACTTAATATAATTTTTTTAAATATGTTACGAATCTTTAAATACTTTTTTTTTAATATTTTCATACCATAATTTTTTGCAATTGCCTTCCTGCAACACCTAGGAGATTAAATATATAGGAATCACAAATAAACTATATGAAAGTTAAAAATCCTAATGAATATGTTATTTCAGCGACGCTTTTTGTACATACAAACAGACAACACTATTGGATGGCAGAAATAAATATTATGTTGGTACTACCACTACTTCCATCCTATTTCATCACAACAATGGCTTGTATTATCTGAGTTCGAGCATCAAATTCAATCAAATTGAAAACCAATCTTCATTAATTTTCTTCATTCTGATTGCATTCGAATTCACCAAATTATTAATGGTTGTCCCATTTTGTCTCCTAAAGTGATTGCTTTTGAATGTCTCTTAAATTTTTACGAACAACGGAAATATGAAGAAAATTCTGGTGATTTGTTTACGTAAGTAATAATGTACATATATTATATATATATTTTTTTAAGTTGAAAGATTAGCCAATTAGCAACGTTGGTAGCGGGGCTGATGGCTCAGGGTCCATCGAAAGTACCTACCCATGTTTCACTTGAAGGCTGGTAACATAATAATATCTACGTACATAATAATAATAATATGTAGATATCATGTTATCGGCCAAACCGGTTGATTAGGCCAGGGCACCTCGACCAAATGGGTTAGGTTAGGGTAGAACTGTGTCTAACCACGCGCGAGCTGAGCAAGCGAAGCGAGTGGTGCCGCGGGAGCGGCCGGCGAGCGCTACTTGCAAAGGCTAGGCTGATAACTAAACGGCTAATTAAGCTGCTAATTAGGCTGCCACATATCACGCGTAGAACAAACTAGTTTGGCCTATAATCGGATTTTGCCGGTAACAGATACAATGATTCCGAATGTGAGTTATTCGGAATCATAGTATCTGTCGATGGGGCCACGAGCTACACGCTCAAGCGACAGGTGTCTTGTGACAGCGACTGCGAAGAAAATAAATGAAAGAAGTTGTTTAGAGCATGCCACGAGTCACCGCGACGTGGCTTGCGGAGCGACGGACGGAAACTGCTGACGCGCGCGTCACGCTTGACGCAAATCGCATCACTCGAGACCTTATTTCTTATATCTATGCTCGAGGCCTAAGCGGTCATTCATAGGATACTGCGCTTTAGGTCTTGGTTTGGTTCCTACACCGGGAAATAGTGGGAGGGCGTGTCAGACTTCTACTGACTAAAACCCACCCGTGTTCCTTCAGTTGCCTGTGCCAGGGCCACGGCAACTCTTTCGAACAACCCGCAACCCTGGCGGGGACGTGGCAGTCCTGGGGTTATTATTATGTCAGGAAAATTTTTGCTGCTTCAATAATATATTGGCCTGATTACTCAAACCACCCTTAATATTAAGTAACTGGAAAAGAAAGGAAGTTTTATTCAAAGTAAAATTCATAATTTAACAAAATTATAAAAACCTTTTACAGAAATGGCCCTATTTAGTATGACATGCTGCGTAAAGTCCAAGTATGGTTCTAAAAACATCACACACGACAAGTTGTATGACAAAGCCATCCGTCAGGGGTAAGTAAGTAATGGTAGAAATATGATAAAATCAACACATAACGTCATCACGCCTAAGGATTGAGCAGAGATATATCTACGGTCTACCCATATTTAGCCAGTTAAGTCTCATGTAATAGGGGGCGAGCCTATTGTCATCAACCGGGCACACATCCAAACCCGATCGGGCTGATACTGAAAAATTCTTGATGGTAAAACCGAATAATACTTTGCCAGGACCTCGTGCTCAGCAGTAGCGCTTGCGACCACTAAAACAACGAGACAGCTAGAGACAAGGTAGAAATGTAGGTGATTTAGTAGAAACCTTACTGATTTGGTTGAAATCTGGGTGATTTAATAAAAACCTTCGTGATATGGTAGAAATCTAGGAGATTTAGTAGAAATCTGGGTGATTTATTGGAAACCTTAGTGATTTGGTAGAAATCTATTATGCATTATTGCCTAGATATTTTAAAAAGTTTTTTGGATATAAAGGTCCGAACGCGCCTTCATATGCCTTCTTAAAAATATATAAGTTAGGTATTACACAAGTTTCCCAAACACTAAATGTGTGTTTTTACTGACCAGTCATCTCAGTACTTATTACTAATTCGAGAGTAGTTTTTGCCTTTCAGAGTGCATAAAAAGTTTTCGCAGCTGGAATATAGCCAACTATTTGGGTCTATACCTAAGAGTTGTGTTTATTTTTCATGTTAGGCTTAGACAAGAGTGGCAATCTCTTTCAGTGCGTTTCGTATATTAAAGCGACTTTCAAATGGTCAATACAATTCATTTTAAACCGACTTAAAAAAAAAGGAGGAGGTTCTCACCTCGTCGGCATCTTTTGTTTATTTTTAGGGTTCCGTACCTCAAAAGGAAAAAACGGAACCCTTATAGGATCACTCGTGTGTCTGTCTGTCACAGCCAATTTGCTCCTAATCTAATGGACCGATTAAGTTGAAATTTGGTACACGTACGTATTACTGTGACCCAAACACGGACGTGTAACGTAAATAAATGAATTTTGAATATTGGGGTCAATTTTGGAGGCAAATAAAAAAAAAAAAAAGTTTCGCAAACTGTACCGTATCAAATGAAAGAACTTACTGTGAGAATCTTAAATGTATTTTTAAACTTTTTTTTATTTTCTTATTTTCTCCCTGCAAATAAGAAAATTTAATAAGTTAATCCCAAGAACAAACTTAACATTGTAGTTGAAAAAGATGTTCTCCCATACATTCCAACTGCAAATGTAAATTTGTACGCACCATATTGAGAGATTTACCATATTAGTTTATGACCAAAGACTTCTTATAGGTTTTCCTGTAATCTATAAGCATAGAAGTATTATCTATATTTAAAAAAAAAATTAAGCTCAGCTTTAAAATAAAAAAAAAAAATACATTGGAGATTCTCACAGTAAATTTTTTCATTTGATACGGTACAGTTTGCGAAACTTTTTTTATTATTTTATTATTTCTTTTTTTACTATTTGACCCCCAAAATGGACCCCCATATTCAAAATTTATTAATTTACATTACACGTCCGTGTTTGACTCTAGTCTAGGTCGGAGGCGACAGAGACAGAGTCGACGATGAAGTGAGCTTACCTAGAAGAAGCTTGTTCATTCTCACTTTGAAGATATTAGGGTGGTATGCGCTCGGAAACACAGAGGCAGGTAGTGAGTTTACCTCTTTTGCTGTGCGCATTATAAAAGACATTTGGAAAGGCTTAGTGTGAATTGGTGGAATAGCAACAAGGTAAAGATGGTAACTGGCAGTGCGTCTAAATGTCCAATTGTAGAAGGAAGCCGGTGGAAAGAGGAGACTATAGAATCGAATGCTAGCTAATGTTGTAAAGTAGGTTGCCAAACTGGCATAGCGAACGTCAGGATAAGTAATGTTAAGAATGATTTTCAAGTAAACAAGCATACGCATATTTATGTGATCCCGGTTTCCTGATATTTTTAAATAAATAAAACATATTAAAGAAGTCGTTTTCATACCATGTATGATGTCTCTGATTAGTTGTGCATTCCCAGATTATACGGAATTCCGGGATTTATATTCAATCTGCCTAACCATTTCCCAACTATGTTGGGGTCGGCTTCCAGTCTAACCGGATGCAGCTGCCAGTATTTTACATGGAGCGACTGCCTATCTGACCTCCACAACCCAGTTACTGGGTAATACGATACCCCTTGGATACCCTGGTTGTCAGAATTTCGGGCTTCTGACAACCCGTAACGACTGTCAAAGATCCACGAATGACAGCCGGGACCAACGGCTTAACGTGCTTTCCGAGGCACGGAGGAGTCGCGGTATGAAAAGATGGTCACCCATCCACAGGCCAACCCTGGCAAGCGTAGCTTAACCAGATGCATCGACCCGTGCGGCTGTTATTACATAGCCACGAGCTCCTATTAAGAAACCAATTAAGACGCCGCTTTTATAATTTCTTAGCCAAAAATTAACTTTATTCACTTTACTATATTCATTATAGGTAAATATGCATTCGATTATTCGATCTCTAAATGATAAATGATTTTATTTCTGTAAGAAGGTTTGTACAAACACTTTTACACGTCAATAATGTTTTTATAAAAACTAGATGAGGTCGGTGTTTCCTATCTGACTACTCTGAAAAGAAAGGCCGAAACAAACTCAGAGGTCACAGTCTCTTACGAGTATAAAGTCCAGACATAATCTAGTTAGTTCATGTGAAGAACATGTAGATTGGTGTCTGAAATGGTCTTTTGAGTAAAGAATCACACAGATTGAGAAGACCTGTCCAGTCAGTGCACGCATTTGTCAGTAATCGCGCAGCTGATTTCAGAACTTGAGGAGCTCAACGATTCATTTGCGATAAGTTGGATTGGACATTTGGGTAGGCCGCATAAATTACTCAACTACTCTAGTTATGCCATAAGAGATACGAGAGACCAAATTTAAAACTAAAGTCTACAATCTGGCGTTTCATTTCACGTTGTTTTACATAACTTCTAATCATTGACCCGCTGTATTGATGAATGAAAAACGTTTATGCAAATCTGCGTGTTAAAGTTCAGTAATTATGGTAAATCACTAAACGTCGTTCAGCTGTTTTACAAAACGGAGTTGTTTTGTAAAACAGCTAGCGGTTATATGAAATAGCTGATTCGACAATCCATCTGCGACAGACTCACTACGTCAATTTACCATGTTATAGCCATGTCATACAACTGTCAAAGACGGACAGTCAGTTGTTATTTCAATGTAAGGGTAATTTATGTTGGTAGTCAATTTGATAAACAATTAATTTCCCTTACATACACATAATTCATATTTAATTGATGATGATCCATTTCTTATTAACTTTGCCGCACTGGGGTATAAAAAAAAAACCGGTCAAGCGCGTGTCGGACCACGCACAATGAAGGGTTCCGTAGTTGGCATGAATTTATCCCAAGAACAATCTTAACATTGTAATTGAAAAACATGTTCTCCCATATATTTCAACTGCAAATTTAAGTTTGTACGCACAATATTGTTGTTTTAAGATCATAGACTTTTTATAGATTTTCCTGCAATCTATAGGTATAGAACTATTTTCATAATTTTTAAAAAAAATGTCGGCTCAGTAGTTTCGGGAATAAGGAGGGAATTGTCAATTTTCTTCTATTTTCTTGAATAACTTAAAACAAATATATTTTAATATTATCAAAAAATATTTTTTTAAATCCTCACGGTAAGAGCTTTCATGTGATATGTCTCACGGTACAGTTTGCAAAACTTTTTTTTTTATTTTTCATAATTGCCCCCAAAATTTGGGGAAAATATGCGCCACATTCACGCAAAACGGCCGTCGCTCAGCATAATGCCGCGACCCCATACGAGACAGAGCCTCAGCGCTGGTTTTCAGCGACAGCCGGCGTTGACGTAATGACGTCGACCGGTGCATCATGCAGTGGAAGTGAAAATGCCAATTAAAATTAGATAAATAAGATTATTGAATATTTTCAAAGTTTATGTAAATATAATAGGTGTAGAAGTTGAGTACATACATTGCGTTCCGTCAGCGCTAGCACCCACCGACTCCGACGCCGGCGCTGTGGACGGATGCATTATCTGTGCCATGCGCGCGGCGCAGCTGTCAGAAATATTTTAGCTGTTGTTGTTTGTTTTGTCGGATAATTATATAACATGGCGCAGCACATTATATAATTTTATTGTATGATGGGATTATGTAGCAATGATGTTTTTGTGTGATTGTGTGAGTTTGTGTTAAAAATATAGATTTTATAACAAAATAAAATAATACTCGGCGACTCAGAGATCAACCTCAGCTAGATGACAAATTAAATGGTAAGTGTGAATTAATTACATTATAGGATTCATGATTAAAATGAAATTATATTACTTTTACATAAATGAAATTAGATTGAATATAATTAATTATATATGATAAGATATATTTTAAATAAAGAATTACCAAACAAATCATAGGCTGTCAGTTGAATTAATTATGTTTAACCGTGAATTTCAGAAAAATAAGATGGCGTTCCTAAGCAATGAGGATGACTGAAGTGACGCAACACAGACATCAATGTAGCCCCACTATCAGAAGAGTGTATTCTAAGCAGCCCACGCTCCGGAAGATCCCAAACCAATGCTCGCAGGCCATGACACCTGAGGTAGGTACAGTGAATCAATCCTAGAGAGAAATTTGTCCTTGAATGAGTAACTTTTTGTGTTGGAATTTGAAGGATTGTATTGTTTTCAGGCGTCGCATAGGTGGTGGGAGATCATTCCAACAGCGTGTGGCTGCGTACTTGAAACATCCCCTGAAAGCTGCAGTCCTGTGCCTTGGCACCAACAGTGGGCTAACCATTGAGCGAAGCCTATTTTTAAGGTAGTTTTGTTTCCAAGTTAGCTTTTCATAAAGATAGTGGGGTTTTTGAGTTGTAATGACACCAAACAACAGGTTTGCTAAATGAAGCTTCCTCCTGGCAGCCATCTTTAATAATTTCAGTTTGTTAATGAATGGAGTAACATGACTTCTTCGCGGGACATTAACACAGAAACGAACACAAGCATTCTGGATGCGTTGGATTACACGCTCCGTTCTTGAAAACAGGCATGGACCATAGACTGTGTCACAGTAATTTAATTTGGATAGGATGAGACTGTCAACAAGGTGTTTCCGCACTGGTGTGCTTAGGTATTTCCGTATTCCATATAAGACTTTTAGCCTATAAAAACAATTTCGGAGAACATTGGTCACATGGGCCTCAAAACGCAGCTCTGGATCCATAGTTAGCCCAAGATTGCATGCCAGCTCCACTCTCTCAATTTTCTCTCCCATGATGACTATCTCAGGGTTGGCAGACAGTATTGAACTAACCTGTTTCTTAGAACCTAGCACCATAAATTTCGATTTGAGCGGGTTCAGAACCAGAGAGTTCTCTTCTGACCATACAACCACTCTATCCAAATCCTCATTTATTTTCTGGACTGCCAAAGATGTTTCATCCCCTTTGAAGGTACAACTGGATATCATCAGCATACATGTGATATCTGCAGTTAACAAAAGACTTTATGATATCCGCACTGTACAGAATGTACAACAGAGGTCCCAGTATCGATCCCTGAGGGACACCCCTTGATACTTGGACGGGTAGGGATGACACCGTTGCCCCATCCTCCCTATGCATAACAACATATTGAGACCTGTAGGTAAGATAGCTATTAAACCACTCCACCGCATCACTGTCGAAGCCATAGAAAGCTAACAGCAGTAGAGTGGTATTAATTGCATCAAAAGCCCGGGAAAAGTCCAGCAGAGCCAGGATTGTTCCCTCCCCACGGTCACGTGCCTCAAGGATACTACCCACAACATCAGCCAGAGCCGTAGCAGTACCTCTACCCTTTCTGAAACCCGACTGAAGGTCAGGAAGTATGTTATTGGATTCAAGATATTGGATAACCTGCGAGTATACTACACGTTCCAAAATCTTAGACAGGCAAGGTAGTATGCTAATTGGTCTCAAGTCCTTCATGTTAACCGGGTTATTGTTTTTAGGGATAGGTCGTACAATAGCACATCGCCAGAGTTCTGGGAATGTACGCGTGGCTATGGACCGGTTAACGATATCCGTAATGGCTTGCAAAGTATTTGGCAACGTGAGAGATATCATATCAAGACTTATACCGTCGACACCCTGTGCATTTGACCCTAGACTCCTGATTATTTTCAGGACTAATTCAGGATCGGTTGCTGTGAGTGTGAATGTGGCCGGGCCATACCTATGAGACTCAAAATAAGATAACCGTGAGCTGCTATGACGACAATTACCCGGTACGTCCAAAAACGCCGCATTGATGTCATCAGGATTGTCGAAGTGGCTTGGCAGCAATCTTTCCTTATGGTCCGGAAGCACATCGGATTTTAAATTGCGCCACAACAGTTTCGGGTACTTTATTTGGTCATTAATTCTTTTGGCGAAATATGCCGTCTTCTCGCTAACTAGTGCCGTGACTGCTTGGTGCTTCAGGTCCAGATAGTACTTTTTATGACCTGGCAGCTTAGATTTACGAAATCTGTCCCTGGCTCTATCTCTCAACGTTGACATCCGTCTGATGTTTTCAGTTATCCATGGAGTAGGGCGGGTTTTAAAAGTCTTCCTTTTAAGAGGAGCGTGGAGATCGAATAACTGGATCATAAATGAGTTAAATGTCTGCACCATAGAATTGACATCGCTCATGTCCCCAATAATTGACCATGGTATCATTCCCAAATCTATATTAAAATAGTCTACTAATATGTCTGTGAGCGGACGAAATACGACAGATCTAGGTTTAACCTTTTGCTTCTTCAAAATCGTCTCGCATGTGATAAATGAGTGGTGACTAAGTTCATTGATATGATTCACCACAACGTTACGAATTGAAGCATCAGTGCAGATTATGTCAATAAGCGAACTACTATCACCTACAAAGTGAGTGGGTGTTTGGACTAGTTGACTAAGGTTTAAGTAGCCAAAAAAATCCAAAAGATGTTTCGTTTTCGAGCTATTGACATCTAACAAATTAACATTAAAGTCACCTAATAAAATAACACTATCATAGGGGGACAAAGTACCAATACTGGCAGTCAATCCCTCGAGAAAAATCTCCAAGTCTAACCATGGCGGACGATATGCAGTGCCAATGAGTAACTTTTTCTTGTTTACGTTAAGGGTTAACCAGAGCTGTTCAACATTGGGATGATCAGGATGAGCTCTTACCCGTGCAGTAACTCCATCTTTAATGTAAAAAGCAACTCCTCCGCCGCGCCCGCCACGCACAGACATAGGCCACGCACAGACATAGGTCGCGGTATGTGCTTAAACTTGTAACCAGGTACACTAGGTGCTCGGTCCTCTTCTCCCTTACGCAACCAAGTTTCGTTGATAGCCATGATGTCCACAGCATGATTGGCCATGGCTATCATAAATTCGTCCTGTTTAGTCCCTAGTGAGCCTGCATTCAGTAGACCAAACTTAATACATTTACTTGGAGTCATTTATATTTATCATCTGTATATAATGTCTTGTGTATCTGTATGTTTGTGTAGAATATGTTTAAGTATAGATAGCAAATATGTTCAACAGCGGGCTGCAATAAGCTTAAATGATGGAGTAACAATGTACTGTAATTGTAATTAGAGTTGATATGAATAATTGAAAAGTAGTTGATTGTATATAATTTTTGAATATTAATAGGGTATGTTATAATAAGAGTTTTTAATGTATGGATAAATAGAATAAATATAAAAAGTATTAATGGTATTTCACTAAACACACCTGCCGAGCTGTGGTCACAGTGGTCAATCACCTGACAGAAGCAGTTGCGACTCATATCTTCCCACACAGAAATGATTAACACAACATACATGAAAAAAAAACCAAAACAAAAATAGAGAGTAATTAGGCCGTTTCATTGACAGATCCGAATAGCCGAGATATGTCTTCATCGGTGCGGATTCTTTGTGTGGGGTCTCCTGGCTTCCTCCTCGCAAGAATGCGGCCGCGCTTGGTCCACACAAATTTCCAGTCGAAGCGACTAGCAGCGTCCCGTGCCTTCCGAAACAACTGGCGGTTAGTTTTTGTAAGGCGCTCATTGAGGAAGAATCTCTGGGCTGGGCCAGACATGTCGAGGTCCGCCGTTGTCGCACCCCGTCGCACACGCGCGCTCGCCAGCAGTTCATCGCGCAGATCACGACGCGCCAGGCGCACGACAATGGCGCGCGGGCGAGTCTCTGTCGCACCTGCAGAGCTTGGGCTGCCTCCCGCCGACCCGTTCCGCGCTGACAACGTCGCGCTCCTCAAGGTTTACCCCTAACTTTAGGCTTATGACCTTGATGATGTGGATTGGGTTATCAACTTTTGCCTCAGGTATATTTGTTATTTCGATATCATTCGCCAAAAGATCCTGATCCCTATCGTTGAGCTCGCGCCTTAGTTCATCTACGATCTTGTCCACTGCCCCCGTACTCGCCGGACCCGAAGAAACCTGCTGCTCCAAGGCGACCACCCTGGCTTCTAAGCCATCGATGCGAGTGTTGCAGGTGCTCATTGATGTTTTGAGCTCCATCATCTCCATCTCCATAGCCTTGCGAAAGCCTTGGATCTCCGCACGCACCGCCCTAAGTTCCTCCATGACTAATTTCAAATCGCAGCCAGCGATCGGCGATAATTCCCGGGCCGTAACATTGACTATAGTGGCATTGTCCGGTGGCGGAGTGGCAACACTAGAAGGGCACGCAGTCTGCACAGGTGCAGGCTTAGAACTGATGACAGAAGTATTAGGAGTACTGGTTTCCGTCATGCAAGCCTGTTCTACGGGGGTTACTAGTGAAGAACTTTCCGCAGGGCCTCTGACTGGGGTCTCAGCCCTGTTATCCCTAACGAGGCCCTTTTTACACTCGGGGCAACGCCAGCTTGCAGTTATCGTGGTTTTAGTAGGAATGCCCACACATACACGGTGATATTGGAGCTGACATTTACCGCACCTAGCGCCATCTACAGTCGAGATGAAACGACCGCAACCTCCACACTTGACACCTGGCATGATGATAACCGGGGTAAGCTTACTATGTACGTAGTTCCCGTATAGCACGCTGGATGATTCAATACGGATCGTAGATACCAACACGAGAAAGTTAGGTGGATTTGCCAGCCCGTTAGTGCTGCAAATTACTTATTAAAAAAAAGTGGGTAAGCAGGTAATTACGCCAAGTCACTGTCCTATTGTATTGATAGATTTATGTCCCTTATGCGCACCATTAACTGTTCACTCCAATATATGTCACACTGTTACACAAGATTTATAATTATATTAAATATTTACACTGAAACTTGTTTTTAAATTATTTTTGATAAAAAAATATGACAGATGACTACACCGATACAGACGTCAAACGTCATCTCCAATTGACCCCCATATTCAAAATTTATTTATTTACGTTAACACGACTGTGTTTAGGTTACAAAAATTCATACGTGTATCAAATTTCAACTTAATCGGACCATTAGATTCGGAGCAAATTGGCTGTGACAGACGGACACACAGATACACGAGTGATCCTATAAGGGTTTCGTTGTTTTGCTTTTGAGCTACGGGACCCCAAAAAATAGCATTGACATGTGACTTCTAGGTATCCTTTTCTTAGTTTACTCGTTTTTGAGAATAAAACTCTTTTCTTAATGTCATTGGTTTGGACTGTGCGTTATCAGTCAGTCATTCAACTGTTTAAAATGTTCAATTCAAATTCAAATTCATTTATTGTTTGTCACAGGTGAACTATTAGTTCTTATGATTATTATAAAGGCTCGCTGTAACATACTCGTACCTATAAGGTGTACAATATTTAATGTTTGTTCCATATTTATTTAACATTACAATCATTATTCGTCCTAAGTCAACAGTGTTACATAATAGATTCACTAATATCCTCAATTTCATATTCTCCTTTACAGAAAAGAAAAAAAAAATCACAGCAATCAAGATTAAATCTAAAAGCCCTCGGCTTTTTTAACTCTGAATGGAATCTCAAGCGGAATAGGCTTAGGACACTGTATCCAACTTTTGCTGAGGAAAATACGTTGGAAAAAGTTTACGTTGAAGGCTCTCTTAATTTGAGTGACTCAATCAGGAATTATTGAGAGGGCAGCTGTTTTTTACTCGAGATTCGCTTACTTCGGCCATTTTATAAACGTACGTATATATACAGCTGCGTTTACACGGGACAGTTACTCGAACGTTGTGAGGCGAGAATGTCGTTTTGTCTATGCTATTAAACGCAGTGTTTAAATAAAAGGTGTAACTGAAAAGCTGAAAACGGGTCATTACCTTCATCATTGTTAATAACTTATACGATGAGATCAAACCTGAAATGCGAAAAAAACCGCTGTTTCCTACATTTTTTTGAGTTATGCGAACATAAATGGATGGAGTAGCAGATGTTTTTTGCATTTTCAGGGTTTGATTGCATTATAAATGTTATTCATAATGATGGATACAATGACATTTTTCCAGGTATTCCATTATTTCAATTATATTTTGTTTAGAACTTATTTCCTAAACAAAAAGGTACACATTTCAGTGAGACAGCAAAAACATAAAGTTGGCCGTCTTATCGTACGTCATCTTCGTCTTTTCACACTCTCACTGAAACACGCGTCTACTTAAAGAATATAACACAAAAGAATTACAGTTATTTCACCTCTGATTTTGAACCACTGTTAAAATCACAGTGATCTTTATTCTCGTTATAATAAGGTTGCTGATGGATTGCTGCTACTGACAAGTCTGTCAAAATCATTATTCTCGTTACAATAAAGTAGCTGTTGGGTTGCTCCTGTCAGATGTAAAGTAACTGTTAAGGGACGCTATTCGTTATCAGCAAAATATTTTTGTGGTTATCCTTATGGCCATTTCCACAAGACAAGATTACATTATTTTAATTATTGAGAATGAGAAGACAACGTGGGTTATTGTTAATATTTCTCAGTTAGTTTTATTCATAGTCTGGCAGTTTGACTAATTTGTGGGGCCTAACGAAATGTCCTTTCTTTGGTATTGTTCGTCCAATCGTGGAGCTCCTTAAGTTCTGAGTTGAGCTGCACGATTACTGACAAATGCGTTCACTTACTAGACAGGTATATTCAATCTGTGCGGGTCTTTTCTCAAAATATCATTTCAGACACCAATCTATTTATTTATTTATGGAGAACACTGCCACATCACATATATATAACATTAAAAATATTATAAAAAATTATCTATAAGCGGTCTGATGCACGTGACAATAATGGCGTACATAACATTTACAATTCTTCGGCTCGATGATAAACACAAATATTAAAAAAAGAGAAAAGAACTACAATACAATCCAAATTAAATTAAAATTTTAACAATGAATACGATTTAAATGTCCAACATAATAATAGGTTGGGGAAAAAGTTTCTTCGCATTTTTTAAGAAAATTCAAAACATTTTTTAATATAGTTTATTTACATTTAACTAAAGTATGTAGGTACCATTTGTTCGATAACTTTTTGCCATCTTGTAGGTAGGGACATGATCCCATTGCTATAGAAATTTTGGGACTTCTGGTCAAAATACCGCGACAAGTGGTTTTGGCAGTCCTCTCGTGATGTTTACCTGATACTGCCTAAAGAATTCTGAAGAGACCGAAACAGGTGGAAATCTGAAGGTGCAAGGTCAGGACTATACGGCGGATGCATTAACACCTCCCAGCCAAACTCTTAATTTTTGCTGAGTGGCTAAACATGTGTGAGGTCTAGCGTTATCATGATGAAAAACCACACCCCTTCTGTTGATTAATTCCGGCCGCTTTCTCTCAACTTCTTGTTTTAATCTCATCAGTT
This sequence comes from Dicycla oo, assembly GCA_948252095.1. Classification (NCBI taxonomy): domain Eukaryota; kingdom Metazoa; phylum Arthropoda; class Insecta; order Lepidoptera; family Noctuidae; genus Dicycla; species Dicycla oo. The sequence continues at coordinate 9,693,556 of OX411733.1, read as the reverse complement.
GTTCGCAGTAGAGTTCAGAATCGATGGTCCTGCCTGGTGGTAACAGCTCATAATTAATAATGCCCTTCCAATCCCACCACACACACAGCATCACCTTGTTGCGAGTTAACCCGGGTTTCGCCACAGTCTGTGAAGCCTGACTGGCCTTTGACCACGACCTTTTTCGCACGTTCTTGTCATACGTGATCCACTTTTCATCACCAGTTATCAGCTTCTTCAAAAATGGTTCGGTTTCATTACGTCGTAATAAAGAATCACAAATGAGTACACGGTTCATTAGGTTTCTTTCAGTGAGCTCGTGATGTACCCAAATGTCGAGCTTTTTTGTGTACCCAGTTTTTTTCAAATGCGCCAAAACTGTTTTGTGGTCATTTTCCAGTTCTTCAGCTACGTCGTAACTACTGATATGCTGATCTTGCTCCACTTTTTCAAGAATGGCATCCATTTTATCCGTAATAGGGCGACCAGAGCGACGTGCATCTTTGACATCAAAATTTCCGGATTGAAAACGCTTAAACCAAATTTGTGCTACTCTCACAGACACTACACTAGGTTCATAAACATCGCAAATTTTTTTCGCGGCTTGCGTTGCATTTTTACCTTTTTTGTAGTAAAATTTTAAAATGTATCGAATTTCTTCATTAGATTCACTCATCTTGACGGTACGAAAAACAAATGAAAATCACACATTTTCCTAATTTGAATTTGGAATTATGTTCTTTAAAATTTAAACTTTCAATGATACCAAAACCAGCCAGATACAAATAGTATAGCCAAAGAGATTTTATTACAAGTTCATACATACTATAATGCGAAAAGACTTTTTCCCCAACCTAATATAATAATAAGACTGTCCAATATAACTTATTAGAAGTGAGAAATAAAATATAATAGGAATGTCCATTAAAGTGTAATAGAAATAGAAATGTCGATTATCAATAGCAATAAAATAAAAAAATAAAAAATCTACATAGTCTTCACATCATTTGACCATGATTAAGTCTGGACTTTAAAAGAGACTGTGACCTCTGAGTTTGTTTTGGCCCTTCTTCTCAGAGTAGTCAGATAGGAAACGCCGACTTCCTCTAGTTTTTAAAAATATGATTGACCTGTAAAAGCTTGTACAAACCGACTTTCAGAAATGAAATCATTTATCATTTAATCATTTCTCTTTCTTTGCAGGAGCGAAGACGGAATAAATCCTAGGTATTTACAGACACCGATGCCTCCAGGGCAGTACTGCATATGCTCCATGATCTACGACCCAATATGCGCATCAAACAACGAGTCCTACTTTAACTTGTGTTACTTGGAGTGCAAAGTACCGAAGGGTGAAAATATCAGTGTGATCCATCAGGGTAACTGTATACCGTATTGAGGATAGCTTTCTATAAAAAAATTGGTTTTGTAATAAAATAATGTGTTTTGTTTCGTTTTTTGTGTTATTTTTGAAGAAAAAATCATCATAATTTCAACCCTGAATAACCCATTTGCTTCTATGTTCTATGTTGTTGTTCAGTCATTCAAGTGGACCATTGTACATGAGCTATGGCGCCGGTCGGTGGTTATTCCAACCAGCCCACCTCCCTCCAGAAGTTAATCACAGCTTCTGATCTGTTCAGAACACATGTGAAAGATCTGGGTGCCCCGAGGGTTTCTGTTCTAATCTGTGTAACGCCTGTGCATTCAAAGAGCACATGCGCAACGGTTTCCTCAATCCCCATGCAAGTTCTGCACAAAGGGCTGGCCGTTATGCCCATTGTGTGAAAGTCTCTGTTTAGTGAGCAGTGTCCTGTGATGGTCCCCGTCACCAGGCGCAGGCCGTTCCTGTCCAGGTGTAAAAATCGCCTGGTTAGTTTACCATCTAAGGATAGCATAGCCTCCCTGGACTGCCTGCTACCCACTTGGTTATACCGGGTTGTAAATTATGATGACTAGTATGAGACTTATGAGAGATGACCTAGGTCAGACTCCACGGTTCCAAGCGTCCCTTATCTTAAAAATGAGAAAGATGTGATTTTAAAAGTATAGAAGAACAGTCAGCAAACTTATGAATTAAAGATGATGACTAATATTAGAAACGTTCGAACAAATAATGCAATTTCAAAGAAGGCAGAGTTAAATATGATAACCAAAAAAAATTCAGTACAATCGATGCAAGTATGGAGATTGATTTAAAAGTTTTTGGAAGGGATTATTCCCGTCCTTGTCACGCGGTAAGCAATGTATATACGGCGCTAAAGTTACATAGTCGTGACGTCACTTCTGTGATAGTACCATCTTTGTCTAGCAGTTATTTTAAAATGTTTGTAATTTGGCAATTTTTAAGCTTTTACACTTTAAAAAAAGCCGGCCAAGTGCGTGTCGGACTTTGCACATTTAAGGTTCCGCACCAAATGTAGAATAACCGCAAAATCAAGTTGGTTGTCATAGGAAATAGAGGGAATTTCAATGGAAAAATCTGATTTATCAATATGTTGGTATTTCTTAGTTAAAGATATGTAATAATAAACATTATCACGTTCATAGTTCAATGGGAAGTTAAAAAAAATCTTCGGAACAAAATTTTGTAAAAAAAGCTGACTTTGGTGGCTTCTCATTCCTTTGTTTAAAAAAACAAAAATATAGTATAGAGTTCTAAACAACAATACCCCACTCGATGGGGTAGGTCATTTTTTTTTTGCGAACCCCTTTTAATGTCCCATACATTAAAAGGGGTTCGCAAAAAAAATTAAAAGTTAAAAACATTTTAAAATATTTTTTGACAATTTGTATGGCTTTGAATCAATGAGATGGATACGGAATCCGCAGAACGTACTCTTTGGCATCTCAAATAAAACACGACATAAAAAAGTAGTAACTTTATTATTTCCAAATATCTTAAATTACAAGATTCAACGGGTAACTTCGGCATTCAATGAATGCCGAAATAGTGTGCTAAAAGATGTAGTTTATTTTTCATAGTTAATGAGTTAATAGCCTCTGAATAACGCACTATCGCAAGGTTTTGCTCGGGGTATATTTACATACTAGCTGTTTACCGCGGCTTCGCCCGCGTGGATGTCAAAACTTCCCAATTGGAATCGGGTTTTGTAACAATTTCATGGATTTTCTTTTTTGCGCAGAACCCTAATTCTTTTTCTGAAATAAAAGTAGCCTTAGTTACTCCTTACAATATCAGCTATCTTCCAGTGCAAGTCCCGTCAAAATCAATCTAGCCGTTTCGGAGATTAGCCCGAACAAACAGACAGACAGAGAAAAATTTTAAAAATTGCGTTTTCATTATAAGTATCTTAAATACTACAAAGGTCAAAATAACAGTTTTTTACAAAATTAAAAAACTGTTATTTTGACCTTTATTTTATTTGGCCCCATCACCGTCAGTAAAATAAAAAAAAGCAAAAAAATAATAATAAAAGGCCATCTTTATGATATCATTAACCTGAACCAGCGCCTGTAAAAGCAGCTGTAACTGAGGCATGCCACAAGGGAGCATGCATGATGAATAATATCATAATATATTACGTAATCCTTCACAAGTTCTCGCAACGAATACAAAACTCATATCCATTAAAATGCGGTGAATATAATTTTTCATTCACGTTATATTAAAATCTAGCAAGTTTTCATGCAATTAAACTCGGAAAAGTTAAAAACTGCATTATGCAGTTTTGTGAGGGAGAAAGAATACCTTTATTTTATTCGCTTTACGACTTCATTACGGGGCGGTGTGATAATAGTTTCATTTTCTTTAATTAGGAGTTATGGCGTTTCTTTACTCGTGGGTATCGTAAAGCGACTGTGAATCACAGAGATACAGAAAGTATTTTAAACAGAGATCTTCATGCACTTACCTACTGATTTCGTTGTTGAGGAGTTAGTTGCGCCGTTTCTTCTTCCCAGCTAAAACACTAGGAAGTGCAATGATGATACGCGGGCGACTTGGCGGACTATCTTAAGGTGATATGTTGAAAAAAATGAGGTTTTTCTATTTCGTGTAACTTGTTAAATATATGGAATAGGGATTTAACATTTTAGTATATGTTTTCTGACTCTTTAGTCTAGTATCATGTAAAAGGAATACACGATTCAATGAATTTTTCTCGATACAAAAAAATTGCAAAGTTATATCTATTTTTTTACTTTTTTCGACATCATGGCGTAACACTTAAGATTTATTAAATGAAATTAACTTTAAAACATAGATAATTATAATATTAAAGTTTACTCAAAGTAGTTTTAAATTTTATTTATTTATTTTGTTAAAAAAGGAGTAAATTCGTTTTGGCACATACGGCGTTTAATTTCGAGCGCACGCACATTATAGCCTTCTCTTCTTTTGCGTTTCAAAAGTAATTGCATCACTTTCGCTCGCTTACTGGATCAGTCGCCCGGTGCGCTTCATCGACGACGAATCTATGTCATTTTTTGACAGATCGGTGCTATCGGATTTTCGTGATTTTAATAAATGTTTATATAGTGAAAGCTAGTAAATTGTTAGTTAATTAGTGTAGAAGTGATATATAAAGACTTCTTGTGACTGAGCAGTACCTATAAAGTATCGTGTTTCTATTTGTGACGAGTTTTTAATGATTTATAAATATAAATGGGAAGAAATAGGAAACCAAAACTAAATAAAGTACAACGTTTAGAGTACCTGAGGATGAGGGCTCAAAAAATGAGAGAGAGCAAAAGTAAGTATATAGTTATGTACAATAGTTTCTACTTTATCAGTTATGGGCACGTTCTTGACTGCAATCACTGCCCGATGGAAGACAAAGATGACATCGGATATATACGTAAATAATGAGTTGCGCTCGCGAGTTACTTCTTTTGTGATTTTTTTGTTGTTAGATCCGAAATTCCTAACCACTTGACCGGTTTTTATCAATGGACTCATTTTACAGGAAATCAGTATCAATAGCTGATAATAACAAATAATAGAAGTCGCCACCTTCGCTCATAAATTTGGATAATCAGCTACAACCTATCCTCGCCTCGCAAAGTAATAATGGGTAAGCATTCTATTTGCTAGAACAAAATATCTGTTTTAATTTTTGTAAGTTACCTATAATTGTGTACCTATCTAATGAAAAAGGCTAAAATGTAATTATAATTAATTTTAGGTTAGAAATATGTCAACAATACATCGGTCATACGTCAAGTACTATTACTGCGTGTGACAGACTAAGAGCACAAAAAGCAATGCATTTGAATTGCGAAAAAAGGTGAGTTTAGTCGAAATTATTGTTTGATCTTTATTGAAGTATGGATTATTGTGTGTGATTTAATATAATAGTTTATTTTAGTTTTTTTAAACATTTTAGTTTCCTTTCCAACAAGTGTTGATATTTTTGTGATTTATAAAAGTCGTGGAACAAAAGTTATCAAAAAAAAAAAAAATCTGCATGAATTTGATTATGCTAGTTCCACTTGAATGTTGATGAACGTTTTTATTGCAGCAATAAAAGGAAGCAACAACCACTGCCATACAAAATCGAACTTGAAGAAAATGTGAGTTCTCTTATTTTATTTACTATGTACTATGAACTTTATACTATAGAGCTTGGCATAAATATCATTTTTCAATGTTGACTTATACTTTTTCTTTCAGGAGTCCAAAACTGCCGACATCAGTGGCCACAGAGTTGTTGATGTAAATTACTTTTTAATGAATTAGTTAAAATATTGCGTCACGAATCAATGTTCCAATGTGGCCTAACCACCATCAAATTAGAATCCGAAAAAGTTTCTGGCCTTACATCTGAGTTTACATTTTCATGTACATTATGTAAAATAAAGTTTAAAATACAGAACTCAACACACAGGTTGAATTAAATGGCGGTGGCCGGGATAATGTCAGCTGGTTGTGTTAACGCTCAACTGAAACAGTTTTCGGCAGCTGCCGATTTACCATCCTTGTCGGAATATAGGTACAAAATCGTACACGATGAAGTATGTGACGAATGGGAAGTGACGGCATGAGAAGAGACGAGGAAAGCGGGGGAGCGGGAGAAAGAAGTGGCAGTCAATGAAGGAAAGCTTACTAAAGATGGCATACCAATAATAGATGTAATCTTAGATGGTTGTTGGGCTACACGTTCATATAGAACTAATTATGCTGCACTATCTGGCACTGCGACAATTATAGGTAGACGATTTCGTCAAGTTCTTTTCATGGCAGTCAAAAACAAATATTGTTGTATTTGTGCTAGAGCGGAAAAACGAAATGAGATAGTAAAACAGCATGAGTGTTTTAAAAAATATAGTGGATCTTCCACAGCTATGGAATCCACTATTATCGCCGAAGGATTTAAACAGTCCATAGAAATGCATGGTATTATCTATGGAAGATACATAGCTGATGGAGACAGTAGCAATTAGGCAAAAATACTTGACACTCGATCATATCCCTCAATCACGGTCGAAAATATTAATTGCAAAAATCACATATTAAGAAATTTTTGTAACAAATTGATAAATTTAACGGATACAAAATATGCTGTAACAGAAAAGAATATAATAATTACAAATAAGATTTTAAAGATACGAAAGTACATATGTAACGCCATAAAATATCATGGCTTACAAAATCTACAGTAATCAGACAAAATAAAAAATCTGCAAGATATTACGAATGCCATTTATCATGCATTTGAGCACCATGATTCTTGTGATAAAAATATTTGTAGTGAAAATACAAATGAAGAATAAAAAAATATTTGTAACACACGTCTCTGGCATCAGATGAAATATATTTTAATCTACAATGATGCATCACACTCAAGGATCTAATTGAAAATGTAGACAGCAACATTGTAGAGAATTTTAATGGAGTAGTTGCCAAATTAGTTGGCGACAAAAGAGTCAACTACGCTCTTAAATGGTCTTATCAGGCAAGATGCGCAGGGGTAGTAGTATCATTAAAAAAATATATATATTACTTATTTTGCAGTTTCATTATAACTGAAAATTTGATTATTTAATTTAAAGAATATAAAAAATAAAAATACGAGTAATGTTATAGAAAATTGCCCTGATTAAATACGGCGAACACTAAAACAATTAAAATAATATAAATTTGTAAAATTATTTAACCGATTTTTTAAAAAAGGTGTTACTAAGAAGTATAAAATAACAAAAATTGTCTACCTATTATGATTCTGAAGTAATAGAAATCTATAAACTGTTATGACTTTCAGTTAATACTTTTTAGTTCAAAGCTTCTTTTGAAGACGGTTCAAATTTAAATGTTTTAGTATTCGCCTTTTTTAGTCAAGGCAATTTTCCATAAAATTATTTACTCATATTTTTATTTTTTATTTAATTTGTTGTGTGGAGCTCTGTCATATTTATGTCTATAACTTTGTTAATAAGATTGGCATCTTAATATTTTGTAGGTACACTAAAACCATACTTGGAGTACCTAGATTATACCAGTGAAAGAATTATCAAAATCGGTTCAGTAGTTTACTAGAAAATTGCGAACATATATGTATATACATAAAACAGTATTCTTGGGCTTAACTTTGGATGCTAAGCTTCAGTGGGGCCCACATATAGATAAATAGTCAAAAAAGCTAAGCTCCGCAGCATACGCTGTTAGGAAAATTCGTAATTTAACCAACATAGAGACAGCCCGTTTAGTGTACTTTAGCTATTTTCATAGTGTAATGTCGTACGGTATTCTGTTGTGGGGAAATGCAGCCGACATTCAGACTATCTTTGTTTTGCAGAAAAGAGCTGTTCGATGCATTTATAAATTAGAAATTAGAGAAATTTAAGAGATTAGAGAAATTTAAGGAGATTAATATAATGACTTTGCCTTCTCAGCACATCTTTTATATGCCCATAAAAACATTAAATTGTTTAAAAAATGCAGTGATATCCACAATATAAATACTAGGAACAAACACAAATTTGTTGTATCTCCAACAAGGCTCAAGAAAATAGGTGGGTCATTCAGGTGTCAATGTATACGCTTTTATAATAAACTTCTAAGCCACGTTCAAGATCTGAGCCTTAATAAATTCAAATCATTCATTAAACGCAAGTTGTGTCAGAAAGCTTTTTATACCGTTAAAGATTATATTGAGGACAAAATGGCTTGGGATTGAACTGCTCCAAATTTTATTTTATTTTTATTTTTGCATACTGAATGTTGACATGAATATTTACTTTGTAAGTACTATATTATTTTAATTTATTGTGAATGTGAAGACTATGTAGGTCATTGCTTTTTTTTTGTTTGTTTTATTTTTTCTCTCAGTTATTTTTAATCATGGGCAGTTTAAGTAATCTATGCGGCCTACCCCAATGTCCTTTCTTTGGTATTGTTCGTCGAATCGTTGAGCTCCTTAAGTTCTGAGTTGAGCTGCGCGATTACTGAAAAATGCGTGCACTGACTGGACAGGTCCTCTTAATCTGTGTGGTTCTTTCCTCAAAAGACCATTTCAGACACCAATCTACATGGTCTTCACATGAAGTGACCAACATTATGTCTGGACTTTATAAGAGACTGTGACCCCTGAGTTTGTTTCGGCCTTTCTTCTCAGAGTAGTCAGATAGGAAACGCCGACCTCAACTAGTTTAAAAAAAATATATTGACTTGTAAAAGTGTTTGTACAAACCTACTTACAGAAATAAAGATCATTTATCATTTATCATAAAACACGAGTTTTTAAAAGTAGGTTAATTTTTGTAAAATTAAAATAATTCATTAATCCTACTAATATTATAAATGTGAAAGTTTGTATGTTTAGATGTTTGTTACTCAATCACGCAAAAACGGCTAAACGGATTTGGATGAAATTTGGTATACAGATAGTATGTAACCTAGATTACGAGATAGGGTACTTTTCATCCCGGTAGAAGGTTCCCGTGGGATAATTTCCGACATAAACGCGGGCAACAGCTAGTATATTAAGACATAGGATACTTTTCATCCCGGTAGAAGGTTCCCGTGGGATAATTTCCGACATACACGCGGGCAACAGCTAGTATATTAAGACATAGGATACTTTTCATCCCGGTAGAAGGTTCCCGTGGGATAATTTCCGACATACACGCGGGCAACAGCTAGTATATTAAGACATAGTATACTTTTCATCCCGGTAGTAGGTTCCCGTGGGATAATTTCCGACATACACGCGGGCGAAGCCGCGGGCAACAGCTAGTAAATTAAGACATAGGATACTTTTCATCCCGGTAGAAGGTTCCCGTGGGATAAATTCCAACATACACGCTGGCGAAGCCGCTGGCAACAGCTAGTATATTAAGACATAGGATACTTTTCATCCCGGTAGAAGGTTCCCGTGGGATAATTTCCGGCATACACGCGAGCAACAGCTAGTATATTAAGACATAGGATACTTTTCATCCCGGTAGAAGGTTCCCGTGAAATAATTTCCGACATACACGCTGGCGAAGCCGCTGGCAACAGCTAGTATATTAATACACAGGATACTATTCATCCCGGTGGAAGGTTCCCGTGGGATAATTTCCGACATACACGCGTGCGAAGCCGCGGGCAACAGCTAGTATATTAAGACATAGGATACTTTTCATCCCGGTAGAAGGTTCACGTGGGATGTATTCCGACATACACGCAGGCGACAGCTAGTATATTAAGACATGGGATACTTTTCATCCCGGTAGAAGGTTCCCGTGGGATAATTTCCGACATACACGCGGGCTAAGCCGCTGGCAACAGCTAGTATATTAAGACATAGGATACTTTCATCCCGGTAGAAGGTTCCGGTGGGATAATTTCCGACATACACGCGGGCAACAGCTAGTATATTAAGACATAGGATACTTTTCATCCCGGTAGAAGGTTCCCGTGGGATAATTTCCGACATACACGCGGGCTAAGCCGCTGGCAACAGCTAGTATATTAAGACATAGGATACTTTTCATCCCGGTAGAAGGTTCCCGTGGGATAATTTCCGACATACACGCGGGCTAAGCTGCTGGCAACAGCTAGTATATTAAGACAAAGGATACTTTTCATCCCGGTAGAAGGTTCCCGTGGGATAATTTCCGAAATACACGCGGGCAACAGCTAGTATATTAAGACATAGGATACTTTTCATCCCGGTAGAAGGTTCCCGTGGGATAATTTCCGACATACACGCGGGCAACAGCTAGTATATTAAGACATAGGATAATTTTCATCCCGGTAGAAGGTTCCCGTGGGATAATTTCCGACATACACGCGGGCAACAGCTAGTATATTAAGACATAGGATACTTTTCATCCCGGTAGAAGGTTCCCGTGGGATAATTTCCGACATACACGCGGGCAACAGCTAGTATATTAAGACATAGGATACTTTTCATCCCGGTAGAAGGTTCCCGTGGGATAATTTCCGACATACACGCGGGCGAAGCCGCTGGCAACAGCTAGTATATTAAGACATAGGATACTTTTCATCCCGGTAGAAGGTTCCCGTGGGATAATTTCTGACATACACGCGGGCAACAGCTAGTATATTAAGACATAGGATACTTTTCATCACGGTAGAAGGTTCCCGTGGGATAATTTCCGACATACACGCGGGCGACAGCTAGTATATTAAGACATAGGATACTTTTCATCCCGGTAGAAGGTTCGCGTGGGATAATTTCCGACATACACGCGGGCGAAGCCGCTGGCAACAGCTAGTATATTAAGACATAGGATAGTTTTCATCCCGGTAGAAGGTTCCCGTGGGATAATTTCCGACATACACGCGGGCAACAGCTAGTATATTAAGACATAGGATACTTTTCATCCCGGTAGAAGGTTCCCGTGGGATAATTTCCGACATACACGCGGGCAACAGCTAGTATATTAAGACATAGGATACTTTTCATCCCGGTAGAAGGTTCCCGTGGGATAATTTCCGACATACACGCGGGCGAAGCCGCTGGCAACAGCTAGTATATTAAGACATAGGATACTTTTCATCCCGGTAGAAGGTTCCCGTGGGATAATTTCTGACATACACGCGGGCAACAGCTAGTATATTAAGACATAGGATACTTTTCATCACGGTAGAAGGTTCCCGTGGGATAATTTCCGACATACACGCGGGCGACAGCTAGTATATTAAGACATAGGATACTTTTCATCCCGGTAGAAGGTTCGCGTGGGATAATTTCCGACATACACGCGGGCGAAGCCGCTGGCAACAGCTAGTATATTAAGACATAGGATACTTTTCATCCCGGTAGAAGGTTCCCGTGGGATAATTTTCGACATACACGCGGGCAACAGCTAGCATATTAAGACATAGGATACTTTTCATCCCGGTAGAAGGTTCCCGTGGGATAATTTCCGACATACACGCGGGCGAAGCCGCTGGCAACAGCTAGTATATTAAGACATAGGATACTTTTCATCCCGGTAGAAGGTTCCCGTGGGATAATTTCTGACATACACGCGGGCGACAGCTAGTATATTAAGACATAGGATACTTTTCATCCCGGTAGAAGGTTCCCGTGGGATAATTTCCGACATACACGCGGGCGACAGCTAGTATATTAAGACATAGGATACTTTTCATCCCGGTAGAAGGTTCCCGTGGGATAATTTCCGACATACACGCGGGCTAAGCCGCTGGCAACAGCTAGTATATTAAGACATAGGATACTTTTCATTCCAGTAGAAGGTTCCCGTGGGATAATTTCCGACATACACGCGGGCGAAGCCGCTGGCAACAGCTAGTATATTAAGACATAGGATACTTTTCATCCCGGTAGAAGGTTCCCGTGGGATAATTTCCGACATACACGCGGGCGAAGCCGCTGGCAACAGCTAGTATATTAAGACATAGGATACTTTTCATCCCGGTAGAAGGTTCCCGTGGGATAATTTCCGACATACACGCGGGCAACAGCTAGTATATTAAGACATAGGATACTTTTCATCCCGGTAGAAGGTTCCCGTGGGATAATTTCCGACATACACGCGGGCGAAGCCGCTGGCAACAGCTAGTATATTAAGACATAGGATAATTTTCATCCCGGTAGAAGGTTCCCGTGGGATAATTTCCGACATACACGCGGGCAACAGCTAGTATATTAAGACATAGTATACTTTTCATTCCGGTAGTAGGTTCCCGTGGGATAATTTCCGACATACACGCGGGCGAAGCCGCGGGCAACAGCTAGTAAATTAAGACATAGGATACTTTTCATCCCGGTAGAAGGTTCCCGTGGGATAAATTCCAACATACACGCTGGCGAAGCCGCTGGCAACAGCTAGTATATTAAGACATAGGATACTTTTCATCCCGGTAGAAGGTTCCCGTGGGATAATTTCCGGCATACACGCGGGCAACAGCTAGTATATTAAGACATAGGATACTTTTCATCCCGGTAGAAGGTTCCCGTGAAATAATTTCCGACATACACGCTGGCGAAGCCGCTGGCAACAGCTAGTATATTAATACACAGGATACTTTTCATCCCGGTAGAAGGTTCCCGTGGGATAATTTCCGACATACACGCATGCGAAGCCGCGGGCAACAGCTAGTATATTAAGACATAGGATACTTTTCATCCCGGTAGAAGGTTCACGTGGGATGTATTCCGACATACACGCAGGCGACAGCTAGTATATTAAGACATGGGATACTTTTCATCCCGGTAGAAGGTTCCCGTGGGATAATTTCCGACATACACGCGGGCTAAGCCGCTGGCAACAGCTAGTATATTAAGACATAGGATACTTTCATCCCGGTAGAAGGTTCCCGTGGGATAATTTCCGACATACACGCGGGCAACAGCTAGTATATTAAGACATAGGATACTTTTTATCCCGGTAGAAGGTTCCCGTGGGATAATTTCCGACATACACGCGGGCTAAGCCGCTGGCAACAGCTAGTATATTAAGACATAGGATACTTTTCATCCCGGTAGAAGGTTCCCGTGGGATAATTTCCGACATACACGCGGGCGACAGCTAGTATATTAAGACATAGGATACTTTTCATCCCGGTAGAAGGTTCCCGTGGGATAATTTCCGACATACACGCGGGCTAAGCCGCTGGCAACAGCTAGTATATTAAGACATAGGATACTTTCATCCCGGTAGAAGGTTCCCGTGGGATAATTTCCGACATACACGCGGGCAACAGCTAGTATATTAAGACATAGGATACTTTTTATCCCGGTAGAAGGTTCCCGTGGGATAATTTCCGACATACACGCGGGCTAAGCCGCTGGCAACAGCTAGTATATTAAGACATAGGATACTTTTCATCCCGGTAGAAGGTTCCCGTGGGATAATTTCCGACATACACGCGGGCAACAGCTAGTATATTAAGACATAGGATACTTTTCATCCCGGCAGAAGGTTCCCGTGGGATAATTTCCGACATACACGCGGGCGACTGCTAGTATATTAAGACATAGGATACTTTTCATCCCGGTAGAAGGTTCCCGTGGGATAATTTCCGACATACACGCGGGCGAAGCCGCTGGCAACAGCTAGTATATTAAGACATAGGATACTTTTCATCCCGGTAGAAGGTTCCCGTGGGATAATTTCCGACATACACGCGGGCGACAGCTAGTATATTAAGACATAGGATACTTTTCATCCCGGTAGAAGGTTCCCGTGGGATAATTTCCGACATACACGCGGGCGAAGCCGCTGGCAACAGCTAGTATATTAAGACATAGGATACTTTTCATCCCGGCAGAAGGTTCCCGTGGGATAATTTCCGACATACACGCGGGCGACTGCTAGTATATTAAGACATAGGATACTTTTCATCCCGGTAGAAGGTTCCCGTGGGATAATTTCCGACATACACGCGGGCGAAGCCGCTGGCAACAGCTAGTATATTAAGACATAGGATACTTTTCATCCCGGTAGAAGGTTCCCGTGGGATAATTTCCGACATACACGCGGGCAACAGCTAGTATATTAAGACATAGGATACTTTTCATCCCGGTAGCAGGTTCCCGTGGGATAATTTCCGACATACACGCGGGAAACAGCTAGTATATTAAGACATAGGATACTTTTCATCCCGGTAGAAGGTTCCCGTGGGATAATTTCCGACATACACGCGGGCGACAGCTAGTATATTAAGACATAGGATACTTTCATACCGGTAGAAGGTTCCCGTGGGATAATTTCCGACATACACGCGGGCGAAGCCGCTGGCAACAGCTAGTATATTAAGACATAGGATACTTTTCATCCCGGTAGAAGGTTCCCGTGGGATAATTTCCGACATACACGCGGGTGACAGCTAGTATATTAAGACATAGGATACTTTTCATCCCGGTAGAAGGTTCCCGTGGGATAATTTCCGACATACACGCGGGCGAAGCCGCTGGCAACAGCTAGTATATTAAGACATAGGATACTTTTCATCCCGGTAGAAGGTTCCCGTGGGATAATTTCCGACATACACGCGGGCTAAGGCGCTGGCAACAGCTAGTATATTAAGACATAGGATACTTTTCATCCCGGTAGAAGGTTCCCGTGGGATAATTTCCGACATACACGCGGGCGACAGCTAGTATATTAAGACATAGGATACTTTTCATCCCGGTAGAAGGTTCCCGTGGGATAATTTCCGACATACACGCGGGCGACAGCTAGTATATTAAGACATAGGATACTTTTCATCCCGGTAGAAGGTTCCCGTGGGATAATTTCCGACATACACGCGGGCTAAGCCGCTGGCAACAGCTAGTATATTAAGACATAGGATACTTTTCATTCCGGTAGAAGGTTCCCGTGGGATAATTTCCGACATACACGCGGGCGAAGCCGCTGGCAACAGCTAGTATATTAAGACATAGGATACTTTTCATCCCGGTAGAAGGTTCCCGTGGGATAATTTCCGACATACACGCGGGCTAAGCCGCTGGCAACAGCTAGTATATTAAGACATAGGATACTTTTCATCCCGGTAGAAGGTTCCCGTGGGATAATTTCCGACATACACGCGGGCAACAGCTAGTATATTAAGACATAGGATACTTTTCATCCCGGTAGAAGGTTCCCGTGGGATAATTTCCGACATACACGCGGGCGACAGCTAGTATATTAAGACATAGAATACTTTTCATCCCGGTAGAAGGTTCCCGTGGGATAATTTTCGACATACACGCGGGCAACAGCTAGTATATTAAGACATAGGATACTTTTCATCCCGGTAGAAGGTTCCCGTAGGATAATTTCCGACATACACGCGGGCGACAGCTAGTATATTAAGACATAGGATACTTTTCATCCCGGTAGAAGGTTCCCGTGGGATAATTTTCGACATACACGCGGGCGAAGCCGCTGGCAACAGCTAGTATATTAAGACATAGGATACTTTTCATCCCGGTAGAAGGTTCCCGTGGGATAATTTCCGACATACACGCGGGCTAAGCCGCTGGCAACAGCTAGTATATTAAGACATAGGATACTTTTCATCCCGGTAGAAGGTTCCCGTGGGATAATTTCCGACATACACGCGGGCAACAGCTAGTATATTAAGACATAGGATACTTTTCATCCCGGTAGAAGGTTCCCGTGGGATAATTTCCGACATACACGCGGGCGAAGCCGCTGGCAACAGCTAGTATATTAAGACATAGGATACTTTTCATCCCGGTAGAAGGTTCCCGTGGGATAATTTCTGACATACACGCGGGGAACAGCTAGTATATTAAGACATAGGATACTTTTCATCCCGGTAGAAGGTTCCCGTGGGATAATTTCCGACATACACGCGGGCGACAGCTAGTATATTAAGACATAGGATACTTTTCATCCCGGTAGAAGGTTCCCGTGGGATAATTTCCGACATACACGCTGGCGAAGCCGCTGGCAACAGCTAGTATATTAAGACATAGGATACTTTTCATCCCGGTAGAAGGTTCCCGTGGGATGATTTCCGACATACACGCGGGCGACAGCTAGTATATTAAGACATAGGATACTTTTCATCCCGGTAGAAGGTTCCCGTGGGATAATTTCCGACATACACGCGGGCTAAGCCGCGGGCAACAGCTAGTATATTAAGACATAGGATACTTTTCATCCCGGTAGAAGGTTCCCGTGGGATAATTTCCGACATACACGCGGGCTAAGCCGCTGGCAACAGCTAGTATATTAAGACATAGGATACTTTTCATCCCGGTGGAAGGTTCCCGTGGGATAATTTCCGACATACACGCGGGCGACAGCTAGTATATTAAGACATAGGATACTTTTCATCCCGGTAGAAGGTTCCCGTGGGATAATTTCCGACATACACGCGGGAAACAGCTAGTATATTAAGACATAGGATACTTTTCATCCCGGTAGAAGGTTCCCGTGGGATAATTTCCGACATACACGCGGGCGACAGCTAGTATATTAAGACATAGGATACTTTTCATACCGGTAGAAGGTTCCCGTGGGATAATTTCCGACATACACGCGGGCTAAGCCGCTGGCAACAGCTAGTATATTAAGACATAGGATACTTTTCATTCCGGTAGAAGGTTCCCGTGGGATAATTTCCGACATACACGCGGGCGAAGCCGCTGGCAACAGCTAGTATATTAAGACATAGGATACTTTTCATCCCGGTAGAAGGTTCCCGTGGGATAATTCCCAACATACACGCGGGCGACAGCTAGTATATTAAGACATAGGATAATTTTCTTCCCGGTAGAAGGTTCCCGTGGGATAATTTCCGACATACACGCGGGCAACAGCTAGTATATTAAGACATAGGATAATTTTCATCCCGGTAGAAGGTTCCCGTGGGATAATTTCCGACATACACGCGGGCGAAGCCGCTGGCAACAGCTAGTATATTAAAACATAGGATACTTTTCATCCCGGTAGAAGGTTCCCGTGGGATAATTTCTGACATACACGCGGGCAACAGCTAGTATATTAAGACATAGGATACTTTTCATCCCGGTAGAAGGTTCCCGTGGGATAATTTCCGACATACACGCGGGCGACAGCTAGTATATTAAGACATAGGATACTTTTCATCCCGGTAGAAGGTTCCCGTGGGATAATTTCCGACATACACGCGGGCGAAGCAGCTGGCAACAGCTAGTATATTAAGACATAGGATACTTTTCATCCCGGTAGAAGGTTCCCGTGGGATAATTTCTGACATACACGCGGGCAACAGCTAGTATATTAAGACATAGGATACTTTTCATCCCGGTAGAAGGTTCCCGTGGGATAATTTCCGACATACACGCGGGCGACAGCTAGTATATTAAGACATAGGATACTTTTCATCCCGGTAGAAGGTTCCCGTGGGATAATTTCCGACATACACGCGGGCGAAGCAGCTGGCAACAGCTAGTATATTAAGACATAGGATACTTTTCATCCCGGTAGAAGGTTCCCGTGGGATAATTTCCGACATACACGCGGGCGAAGCCGCTGGCAACAGCTAGTATATTAAGACATAGGATACTTTTCATCCCGGTAGAAGGTTCCCGTGGGATAATTTCCGACATACACGCGGGCGACAGCTAGTATATTAAGACATAGGATAATTTTCTTCCCGGTAGAAGGTTCCCGTGGGATAATTTCCGACATACACGCGGGCAACAGCTAGTATATTAAGACATAGGATAATTTTCATCCCGGTAGAAGGTTCCCGTGGGATAATTTCCGACATACACGCGGGCGAAGCCGCTGGCAACAGCTAGTATATTAAAACATAGGATACTTTTCATCCCGGTAGAAGGTTCCCGTGGGATAATTTCTGACATACACGCGGGCAACAGCTAGTATATTAAGACATAGGATACTTTTCATCCCGGTAGAAGGTTCCCGTGGGATAATTTCCGACATACACGCGGGCGACAGCTAGTATATTAAGACATAGGATACTTTTCATCCCGGTAGAAGGTTCCCGTGGGATAATTTCCGACATACACGCGGGCGAAGCAGCTGGCAACAGCTAGTATATTAAGACATAGGATACTTTTCATCCCGGTAGAAAGTTCCCGTGGGATAATTTCCGACATACACGCGGGCGAAGCCGCTGGCAACAGCTAGTATATTAAGACATAGGATACTTTTCATCCCGGTAGAAGGTTCCCGTGGGATAATTTCCGACATACACGCGGGCGACAGCTAGTATATTAAGACATAGGATACTTTTCATCCCGGTAGAAGGTTCCCGTGGGATAATTTCCGACATACACGCGGGCGACAGCTAGTATATTAAGACATAGGATACTTTTCATCCCGGTAGAAGGTTCCCGTGGGATAATTTCCGACATACACGCGGGCTAAGCCGCTGGCAACAGCTAGTATATTAAGACATAGGATACTTTTCATTCCGGTAGAAGGTTCCCGTGGGATAATTTCCGACATACACGCGGGCGAAGCCGCTGGCAACAGCTAGTATATTAAGACATAGGATACTTTTCATCCCGGTAGAAGGTTCCCGTGGGATAATTTCCGACATACACGCGGGCTAAGCCGCTGGCAACAGCTAGTATATTAAGACATAGGATACTTTTCATCCCGGTAGAAGGTTCCCGTGGGATAATTTCCGACATACACGCGGGCAACAGCTAGTATATTAAGACATAGGATACTTTTCATCCCGGTAGAAGGTTCCCGTGGGATAATTTCCGACATACACGCGGGCGACAGCTAGTATATTAAGACATAGAATACTTTTCATCCCGGTAGAAGGTTCCCGTGGGATAATTTTCGACATACACGCGGGCAACAGCTAGTATATTAAGACATAGGATACTTTTCATCCCGGTAGAAGGTTCCCGTAGGATAATTTCCGACATACACGCGGGCGACAGCTAGTATATTAAGACATAGGATACTTTTCATCCCGGTAGAAGGTTCCCGTGGGATAATTTTCGACATACACGCGGGCGAAGCCGCTGGCAACAGCTAGTATATTAAGACATAGGATACTTTTCATCCCGGTAGAAGGTTCCCGTGGGATAATTTCCGACATACACGCGGGCTAAGCCGCTGGCAACAGCTAGTATATTAAGACATAGGATACTTTTCATCCCGGTAGAAGGTTCCCGTGGGATAATTTCCGACATACACGCGGGCAACAGCTAGTATATTAAGACATAGGATACTTTTCATCCCGGTAGAAGGTTCCCGTGGGATAATTTCCGACATACACGCGGGCGAAGCCGCTGGCAACAGCTAGTATATTAAGACATAGGATACTTTTCATCCCGGTAGAAGGTTCCCGTGGGATAATTTCTGACATACACGCGGGGAACAGCTAGTATATTAAGACATAGGATACTTTTCATCCCGGTAGAAGGTTCCCGTGGGATAATTTCCGACATACACGCGGGCGACAGCTAGTATATTAAGACATAGGATACTTTTCATCCCGGTAGAAGGTTCCCGTGGGATAATTTCCGACATACACGCTGGCGAAGCCGCTGGCAACAGCTAGTATATTAAGACATAGGATACTTTTCATCCCGGTAGAAGGTTCCCGTGGGATAATTTCCGACATACACGCGGGCGACAGCTAGTATATTAAGACATAGGATACTTTTCATCCCGGTAGAAGGTTCCCGTGGGATAATTTCCGACATACACGCGGGCTAAGCCGCGGGCAACAGCTAGTATATTAAGACATAGGATACTTTTCATCCCGGTAGAAGGTTCCCGTGGGATAATTTCCGACATACACGCGGGCTAAGCCGCTGGCAACAGCTAGTATATTAAGACATAGGATACTTTTCATCCCGGTGGAAGGTTCCCGTGGGATAATTTCCGACATACACGCGGGCGACAGCTAGTATATTAAGACATAGGATACTTTTCATCCCGGTAGAAGGTTCCCGTGGGATAATTTCCGACATACACGCGGGAAACAGCTAGTATATTAAGACATAGGATACTTTTCATCCCGGTAGAAGGTTCCCGTGGGATAATTTCCGACATACACGCGGGCGACAGCTAGTATATTAAGACATAGGATACTTTTCATACCGGTAGAAGGTTCCCGTGGGATAATTTCCGACATACACGCGGGCTAAGCCGCTGGCAACAGCTAGTATATTAAGACATAGGATACTTTTCATTCCGGTAGAAGGTTCCCGTGGGATAATTTCCGACATACACGCGGGCGAAGCCGCTGGCAACAGCTAGTATATTAAGACATAGGATACTTTTCATCCCGGTAGAAGGTTCCCGTGGGATAATTCCCAACATACACGCGGGCGACAGCTAGTATATTAAGACATAGGATAATTTTCTTCCCGGTAGAAGGTTCCCGTGGGATAATTTCCGACATACACGCGGGCAACAGCTAGTATATTAAGACATAGGATAATTTTCATCCCGGTAGAAGGTTCCCGTGGGATAATTTCCGACATACACGCGGGCGAAGCCGCTGGCAACAGCTAGTATATTAAAACATAGGATACTTTTCATCCCGGTAGAAGGTTCCCGTGGGATAATTTCTGACATACACGCGGGCAACAGCTAGTATATTAAGACATAGGATACTTTTCATCCCGGTAGAAGGTTCCCGTGGGATAATTTCCGACATACACGCGGGCGACAGCTAGTATATTAAGACATAGGATACTTTTCATCCCGGTAGAAGGTTCCCGTGGGATAATTTCCGACATACACGCGGGCGAAGCAGCTGGCAACAGCTAGTATATTAAGACATAGGATACTTTTCATCCCGGTAGAAGGTTCCCGTGGGATAATTTCTGACATACACGCGGGCAACAGCTAGTATATTAAGACATAGGATACTTTTCATCCCGGTAGAAGGTTCCCGTGGGATAATTTCCGACATACACGCGGGCGACAGCTAGTATATTAAGACATAGGATACTTTTCATCCCGGTAGAAGGTTCCCGTGGGATAATTTCCGACATACACGCGGGCGAAGCAGCTGGCAACAGCTAGTATATTAAGACATAGGATACTTTTCATCCCGGTAGAAGGTTCCCGTGGGATAATTTCCGACATACACGCGGGCGAAGCCGCTGGCAACAGCTAGTATATTAAGACATAGGATACTTTTCATCCCGGTAGAAGGTTCCCGTGGGATAATTTCCGACATACACGCGGGCAACAGCTAGTATATTAAGACATTGGATACTTTTCATCCCGGTAGAAGGTTCCCGTGGGATAATTTCCGACATACACGCGGGCTAAGCCGCTGGCAACAGCTAGTATATTAAGACATAGGATACTTTTCATCCCGGTAGAAGGTTCCCGTGGGATAATTTCCGACATACACGCGGGCTAAGCCGCTGGCAACAGCTAGTATATTAAGACATAGGATACTTTTTATTCCGGTAGAAGGTTCCCGTGGGATAATTTCCGACATACACGCGGGCAACAGCTAGTATATTAAGACATAGGATACTTTTAATCCCGGTAGAAGGTTCCCGTGGGATAATTTCCGACATACACGCGGGCAACAGCTAGTATATTAAGACATAGGATACTTTTCATCCCGGTAGAAGGTTCCCGTGGGATAATTTCCGACATACACGCGGGCAACAGCTAGTATATTAAGACATAGGATACTTTTCATCCCGGTAGAAGGTTCCCGTGGGATAATTTCCGACATACACGCGGGCAACAGCTAGTATATTTTTTTTTTTTTTTTTTTTTTTTTTTTTTTATTTGTGATGGGTTTGCTCTTGACTCTAGTCTAGGTCATAGGTGACAGAGACAAAGTCGACGATGGAGTGAGCTTACCCAGAAGAAGCCTGTTCACTCTCACTTTGAAGAGATTAGGGTTGTATACGTTCGGAAACACAGACGCAGGTAGTGAGTTCCACTCTTTTGCTGTGCGCATTATAAAAGACATTTGGAAGCGCTTAGTGCGAATTGGTGGAATAGCAACCAGGTAGGGATGGTAACTGGCAGTGCGTCTAGATGTCCGGTGGTAGAAGGGGGCCGGTGGAATGAGGTCGTGGAGTTCTCGGGCACACTCTCCGAAGTACAATCTGTAGAAGACCGACAAGCAGGCAACCTTGCGGCGATGAGCCAAGCAATGAAGCTTGGCATCCACCAGTTTTACGTCGCCAATGAGCCTCTTAGCTCTGCGTTCCACCGAGTCAAGCGCGGCTAGTTGGTACTTAGCTGATCCATCCCAAAGGTGACTGCAATACTCCATGCAGGATCGGACTTGCGCTTTGTAAAGGGTTAAAAGCTGTCCAGGCGTAAAGTATCGCTTCACCCTATTTAGGATGCCCAGTTTCTTGGCCGCAGTTTGGGCCTTGTACTCGATGGTGGCGCCGAAGTTGAGACCAGATGTCAACTCCATGCCTAGGAGCTCAAGTCGATCAGTTACAGGAACAGATGTACCCCGAAAAGTAGGAGTTTGGGCGAAACGACTCTTTTTAGCGGTAAAAAGACACGCCTGCGTTTTGGTGGCGTTAAAAGAGACCAGATTATCATCACCCCACTGGGAGACAAAGCTCAAGGTCAAATCTGTCCGCTCTACCATGGCCTCTCTCAAGGAACGAACTTCAGCCCCGCTGGTTTTTGCGCTGGACAAGTATCTCTCTGAAACTGTACTGTCATCTGCGTACCCAACAATACCAGGCCGAAGCAGGTCATTGATGTGCAGCAGGAAAAGAGTTGCAGAGAGAACAGACCCCTGAGGAACTCCGGCATCAATAGCCATAAGGTCAGAAGAGCAGCCATCAACAACTACTCTAATCGACCGTTCACTAAGGAAATCTGATATCCAGCTACAAAAATCAGCTGGGATGCCATAAGCAGGAAGCTTGCTGAGCAGAGCAGCGTGCCAGACCCTGTCAAAGGCCTTCGAGATGTCAAGCGATACAGCCAGTGCTTCGCCGTGTTTCTCGATGGCTTCGCCAAAGCAGTGCGTGACATACACAAGAAGATCGCCAGTTGACCGTCCCCGGCGAAAGCCATATTGACGGTCACTGAGGAGATCATTGTCTTCAAGGTAGTTCAGCAACTTATTGTTCAGTACCCTTTCCAAAACTTTGCACAGAATGGAGGTAATGGCGATCGGACGGTAATGGGCAGGGTCTGCACGGTCGCCTTTTTTGGGCACTGGTTGTACATTTGCAAGCTTCCAGGATTTCGGCACCGTTCTTTTTTCAAGAGAGAGGCGGAACAAACGTGTCAATACAGGAGACAGTTCAGGCGCACACTGCCTCAACACTCTCGCTGGAATGCCGTCAGGCCCGCTGGCCTTGTTCACGTCTAGACTGCACAATACTCTTCGGACCTCTTTAATGTGTACTGCGATCTCCGGCATCGAGGAGTCACAATGAGGTACAGTAGGTGGTTGCTTTGAGCCATCGTCCAGACGTGAATTGCTTGCGAAGAGAGATGCAAATAAATTTGCCTTCTCAGTTGCAGAGTGAGCCAGCGACCCATCAGGTTTCATCATAGGAGGTAAAGTGGGACGACAGAAATTCGTTTCAACCGCTTTAGACAGGGACCAGAACTATTTACTACCCGGAGGGTGCGAAGCCAGCCTGGCCCCGATATGTCCGACATGGTCAAAACGTGCCCTACGCAAAACCCGCTTGCAGAACTTGGCGGCAGAATTAAAGGCTCTCTTCTTCGCGCGAACCCTGCGCGCTCTAACTTTGCGGTCGCGGGCCTTGACCCAGGCTTGGTAGGCAGTCTCTTTTCGGGCCTCAGCGTGGGCACATTCTGCATTATACCAAGGCCGGGATTTGTGACCGAGCGGGATGTCGGAGAATGGAATAAAATATTCCATCCCCTGCCGAATCACGTCCGCAACCGCGTCAGCACAGCGCGAGGGGTCACCCGAGGAAAAGCACACTTGCCGCCATGGATAAGACGCAAAAAAGTGCCGCATCTCATCCCAGTCTGCTGACCCGTATCGCCATACTCGCCTCGTGCCTCTAGGGCTCTCATCTGGAGGAGAGCAGGTCGATATGGATTTCACCAGACAGTGGTCAGACGTTCCCAGCGGGGCTGAGACCGATACTGAATGACTGTCCGGATCAGATGCCAGCAGAAGGTCCAAGCAATTGGGTGTATGGCCGTCAACATCCGGTACCCGCGTTGCCACATTCACCATCTGGGTTAGATCTAGCGTTAAAGCAAAATTGCGCGCCTCCAACCCAGCATGGTCAGTTTTCTGGTATGGGAACAACCATTCTTTATGATGGGCGTTGAAGTCCCCCAGAAAAATGAGCTTCGCCGTTGGGTACCGTTGCTGGGCTACGTCAGTCGACTCCACGAGGAAATTAAAGAGCGCTGTTGTCTCCTGGTCACCGCTATGCGATCGGTAGATGCCGATGTAGAGAGATTTCTCCACGCCAGTATCCACAAGTAGCCATATGGCAGAGAAACCCGATTTCTCAAAGCAACGGAGACGACGACAACAAATGTCATCGCGGACGTACACACAGACCCCAGCTTGCTTCTTGAACTTGTGTTCAAGAGAGTACCCCGGGTAGTTGAGGTACGCCACGTCCGACGGGGTTGTTATCTTCGTCTCCGTTAGGAAAAACAGGTGCGGCTTCTCGGTCTCAAGGTGGTGATGGACCGAATCGAGATTGGAGTGCAACCCCCTGATATTGGTGAGGTGCACTTTTAGTGGGAGGAAGTGCAGCCGTTGTTTTATCCTATTTTTCTTCGCTTTGTGTGTCATTGAGTGGAGTTGTTGGGGGAAAAAGTCGACTTGTCGAGGCGCCGCTCAGTGATCCAAGTGGAACACTAGAGCCAACCAAACCTACGGGGAACTCATCTGGAGACTGCGGGGACGCCCGAACCCCCCCGGATATGGCCACCGGGTCCTCCCATCCAGTCGCCGGCTGGCACGGTGGAGCATACCGGGATTTTTCGAGAGTTGGCGGGGCAGCCTTTGGCACGTGGCTGGCGTGCTACTTGGGCCCCCTACTGACTGCGGTCGGCCAACGGCTGGCACCGTGCTTCGGATCCCGCTACCCTCCAAAATGAGTTACCCGGCTAGCTGACTCAGAGCCCACAACCGGTGCCAAACAGCGCAACTGACAATCTCCTTCTCCCCCAAAGGCACTGGCACTCCCACACACCGACGGAACACAACAAAGCTGCTTGGCGCCAGACTCCGGTGGGATGGTGGTCGCGAGCCAGGCGGCCCCTTGCGGAGCCTACCACCGCTAAGTGGGATCGTTCAGCCGTACCACAGGCAAGTCTGTGGTGCCGTTGCCCGGGGTGGACCACTAGGAGGTAGATCCCAAAACCACCCCAAATAACCCCAATATAAAGACATAGGATACTTTTCATCCCGGTAGAAGGTTCCCGTGGGATAATTTTCGACATATACGCTGGCAACAGCTAGTATATAAAGACATAGGATACTTTTCATCCCGGTAGAAGGTTCCCGTGGGATAATTTCCGACATATACGCTGGCAACAGCTTGTATATAAAGACATAGGATACTTTTCATCCCGGTAGAAGGTTCCCGTGGGATAATTTCCGACATAAACGCGGGCAACAGCTTGTATATTAAGACATAGGATACTTGTCATCACGGTAGAAGGTTCCCGTGGGATAATTTCCGACATACACGCGGGAAACAGCTAGTATATTAAGACATAGGATACTGTTCATCCCGGTAGAAGGTTCCCGTGGGATAATTTCCGACATACACGCGGGCAACAGCTAGTATATTAAGACATAGGATACTTTTCATCCCGGTAGAAGGTTCCCGTGGGATAATTTCCGACATACACGCGGGCGAAGCCGCTGGCAACAGCTAGTATATTAAGACATAGGATATTTTTCATCCCGGTAGAAGGTTCCCGTGGGATAATTTCCGGCATACACGCGGGCTAAGCCGCTGGCAACAGCTAGTATATTAAGACAAAGGATACTTTTTATCCCGGTAGAAGGTTCCCGTGGGATAATTTCCGACATACACGCGGGCGAAGCCGCTGGCAACAGCTAGTTTATTAAGACATAGGATACTTTTCATCCCGGTAGAAGGTTCCCGTGGGATAATTTCCGACATACACGCGGGCAACAGCTAGTATATTAAGACATAGGATACTTTTCATCCCGGTAGAAGGTTCCCGTGGGATAATTTCCGACATACACGCGGGCTAAGCCGCTGGCAACAGCTAGTATATTAAGACATAGGATACTTTTCATCCCGGTAGAAGGTTCCCGTGGGATAATTTCCGACATACACGCGGGCTAAGCCGCTGGCAACAGCTAGTATATTAAGACATAGGATACTTTTCATCCCGGTAGAAGGTTCCCGTGGGATAATTTCCGACATACACGCGGGCAACAGCTAGTATATTAAGACATAGGATACTTTTCATCCCGGTAGAAGGTTCCCGTGGGATAATTTCCGACATACACGCGGGCAACAGCTAGTATATTAAGACACAGGATACTTTTCATCCCGGTAGAAGGTTCCCGTGGGATAATTTCCGACATACACGTGGGCAACAGCTAGTATATTAAGACATAGGATACTTTTCATCCCGGTAGAAGGTTCCCGTGGAATGTATTCCGACATACACGCGGGCAACAGCTAGTATATTAAGACATAGGATACTTTTCATCCCGGTAGAAGGTTCCCGTGGGATAATTTCCGACATACACGCGGGCAACAGCTAGTATATTAAGACATAGGATACTTTTCATCCCGGTAGAAGGTTCCCGTGGGATAATTTCCGACATACACGCGGGCGACAGCTAGTATATTAAGACATAGGATACTTTTAATGCCGGTAGAAGGTTCCCGTGGGATAATTTCCGACATACACGCGGGCGACAGCTAGTATATTAAGACATAAGATACTTTTCATCCCGGTAGAAGGTTCCCGTGAGATAATTTCCGACATACACGCGGGCGAAGCCGCTGGCAACAGCTAGTATATTAAGACACAGGATACTTTTCATCCCGGTAGAAGGTTCCCGTGGGATAATTTCCGACATACACGCGGGCGAAGCCGCTGGCAACAGCTAGTTTATTAAGACATAGGATACTTTTCATCCCGGTAGAAGGTTCCCGTGGGATAATTTCCGACATACACGCGGGCGAAGCCGTTGGCAACAGCTAGTTTATTAAGACATAGGATACTTTTCATCCCGGTAGAAGGTTCCCGTGGGATAATTTCCGACATACACGCGGGCGAAGCCGCTGGCAACAGCTAGTTTATTAAGACATAGGATACTTTTCATCCCGGTAGAAGGTTCCCGTGGGATAATTTCCGACATACACGCGGGCTAAGCCGCTGGCAACAGCTAGTATATTAAGACATAGGATACTTTTCATCCCGGTAGAAGGTTCCCGTGGGATAATTTCCGACATACACGCGGGCAACAGCTAGTATATTAAGACATAGGATACTTTTCATCCCGGTAGAAGGTTCCCGTGGGATAATTTCCGACATACACGCGGGCTAAGCCGCTGGCAACAGCTAGTATATTAAGACATAGGATACTTTTCATCCCGGTAGAAGGTTCCCGTGGGATAATTTCCGACATACACGCGGGCTAAGCCGCTGGCAACAGCTAGTATATTAAGACATAGGATACTTTTCATCCCGGTAGAAGGTTCCCGTGGGATAATTTCCGACATACACGCGGGCAACAGCTAGTATATTAAGACATAGGATACTTTTCATCCCGGTAGAAGGTTCCCGTGGGATAATTTCCGACATACACGCGGGCAACAGCTAGTATATTAAGACACAGGATACTTTTCATCCCGGTAGAAGGTTCCCGTGGAATAATTTCCGACATACACGTGGGCAACAGCTAGTATATTAAGACATAGGATACTTTTCATCCCGGTAGAAGGTTCCCGTGGAATGTATTCCGACATACACGCGGGCAACAGCTAGTATATTAAGACATAGGATACTTTTCATCCCGGTAGAAGGTTCCCGTGGGATAATTTCCGACATACACGCGGGCAACAGCTAGTATATTAAGACATAGGATACTTTTCATCCCGGTAGAAGGTTCCCGTGGGATAATTTCCGACATACACGCGGGCGACAGCTAGTATATTAAGACATAGGATACTTTTCATGCCGGTAGAAGGTTCCCGTGGGATAATTTCCGACATACACGCGGGCGACAGCTAGTATATTAAGACATAAGATACTTTTCATCCCGGTAGAAGGTTCCCGTGAGATAATTTCCGACATACACGCGGGCGAAGCCGCTGGCAACAGCTAGTATATTAAGACACAGGATACTTTTCATCCCGGTAGAAGGTTCCCGTGGGATAATTTCCGACATACACGCGGGCAACAGCTAGTATATTAAGACATAGGATACTTTTTATCCCGGTAGAAGGTTCCCGTGGGATAATTTCCGACATACACGCGGGCTAAGCCGCTGGCAACAGCTAGTATATTAAGACATAGGATACTTTTCATCCCGGTAGAAGGTTCCCGTGGGATAATTTCCGACATACACGCGGGCGATGCCGCTGGCAACAGCTAGTATATTAAGACATAGGATACTTTTCATCCCGGTAGAAGGTTCCCGTAGGATAATTTCTGACATACACGCGGGCGACAGCTAGTACATTAAGACATAGGATACTTTTCATCCCGGTAGAAGGTTCCCGTGGGATAATTTCCGACATACACGCGGGCGACAGCTAGTATATTAAGACATAGGATACTTTTCATCCCGGTAGAAGGTTCCCGTGGGATAATTTCCGACATACACGCGGGCTAAGCCGCTGGCAACAGTTAGTATATTAAGACATAGGATACTTTTCATCCCGGTAGAAGGTTCCCGTGGGATAATTTCCGACATACACGCGGGCTAAGCCGCTGGCAACAGCTAGTATATTAAGACATAGGATACTTTTCATCCCGGTAGAAGGTTCCCGTGGGATAATTTCCGACATACACGCGGGCGACAGCTAGTATGTTAAGACATAGCATACTTTTCATCCCGGTAGAAGGTTCCCGTGGGATAATTTCCGACATACACGCTGGCAACAGCTAGTATATTAAGACATAGGATACTTTTCATCCCGGTAGAAAATTCCCGTGGGATAATTTCCGACATACACGCGGGCGATGCCGCTGGCAACAGCTAGTATATTAAGACATAGGATACTTTTCATCCCGGTAGAAGGTTCCCGTAGGATAATTTCTGACATACACGCGGGCGACAGCTAGTACATTAAGACATAGGATACTTTTCATCCCGGTAGAAGGTTCCCGTGGGATAATTTCCGACATACACGCGGGCGACAGCTAGTATATTAAGACATAGGATACTTTTCATCCCGGTAGAAGGTTCCCGTGGGATAATTTCCGACATACACGCGGGCTAAGCCGCTGGCAACAGCTAGTATATTAAGACATAGGATACTTTTCATCCCGGTAGAAGGTTCCCGTGGGATAATTTCCGACATACACGCGGGCTAAGCCGCTGGCAACAGCTAGTATATTAAGACATAGGATACTTTTCATCCCGGTAGAAGGTTCCCGTGGGATAATTTCCGACATACACGCGGGCGACAGCTAGTATGTTAAGACATAGCATACTTTTCATCCCGGTAGAAGGTTCCCGTGGGATAATTTCCGACATACACGCGGGCTAAGCCGCTGGCAACAGCTAGTATATTAAGACATAGGATACTTTTCATCCCGGTAGAAGGTTCCTGTGGGATAATTTCCGACATACACGCGGGCGACAGCTAGTATATTAAGACATAGGATACTTTTCATGCCGGTAGAAGGTTCCCGTGGGATAATTTCCGACATACACGCGGGCGACAGCTAGTATATTAAGACATAAGATACTTTTCATCCCGGTAGAAGGTTCCCGTGAGATAATTTCCGACATACACGCGGGCGAAGCCGCTGGCAACAGCTAGTATATTAAGACACAGGATACTTTTCATCCCGGTAGAAGGTTCCCGTGGGATAATTTCCGACATACACGCGGGCGAAGCCGCTGGCAACAGCTAGTTTATTAAGACATAGGATACTTTTCATCCCGGTAGAAGGTTCCCGTGGGATAATTTCCGACATACACGCGGGCGAAGCCGTTGGCAACAGCTAGTTTATTAAGACATAGGATACTTTTCATCCCGGTAGAAGGTTCCCGTGGGATAATTTCCGACATACACGCGGGCGAAGCCGCTGGCAACAGCTAGTTTATTAAGACATAGGATACTTTTCATCCCGGTAGAAGGTTCCCGTGGGATAATTTCCGACATACACGCGGGCTAAGCCGCTGGCAACAGCTAGTATATTAAGACATAGGATACTTTTCATCCCGGTAGAAGGTTCCCGTGGGATAATTTCCGACATACACGCGGGCAACAGCTAGTATATTAAGACATAGGATACTTTTCATCCCGGTAGAAGGTTCCCGTGGGATAATTTCCGACATACACGCGGGCTAAGCCGCTGGCAACAGCTAGTATATTAAGACATAGGATACTTTTCATCCCGGTAGAAGGTTCCCGTGGGATAATTTCCGACATACACGCGGGCTAAGCCGCTGGCAACAGCTAGTATATTAAGACATAGGATACTTTTCATCCCGGTAGAAGGTTCCCGTGGGATAATTTCCGACATACACGCGGGCAACAGCTAGTATATTAAGACATAGGATACTTTTCATCCCGGTAGAAGGTTCCCGTGGGATAATTTCCGACATACACGCGGGCAACAGCTAGTATATTAAGACACAGGATACTTTTCATCCCGGTAGAAGGTTCCCGTGGAATAATTTCCGACATACACGTGGGCAACAGCTAGTATATTAAGACATAGGATACTTTTCATCCCGGTAGAAGGTTCCCGTGGAATGTATTCCGACATACACGCGGGCAACAGCTAGTATATTAAGACATAGGATACTTTTCATCCCGGTAGAAGGTTCCCGTGGGATAATTTCCGACATACACGCGGGCAACAGCTAGTATATTAAGACATAGGATACTTTTCATCCCGGTAGAAGGTTCCCGTGGGATAATTTCCGACATACACGCGGGCGACAGCTAGTATATTAAGACATAGGATACTTTTCATGCCGGTAGAAGGTTCCCGTGGGATAATTTCCGACATACACGCGGGCGACAGCTAGTATATTAAGACATAAGATACTTTTCATCCCGGTAGAAGGTTCCCGTGAGATAATTTCCGACATACACGCGGGCGAAGCCGCTGGCAACAGCTAGTATATTAAGACACAGGATACTTTTCATCCCGGTAGAAGGTTCCCGTGGGATAATTTCCGACATACACGCGGGCAACAGCTAGTATATTAAGACATAGGATACTTTTTATCCCGGTAGAAGGTTCCCGTGGGATAATTTCCGACATACACGCGGGCTAAGCCGCTGGCAACAGCTAGTATATTAAGACATAGGATACTTTTCATCCCGGTAGAAGGTTCCCGTGGGATAATTTCCGACATACACGCGGGCGATGCCGCTGGCAACAGCTAGTATATTAAGACATAGGATACTTTTCATCCCGGTAGAAGGTTCCCGTAGGATAATTTCTGACATACACGCGGGCGACAGCTAGTACATTAAGACATAGGATACTTTTCATCCCGGTAGAAGGTTCCCGTGGGATAATTTCCGACATACACGCGGGCGACAGCTAGTATATTAAGACATAGGATACTTTTCATCCCGGTAGAAGGTTCCCGTGGGATAATTTCCGACATACACGCGGGCTAAGCCGCTGGCAACAGCTAGTATATTAAGACATAGGATACTTTTCATCCCGGTAGAAGGTTCCCGTGGGATAATTTCCGACATACACGCGGGCTAAGCCGCTGGCAACAGCTAGTATATTAAGACATAGGATACTTTTCATCCCGGTAGAAGGTTCCCGTGGGATAATTTCCGACATACACGCGGGCGACAGCTAGTATGTTAAGACATAGCATACTTTTCATCCCGGTAGAAGGTTCCCGTGGGATAATTTCCGACATACACGCTGGCAACAGCTAGTATATTAAGACATAGGATACTTTTCATCCCGGTAGAAGGTTCCCGTGGGATAATTTCCGACATACACGCGGGCGATGCCGCTGGCAACAGCTAGTATATTAAGACATAGGATACTTTTCATCCCGGTAGAAGGTTCCCGTAGGATAATTTCTGACATACACGCGGGCGACAGCTAGTACATTAAGACATAGGATACTTTTCATCCCGGTAGAAGGTTCCCGTGGGATAATTTCCGACATACACGCGGGCGACAGCTAGTATATTAAGACATAGGATACTTTTCATCCCGGTAGAAGGTTCCCGTGGGATAATTTCCGACATACACGCGGGCTAAGCCGCTGGCAACAGCTAGTATATTAAGACATAGGATACTTTTCATCCCGGTAGAAGGTTCCCGTGGGATAATTTCCGACATACACGCGGGCTAAGCCGCTGGCAACAGCTAGTATATTAAGACATAGGATACTTTTCATCCCGGTAGAAGGTTCCCGTGGGATAATTTCCGACATACACGCGGGCGACAGCTAGTATGTTAAGACATAGCATACTTTTCATCCCGGTAGAAGGTTCCCGTGGGATAATTTCCGACATACACGCGGGCTAAGCCGCTGGCAACAGCTAGTATATTAAGACATAGGATACTTTTCATCCCGGTAGAAGGTTCCTGTGGGATAATTTCCGACATACACGCGGGCAACAGCTAGTATATTAAGACATAGGATACTTTTCATCCCGGTAGAAGGTTCCCGTGGGATAATTTCCGACATACACGCGGGCGAAGCCGCTGGCAACAGCTAGTATATTAAGACATAGGATACTTTTCATCCCGGTAGAAGGTTCCCGTGGGATAATTTCCGACATACACGCGGGCAACAGCTAGTATATAAAGACATAGGATACTTTTCATCCCGGTAGAAGGTTCCCGTGGGATAATTTCCGACATATACGCTGGCAACAGCTAGTATATAAAGACATAGGATACTTTTCATCCCGGTAGAAGGTTCCCGTGGGATAATTTCCGACATACACGCGGCAACAGCTAGTATATTAAAACATAGGATACTTTTCATCCCGGTAGAAGGTTCCCGTGGGATAATTTTCGACATTTACGCGGGCAACAGCTAGTATATTAAGACATAGGATACTTTTCATCCCGGTAGAAGGTTCACGTGGGATAATTTCCGACATACACGCTGGCGAAGCCGCTGGCAACAGCTAGTATATAAAGACATAGGATACTTTTCATCCCGGTAGAAGGTTTCCGTGGGATAATTTCCGACATACACGCTGGCAACAGCTAGTATATAAAGACATAGGATACTTTTCATCCCGGTAGGAGGTTCCCGTGGGATAATTTCCGACATACACGCTGGCAACAGCTAGTATATAAAGACATAGGATACTTTTCATCCCGGTAGCAGGTTCCCGTGGGATAATTTCCGACATACACGCGGGCAACAGCTAGTATATAAAGACATAGGATACTTTTCATCCCGGTAGAAGGTTCCCGTGGGATAATTTCCGACATACACGCGGGCTAAGCCGCTGGCAACAGCTAGTATATAAAGACATAGGATACTTTTCATCCCGGTAGAAGGTTCCCGTGGGATAATTTCCGACATACACGCGGGCGAAGCCGCTGGCAACAGCTAGTATATTAAGACATAGGATATTTTTCATCCCGGTAGAAGGTTCCCGTGGGATAATTTCCGACATACACGCGGGCTAAGCCGCTGGCAACAGCTAGTATATTAAGACATAGGATACTTTTCATCCCGGTAGAAGGTTCCCGTGGGATAATTTCCGACATACACGCGGGCGAAGCCGCTGGCAACAGCTAGTTTATTAAGACATAGGATACTTTTCATCCCGGTAGAAGGTTCCCGTGGGATAATTTCCGACATACACGCGGGCAACAGCTAGTATATGAGGACATAGGATACTTTTCATCCCGGTAGAAGGTTCCCGTGGGATAATTTCCGACATACACGCGGGCTAAGCCGCTGGCAACAGCTAGTATATTAAGACATAGGATACTTTTCATTCCGGTAGAAGGTTCCCGTGGGATAATTTCCGACATACACGAGGGCAACAGCTAGTATATTAAGACATAGGATACTTTTCATCCCGGTAGATGGTTCCCGTGGGATAATTTCCGACATACACGCGGGCTAAGCCGCTGGCAACAGCTAGTATATTAAGACATAGGATACTTTTCATCCCGGTAGAAGGTTCCCGTGGGATAATTTCCGACATACACGCGGGCGAAGCCGCTGGCAACAGCTAGTATATTAAGACATAGGATACTTTTCATCCCGGTAGAAGGTTCCCGTGGGACAATTTCCGACATACACGCGGGCGACAGCTAGTATATTAAGACATAGGATACTTTTCATCCCGGTAGAAGGTTCCCGTGGGATAATTTCCGACATACACGCGGGCTAAGCCGCTGGCAATAGCTAGTATATTAAGACATAGGATACTTTTCATCCCGGTAGAAGGTTCCCGTGGGATAATTTCCGACATACACGCGGGCTAAGCCGCTGGCAACAGCTAGTATATTAAGACATAGGATACTTTTCATCCCGGTAGAAGGTTCCCGTGGGATAATTTCCGACATACACGCGGGGAACAGCTAGTATATTAAGACATAGGATACTTTTCATCCCGGTAGAAGGTTCCCGTGGGATAATTTCCGACATACACGCGGGCGACAGCTAGTATATTAAGACATAGGATACTTTTCATCCCGGTAGAAGGTTCCCGTGGGATAATTTCCGACATACACGCTGGCGAAGCCGCTGGCAACAGCTAGTATATTAAGACATAGGATACTTTTCATCCCGGTAGAAGGTTCCCGTGGGATAATTTCCGACATACACGCGGGCGACAGCTAGTATATTAAGACATAGGATACTTTTCATCCCGGTAGAAGGTTCCCGTGGGATAATTTCCGACATACACGCGGGCTAAGCCGCGGGCAACAGCTAGTATATTAAGACATAGGATACTTTTCATCCCGGTAGAAGGTTCCCGTGGGATAATTTCCGACATACACGCGGGCTAAGCCGCTGGCAACAGCTAGTATATTAAGACATAGGATACTTTTCATCCCGGTGGAAGGTTCCCGTGGGATAATTTCCGACATACACGCGGGCGACAGCTAGTATATTAAGACATAGGATACTTTTCATCCCGGTAGAAGGTTCCCGTGGGATAATTTCCGACATACACGCGGGAAACAGCTAGTATATTAAGACATAGGATACTTTTCATCCCGGTAGAAGGTTCCCGTGGGATAATTTCCGACATACACGCGGGCGACAGCTAGTATATTAAGACATAGGATACTTTTCATACCGGTAGAAGGTTCCCGTGGGATAATTTCCGACATACACGCGGGCTAAGCCGCTGGCAACAGCTAGTATATTAAGACATAGGATACTTTTCATCCCGGTAGAAGGTTCCCGTGGGATAATTTCCGACATACACGCGGGCGAAGCCGCTGGCAACAGCTAGTATATTAAGACATAGGATACTTTTCATCCCGGTAGAAGGTTCCCGTGGGATAATTCCCAACATACACGCGGGCGACAGCTAGTATATTAAGACATAGGATAATTTTCATCCCGGTAGAAGGTTCCCGTGGGATAATTTCCGACATACACGCGGGCAACAGCTAGTATATTAAGACATAGGATAATTTTCATCCCGGTAGAAGGTTCCCGTGGGATAATTTCCGACATACACGCGGGCGAAGCCGCTGGCTACAGCTAGTATATTAAAACATAGGATACTTTTCATCCCGGTAGAAGGTTCCCGTGGGATAATTTCTGACAAACACGCGGGCAACAGCTAGTATATTAAGACATAGGATACTTTTCATCCCGGTAGAAGGTTCCCGTGGGATAATTTCCGACATACACGCGGGCGACAGCTAGTATATTAAGACATAGGATACTTTTCATCCCGGTAGAAGGTTCCCGTGGGATAATTTCCGACATACACGCGGGCGAAGCCGCTGGCAACAGCTAGTATATTAAGACATAGGATACTTTTCATCCCGGTAGAAGGTTCCCGTGGGATAATTTCCGACATACACGCGGGCGACAGCTAGTATATTAAGACATAGGATACTTTTCATCCCGGTAGAAGGTTCCCGTGGGATAATTTCCGACATACACGCGGGCGAAGCCGCTGGCAACAGCTAGTATATTAAGACATAGGATACTTTTCATCCCGGTAGAAGGTTCCCGTGGGATTATTTCCGACATACACGCGGGCAACAGCTAGTATATTAAGACATTGGATACTTTTCATCC
This sequence comes from Dicycla oo, assembly GCA_948252095.1. Classification (NCBI taxonomy): domain Eukaryota; kingdom Metazoa; phylum Arthropoda; class Insecta; order Lepidoptera; family Noctuidae; genus Dicycla; species Dicycla oo. The sequence continues at coordinate 9,657,321 of OX411733.1, read as the reverse complement.
TGGTAGAAGGTTCCCGTGGGATAATTTCCGACATACACGCGGGCTAAGCCGCTGGCAACAGCTAGTATATTAAGACATAGGATACTTTTCATCCCGGTAGAAGGTTCCCGTGGGATAATTTCCGACATACACGCGGGCTAAGCCGCTGGCAACAGCTAGTATATTAAGACATAGGATACTTTTTATTCCGGTAGAAGGTTCCCGTGGGATAATTTCCGACATACACGCGGGCAACAGCTAGTATATTAAGACATAGGATACTTTTCATCCCGGTAGAAGGTTCCCGTGGGATAATTTCCGACATACACGCGGGCAACAGCTAGTATATTAAGACATAGGATACTTTTCATCCCGGTAGAAGGTTCCCGTGGGATAATTTCCGACATACACGCGGGCTAAGCCGCTGGCAACAGCTAGTATTTTAAGACATAGGATACTTTTCATCCCGGTAGAAGGTTCCCGTGGGATAATTTCCGACATACACGCGGGCTAAGCCGCTGGCAACAGCTAGTATATTAAGACATAGGATACTTTTCATCCCGGTAGAAGGTTCCCGTGGGATAATTTCCGACATACACGCGGGCAACAGCTAGTATATGAGGACATAGGATACTTTTCATCCCGGTAGAAGGTTCCCGTGGGATAATTTCCGACATACACGCGGGCTAAGCCGCTGGCAACAGCTAGTATATTAAGACATAGGATACTTTTCATTCCGGTAGAAGGTTCCCGTGGGATAATTTCCGACATACACGAGGGCAACAGCTAGTATATTAAGACATAGGATACTTTTCATCCCGGTAGATGGTTCCCGTGGGATAATTTCCGACATACACGCGGGCTAAGCCGCTGGCAACAGCAAGTATATTAAGACATAGGATACTTTTCATCCCGGTAGAAGGTTCCCGTGGGATAATTTCCGACATACACGCGGGCGAAGCCGCTGGCAACAGCTAGTATATTAAGACATAGGATACTTTTCATCCCGGTAGAAGGTTCCCGTGGGACAATTTCCGACATACACGCGGGCGACAGCTAGTATATTAAGACATAGGATACTTTTCATCCCGGTAGAAGGTTCCCGTGGGATAATTTTTGACATACACGCGGGCTAAGCCGCTGGCAATAGCTAGTATATTAAGACATAGGATACTTTTCATCCCGGTAGAAGGTTCCCGTGGGATAATTTCCGACATACACGCGGGCTAAGCCGCTGGCAACAGCTAGTATATTAAGACATAGGATACTTTTCATCCCGGTAGAAGGTTCCCGTGGGATAATTTCCGACATACACGCGGGGAACAGCTAGTATATTAAGACATAGGATACTTTTCATCCCGGTAGAAGGTTCCCGTGGGATAATTTCCGACATACACGCGGGCGACAGCTAGTATATTAAGACATAGGATACTTTTCATCCCGGTAGAAGGTTCCCGTGGGATAATTTCCGACATACACGCTGGCGAAGCCGCTGGCAACAGCTAGTATATTAAGACATAGGATACTTTTCATCCCGGTAGAAGGTTCCCGTGGGATAATTTCCGACATACACGCGGGCGACAGCTAGTATATTAAGACATAGGATACTTTTCATCCCGGTAGAAGGTTCCCGTGGGATAATTTCCGACATACACGCGGGCTAAGCCGCGGGCAACAGCTAGTATATTAAGACATAGGATACTTTTCATCCCGGTAGAAGGTTCCCGTGGGATAATTTCCGACATACACGCGGGCTAAGCCGCTGGCAACAGCTAGTATATTAAGACATAGGATACTTTTCATCCCGGTGGAAGGTTCCCGTGGGATAATTTCCGACATACACGCGGGCGACAGCTAGTATATTAAGACATAGGATACTTTTCATCCCGGTAGAAGGTTCCCGTGGGATAATTTCCGACATACACGCGGGAAACAGCTAGTATATTAAGACATAGGATACTTTTCATCCCGGTAGAAGGTTCCCGTGGGATAATTTCCGACATACACGCGGGCGACAGCTAGTATATTAAGACATAGGATACTTTTCATACCGGTAGAAGGTTCCCGTGGGATAATTTCCGACATACACGCGGGCTAAGCCGCTGGCAACAGCTAGTATATTAAGACATAGGATACTTTTCATCCCGGTAGAAGGTTCCCGTGGGATAATTTCCGACATACACGCGGGCGAAGCCGCTGGCAACAGCTAGTATATTAAGACATAGGATACTTTTCATCCCGGTAGAAGGTTCCCGTGGGATAATTCCCAACATACACGCGGGCGACAGCTAGTATATTAAGACATAGGATAATTTTCATCCCGGTAGAAGGTTCCCGTGGGATAATTTCCGACATACACGCGGGCAACAGCTAGTATATTAAGACATAGGATAATTTTCATCCCGGTAGAAGGTTCCCGTGGGATAATTTCCGACATACACGCGGGCGAAGCCGCTGGCTACAGCTAGTATATTAAAACATAGGATACTTTTCATCCCGGTAGAAGGTTCCCGTGGGATAATTTCTGACAAACACGCGGGCAACAGCTAGTATATTAAGACATAGGATACTTTTCATCCCGGTAGAAGGTTCCCGTGGGATAATTTCCGACATACACGCGGGCGACAGCTAGTATATTAAGACATAGGATACTTTTCATCCCGGTAGAAGGTTCCCGTGGGATAATTTCCGACATACACGCGGGCGAAGCCGCTGGCAACAGCTAGTATATTAAGACATAGGATACTTTTCATCCCGGTAGAAGGTTCCCGTGGGATAATTTCCGACATACACGCGGGCGACAGCTAGTATATTAAGACATAGGATACTTTTCATCCCGGTAGAAGGTTCCCGTGGGATAATTTCCGACATACACGCGGGCGAAGCCGCTGGCAACAGCTAGTATATTAAGACATAGGATACTTTTCATCCCGGTAGAAGGTTCCCGTGGGATTATTTCCGACATACACGCGGGCAACAGCTAGTATATTAAGACATTGGATACTTTTCATCCTGGTAGAAGGTTCCCGTGGGATAATTTCCGACATACACGCGGGCTAAGCCGCTGGCAACAGCTAGTATATTAAGACATAGGATACTTTTCATCCCGGTAGAAGGTTCCCGTGGGATAATTTCCGACATACACGCGGGCTAAGCCGCTGGCAACAGCTAGTATATTAAGACATAGGATACTTTTTATTCCGGTAGAAGGTTCCCGTGGGATAATTTCCGACATACACGCGGGCAACAGCTAGTATATTAAGACATAGGATACTTTTCATCCCGGTAGAAGGTTCCCGTGGGATAATTTCCGACATACACGCGGGCAACAGCTAGTATATTAAGACATAGGATACTTTTCATCCCGGTAGAAGGTTCCCGTGGGATAATTTCCGACATACACGCGGGCTAAGCCGCTGGCAACAGCTAGTATTTTAAGACATAGGATACTTTTCATCCCGGTAGAAGGTTCCCGTGGGATAATTTCCGACATACACGCGGGCTAAGCCGCTGGCAACAGCTAGTATATTAAGACATAGGATACTTTTCATCCCGGTAGAAGGTTCCCGTGGGATAATTTCCGACATACACGCGGGCAACAGCTAGTATATGAGGACATAGGATACTTTTCATCCCGGTAGAAGGTTCCCGTGGGATAATTTCCGACATACACGCGGGCTAAGCCGCTGGCAACAGCTAGTATATTAAGACATAGGATACTTTTCATTCCGGTAGAAGGTTCCCGTGGGATAATTTCCGACATACACGAGGGCAACAGCTAGTATATTAAGACATAGGATACTTTTCATCCCGGTAGATGGTTCCCGTGGGATAATTTCCGACATACACGCGGGCTAAGCCGCTGGCAACAGCAAGTATATTAAGACATAGGATACTTTTCATCCCGGTAGAAGGTTCCCGTGGGATAATTTCCGACATACACGCGGGCGAAGCCGCTGGCAACAGCTAGTATATTAAGACATAGGATACTTTTCATCCCGGTAGAAGGTTCCCGTGGGACAATTTCCGACATACACGCGGGCGACAGCTAGTATATTAAGACATAGGATACTTTTCATCCCGGTAGAAGGTTCCCGTGGGATAATTTTTGACATACACGCGGGCTAAGCCGCTGGCAATAGCTAGTATATTAAGACATAGGATACTTTTCATCCCGGTAGAAGGTTCCCGTGGGATAATTTCCGACATACACGCGGGCTAAGCCGCTGGCAACAGCTAGTATATTAAGACATAGGATACTTTTCATCCCGGTAGAAGGTTCCCGTGGGATAATTTCCGACATACACGCGGGGAACAGCTAGTATATTAAGACATAGGATACTTTTCATCCCGGTAGAAGGTTCCCGTGGGATAATTTCCGACATACACGCGGGCGACAGCTAGTATATTAAGACATAGGATACTTTTCATCCCGGTAGAAGGTTCCCGTGGGATAATTTCCGACATACACGCTGGCGAAGCCGCTGGCAACAGCTAGTATATTAAGACATAGGATACTTTTCATCCCGGTAGAAGGTTCCCGTGGGATAATTTCCGACATACACGCGGGCGACAGCTAGTATATTAAGACATAGGATACTTTTCATCCCGGTAGAAGGTTCCCGTGGGATAATTTCCGACATACACGCGGGCTAAGCCGCGGGCAACAGCTAGTATATTAAGACATAGGATACTTTTCATCCCGGTAGAAGGTTCCCGTGGGATAATTTCCGACATACACGCGGGCTAAGCCGCTGGCAACAGCTAGTATATTAAGACATAGGATACTTTTCATCCCGGTGGAAGGTTCCCGTGGGATAATTTCCGACATACACGCGGGCGACAGCTAGTATATTAAGACATAGGATACTTTTCATCCCGGTAGAAGGTTCCCGTGGGATAATTTCCGACATACACGCGGGAAACAGCTAGTATATTAAGACATAGGATACTTTTCATCCCGGTAGAAGGTTCCCGTGGGATAATTTCCGACATACACGCGGGCGACAGCTAGTATATTAAGACATAGGATACTTTTCATACCGGTAGAAGGTTCCCGTCGGATAATTTCCGACATACACGCGGGCTAAGCCGCTAGCAACAGCTAGTATATTAAGACATAGGATACTTTTCATCCCGGTAGAAGGTTCCCGTGGGATAATTTCCGACATACACGCGGGCGAAGCCGCTGGCAACAGCTAGTATATTAAGACATAGGATACTTTTCATCCCGGTAGAAGGTTCCCGTGGGATAATTCCCAACATACACGCGGGCGACAGCTAGTATATTAAGACATAGGATAATTTTCATCCCGGTAGAAGGTTCCCGTGGGATAATTTCCGACATACACGCGGGCAACAGCTAGTATATTAAGACATAGGATAATTTTCATCCCGGTAGAAGGTTCCCGTGGGATAATTTCCGACATACACGCGGGCGAAGCCGCTGGCAACAGCTAGTATATTAAAACATAGGATACTTTTCATCCCGGTAGAAGGTTCCCGTGGGATAATTTCTGACATACACGCGGGCAACAGCTAGTATATTAAGACATAGGATACTTTTCATCCCGGTAGAAGGTTCCCGGGGGATAATTTCCGACATACACGCGGGCGACAGCTAGTATATTAAGACATAGGATACTTTTCATCCCGGTAGAAGGTTCCCGTGGGATAATTTCCGACATACACGCGGGCGAAGCCGCTGGCAACAGCTAGTATATTAAGACATAGGATACTTTTCATCCCGGTAGAAGGTTCCCGTGGGATAATTTCCGACATACACGCGGGCGACATGCGACAGCTAGTATATTAAGACATAGGATACTTTTCATCCCGGTAGAAGGTTCCCGTGGGATAATTTCCGACATACACGCGGGCGAAGCCGCTGGCAACAGCTAGTATATTAAGACATAGGATACTTTTCATCCCGGTAGAAGGTTCCCGTGGGATAATTTCCGACATACACGCGGGCAACAGCTAGTATATTAAGACATTGGATACTTTTCATCCCGGTAGAAGGTTCCCGTGGGATAATTTCCGACATACACGCGGGCTAAGCCGCTGGCAACAGCTAGTATATTATTAAGACATAGGATACTTTTCATCCCGGTAGAAGGTTCCCGTGGGATAATTTCCGACATACACGCGGGCTAAGCCGCTGGCAACAGCTAGTATATTAAGACATAGGATACTTTTTATTCCGGTAGAAGGTTCCCGTGGGATAATTTCCGACATACACGCGGGCAACAGCTAGTATATTAAGACATAGGATACTTTTCATCCCGGTAGAAGGTTCCCGTGGGATAATTTCCGACATACACGCGGGCAACAGCTAGTATATTAAGACATAGGATACTTTTCATCCCGGTAGAAGGTTCCCGTGGGATAATTTCCGACATACACGCGGGCGACAGCTAGTATATTAAGACATAGGATACTTTTCATCCCGGTAGAAGGTTCCCGTGGGATAATTTCCGACATACACGCGGGCGACAGCTAGTATATTAAGACATAGGATACTTTTCATCCCGGTAGAAGGTTCCCGTGGGATAATTTCCGACATACACGCGGGGAACAGCTAGTATATTAAGACATAGGATACTTTTCATCCCGGTAGAAGGTTCCCGTGGGATAATTTCCGACATACACGCGGGCGACAGCTAGTATATTAAGACATAGGATACTTTTCATCCCGGTAGAAGGTTCCCGTGGGATAATTTCCGACATACACGCTGGCGAAGCCGCTGGCAACAGCTAGTATATTAAGACATAGGATACTTTTCATCCCGGTAGAAGGTTCCCGTGGGATAATTTCCGACATACACGCGGGCGACAGCTAGTATATTAAGACATAGGATACTTTTCATCCCGGTAGAAGGTTCCCGTGGGATAATTTCCGACATACACGCGGGCTAAGCCGCGGGCAACAGCTAGTATATTAAGACATAGGATACTTTTCATCCCGGTAGAAGGTTCCCGTGGGATAATTTCCGACATACACGCGGGCTAAGCCGCTGGCAACAGCTAGTATATTAAGACATAGGATACTTTTCATCCCGGTGGAAGGTTCCCGTGGGATAATTTCCGACATACACGCGGGCGACAGCTAGTATATTAAGACATAGGATACTTTTCATCCCGGTAGAAGGTTCCCGTGGGATAATTTCCGACATACACGCGGGAAACAGCTAGTATATTAAGACATAGGATACTTTTCATCCCGGTAGAAGGTTCCCGTGGGATAATTTCCGACATACACGCGGGCGACAGCTAGTATATTAAGACATAGGATACTTTTCATACCGGTAGAAGGTTCCCGTCGGATAATTTCCGACATACACGCGGGCTAAGCCGCTGGCAACAGCTAGTATATTAAGACATAGGATACTTTTCATCCCGGTAGAAGGTTCCCGTGGGATATTTTCCGACATACACGCGGGCGAAGCCGCTGGCAACAGCTAGTATATTAAGACATAGGATACTTTTCATCCCGGTAGAAGGTTCCCGTGGGATAATTCCCAACATACACGCGGGCGACAGCTAGTATATTAAGACATAGGATAATTTTCATCCCGGTAGAAGGTTCCCGTGGGATAATTTCCGACATACACGCGGGCAACAGCTAGTATATTAAGACATAGGATAATTTTCATCCCGGTAGAAGGTTCCCGTGGGATAATTTCCGACATACACGCGGGCGAAGCCGCTGGCAACAGCTAGTATATTAAAACATAGGATACTTTTCATCCCGGTAGAAGGTTCCCGTGGGATAATTTCTGACATACACGCGGGCAACAGCTAGTATATTAAGACATAGGATACTTTTCATCCCGGTAGAAGGTTCCCGGGGGATAATTTCCGACATACACGCGGGCGACAGCTAGTATATTAAGACATAGGATACTTTTCATCCCGGTAGAAGGTTCCCGTGGGATAATTTCCGACATACACGCGGGCGAAGCCGCTGGCAACAGCTAGTATATTAAGACATAGGATACTTTTCATCCCGGTAGAAGGTTCCCGTGGGATAATTTCCGACATACACGCGGGCGACATGCGACAGCTAGTATATTAAGACATAGGATACTTTTCATCCCGGTAGAAGGTTCCCGTGGGATAATTTCCGACATACACGCGGGCGAAGCCGCTGGCAACAGCTAGTATATTAAGACATAGGATACTTTTCATCGCGGTAGAAGGTTCCCGTGGGATAATTTCCGACATACACGCGGGCAACAGCTAGTATATTAAGACATTGGATACTTTTCATCCCGGCAGAAGGTTCCCGTGGGATAATTTCCGACATACACGCGGGCTAAGCCGCTGGCAACAGCTAGTATATAAAGACATAGGATACTTTTCATCCCGGTAGAAGGTTCCCGTGGGATAATTTCCGACATACACGCGGGCTAAGCCGCTGGCAACAGCTAGTATTTTAAGACATAGGATACTTTTCATCCCGGTAAAAGGTTCCCGTGGGATAATTTCCGACATACACGCGGGCGAAGCCGCTGGCAACAGCTAGTATATTAAGACATAGGATATTTTTCATCCCGGTAGAAGGTTCCCGTGGGATAATTTCCGACATACACGCGGGCTAAGCCGCTGGCAACAGCTAGTATATTAAGACATAGGATACTTTTCATCCCGGTAGAAGGTTCCCGTGGGATAATTTCCGACACACACGCGGGCGAAGCCGCTGGCAACAGCTAGTTTATTAAGACATAGGATACTTTTCATCCCGGTAGAAGGTTCCCGTGGGATAATTTCCGACATACACGCGGGCAGCAGCTAGTATATTAGGACATAGGATACTTTTCATCCCGGTAGAAGGTTCCCGTGGGATAATTTCCGACATACACGTGGGCTAAGCCGCTGGCAACCGCTAGTATATTAAGACATAGGATACTTTTCATCCCGGTAGAAGGTTCCCGTGGGATAATTTCCGACATACACGCGGGCGACAGCTAGTATATTAAGACATAGGATACTTTTCATCCCGGTAGAAGGTTCCCGTGGGATAATTTCCGACATACACGCGGGCAACAGGTAATATTTTAAGACATAGGATACTTTTCATCCCTGTAGAAGGTTCCTGTGGGATAATTTTCACCATACACGCGGGCGCAGCCGCGGGCAACAGCTAGTATATTAAGACATAGGATACTTTTCATCCCGGTAGAAGGTTCCCGTGGGATAATTTCCGACATACACGCGGGCGAAGCCGCTGGCAACAGCTAGTATATTAAGACATAGGATACTTTTCATCCCGGTAGAAGGTTCCCGTGGAATAATTTCCGACATACACGCGGGCGACAGCTAGTATATTAAGACATAGGATACTTTTCATCCCGGTAGAAGGTTCCCGTGGGATAATTTCCGACATACACGCGGGAAACAGCTAGTATATTAAGACATAGGATAATTTTCATCCCGGTAGAAAGTTCCCGTGGGATAATTTCCGACATACACGCGGGCGACAGCTAGTATATTAAGACATAGGATACTTTTCATACCGGTAGAAGGTTCCCGTGGGATAATTTCCGACATACACGCGGGCTAAGCCGCTGGCAACAGCTAGTATATTAAGACATAGGATACTTTTCATCCCGGTAGAAGGTTCCCGTGGGATAATTTCCGACATACACGCGGGCGAAGCCGCTGGCAACAGCTAGTATATTAAGACATAGGATACTTTTCATCCCGGTAGAAGGTTCCCGTGGAATAATTTCCGACATACACGCGGGCGACAGCTAGTATATTAAGACATAGGATACTTTTCATCCCGGTAGAAGGTTCCCGTGGGATAATTTCCGACATACACGCGGGCAACAGCTAGTATATTAAGACATTGGATACTTTTCATCCCGGTAGAAGGTTCCCGTGGGATAATTTCCGACATACACGCGGGCTAAGCCGCTGGCAACAGCTAGTATATTAAGACATAGGATACTTTTCATCCCGGTAGAAGGTTCCCGTGGGATAATTTCCGACATACACGCGGGCTAAGCCGCTGGCAACAGCTAGTATATTAAGACATAGGATACTTTTCATTCCGGTAGAAGGTTCCCGTGGGATAATTTCCGACATACACGCGGGCAACAGCTAGTATATTAAGACAGGATACTTTTCATCCCGGTAGAAGGTTCCCGTGGGATAATTTCCGACATACACGCGGGCTAAGCCGCTGGCAACAGCTAGTATATTAAAACATAGGATACTTTTCATCCCGGTAGAAGGTTCCCGTGGGATATTTTCCGACATACACGCGGGCGACAGCTAGTATATTAAGACATAGGATACTTTTCATCCCGGTAGAAGGTTCCCGTGGGATAAATTCCGACATACACGCGGGAAACAGCTAGTATATTAAGACATAGGATACTTTTCATCCCGGTAGAAGGTTCCCGTGGGATAATTTCCGACATACACGCGGGCGATGCCGCTGGCAACAGCTAGTATATTAAGACATAGGATACTTTTCATCCCGGTAGAAGGTTCCCGTGGGATAATTTCCGACATACACGCGGGCGACAGCTAGTATATTAAGACATAGGATACTTTTCATCCCGGTAGAAGGTTCCCGTGGGATAATTTCCGACATACACGCGGGCAACAGCTAATATTTTAAGACATAGGATACTTTTCATCCCTGTAGAAGGTTCCTGTGGGATAATTTTCACCATACACGCGGGCGCAGCCGCGGGCAACAGCTAGTATATTAAGACATAGGATACTTTTCATCCCGGTAGAAGGTTCCCGTGGGATAATTTCCGACATACACGCGGGCGAAGCCGCTGGCAACAGCTAGTATATTAAGACATAGGATACTTTTCATCCCGGTAGAAGGTTCCCGTGGAATAATTTCCGACATACACGCGGGCGACAGCTAGTATATTAAGACATAGGATACTTTTCATCCCGGTAGAAGGTTCCCGTGGGATAATTTCCGACATACACGCGGGAAACAGCTAGTATATTAAGACATAGGATAATTTTCATCCCGGTAGAAAGTTCCCGTGGGATAATTTCCGACATACACGCGGGCGACAGCTAGTATATTAAGACATAGGATACTTTTCATACCGGTAGAAGGTTCCCGTGGGATAATTTCCGACATACACGCGGGCTAAGCCGCTGGCAACAGCTAGTATATTAAGACATAGGATACTTTTCATCCCGGTAGAAGGTTCCCGTGGGATAATTTCCGACATACACGCGGGCGAAGCCGCTGGCAACAGCTAGTATATTAAGACATAGGATACTTTTCATCCCGGTAGAAGGTTCCCGTGGAATAATTTCCGACATACACGCGGGCGACAGCTAGTATATTAAGACATAGGATACTTTTCATCCCGGTAGAAGGTTCCCGTGGGATAATTTCCGACATACACGCGGGCAACAGCTAGTATATTAAGACATTGGATACTTTTCATCCCGGTAGAAGGTTCCCGTGGGATAATTTCCGACATACACGCGGGCTAAGCCGCTGGCAACAGCTAGTATATTAAGACATAGGATACTTTTCATCCCGGTAGAAGGTTCCCGTGGGATAATTTCCGACATACACGCGGGCTAAGCCGCTGGCAACAGCTAGTATATTAAGACATAGGATACTTTTCATTCCGGTAGAAGGTTCCCGTGGGATAATTTCCGACATACACGCGGGCAACAGCTAGTATATTAAGACAGGATACTTTTCATCCCGGTAGAAGGTTCCCGTGGGATAATTTCCGACATACACGCGGGCTAAGCCGCTGGCAACAGCTAGTATATTAAAACATAGGATACTTTTCATCCCGGTAGAAGGTTCCCGTGGGATATTTTCCGACATACACGCGGGCGACAGCTAGTATATTAAGACATAGGATACTTTTCATCCCGGTAGAAGGTTCCCGTGGGATAATTTCCGACATACACGCGGGAAACAGCTAGTATATTAAGACATAGGATACTTTTCATCCCGGTAGAAGGTTCCCGTGGGATAATTTCCGACATACACGCGGGCTAAGCCGCTGGCAACAGCTAGTATATTAAGACATAGGATACTTTTCATCCCGGTAGAAGGTTCCCGTGGGATAATTTCCGACATACACGCGGGCGATGCCGCTGGCAACAGCTAGTATATTAAGACATAGGATACTTTTCATCCCGGTAGAAGGTTCCCGTGGGATAATTTCCGACATACACGCGGGCAGCAGCTAGTATATTAGGACATAGGATACTTTTCATCTCGGTAGAAGGTTCCCGTGGGATAATTTCCGACATACACGTGGGCTAAGCCGCTGGCAACCGCTAGTATATTAAGACATAGGATACTTTTCATCCCGGTAGAAGGTTCCCGTAGGATAATTTCCGACATACACGCGGGCTAAGCCGCTGGCAACAGCTAGTATATAAAGACATAGGATACTTTTCATCCCGGTAGAAGGTTCCCGTGGGATAATTTCCGACATACACGCGGGCGACAGCTAGTATATTAAGACATAGGATACTTTTCATCCCGGTAGAAGGTTCCCGTGGGATAATTTCCGACATACACGCGGGCGAAGCCGCTGGCAACAGCTAGCATATTAAGACATTGGATACTTTTCATCCCGGTAGAAGGTTCCCGTGGGATAATTTCCGACATACACGCGGGCTAAGCCGCTGGCAACAGCTAGTATATTAAGACATAGGATACTTTTCATCCCGGTAGAAGGTTCCCGTGGGATAATTTCCGACATACACGCGGGCAACAGCTAGTATATTAAGACAGGATACTTTTCATCCCGGTAGAAGGTTCCCGTGGGATAATTTCCGACATACACGCGGGAAACAGCTAGTATATTAAGACATAGGATACTTTTCATCCCGATAGAAGGTTCCCGTGGGATAATTTCCGACATACACGCGGGCTAAGCCGCTGGCAACAGCTAGTATATTAAGACATAGGATACTTTTCATCCCGGTACAAGGTTCCCGTGGGATAATTTCCGACATACACGCGGGCGATGCCGCTGGCAACAGCTAGTATATTAAGACATAGGATACTTTTCATCCCGGTAGAAGGTTCCCGTGGGATAATTTCTGACATACACGCGGGCGACAGCTAGTACATTAAGACATAGGATACTTTTCATCCCGGTAGAAGGTTCCCACGGGATAATTTCCGACATACACGCGGGCGACAGCTAGTATATTAAGACATAGGATACTTTTCATCCCGGTAGAAGGTTCCCACGGGATAATTTCCGACATACACGCGGGCTAAGCCGCTGGCAACAGCTAGTATATTAAGACATAGGATGCTTTTCATCCCGGTAGAAGGTTCCCGTGGGATAATTTCCGACATACACGCGGGCTAAGCCGCTGGCAACAGCTAGTATATTAAGACATAGGATACTTTTCATCCCGGTAGAAGGTTCCCGTGGGATAATTTCCGATATACACGCGGGCGAAGCCGCTGGCAACAGCTAGTTTATTAAGACATAGGATACTTTTCATCCCGGTAGAAGGTTCCCGTGGGATAATTTCCGACATACACGCGGGCAACAGCTAGTATATTAAGACATAGGATACTTTTCATCCCGGTAGAAGGTTCCCGTGGGATAATTTCCGACATACACGCGGGCTAAGCCGCTGGCAACAGCTAGTATATTAAGACATAGGATACTTTTCATCCCGGTAGAAGGTTCCCGTGGGATAATTTCCGACATACACGCGGGCTAAGCCGCTGGCAACAGCTAGTATATTAAGACATAGGATACTTTTCATCCCGGTAGAAGGTTCCCGTGGGATAATTTCCGACATACACGCGGGCAACAGCTAGTATATTAAGACATAGGATACTTTTCATCCCGGTAGAAGGTTCCCGTGGGATAATTTCCGACATACACGCGGGCAACAGCTAGTATATTAAGACACAGGATACTTTTCATCCCGGTAGAAGGTTCCCGTGGGATAATTTCCGACATACACGTGGGCAACAGCTAGTATATTAAGACATAGGATACTTTTCATCCCGGTAGAAGGTTCCCGTGGAATGTATTCCGACATACACGCGGGCAACAGCTAGTATATTAAGACATAGGATACTTTTCATCCCGGTAGAAGGTTCCCGTGGGATAATTTCCGACATACACGCGGGCAACAGCTAGTATATTAAGACATAGGATACTTTTCATCCCGGTAGAAGGTTCCCGTGGGATAATTTCCGACATACACGCAGGCGACAGCTAGTATATTAAGACATAGGATACTTTTCATGCCGGTAGAAGGTTCCCGTGGGATAATTTCTGACATACACGCGGGCGACAGCTTGTATATTAAGACATAGGATATTTTTCATCCCGGTAGAAGGTTCCCGTGGGATAATTTCCGACATACACGCGGGCTGAGCCGCTGGCAACAGCTAGTATATTAAGACATAGGATACTTATCATCCCGGTAGAAGGTTCCCGTGGGATAATTTCCGACATACACGCGGGCGAAGCCGCTGGCAACAGCTAGTTTATTAAGACATAGGATACTTTTCATCCCGGTAGAAGGTTCCCGTGGGATAATTTCCGACATACACGCGGGCAACAGCTAGTATATGAGGACATAGGATACTTTTCATCCCGGTAGAAGGTTCCCGTGGGATAATTTCCGACATAAACGCGGGCTAAGCCGCTGGCAACAGCTAGTATATTAAGACATAGGATACTTTTCATTCCGGTAGAAGGTTCCCGTGGGATAATTTCCGACATACACGCGGGCAACAGCTAGTATATTAAGACACAGGATACTTTTCATCCCGGTAGAAGGTTCCCGTGGGATAATTTCCGACATACACGTGGGCAACAGCTAGTATATTAAGACATAGGATACTTTTCATCCCGGTAGAAGGTTCCCGTGGAATGTATTCCGACATACACGCGGGCAACAGCTAGTATATTAAGACATAGGATACTTTTCATCCCGGTAGAAGGTTCCCGTGGGATAATTTCCGACATACACGCGGGCAACAGCTAGTATATTAAGACATAGGATACTTTTCATCCCGGTAGAAGGTTCCCGTGGGATAATTTCCGACATACACGCAGGCGACAGCTAGTATATTAAGACATAGGATACTTTTCATGCCGGTAGAAGGTTCCCGTGGGATAATTTCTGACATACACGCGGGCGACAGCTTGTATATTAAGACATAGGATATTTTTCATCCCGGTAGAAGGTTCCCGTGGGATAATTTCCGACATACACGCGGGCTGAGCCGCTGGCAACAGCTAGTATATTAAGACATAGGATACTTTTCATCCCGGTAGAAGGTTCCCGTGGGATAATTTCCGACATACACGCGGGCGAAGCCGCTGGCAACAGCTAGTTTATTAAGACATAGGATACTTTTCATCCCGGTAGAAGGTTCCCGTGGGATAATTTCCGACATACACGCGGGCAACAGCTAGTATATGAGGACATAGGATACTTTTCATCCCGGTAGAAGGTTCCCGTGGGATAATTTCCGACATAAACGCGGGCTAAGCCGCTGGCAACAGCTAGTATATTAAGACATAGGATACTTTTCATCCCGGTAGATGGTTCCCGTGGGATAATTTCCGACATACACGCGGGCTAAGCCGCTGGCAACAGCTAGAATATTAAGACATAGGATACTTTTCATCCCGGTAGAAGGTTCCCGTGGGATAATTTCCGACATACACGCGGGCGAAGCCGCTGGCAACAGCTAGTATATTAAGACATAGGATACTTTTCATCCCGGTAGAAGGTTCCCGTGGGACAATTTCCGACATACACGCGGGCGACAGCTAGTATATTAAGACATAGGATACTTTTCATCCCGGTAGAAGGTTCCCGTGGGATAATTTCCGACATACACGCGGGCTAAGCCGCTGGCAATAGCTAGTATATTAAGACATAGGATACTTTTCATCCCGGTAGAAGGTTCCCGTGGGATAATTTCCGACATACACGCGGGCAACAGCTAGTATATTAAGACATAGGATACTTTTCACCCCGGTAGAAGGTTCCCGTGGGATAATTTCCGACATACACGCGGGCAACAGCTAGTATATTAGGACATAGGATACTTTACATCCCGGGAGAAGGTTCCCGTGGGATAATTTCCGACATACACGCGGGCGAAGCCGCTGGCAACAGCTAGTATATTAAGACATAGGATACTTTTCATCCCGGTCGAAGGTTCCCGTGGGATAATTTCTGACATATACGCGGGCAACAGCTAGTATATTAAGACATAGGATACTTTTCATCCCGGTAGAAGGTTCCCGTGGGATAATTTCCGACATACACGCGGGCGACAGCTAGTATATTAATTCATAGGATACTTTTCATCCCGGTAGAAGGTTCCCGTGGGATAATTTCCGACATACACGCGGGCGAAGCCGCTGGCAACAGCTAGTATATTAAGACATAGGATACTTTTCATCCCGGTAGAAGGTTCCCGTGGGATAATTTCTGACATACACGCGGGCAACAGCTAGTATATTAAGACATCGGATACTTTTCATCCCGGTAGAAGGTTCCCGTGGGATAATTTCCGACATACACGCGGGCGACAGCTAGTATATTAATTCATAGGATACTTTTCATCCCGGTAGTAGGTTCCCGTGGGATAATTTCCGACATACACGCGGGCGAAGCCGCTGGCAACAGCTAGTATATTAAGACATAGGATACTTTTCATCCCGGTAGAAGGTTCCCGTGGGATAATTTCCGACATACACGCGGGCGAAGCCGCTGGCAACAGCTAGTATATTAAGACATAGGATACTTTTCATCCCGGTAGAAGGTTCCCGTGGGATAATTACCGACATAAACGCGGGCAACAGCTTGTATATTAAGACATAGGATACTTTTCATCACGGTAGAAGGTTCCCGTGGGATAATTTCCGACATACACGCGGGAAACAGCTAGTATATTAAGACATAGGATACTGTTCATCCCGGTAGAAGGTTCCCGTGGGATAATTTCCGACATACACGCGGGCGACAGCTTGTATATTAAAACATAGGATATTTTTCATCCCGGTAGAAGGTTCCCGTGGGATAATTTCCGACATACACGCGGGCTAAGCCGCTGGCAACAGCTAGTATATTAAGACATAGGATACTTTTCATCCCGGTAGAAGGTTCCCGTGGGATAATTTCCGACATACACGCGGGCGATGCCGCTGGCAACAGCTAGTATATTAAGACATAGGATACTTTTCATCCCGGTAGAAGGTTCCCGTGGGATAATTTCCGACATACACGCGGGCAGCAGCTAGTATATTAGGACATAGGATACTTTTCATCCCGGTAGAAGGTTCCCGTGGGATAATTTCCGACATACACGTGGGCTAAGCCGCTGGCAACCGCTAGTATATTAAGACATAGAATACTTTTCATCCCGGTAGAAGGTTCCCGTAGGATAATTTCCGACATACACGCGGGCTAAGCCGCTGGCAACAGCTAGTATATAAAGACATAGGATACTTTTCATCCCGGTAGAAGGTTCCCGTGGGATAATTTCCGACATACACGCGGGCGACAGCTAGTATATTAAGACATAGGATACTTTTCATCCCGGTAGAAGGTTCCCGTGGGATAATTTCCGACATACACGCGGGCGAAGCCGCTGGCAACAGCTAGTATATTAAGACATTGGATACTTTTCATCCCGGTAGAAGGTTCCCGTGGGATAATTTCCGACATACACGCGGGCTAAGCCGCTGGCAACAGCTAGTATATTAAGACACAGGATACTTTTCATCCCGGTAGAAGGTTCCCGTGGAATGTATTCAAACATACACGCGGGCAACAGCTAGTATATTAAGACATAGGATACTTTTCATCCCGGTAGAAGGTTCCCGTGGAATGTATTCCGACATACACGCGGGCAACAGCTAGTATATTAAGACATAGGATACTTTTCATCCCGGTAGAAGGTTCCCGTGGGATAATTTCCGACATACACGCGGGCAACAGCTAGTATATTAAGACATAGGATACTTTTCATCCCGGTAGAAGGTTCCCGTGGGATAATTTCCGACATACACGCGGGCGACAGCTAGTATATTAAGACATAGGATACTTTTCATGCCGGTAGAAGGTTCCCGTGGGATAATTTCCGACATACACGCGGGCGAAGCCGCTGGCAACAGCTAGTATATTAAGACATAGGATAATTTTCATCCCGGTAGAAGGTTCCCGTGGGATAATTTCCGACATACACGCGGGCGACAGCTAGTATATTAAGACATAGGATACTTTTAATCCCGGTAGAAGGTTCCCGTGGGATAATTTCCGACATACACGCGGGCGAAGCCGCTGGCAACAGCTAGTATTTTAAGACATAGGATACTTTTCATCCCGGTAGAAGGTTCCCGTGGGATAATTTCCGACATACACGCGGGCAACAGCTAGTATATTAAGACATTGGATACTTTTCATCCCGGTAGAAGGTTCCCGTGGGATAATTTCCGACATACACGCGGGCGACAGCTAGTATATTAAGACATAGGATACTTTTCATGCCGGTAGAAGGTTCCCGTGGGATAATTTCCGACATACACGCGGGCGAAGCCGCTGGCAACAGCTAGTATATTAAGACATAGGATACTTTTCATCCCGGTAGAAGGTTCCCGTGGGATAATTTCCGACATACACGCGGGCGACAGCTAGTATATTAAGACATAGGATACTTTTCATCCCGGTAGAAGGTTCCCGTGGGATAATTTCCGACATACACGCGGGCGAAGCCGCTGGCAACAGCTAGTATATTAAGACATAGGATACTTTTCATCCCGGTAGAAGGTTCCCGTGGGATAATTTCCGACATACACGCGGGCAACAGCTAGTATATTAAGACATAGGATATTTTTCATCCCGGTAGAAGGTTCCCGTGGGATAATTTCCGGCATACACGCGGGCTAAGCCGCTGGCAACAGCTAGTATATTAAGACAAAGGATACTTTTTATCCCGGTAGAAGGTTCCCGTGGGATAATTTCCGACGTACACGCGGGCGAAGCCGCTGGCAACATTAGTTATGGACTTATTGTTTATGGGCGAACGTTTAGAACATATTTACAAGAAATAAAAAAATTACAGATAAGAATAATTAAGTTCCTAGTCACCAAAAAGGTTAAAAAAAAATGTAACAAAGATTATGAAAAGTTATTTCCCATTTGCAAAATCCTACCAATAGATAAGAAAGTCGAATATTTGATAAGCCTAGAACACTGTACATCCACCCTTAACAAACGTCACGTAAGGCCGCAATATTGTCAAGGGTGTGACGGTACATGGAAATATATGATAAGTTAAGGAACCTACAAAGACCTACAAGCCTAACAGTCCCTAGCCTACCATATACTTAGTGTGTGATAAATAAATACATAGATAAGTACAGGATGTCTGCACCATGCGACCTAAGGTAACAGACGGATAGTAGACAGGAATACCAGGTTCGGGAAGGGTACACTCACTGCCAGTCACGCAGACTCACGAGACTGATCGGAGATGGCTAAAGGTGTCTTGGCCACAGTGAGGGGTAATGAGACAAGAATATAAAATTCAAATCTGATTTATTTACAAAATGTTCTGCTTATATACTAGTTTCTCTTAACACACACTATTATACTTAATTCTATGTGTCCTATGCGTGTAATATGCAACCAAGTCAATATTTTAACTGGACCGCATGAGGCAGGCAGAGTGCTGAGTCAATGTCCAAAGGTAACATTGAACAAACACTATTTTAGTGATGAGCATAAAGTGTCTGTTAAAAATAAATATAATACAAGAAGTGTTAGAGAGAAAATACTAGTTCAACCGAAAATAACAAATTACTACGGGGAAAGAACTTCAAAGTATATAGTACCAAAAATATTTAATAAGATAGATCTGTTAAGACAAAACACTAAATTAAGTAAAGGTATGTTAAAATCAAAATTAAGGAGTATGTTTCTCGATAACGAGTATTCTACCTTTACCGAGAAATAAATTCACACCTTTTATGGCCTTGGCACATTTCCGCCGCGGAGCCGCGACACAGCGAGACCGCGTGATGTTTCTCTGGTGTTCCGGTGATGTTCCGCTACTCGAGTAGCGGCGCATCGGCGGAGCATCGGCGGGGCATCATGCGAGTCAGTTGAGAAAAACTGCTGCGGTTTCGCTGCTATGGCTTCGCGGCGGAGGTGTGCTAAGAGCCTTAGTATCATTAATAGTCTGTAGTTTGTGCCTACCCCTATGGGAGGAGGGCGTGAATTTGTCTATATATATACTTATGTATAAAGTAATCTGTGATTCACTACAAGGGTTTGTCGGGCCGGCGCGGGCAGACTGCGGACGCGGCTCCGATCACGGACACGTTCAGATGGGTAGGTACGAGTACATACGTATTTGAATCTGTCAGTGTCCGGTGTCTGCGGCTCGTCCGCGGTCGGTCCGTGCCGGGGTGACTGATCCTCGAGTGAAATAGTGATAGTTTTAAGGTTCGTTTATTTTTATTGAACAAGCGCTTCTCGCCATCAAACTGGAAAGTTTGGCGAGTAAAATTGTAAAAACCAAAAAAAAAAAATGTATGTTGGACAATAATAAAAAAAAAAAAAAAAAAAAAAAAAAAAACAGCTAGTTTATTAAGACATAGGATACTTTTCATCCCGGTAGAAGGTTCCCGTGGGATAATTTCCGACATACACGCGGGCAACAGCTAGTATATTAAGACATAGGATACTTTTCATCCCGGTAGAAGGTTCCCGTGGGATAATTTCCGACATACACGCGGGCTAAGCCGCTGGCAACAGCTAGTATATTAAGACATAGGATACTTTTCATCCCGGTAGAAGGTTCCCGTGGGATAATTTCCGACATACACGCGGGCTAAGCCGCTGGCAACAGCTAGTATATTAAGACATAGGATACTTTTCATCCCGGTAGAAGGTTCCCGTGGGATAATTTCCGACATACACGCGGGCAACAGCTAGTATATTAAGACATAGGATACTTTTCATCCCGGTAGAAGGTTCCCGTGGGATAATTTCCGACATACACGCGGGCAACAGCTAGTAAATTAAGACACAGGATACTTTTCATCCCGGTAGAAGGTTCCCGTGGGATAATTTCCGACATACACGCGGGCAACAGCTAGTATATTAAGACACAGGATACTTTTCATCCCGGTAGAAGGTTCCCGTGGAATGTATTCAAACATACACGCGGGCAACAGCTAGTATATTAAGACATAGGATACTTTTCATCCCGGTAGAAGGTTCCCGTGGAATGTATTCCGACATACACGCGGGCAACAGCTAGTATATTAAGACATAGGATACTTTTCATCCCGGTAGAAGGTTCCCGTGGGATAATTTCCGACATACACGCGGGCAACAGCTAGTATATTAAGACATAGGATACTTTTCATCCCGGTAGAAGGTTCCCGTGGGATAATTTCCGACATACACGCGGGCGACAGCTAGTATATTAAGACATAGGATACTTTTCATGCCGGTAGAAGGTTCCCGTGGGATAATTTCCGACATACACGCGGGCAATAGCTAGTATATTAAGACATAGGATACTTTTCATCCCGGTAGAAGGTTCCCGTGGGATAATTTCCGACATACACGCGGGCTAAGCCGCTGGCAACAGCTAGTATATTAAGACATAGGATACTTTTCATCCCGGTAGAAGGTTCCCGTGGGATAATTTCCGACATACACGCGGGCGATGCCGCTGGCAACAGCTAGTATATTAAGACATAGGATACTTTTCATCCCGGTAGAAGGTTCCCGTAGGATAATTTCTGACATACACGCGGGCGACAGCTAGTACATTAAGACATAGGATACTTTTCATCCCGGTAGAAGGTTCCCGTGGGATAATTTCCGACATACACGCGGGCGACAGCTAGTATTTTAAGACATAGGATACTTTTCATCCCGGTAGAAGGTTCCCGTGGGATAATTTCCGACATACACGCGGGCTAAGCCGCTGGCAACAGCTAGTATATTAAGACATAGGATACTTTTCATCCCGGTAGAAGGTTCCCGTGGGATAATTTCCGACATACACGCGGGCAACAGCTAGTATATTAGGACATAGGATACTTTACATCCCGGGAGAAGGTTCCCGTGGGATAATTTCCGACATACACGCGGGCGAAGCCGCTGGCAACAGCTAGTATATTAAGACATAGGATACTTTTCATCCCGGTAGAAGGTTCCCGTGGGATAATTTCTGACATATACGCGGGCAACAGCTAGTATATTAAGACATAGGATACTTTTCATCCCGGTAGAAGGTTCCCGTGGGATAATTTCCGACATACACGCGGGCGACAGCTAGTATATTAAGACATAGGATACTTTTCATCCCGGTAGAAGGTTCCCGTGGGATAATTTCCGACATACACGCGGGCGACAGCTAGTATATTAATTCATAGGATACTTTTCATCCCGGTAGTAGGTTCCCGTGGGATGATTTCCGACATACACGCGGGCGAAGCCGCTGGCAACAGCTAGTATATTAAGACATAGGATACTTTTCATCCCGGTAGAAGGTTCCCGTGGGATAATTTCTGACATATACGCGGGCAACAGCTAGTATATTAAGACATAGGATACTTTTCATCCCGGTAGAAGGTTCCCGTGGGATAATTTCCGACATACACGCGGGCGACAGCTAGTATATTAAGACATAGGATACTTTTCATCCCGGTAGAAGGTTCCCGTGGGATAATTTCCGACATACACGCGGGCGACAGCTAGTATATTAATTCATAGGATACTTTTCATCCCGGTAGTAGGTTCCCGTGGGATGATTTCCGACATACACGCGGGCGAAGCCGCTGGCAACAGCTAGTATATTAAGACATAGGATACTTTTCATCCCGGTAGAAGGTTCCCGTGGGATAATTTCCGACATACACGCGGGCGAAGCCGCTGGCAACAGCTAGTATATTAAGACATAGGATACTTTTTATCCCGGTAGAAGGTTCCCGTGGGATAATTTCCGACATACACGCGGGCTAAGCCGCTGGCAACAGCTAGTATATTAAGACATAGGATACTTTACATCCCGGGAGAAGGTTCCCGTGGGATAATTTCCGACATACACGCGGGCGAAGCCGCTGGCAACAGCTAGTATATTAAGACATAGGATACTTTTCATCCCGGTAGAAGGTTCCCGTGGGATAATTTCTGACATATACGCGGGCAACAGCTAGTATATTAAGACATAGGATACTTTTCATCCCGGTAGAAGGTTCCCGTGGGATAATTTCCGACATACACGCGGGCGAAGCCGCTGGCAACAGCTAGTATATTAAGACATAGGATACTTTTCATCCCGGTAGAAGGTTCCCGTGGGATAATTTCTGACATACACGCGGGCAACAGCTAGTATATTAAGACATAGGATACTTTTCATCCCGGTAGAAGGTTCCCGTGGGATAATTTCCGACATACACGCGGGCGACAGCTAGTATATTAATTCATAGGATACTTTTCATCCCGGTAGTAGGTTCCCGTGGGATAATTTCCGACATACACGCGGGCGAAGCCGCTGGCAACAGCTAGTATATTAAGACATAGGATACTTTTCATCCCGGTAGAAGGTTCCCGTGGGATAATTTCCGACATACACGCGGGCTAAGCCGCTGGCAACAGCTAGTATATTAAGACATAGGATACTTTTCATCCCGGTAGAAGGTTCCCGTGGGATAATTTCCGACATACACGCGGGCGAAGCCGCTGGCAACAGCTAGTATATTAAGACATAGGATACTTTTCATCCCGGTAGAAGGTTCCCGTGGGATAATTTCCGACATAAACGCGGGCAACAGCTTGTATATTAAGACATAGGATACTTTTCATCACGGTAGAAGGTTCCCGTGGGATAATTTCCGACATACACGCGGGAAACAGCTAGTATATTAAGACATAGGATACTGTTCATCCCGGTAGAAGGTTCCCGTGGGATAATTTCCGACATACACGCGGGCAACAGCTAGTATATTAAGACATAGGATACTTTTCATCCCGGTAGAAGGTTCCCGTGGGATAATTTCCGACATACACGCGGGCGAAGCCGCTGGCAACAGCTAGTATATTAAGACATAGGATATTTTTCATCCCGGTAGAAGGTTCCCGTGGGATAATTTCCGGCATACACGCGGGCTAAGCCGCTGGCAACAGCTAGTATATTAAGACAAAGGATACTTTTTATCCCGGTAGAAGGTTCCCGTGGGATAATTTCCGACATACACGCGGGCGAAGCCGCTGGCAACAGCTAGTTTATTAAGACATAGGATACTTTTCATCCCGGTAGAAGGTTCCCGTGGGATAATTTCCGACATACACGCGGGCAACAGCTAGTATATTAAGACATAGGATACTTTTCATCCCGGTAGAAGGTTCCCGTGGGATAATTTCCGACATACACGCGGGCTAAGCCGCTGGCAACAGCTAGTATATTAAGACATAGGATACTTTTCATCCCGGTAGAAGGTTCCCGTGGGATAATTTCCGACATACACGCGGGCTAAGCCGCTGGCAACAGCTAGTATATTAAGACATAGGATACTTTTCATCCCGGTAGAAGGTTCCCGTGGGATAATTTCCGACATACACGCGGGCAACAGCTAGTATATTAAGACATAGGATACTTTTCATCCCGGTAGAAGGTTCCCGTGGGATAATTTCCGACATACACGCGGGCGACAGCTAGTACATTAAGACATAGGATACTTTTCATCCCGGTAGAAGGTTCCCGTGGGATAATTTCCGACATACACGTGGGCAACAGCTAGTATATTAAGACATAGGATACTTTTCATCCCGGTAGAAGGTTCCCGTGGAATGTATTCCGACATACACGCGGGCAACAGCTAGTATATTAAGACATAGGATACTTTTCATCCCGGTAGAAGGTTCCCGTGGGATAATTTCCGACATACACGCGGGCAACAGCTAGTATATTAAGACATAGGATACTTTTCATACCGGTAGAAGGTTCCCGTGGGATAATTTCCGACATACTCGCGGGCGACAGCTAGTATATTAAGACATAGGATACTTTTCATGCCGGTAGAAGGTTCCCGTGGGATAATTTAGGACATACACGCGGGCGACAGCTAGTATATTAAGACATAAGATACTTTTCATCCCGGTAGAAGGTTCCCGTGAGATAATTTCCGACATACACGCGGGCGAAGCCGCTGGCAACAGCTAGTATATTAAGACACAGGATACTTTTCATCCCGGTAGAAGGTTCCCGTGGGATAATTTCCGACATACACGCGGGCAACAGCTAGTATATTAAGACATAGGATACTTTTTATCCCGGTAGAAGGTTCCCGTGGGATAATTTCCGACATACACGCGGGCAATAGCTAGTATATTAAGACATAGGATACTTTTCATCCCGGTAGAAGGTTCCCGTGGGATAATTTCCGACATACACGCGGGCTAAGCCGCTGGCAACAGCTAGTATATTAAGACATAGGATACTTTTCATCCCGGTAGAAGGTTCCCGTGGGATAATTTCCGACATACACGCGGGCGATGCCGCTGGCAACAGCTAGTATATTAAGACATAGGATACTTTTCATCCCGGTAGAAGGTTCCCGTAGGATAATTTCTGACATACACGCATGCGACAGCTAGTACATTAAGACATAGGATACTTTTCATCCCGGTAGAAGGTTCCCGTGGGATAATTTCCGACATACACGCGGGCGACAGTTAGTATATTAAGACATAGGATACTTTTCATCCCGGTAGAAGGTTCCCGTGGGATAATTTCCGACATACACGCGGGCTAAGCCGCTGGCAACAGCTAGTATATTAAGACATAGGATACTTTTCATCCCGGTAGAAGGTTCCCGTGGGATAATTTCCGACATACACGCGGGCTAAGCCGCTGGCAACAGCTAGTATATTAAGACATAGGATACTTTTCATCCCGGTAGAAGGTTCCCGTGGGATAATTTCCGACATACACGCGGGCGACAGCTAGTATGTTAAGACATAGCATACTTTTCATCCCGGTAGAAGGTTCCCGTGGGATAATTTCCGACATACACGCGGGCTAAGCCGCTGGCAACAGCTAGTATATTAAGACATAGGATACTTTTCATCCCGGTAGAAGGTTCCCGTGGGATAATTTCCGACATACACGCGGGCAACAGCTAGTATATTAAGACATAGGATACTTTTCATCCCGGTAGAAGGTTCCCGTGGGATAATTTCCGACATACACGCGGGCGAAGCCGCTGGCAACAGCTAGTATATTAAGACATAGGATACTTTTCATCCCGGTAGAAGGTTCCCGTGGGATAATTTCCGACATACACGCGGGCAACAGCTAGTATATAAAGACATAGGATACTTTTCATCCCGGTAGAAGGTTCCCGTGGGAAAATTTCCGACATATACGCTGGCAACAGCTAGTATATAAAGACATAGGATACTTTTCATCCCGGTAGAAGGTTCCCGTGGGATAATTTCCGACATACACGCGGGCAACAGCTAGTATATTAAAACATAGGATACTTTTCATCCCGGTAGAAGGTTCCCGTGGGATAATTTTCGACATTTACGCGGGCAACAGCTAGTATATTAAGACATAGGATACTTTTCATCCCGGTAGAAGGTTCCCGTGGGATAATTTCCGACATACACGCTGGCGAAGTCGCTGGCAACAGCTAGTATATAAAGACATAGGATACTTTTCATCCCGGTAGAAGGTTTCCGTGGGATAATTTCCGACATACACGCTGGCAACAGCTAGTATATAAAGACATAGGATACTTTTCATCCCGGTAGGAGGTTCCCGTGGGATAATTTCCGACATACACGCTGGCAACAGCTAGTATATAAAGACATAGGATACTTTTCATCCCGGTAGAAGGTTCCCGTGCGATAATTTCCGACATACACGCGGGCAACAGCTAGTATATAAAGACATAGGATACTTTTCATCCCGGTAGAAGGTTCCCGTGGGATAATTTTCGACATACACGCGGGCTAAGCCGCTGGCAACGGCTAGTATATAAAGACATAGGATACTTTCCATCCCGGTAGAAGGTTTCCGTGGGATAATTTCCGACATTCACGCGGGCTAAGCCGCTGGCAACAGCTAGTATATTAAGACATAGGATACTATTCATCCCGGTAGAAGGTTCCCGTGGGATAATTTCCGACATACACGCGGGCTAAGCCGCTGGCAACCGCTAGTATATTAAGACATAGGATACTTTTCATCCCGGTAGAAGGTTCCCGTGGGATAATTTCCGACATACACGCGGGCTAAGCCGCTGGCAACAGCTAGTATATAAAGACATAGGATACTTTTCATCCCGGTAGAAGGTTCCCGTGGGATAATTTCCGACATACACGCGGGCGAAGCCGCTGGCAACAGCTAGTATATTAAGACATAGGATACTTTTCATCCCGGTAGAAGGTTCCCGTGGGATAATTTCCGACATACACGCGGGCAACAGCTAGTATATTAAGACATAGGATATTTTTCATCCCGGTAGAAGGTTCCCGTGGGATAATTTCCGGCATACACGCGGGCTAAGCCGCTGGCAACAGCTAGTATATTAAGACAAAGGATACTTTTTATCCCGGTAGAAGGTTCCCGTGGGATAATTTCCGACGTACACGCGGGCGAAGCCGCTGGCAACAGCTAGTTTATTAAGACATAGGATACTTTTCATCCCGGTAGAAGGTTCCCGTGGGATAATTTCCGACATACACGCGGGCAACAGCTAGTATATTAAGACATAGGATACTTTTCATCCCGGTAGAAGGTTCCCGTGGGATAATTTCCGACATACACGCGGGCTAAGCCGCTGGCAACAGCTAGTATATTAAGACATAGGATACTTTTCATCCCGGTAGAAGGTTCCCGTGGGATAATTTCCGACATACACGCGGGCTAAGCCGCTGGCAACAGCTAGTATATTAAGACATAGGATACTTTTCATCCCGGTAGAAGGTTCCCGTGGGATAATTTCCGACATACACGCGGGCAACAGCTAGTATATTAAGACATAGGATACTTTTCATCCCGGTAGAAGGTTCCCGTGGGATAATTTCCGACATACACGCGGGTAACAGCTAGTAAATTAAGACACAGGATACTTTTCATCCCGGTAGAAGGTTCCCGTGGGATAATTTCCGACATACACGCGGGCAACAGCTAGTATATTAAGACACAGGATACTTTTCATCCCGGTAGAAGGTTCCCGTGGAATGTATTCAAACATACACGCGGGCAACAGCTAGTATATTAAGACATAGGATACTTTTCATCCCGGTAGAAGGTTCCCGTGGAATGTATTCCGACATACACGCGGGCAACAGCTAGTATATTAAGACATAGGATACTTTTCATCCCGGTAGAAGGTTCCCGTGGGATAATTTCCGACATACACGCGGGCAACAGCTAGTATATTAAGACATAGGATACTTTTCATCCCGGTAGAAGGTTCCCGTGGGATAATTTCCGACATACACGCGGGCGACAGCTAGTATATTAAGACATAGGATACTTTTCATGCCGGTAGAAGGTTCCCGTGGGATAATTTCCGACATACACGCGGGCGACAGCTAGTATATTAAGACATAAGATACTTTTTATCCCGGTAGAAGGTTCCCGTGAGATAATTTCCGACATACACGCGGGCGAAGCCGCTGGCAACAGCTAGTATATTAAGACACAGGATACTTTTCATCCCGGTAGAAGGTTCCCGTGGGATAATTTCCGACATACACGCGGGCAACAGCTAGTATATTAAGACATAGGATACTTTTTATCCCGGTAGAAGGTTCCCGTGGGATAATTTCCGACATACACGCGGGCAATAGCTAGTATATTAAGACATAGGATACTTTTCATCCCGGTAGAAGGTTCCCGTGGGATAATTTCCGACATACACGCGGGCTAAGCCGCTGGCAACAGCTAGTATATTAAGACATAGGATACTTTTCATCCCGGTAGAAGGTTCCCGTGGGATAATTTCCGACATACACGCGGGCGATGCCGCTGGCAACAGCTAGTATATTAAGACATAGGATACTTTTCATCCCGGTAGAAGGTTCCCGTAGGATAATTTCTGACATACACGCGGGCGACAGCTAGTACATTAAGACATAGGATACTTTTCATCCCGGTAGAAGGTTCCCGTGGGATAATTTCCGACATACACGCGGGCGACAGCTAGTATTTTAAGACATAGGATACTTTTCATCCCGGTAGAAGGTTCCCGTGGGATAATTTCCGACATACACGCGGGCTAAGCCGCTGGCAACAGCTAGTATATTAAGACATAGGATACTTTTCATCCCGGTAGAAGGTTCCCGTGGGATAATTTCCGACATACACGCGGGCAACAGCTAGTATATTAGGACATAGGATACTTTACATCCCGGGAGAAGGTTCCCGTGGGATAATTTCCGACATACACGCGGGCGAAGCCGCTGGCAACAGCTAGTATATTAAGACATAGGATACTTTTCATCCCGGTAGAAGGTTCCCGTGGGATAATTTCTGACATATACGCGGGCAACAGCTAGTATATTAAGACATAGGATACTTTTCATCCCGGTAGAAGGTTCCCGTGGGATAATTTCCGACATACACGCGGGCGACAGCTAGTATATTAAGACATAGGATACTTTTCATCCCGGTAGAAGGTTCCCGTGGGATAATTTCCGACATACACGCGGGCGACAGCTAGTATATTAATTCATAGGATACTTTTCATCCCGGTAGTAGGTTCCCGTGGGATGATTTCCGACATACACGCGGGCGAAGCCGCTGGCAACAGCTAGTATATTAAGACATAGGATACTTTTCATCCCGGTAGAAGGTTCCCGTGGGATAATTTCTGACATATACGCGGGCAACAGCTAGTATATTAAGACATAGGATACTTTTCATCCCGGTAGAAGGTTCCCGTGGGATAATTTCCGACATACACGCGGGCGACAGCTAGTATATTAAGACATAGGATACTTTTCATCCCGGTAGAAGGTTCCCGTGGGATAATTTCCGACATACACGCGGGCGACAGCTAGTATATTAATTCATAGGATACTTTTCATCCCGGTAGTAGGTTCCCGTGGGATGATTTCCGACATACACGCGGGCGAAGCCGCTGGCAACAGCTAGTATATTAAGACATAGGATACTTTTCATCCCGGTAGAAGGTTCCCGTGGGATAATTTCCGACATACACGCGGGCGAAGCCGCTGGCAACAGCTAGTATATTAAGACATAGGATACTTTTTATCCCGGTAGAAGGTTCCCGTGGGATAATTTCCGACATACACGCGGGCTAAGCCGCTGGCAACAGCTAGTATATTAAGACATAGGATACTTTACATCCCGGGAGAAGGTTCCCGTGGGATAATTTCCGACATACACGCGGGCGAAGCCGCTGGCAACAGCTAGTATATTAAGACATAGGATACTTTTCATCCCGGTAGAAGGTTCCCGTGGGATAATTTCTGACATATACGCGGGCAACAGCTAGTATATTAAGACATAGGATACTTTTCATCCCGGTAGAAGGTTCCCGTGGGATAATTTCCGACATACACGCGGGCGAAGCCGCTGGCAACAGCTAGTATATTAAGACATAGGATACTTTTCATCCCGGTAGAAGGTTCCCGTGGGATAATTTCTGACATACACGCGGGCAACAGCTAGTATATTAAGACATAGGATACTTTTCATCCCGGTAGAAGGTTCCCGTGGGATAATTTCCGACATACACGCGGGCGACAGCTAGTATATTAATTCATAGGATACTTTTCATCCCGGTAGTAGGTTCCCGTGGGATAATTTCCGACATACACGCGGGCGAAGCCGCTGGCAACAGCTAGTATATTAAGACATAGGATACTTTTCATCCCGGTAGAAGGTTCCCGTGGGATAATTTCCGACATACACGCGGGCTAAGCCGCTGGCAACAGCTAGTATATTAAGACATAGGATACTTTTCATCCCGGTAGAAGGTTCCCGTGGGATAATTTCCGACATACACGCGGGCGAAGCCGCTGGCAACAGCTAGTATATTAAGACATAGGATACTTTTCATCCCGGTAGAAGGTTCCCGTGGGATAATTTCCGACATAAACGCGGGCAACAGCTTGTATATTAAGACATAGGATACTTTTCATCACGGTAGAAGGTTCCCGTGGGATAATTTCCGACATACACGCGGGAAACAGCTAGTATATTAAGACATAGGATACTGTTCATCCCGGTAGAAGGTTCCCGTGGGATAATTTCCGACATACACGCGGGCAACAGCTAGTATATTAAGACATAGGATACTTTTCATCCCGGTAGAAGGTTCCCGTGGGATAATTTCCGACATACACGCGGGCGAAGCCGCTGGCAACAGCTAGTATATTAAGACATAGGATATTTTTCATCCCGGTAGAAGGTTCCCGTGGGATAATTTCCGGCATACACGCGGGCTAAGCCGCTGGCAACAGCTAGTATATTAAGACAAAGGATACTTTTTATCCCGGTAGAAGGTTCCCGTGGGATAATTTCCGACATACACGCGGGCGAAGCCGCTGGCAACAGCTAGTTTATTAAGACATAGGATACTTTTCATCCCGGTAGAAGGTTCCCGTGGGATAATTTCCGACATACACGCGGGCAACAGCTAGTATATTAAGACATAGGATACTTTTCATCCCGGTAGAAGGTTCCCGTGGGATAATTTCCGACATACACGCGGGCTAAGCCGCTGGCAACAGCTAGTATATTAAGACATAGGATACTTTTCATCCCGGTAGAAGGTTCCCGTGGGATAATTTCCGACATACACGCGGGCTAAGCCGCTGGCAACAGCTAGTATATTAAGACATAGGATACTTTTCATCCCGGTAGAAGGTTCCCGTGGGATAATTTCCGACATACACGCGGGCAACAGCTAGTATATTAAGACATAGGATACTTTTTATCCCGGTAGAAGGTTCCCGTGGGATAATTTCCGACATACACGCGGGCAACAGCTAGTATATTAAGACATAGGATACTTTTCATACCGGTAGAAGGTTCCCGTGGGATAATTTCCGACATACTCGCGGGCGACAGCTAGTATATTAAGACATAGGATACTTTTCATGCCGGTAGAAGGTTCCCGTGGGATAATTTAGGACATACACGCGGGCGACAGCTAGTATATTAAGACATAAGATACTTTTCATCCCGGTAGAAGGTTCCCGTGAGATAATTTCCAACATACACGCGGGCGAAGCCGCTGGCAACAGCTAGTATATTAAGACACAGGATACTTTTCATCCCGGTAGAAGGTTCCCGTGGGATAATTTCCGACATACACGCGGGCAACAGCTAGTATATTAAGACATTGGATACTTTTTATCCCGGTAGAAGGTTCCCGTGGGATAATTTCCGACATACACGCGGGCAATAGCTAGTATATTAAGACATAGGATACTTTTCATCCCGGTAGAAGGTTCCCGTGGGATAATTTCCGACATACACGCGGGCTAAGCCGCTGGCAACAGCTAGTATATTAAGACATAGGATACTTTTCATCCCGGTAGAAGGTTCCCGTGGGATAATTTCCGACATACACGCGGGCGATGCCGCTGGCAACAGCTAGTATATTAAGACATAGGATACTTTTCATCCCGGTAGAAGG
Organism: Dicycla oo; assembly: GCA_948252095.1. NCBI lineage: Eukaryota > Metazoa > Arthropoda > Insecta > Lepidoptera > Noctuidae > Dicycla > Dicycla oo. The sequence goes on along the minus strand of OX411733.1, from coordinate 9,624,658 downwards.
TTCCCGTAGGATAATTTCTGACATACACGCATGCGACAGCTAGTACATTAAGACATAGGATACTTTTCATCCCGGTAGAAGGTTCCCGTGGGATAATTTCCGACATACACGCGGGCGACAGTTAGTATATTAAGACATAGGATACTTTTCATCCCGGTAGAAGGTTCCCGTGGGATAATTTCCGACATACACGCGGGCTAAGCCGCTGGCAACAGCTAGTATATTAAGACATAGGATACTTTTCATCCCGGTAGAAGGTTCCCGTGGGATAATTTCCGACATACACGCGGGCTAAGCCGCTGGCAACAGCTAGTATATTAAGACATAGGATACTTTTCATCCCGGTAGAAGGTTCCCGTGGGATAATTTCCGACATACACGCGGGCGACAGCTAGTATGTTAAGACATAGCATACTTTTCATCCCGGTAGAAGGTTCCCGTGGGATAATTTCCGACATACACGCGGGCTAAGCCGCTGGCAACAGCTAGTATATTAAGACATAGGATACTTTTCATCCCGGTAGAAGGTTCCCGTGGGATAATTTCCGACATACACGCGGGCAACAGCTAGTATATTAAGACATAGGATACTTTTCATCCCGGTAGAAGGTTCCCGTGGGATAATTTCCGACATACACGCGGGCGAAGCCGCTGGCAACAGCTAGTATATTAAGACATAGGATACTTTTCATCCCGGTAGAAGGTTCCCGTGGGATAATTTCCGACATACACGCGGGCAACAGCTAGTATATAAAGACATAGGATACTTTTCATCCCGGTAGAAGGTTCCCGTGGGAAAATTTCCGACATATACGCTGGCAACAGCTAGTATATAAAGACATAGGATACTTTTCATCCCGGTAGAAGGTTCCCGTGGGATAATTTCCGACATACACGCGGGCAACAGCTAGTATATTAAAACATAGGATACTTTTCATCCCGGTAGAAGGTTCCCGTGGGATAATTTTCGACATTTACGCGGGCAACAGCTAGTATATTAAGACATAGGATACTTTTCATCCCGGTAGAAGGTTCCCGTGGGATAATTTCCGACATACACGCTGGCGAAGTCGCTGGCAACAGCTAGTATATAAAGACATAGGATACTTTTCATCCCGGTAGAAGGTTTCCGTGGGATAATTTCCGACATACACGCTGGCAACAGCTAGTATATAAAGACATAGGATACTTTTCATCCCGGTAGGAGGTTCCCGTGGGATAATTTCCGACATACACGCTGGCAACAGCTAGTATATAAAGACATAGGATACTTTTCATCCCGGTAGAAGGTTCCCGTGCGATAATTTCCGACATACACGCGGGCAACAGCTAGTATATAAAGACATAGGATACTTTTCATCCCGGTAGAAGGTTCCCGTGGGATAATTTTCGACATACACGCGGGCTAAGCCGCTGGCAACGGCTAGTATATAAAGACATAGGATACTTTCCATCCCGGTAGAAGGTTTCCGTGGGATAATTTCCGACATTCACGCGGGCTAAGCCGCTGGCAACAGCTAGTATATTAAGACATAGGATACTATTCATCCCGGTAGAAGGTTCCCGTGGGATAATTTCCGACATACACGCGGGCTAAGCCGCTGGCAACCGCTAGTATATTAAGACATAGGATACTTTTCATCCCGGTAGAAGGTTCCCGTGGGATAATTTCCGACATACACGCGGGCTAAGCCGCTGGCAACAGCTAGTATATAAAGACATAGGATACTTTTCATCCCGGTAGAAGGTTCCCGTGGGATAATTTCCGACATACACGCGGGCTAAGCCGCTGGCAACAGCTAGTATATTAAGACATAGGATACTTTTGATCCCGGTAGAAGGTTCCCGTGGGATAATTTCCGACATTCACGCGGGCTAAGCCGCTGGCAACAGCTAGTATATTAAGACATAGGATACTTTTCATCCCGGTAGAAGGTTCCCGTGGGATAATTTCCGACATACACGTGGGCTAAGCCGCTGGCAACCGCTAGTATATTAAGACATAGGATACTTTTCATCCCGGTAGAAGGTTCCCGTGGGATAATTTCCGACATACACGCGGGCTAAGCCGCTGGCAACAGCTAGTATATAAAGACATAGGATACTTTTCATCCCGGTAGAAGGTTCCCGTGGGATAATTTCCGACATACACGCGGGCTAAGCCGCTGGCAACAGCTAGTATATTAAGACATAGGATACTTTTCATCCCGGTAGAAGGTTCCCGTGGGATAATTTCCGACATACACGCGGGCAACAGCTAGTATATTAAGACATAGGATACTTTTCATCCCGGTAGAAGGTTCCCGTGGGATAATTTCCGACATACACGCGGGCAACAGCTAGTATATAATGACATAGGATACTTTTCATCCCGGTAGAAGGTTCCCGTGGGATAATTTCCGACATACACGCGGGCGACAGCTAGTATATTAAGACATAGGATACTTTTCATGCCGGTAGAAGGTTCCCGTGGGATAATTTCCGACATACACGCGGGCGACAGCTAGTATATTAAGACATAGCATACTTTTCATCCCGGTAGAAGGTTCCCGTGGGATAATTTCCGACATTCACGCAGGCTAAGCCGCTGGCAACAGCTAGTATATAAAGACATAGGATACTTTTCATCCCGGTAGAAGGTTCCTGTGGGATAATTTCCGACATTCACGCGGGCTAAGCCGCTGGCAACAGCTAGTATATAAAGACATAGGATACTTTTCATCCCGGTAGAAGGTTCCCGTGGGATAATTTCCGACATTCACGCGGGCTAAGCCGCTGGCAACAGCTAGTATATTAAGACATAGGATACTTTTCATCCCGGTAGAAGGTTCCCGTGGGATAATTTCCGACATTCACGCGGGCTAAGCCGCGGGCAACAGCTAGTTATTTAAATAAAAAATATTCTTAGTACAGACGCCAGCAGGTTAACCTACCCGAAAGTGTTAGATTTTCCCAATCAACCTTGAACCTAATGCCTTAGCAATAAATTCGAAAATCTATTAAAGAAATCTGACAGATTGTAGTAGGCGTCTGTACATGTACAGCGTTTTTATTATAAGAACACAATTAGACTAAAATAATAAGCATTTGTTATATGCCTTCATTACCAAATTATTTTTTATTACATGGTTTACTAAATAAAATAAAAATGGTTGAAAATTAAATATTTGTATTATTTGTCTACTCCATAATCTCCTATGTGCTAATATTTCAAAAAATCCAAGAAGTGCGTACTCGCTTTTACCGATGCGACAGCGTACTTTGCATTCGCCGCTCCCCGCGCGGGGGGGCTAAGTCACGCCCACCGAGCTACGATTTATTTTCGAGATAGCCCCTTAATATGTAATTTTGACTTTCAAAAAGTGATGGTTTTCAGCCCAATTTGAATTAATTATGACTTTTGATTTTGATTGAGCTTATTGATCTTAGCTGTAGATGCCAGAAACTGGGTTAATACATTAGGCGCGGCAGACGCACATGCGCGTTTTCGGTCGTTCACCAGGTGCTTGACGGCGCGTATGCGCGTCCATACAATTTACATAACTTTCTTCGAGTGCGGCGCGCCGCACCTGTTCGTTGTGCATCTCTATTGTTTCGAAAACATCGTAAAATAAGGGTAATAATAATACCAGAGTGAAGGCTTTTGAGGAATCACATGGTTAGCTACGGTAACCACCGTCGCTGTAGAACAAAACAACACTATGAAAATTAGTAATTTTTTTATCATGAATACAGACTAAAAAAACATGAAAACACAGGACTTATTTTACTTCTTATGAAAATCTTCGAAGCAGGACATTCCTTTACGCAAACATAGTGGAACATTGCAGGTTTTGCATTTCCTAACAGTACGTACGGGAGTATTACTGGTACTGCACTTGGCGCATCTCCTTGATGTAAGGGTCGGTAAGGGTGTAGCATAAAGAAGCGTTTGCATAAAGAATTAAGCAGATAATGTGTTAAGGAAAACATTAGTTAATTTATCATTTTGTATGCACGTGTTTCTGTGAAAAATAAATCTATTTATTTACTTATTTATCCAAGCCACTTGAACCGATGCTCCCAAGATTAATTATTAGTAAGTTACCTGTGACCGAGTGAGTCGATAATAAGCATATCATAGACTTATGATATGCTTATTATCGACTCACTCGGACACAGGTAACTCCATGGTTACACTTTTAAAAACAATTGACTAATTGTTTTTAAAAGTGTAACCATGGAGTTTGCCGACTGTTCTCCATATGAAACGACGAATTGGAACCGTGCTTGTGACGTTTCATAAGTGCCCATGTAGGGTTATGAGAAATAAAAACAGGTGAAGTGGGTGTCGGACAGCGCACAATGAAGGGTTGCGTAGTTGGGATGGATTTAACAAACTTACAACATTCTAGTTGAAAAAGATGTTTGTGATACATTCCAACTGCAAATGTAAGTTGGTACGCACAATATTGAGAGATTTGTCGTGTTATTTTAAGACCTTATTTATTAGATATTTTTAAGGTATAGAACTATTTTCTGTATCTTTTTCTTCAACATTTTAGGCTCAGCAGTTTCGGAGATAAGGGGGGAATGGTCAACTTTGTCAGTTTTTGAAATAACTTAAAAACTGTTTATTTTAAAATTAAAAAATAACCTATTTGGGACCCTCACAGTAAGCCCTTTCATTTGATATGTCACACGATACAGTTTGCAAAGCTTATTTGCCCCAAAAGTGGCCCGATATTCAAAATTTATTTAAGAAATTAATATGTGTACCAAATTTCAACTAAATCGGTCGGATTAGGAGCAAATTGGCAGTGACAAAAATCAAAAGTCATTTTTAAGAACGCCGTTGTGGCCACATTAGCGTTCTTATTCTGAGAAACAAAAAAAAAAATGATAAGGCTCTACTAAGAAATAAACGTAATTAAACTGCCAAAATGCGGTGTAATGCGGAGTGTCGCCGTGCTTCAATATACCTAATCTGTCAGAACGCAATTTTGTGATAAGCCTCTTAAGAGGTCGTAAACGAAATTTTGCCGATTTCGCTGATTTACGGGTTTTTACAGACGTATACATTGTTGATACATACATTGTTTATACGACTTTCACAAAAATACATTGTAACTTTTTCATACCCTTTAGAAGTCAAAACGATTCGTAAATATGTGATATTCTTGAACTCTTTCTGCAAAAATTCACAAAATATTAGCCGCTATAAGTCGATTTATCAAAATTAAATAATAAATATAAAAAAAGTAGCTAATACATTATATGATAATTGAAATGATCTTTCATGTTATGCATTAAAACTTACATATAATACTGTATTTTAACTGGCAAATGACGTCTGTAAAATCACGTAAATCAGCGAAGTCGGTAAAAATTCGTATACGGTCTCTAAAGCAGTAACTTCAACAGTTTTTTTAAGTCCCTTGTCCGGACTTGCAACTTTTTACTAAGGAATGAGGTTAGCAACGAAAAACTTCAAGAAACAGAGGTCTTTATTACAAAGGAACGAATTCTTTGTGTATAGATGGATGTTTTTTGTAACTAAGTTGTTTATTTTGAGAGTTTTTACGGTTAGTAGTTGTTTCTGAAATAGAAAAGCTTTGGAACGGTAGGGTTCTACAAGTATTTAAAGGACCGCTTTTGCATTTTCCGAAATGTATACATAGCTTATACTGTTAAATGCTGCTATAAAAACGGTGAAGGAAAACATCGGGAACAAACTGCATGGTGTACATACTTGTCACTAGCTACTCACCTTACTATCAGGTTGGCGGAAAAGTCTTGCACTACTGTATATAAGACTTAATGAATTTATTGATTACTTTGTTATTTACAATAATTAATCACTAATGTAATCCCCAAATAACTCTATTACTCTGGCCCATCTAGTTGGTAGACTATTGATGCCCTGCGCCCAGAATTCCAGAGGCTGTGCAGAAAAGAAATTGTCCACTGCCATTTTGAGGTCTTCGTAGTTTTGAATTTTTTTCTCACGCAAATAAAGCTTTAGTGGTCGGAACAATTGATAGTCGGTTGGCGCGAGATCCGGTGAGTACGGTGGGTGGGCAACCGGGTGTCATCCAAGTTCTACGATTTTTTGTCGAGTCTCCGAAGCGACATGAGGTCGCGCATTATCATGGAGTAAGTGAACATTTACACGTCTCGGTCGTTTTTCTCTTATTGCGTCAGCCAGTTTCTGAAGCTGTTCAATATAAATGGAAGTCGTAATCGTCCTTCTCCCAGGGAGAAGCTCGTAATAGAGTGGGCTCTTCGCATCCCACCAAACGGAGAGAAGATGCTTGCGTGAGTGACGGTTCGGCTTTGGCTGCGTTGGTGGCTCTGCGTCGTAAGGAAGCCAGACGGCGTGCCGTGTGTTGTTATCATAGAGAATCCAGCTCTCATCGCCGCATCTCACCGCAATACTAAATATTCCGGAAAATTCTAGTAATTTACAATTTCTTGTGCAATATTTTTCCGCCAACCGGATATTTAAATACGTAATGTGTGTTTTAAAAGAATTCAAATTGATATTGATTTGAATAAATTGTTCTTTTCGTTCTTAAAAATTGTTATTATTTTGTCTATAAATTGTATGTTACTGTTTAACTAACATGCATTGAATAATAGGTATTTACCTATGAAATTGCCGATTTTTCATACCAGCTAGTGTGAAGATCAATATCTTTTATTCTATTTAGAATTCCAAATTCAAATTAATTTTATAATATAGCCTGACATTAAAAAAGTCAGTTCTTCATTTGTTTTCCAGCTGTTCGATTTTTCTTTGATATCGATGTTTTTGTAACCATGGCAAAATCGAAATTGTGCGCTATTTGCGAATACGAGTTCCTTCGTGGCACCATTGCAACACAAACAGTACGCAATATTAACGACGTGTATGGACAAGGTACCGCAAGTGAACACACGGTGCATTTTGGTTTGATCGCTTCCGTTCTGGCAAATTTAATCTCAACAATGAGCCAGGGAAAAGATTCAAATCCAACGAGACTGTGAAAAACGCCTTTTATCGATTCTCGTTTACTGGATATCTATAGCAGAGACACTAACGAACTTTCATTAAAATTGCAAAACTGCATCGACAATTATTTCATAGGTTTTGGTTGCATGCCATCACTGCATGGCGGAATGTGTCTTGCACTACTAAAAAACTAACTAAAAACAGCTGTTCAGTACATTTACCTTCGCATAATTCGTCAAAATGTACTGAACAGCTGAATTTTTTCGCGATTTCAGTTTTGGTCCCATAAGTAAAAGCTGTTCATAATGATGAGTACAACGACCCCTTAAGAGGTTGTTGGTGTTTTAACAATAACCCTGTATACGTGCCTAGTATCTTTTGTAGTAGATATTTGTGAAAGTGTAAGTACATACATAGCAGCACACATGCTGCATAATTTATTAAAAAGAGTAAATCTGCCGACTTTATTGGTTGCGTACCATGGTTTGGTACTTAACATCTTTGAAGTAGCCGTATTTGTAAGAACTATATTAAAAACATTTATATTTTGTAATGTTTATATCATTTATATCATGTAATAACATGGAACAGATCATCTCAAAATCAGAACTTGTTGTGCATGGGATTCTCAAACTTATTAAGAAAAACATTTTATCTGTATGGCACCTGTAATTTATAATAAAATACCTAACAATAATAAAGACCTACCGTTGCAGGAATTTAGAAAACAGCTAATAACTAGATTTTTGTATTATTATTCTGTACAAGATTTCTTAGCCAATTAGTTAACTTTTAATTGAAATTTAGTTTTTGTAATTTGTTTAAATGTACTTTTGCATGTTATTTATTAGGTAGAATGTACCTACATAGATTTCTCACAACTGTAACAACTGATTTCAGTACCTATGTAGACGCCAGCACATCAAGCTACTACAATCTGTCAAATTTCTTTAATAGATTTTCAACTTTATCGCTAAAGTATTAAGTTCAAGGTTGATTGGGAAAATTTGACAGTTTCGGGCAGCTTGACCTGTTGGCGTCTGTACATAGTTAATACATTATTTGCAAATAAACACATCTATTCTATTGAAAAATAAATAACACACCACCGCAAATCATGTTTTCAACTTTATTAAATCTTCATTATCACAATCATCTCCTAGTTTTTTTTTTTTTTTTATAATAATAATATCCTGGGACATTTGTCACACACGGTCATCTGATCCCAAACTAAGCAGAGCTTGTATTATGGAAACCAGATAACTGATATACTACAAATACACTACTTTTTTTGTAAATACATACTTATATAGATAATTACACCCAGACTCAGAACAAACAGACATTCTTATAATCTAGACACTGTTTACACGAGGCATGCTGCATATCTGTTGAAAACTCTTTCAAACGAAATTTTAAACTTTCACTATTTACTCAGTTCAACATGTTTTCTTCTGCTACGTCGTTCCTGCACTACAGGAGATAGCGACCACAAATGACGCATCTCCAAGCTATTTGGCCTTCCGAAGTGTGGACCGTTGCCTGCTTCCGAGTCCTCAGACAACCTTGATATTATGGATAACTTTCTGTAGAATCCCAAGTATCATTACGTAGCTAACTCTAGTGAGAAACTATAACCAGTGACGTCACCGGGCCGCTTAAGCCAGAAATGGATTAGCCGAGTAATATAATTTGCTGACAATTTATTGTTCAACAATGAAATATTACTAAGAAAATACCATTCAAAATATTAGTTTCCAATGACAGACTTTAATGACTTCAGTACTTCACCTTGACACTTGACAAGTTTGAAGTTTGGCATTAGGATAATAATATTGCAAGGAGGCAAATTTCTAAGTTCTTAGATATCTAATTAGTTGTTTTAATTCTATGACGTAGAATGGTTATTGCTACTTCTGAATTTCCATGAAAAATAATGTTTTCAAGATAATGTTTACATAGTCACTTTACAATATTAAAGAAAAACAATTATTTTTATATAAATAATATTCTCCAATTTTCCCCGTTATTCAAGGAGATTTTGAAGTGGCCAATAATTGTCTTTGAAAAACCTAAATATGACCATTTGCCCGTCTAGGGAGTGCATTAGGGCTTAGCAACCGAAATGTGTCATATAGCGATCACTAGCGTGTCGCTATCGATGTGGAGACTGCAGCCCCTGGACGAACCAGGTTTTACGACTTTATAGATTTTTTTTGTCGTCGGGGATTTTTGATTGGAATTCCTCCAAAAAGGGGGCTACTGGATATATTCGCCTTATCAGATCCGAAGTCGATGGTTCTTTTTTATTTGAAAGGTAGTAAATTTAAATTGGTCTCATAAAAAATTGGTGAAGATCTTATGAAAAAAAAAAAAAACAAAATCAACGAGGTAAATGTCCCGTTTTAAATAACTGTAGTGGTATTAATTGTTGCAAAAAAGTTTGTGCACGCGAGGTATTCTATTCGCAGAACTACTAGTTACAATTATGCTAAACTTATCACCTCGAAATCGACCAAATTTTCCTACATTCAACAAACCCAGAGTGGCTGATCGAGTGCCGTCTAAAGAACTTAATTTCCTAACACTTCGAGTCACGGAAACAATCAGGAGCTCGCAATAACGATAACGTGATTAGACGTGATTCGATAATCGATTCTATGTTAGGGATCGATTTGTGAGATAGTCTTGATTAAGACATTATGATTGTAAGGCAAACTGTTGGGTGTTTCTTTATTCGATTGCCTTCGTGTTGATAATAATATATTGAGTGTGAGCACGCAATCTTTGGTGAAAATAATATGTAATTTGTTCGCAAAATAGAGAGTATATAAAAGAAATATTTTTATTTTGTGTTTGATTTCTTGATTACCAGCCTAGTCTTTTCTTAACTATTTAGAGTCGGCTTCTATTCTAACCAAGTGCTGCTAAATGCTAGTATTTTACACGGAGCGTCTGCCTCCACATTCTAAAGTCTTATCAAGGGGTGTCCCTTGGGACCTTGGTTGAATTTCGACCTTCTGAGTACCGGTAAATACTGTCAAAGATCTACAAACGCCATGCAGCTGAGACCAATAACTTATCGTGCAATCCGAGGCACGAAGGGTTCCCTAAATAACGATTAAGGAAAACAACGAGAGGCAACAAAGTTCAATAAGTATCAAAGCAAACGTGAAAATCAATGCCCGTGAAAAAACGCTTGGCTTATGTGATAATTATAGACGTGTGTTTCATTTAGTGTTTTTTGTGAGAAACAGAACAAAAACTGCCCAGAAAAGTCTCGGCTCAATATTACTTAAAATATTTTTTTATGTTTTCGCACTGCAGTCTTGCTCAGTCTGCTCTTTGTGAATTTGCTGTAAATTACAGGAGCGTTATTTCAACGTTAATGCTATTTTTTTATTTTTTTTCAACGTTATTTTTCAACGTTAATGCTACGGCCAAACCTGCGCGTCAAGTTGCGGGATGCGGGACGCGAACCGGGAGCGTCAACAACGCGAAACTTTTACGTGCACATCTGCGCGACTACAGCGTAGGTATTGCTTTAACCTTAATGATTATCATCACGCACATTTTTGAGATGGGGCAATAAGGATACCTTAATCGTTGTCGCTACAAGAAAACGGTCTTAGGAGACTGTTCTTAACTTTTTGAAACATTTTGATATGCATTCACGGATTTTGAAAAAAATGTAAAGTCACCTCAGATGGGTAATTTTCAAAAAAACATTTTTTGATGACAATCTATCCTGTTTAATATAAGGGTCAAAAAGCTCTACCGAATTAACTGAGTTTTGAGTACTAGAAAAGTCAGAAATCGCAAAAACCGTCCTAGGCTATAAACTATCACGCTATTTGGTATGTAACGAGCAATATTGCATTATATTCGTATTGTAACAAATTGTAAAAAGACGCGCCAAAAGGTAAGGATATTGCAGATAGTTAAGGATTTAAGTTTTTAAATAATTATCATCACGCTATACCTAATAACAATAATAATATCCTGGGACATTTTCAGACACGCTCATCTAAGCAGAGCTTGTACTATGGAAACCAGATAACTGATATACTACATATACTACTTTTTTACTACCTATGACATAATTATACAATATGCAATAAAAACCCCGTTGTTCCTTTTAACACTTGTTTGTACTCATGATAAGAAACAACTTTTACTATGGGACCAAGCTAGAATTCGCGAAAAAAATGTTCTCGTCAAAATGTATGAATGGATGAATGATACTTTTATTTGCTAGAATATAGGATCTACATAAGATGTTATACAGTTTGCTTGTTACATTCTAACTTTTCGGTTGGGCAAATGTTAAGTCAAAAATAATATGGAACATTGATATTTTAAATTTAAAATATATTCTGAAGCAAAATTGCAGATGTTTAAATAAATTCATAATACATATTTTAAAATTTCCATGCAGTTGTGCATTTAAATAGAAAAATAGTTTTTTCCCTAGTCAGCGAATTATTGCCCATATCAATGTTTTAATTGCATAAATTCATCAGTTGAATAGAAACATTTATTACAAAGCCAATAATAGAAAGTCCTGTTAAATTCTAAGCTTGATAATTTTTTATGCCTATAGGTAGTTTATTGTATATTCTAACTGCCATAGTACAGCAGTTTTTAACGCACAATTTAAGTAGAGTTTTTGGGATGAGAAATGGTTTTTGAACGACTTTTCTTTTAAATGGAGCTTTATCGTCCTTATTAAAAAGTGATTGATTATTTCTTACGAATTTACTTACTTCGAAAATGTATAATGATGGAACTGTGAGCAATTTTTGCTACAAGAATAAAAAAATGTAAGGAGCAGCTGATTTTTTTTTTTGCAAAAATCGTAACAGCGTTTGGTTTTTAATAGAATGAATCAAAGGAAGCTGAGGACTGAGAACTAGGTGTATCTAAGGGACGAATGCAGAGAACGTTGGAAGGATGGTGATTCTCCCTTCCACATTCACAAAAGGTGCGGGGTACACGCACCAATGAAATTAGGTCGCTTTTTGTTACGTGTGAAAGTTCAGACTCCCGGACCTCTTAATCACCCTCATCACCAACCCTAAGTGGCCGGAAATAACCTGTGAGCTCCCAGCAGGAGGTGTCTTTTGACAGGCATGACTTGTTCTCTCGAGTCTTCAATCTAAAGCTGAAGTGCCTTATGCCTCATAAAGGCAAAAGTATTTGGTGCAGGCCGATGCCATATGTATTTGGTCGAATGACAAAAACGCGGCTTACCCCACGCATATCTGATTCTGTGGTTGGAGGAAAAGATCAGACCAAACGACATTGATCATTTCATAAGTGCTGAGCTGCTGGACCCCAATGTCGATACTGTCTTCTCGAATTCTCCTTGCATGAAAGACGGAAAATGCACTAAAAGATTCCCAAAACGCTTTACCACCGAAACTATTATGGTGGATGAGTGAGGATGGATGGCGGGTGTTGCGTTGATATAAACGTGCGTGGACAATTGGACCAGTTTGACAACAGATGGGTTGTTCCATATTCGCCTGTACCCTCAAGAACTTTTGAAACGCCCATAAATGTTAAGTTGTGTACCAGCATCAATCAATCAATCAATCTGCCTAGCCGTTTCCCAACTAAGTTGGGGTCGGCTTCCAGTCTAACCGGATGCAGCTGAATACCAGTATTTTACATGGAGCGACTGCCTATCTGACCTCCACAACCCATTTACTGGGTAATACGATATCCCTTGGTCAGACTTTCGGGCTTCTGACGACCCGTAAAAGTCTAAGACTGTCAAAGATCCATAAAGATCCGTAAATCTAGTCTAGGTTATGCTTTGTCATAACCTAGCTAAACATGTTTGTGCTATATAATATTTAACACCTTTTTATAGCATGTTTTATGCAAAGAAATATATTATTATTATTATTAAAAGTAAAACTGTCAAAGATCCACGAATGACAGCCGGGACCAACGGCTTAACGTGCTTTCCGAGGCACGGAGGAGTTTCGATATGAAAAGATGGTCACCCATCCACAGACCAACCGCGGCAAGCGTAGCTTAACCTGATGGATCGACCCGTGCGGCTGTTATTACTTAGCCACGAGCTACCAGCATCGAGACGATTAAATACATTTGATCAAGGGCAGCGACCAGGCAACATTCGCTTTGCAGAGCACTAATCGGGACGAAGTGACCAAGTACCACTCTGGTCAGCTGCATCAGTACTTCCGAAGTAGTATGTCGGATACTGGGCTTCTCTATACATGACAGGAATCCAACGGTCATGCATTTATTTAGACGTCCATTTAGAAAACCACTAACACATTTTTTTCGGTCCTGAAAATATCACATAACTATTAGAGAATTCGCGCCAAACTACGCTCTCTTGGCATTTTTAAATCTGTGTGAAGAAGACCAGTTTGCGATGTCGCTTACGTACGACGAGGTGCCGCCGTACTACACGTACGAGTACGATAAGCAAAGAAGTGTATCGACATCGACGTTGACGAACTGTGGAAGGGTCTCCGGGAATCTTTAAGGACACTGCATTGGGAAGGGTTTATACCAAAAACTTTTGTTGGCAGGGAGTTTGGTCTGGAAATATTTTCAGATTATCACTAGATTTATTCTTATTACGAAGAATGTTTCTTGAGGTTTTCTGAGAAGTGAAGCTAACCTCAATCGGTCGTGTTTTAGAGGGATTATATTTCCCAAGGCGTATAACCTTGATAGGTGGCAGTTCTCATACTCATACTCGGTACTTGTGTGTGACCCTTTACTCACTTAAACAGTTTGGTTCTGATAGTCCGACCACTGTGATATTCTTATCCCTGTGAGATCTGTCATACAGTTTCGTGACTATTATACGACGGTGCTGCTACTTTATGTTGACGAAGGTTGTGGGTACTTGCAACCATTTTAATAAAGTGAATATCAGACTCTAAACATTTTATTTTTTCAACCGTTATGGTGTAGATTGCTAGAGCTCTAATAAATCGCTCTGTATGGCAACTTGCTCTGTGGAGAGTTTTTTCAACCGTGTGTGTGATGTTGTTTACCTCAGGCCTAATGGCCAATTTACATGTTGCGATATTTTGTTTACAGTCTCGTACTGGGTTTTGGTAAATTCACGGATCACCGATATCATTTCGCTGCGAAATTCTGAAAGCTCAATTCTAAGTTGCTTCGTGCTTCTAAGTGTTAAATGATAAATGATTTTTATTTCTGTAAGTAGGTTTGTACAAACACTTTTACAAGTCAATATTTTTTTTTAAACTAGATGAGGTCGGCGTTTCCTATCTGACTACTCTGAGAAGAAAGGTCGAAACAAACTCAGATGTCACAGTCTCTTATAAAGTCCAGACATAATCTTGGTCACTTCATGTGAAGACCATGTAGATTGGTGTCTGAAATGGTCTTTTGAGGAAAGAACCACACAGATTGAGAGGACCTGTCCAGTCAGTGCACGCATTTGTCAGTAATCGCGCAGCTCAACTCAGAACTTAAGGAGCTCAACGATTCGACGAACAATAATACCAAAGAAAGGACATTGGGGTAGGCCGCATAGATTACTCAAACTGCCAGACCATGATTAAAAATAACTGAGAGAAAAAATAAAACAAACAAAAAAAAAGCAATGACCTATATAGTCAAGTAAATATTCATGTCAACATTCAGTATGCAAAAATAAAAATAAAATAAAATTTGGAGCAGTTCAATCCCAAGCCTTTTTGTCCTCAATATAATCTTTAACGATATAAAAAGCTTTCTGACACAACTTGCGTTTAATGAATGATTTGAATTTATTAAGGCTCAGATCTCGAACGTGGCTTGGAAGTTTATTATAAAAACGTATACATTGACACCTGAATGACCCACCTATTTTCTTGAGCCTTGTTGGAGGTACAACAAATTTGTGTTTGTTCCTAGTATTTATATTGTGGATATCACTGTATTTTTTAAACAATTTAATGTTTTTATGGGCATATAAAAGATTTTCAAAAATGTACTGAGAAGGCAAAGTCATCATAAAATCTCCTTAAATTGTTCTATGTCTTCACTACGTTCCGGCTTCATGCGTTTTGGTCCACGATTACGAGTAACATAGATTGCCGGGTCACTATCATAGCTGACGAGTCTGGATAGTTCAGGCTGTGAGCTGCTAAGGACAGTCGAGGCAGGTCCAGTAGATGATCTCACTACATACAGATGATACAAAAGATACAAGCGACGCTTAGTTTGTGGCTCACTGAAAATCTCACATTGTATTGTGACTTTTTGATGAATAAACTTTTATAATTATTTATTATTCATGATGACGCACACTTTTCTCAAAGCTGTACTAACTATTTGAATATAATAATATGTAGTTAAAATAAAATAATATGGTGGGTGTTAAGGCAATATAAACTGTGTATTAGCGTATATAAGGTTTAACGTCGTTGAAGCGGTGTTAGGCTCGGCGCTTAACGACCCGTTATACCAACAAAATTGTTTCTATACTCTCAATTATACATGGAAAAAATATTGGCAACAAAGCTTAAAAAAACTAGAGACTTGAAATTATAAAATTAATATATTTTTAGTTAAACCTGATATAATAGGTTGGGGAAAAAGTTTCTTCGCATTTTTTAAGAAAATTCAAAACATTTTTTAATATATAGTTAATTTACATTTAACTAAAGTATGTAGGTACCATTTTGTTCGATAACTTTTTGCCATCTTGTAGGTAGGGACATGATCCCATTGCTATAGAAATTTTGAGACTTCTGGTCAAAATACCGCGACAAGTGGTTTTGGCAGTCCTCTCGTGATGTTAACCTGACACTGCCTAAAGAATTCTGAAGAGACCGAAACAGGTGGAAATCTGAAGGTGCAAGGTCAGGACTATACGGCGGATGCATTAAGACCTCCCAGCCAAACTCTCTTAATTTTTGCTGAGTGGCTAAAGATGTGTGAGGTCTAGCGATTCACGTCGTCACACACGATGTAGCTAAATCTTCATTTATAAGTTTTCTTACATCGCACGGATAAGCCCTATTGATTTTAGTTATGAAACTCGTAACCGTTCAAAATATATTAACAAAATCTATGAATTTACTTAGTTTTTTTTTCCAATTATAATTTTCTTAGATGTAAAATTTATTAACATTTTCCAAATTTATATAACCCTGCTTGTTAATTACATTCTTAGGTAATAAAGCAACAATTGCTGCGGTTTCATAAAGGAGTTGTCGTCCCGTCTTTCTCGTTGAGTTAGATTAAAAGACAAAAGACAGTCATTACCGGAACGCGACGGTCCTTCGTTTTAAATTAGTTGACGTTATTAAACGTTTTGTGAGGGAATGGTGAGTTAATGAAGATTACCTTATGACAAGTTGCATCAAAGAGAATGAAGACTGTAAAGTGTAATATGTAATAATGAGGTTTAGTACTCAGTAATTGGTGTATTATACATACTGTTCAAAAATTGTGTGATGATAATGTAAACAAATGAATCTGAAAACGTACCTGTGAATGCAAATTTGTACAGCTACTTGCAAATTAATAAAAATAAATTGTTTGCGTAAGAATTTAACCTGAATAGGGTTTGCTTATATAGCGCTTGATAGCGCGCTTCTCCCGGTCTGCTCCGACTTCCGGTATTTTCGTCCACTTGTGCAAAGCGATGGCGAAGTAGACCGGACTGTTAAGCACAGAATTAACACTGGATGGGTGAAATGGCGGCAGGTCACGGGAACAATCTGCGACTCCCGCATTCCCCTTAAACTCAAGGGAAAGATTTATAAAACAATGGTTAGACCTGCTGTCTTGTATGGATCAGAATGTTGGGCCATAAAAAGAATGAATGAAAGGCAATTGCATGCAGCCGAGATGAGAATGCTAAGAGGGATGTGTGGTATTACGCGAATAGATAGAATAAGAAATGAGTATGTAAGAGGAAGTCTGAAAGTGACACCAGTGACTGAAAAGTTGTGTGGGAATCGGTTGTCATGGTATGGGCATGTGATGCGGAGTAATGAGGAAAATGTCGTCAGGAAAGTGTTGAGTATGAACGTGGATGGACTGTGTGAAAGATGATATGGCCAGAAAGTGGCTATACGAGTAAGGGAAGACCAAAGAAACGATGGATGGACTGTGTGAAAGATGATATGGCCAGAAAGGGAGTGACTACCGAGATGACGACTAATAGAGAAATATGGAAGAAAAAGACATGTTGCGCCGACCCCAAATAAATTGGGACAAGGGCAGGAGAATGATGAGGGTTTGCTTATACAATCATCGGATACTTTTGAAACGGAGTATAGTTTTCGGCTTATTGAAGCGCTGCAGTATGTACGAGTAGCGTAACTGCCGCCGGAAGAAAAAAGGGCGTATCTACAGAAATATTGAAATGGAGAAAAAAAAAATATTTTGTCCAGGCACATACGTCTTATAATAGTAAGAATTATTAGGTTTTCGTTATGTTTCCGCCAATATGAAAATACTGCTAGATGTGTCTTTTTTTGCTGACTCCGAATATGTAAATAACTCGAATTCGAAAAAAATGACAAATACGTCTTTTTTCCTTATGACGGCAGCTAAAGGGCCTTGATGAGTTTCGACGCCGCTCCGCAAAGATGTCTATCCCTTTTTTCTGCTGCACAAACAACTGAACGGTGCTGCTCCGACAACGCAACGCGTACGCCCCTCCCCGCCTAGTCTCGTGGGTTGCAAGGCGTCGCACCGACCATCGTACCAATGTAATATTTGTATTTAGGATGCCGCGCCGCAGCGATACCGTTCCGGCTCCGCGCCGCCGCCGCAACGCATCGCACGTGGCTAAAGATTTCGTAAGGAGGATTGGCAAAACGGAGAACGACATGACGGCGCCGAAGTAGCGATACATACATTTACTAAGGCCGCGTGTCCACCGCACGCCGTCACCGGGACGTCACGTTTGGTTCGAATAAACTCGTGGCGGTAGACAAACGGTGTAAGACTGCAGAATGTCAGCAGTTTGATGTAAACTCAACATAAATGATATATCTAAATTTTGTAATAATATAATTTAAAAGAGTGTCCGTGGAGTTTCTTGTTCGTTATTCTCTATTGGTACTTACTACTGACCGACTCCTTGACAATTCAGAAGTGCCTTTAAAAGGTTTAAATCAAATAAAAGCTATGAGTTTGAGTTGTTTTTTAGTCTGACCGCCATGATCAAATATTATACCTATTTATATGTATGTAAAAGGATAGTTTAGGCTGTTACTAAAAGCCAGTGGTCAAGCAAATGCCTATTTATAAACAAACGATACTTACGAAGAAAAATAGAAAAGCACAGTAAAACATAAACATTTAAATAATTCTGTTTACGTGTCAACCATAAACGTTTTGATTAATTATAAGAATTAACAAGAGTCTCCACTTAATAAAACTCGGGGATTAGAAGTTTTATCGTCAAGAATCAATGTAAGAGGGAAGCGAGGTTACTAAACTTTTTTATGGATAAACTTTCTCAGGATTTGCAAGGAACGAAAATGAGAATTTTAAATGCATGTTTTTGTAAGTGCCAGAGAAAACGACGTCGAAACAAATGTATCACTAAGATAGTTGGCTATAAACTTGTCTAATATTTACATTGAGACGTACGGTCGGATTGTTGAGTCAGCTTGAATAGTTACTATAATATTAGGTAGGTACGTGGGTTCACTATACATTTGCATAACATTTTAAGCCATAATATAACATGGCATACTTTTGTTTGTGCACAACATTTTTTACACATAATTATTTATAGCATAAAAAGGAACCTAACCAAACCGAACTTCGGTGTGCCCCTGACGTTGACCAGGTCAGGTAAATCAGCCTACAAGATAATTATCTCAACATAAATAAACTCTATGCCAAAAACAATTATGGCAAAGTATTATTATGTCAAAAAAATATAAGCCAAAATACACATTTGGAAAAAAAACAAAAACATTATGCGAAAAGAAGAGGTGCTAGGTACGTGATGCGTATGTAAGACGTATCGTGTTACGCAGGTGTGTGATTGTGGAGGTCAGATAGGCAGTTGCTCCGGTTAAACTGAAAGCCGATCCTAATATAGTCGGGAAAAGGCTGGGCAGATTGACTGTATGCATAGCTATTTGCATATGGAAGACACGTGCTAAATGACTTTGTGCAAAATCCTAACTCTTTTAATATTATAAAGGCGAAAGTGAGCTTGTTTGTTTGTTACGCTTTCACACTAAAACGGCTGAACGGATTTGGATGACATTTTGCAAACAGATAGACCATGACCTGAATAAGGACACAGGCTACTTTTCATTATAAATCGCAGACGAAGTCACGGGCAATGGCTAGTCAATAATATAGTTAAGGTAGCAATCCATTCTAATATTATAAATGCGAGACTCTCTGTATATCTGTCTGTATTTCGCAAGAGGGGTGAACGAATTTCTGTTTTTTTTTTTTACATAGATACCTGCCGAAATGCTTGTAAATTCAGAGGCACAAATCAATGTTAACTCTGGATCAAAAGTCTGCCGAGAAAAAAATTAAAAGGCCGAGTTTCGAACTTGACGGGCCGCTGGAAAAAACTAGTTATACACGTTGTTAAACATACATAAACTGATGCATTTTTCCCACGGTGGTACTCGTAAGCAGAAACTACTGAACCCCACTGAACTCCTCTACTGAATTCTTTAAGATCCTTTTGCTTCGTTTGCGATGATTGTTGTATTTTTGATCCAAAAAGATTTCGAATGTATGTTACGTTTATATCGGAGTAGCTCGTGGCTAAGTAATAACAGCCGCACGGGTCGATCCATCAGGTTAAGCTACGCTTGCCAGGGTTGGTCCGTAGATGGGTGACCATCTTTACATACCGAAACTTCTCCGTGCCTCGGAAAGCGTATTAAGCCGTTGGTCTCGGCTGTCATTCATTGATCTTTGACAGTCGTTACGGGTCGTCAGAAGCCCGAAAGTCTGACAACCAGTCTTACCATGGGGTATCGTATTACCCAATAATTGGGTTGTGAAGGCCAGATAGGCAGTCGCTCCACGTAAAATACTGGTATTTAGCTGCATCCGGTTAGACTGGAAGCCGACCCCGACATAGTTGGGAAAAGGCTAGGCAGATTGATTTTGATTGTTACGTTTATATCGCGCGTTCATGCTAGGGCCTGTAGTCATGCAATAGATAGTCATACACGCACACCGGTTGTGAGTCTACGCTCTAACTATCTGACGAACATCACCTATAGTTTAAAGCGAAAGCGTCAGGGTAGCCCGCAAAATCAAAATTTCTTACGTTTTTTACAATTTGCAAGTCAGTATTAAGTTGCATGTTGAATAAAGTATGACTCGCGACCGTAATAAATATGCATTTATATAGTTACAATCGTTTAAGTCATCAATACAACTTTTAAGACCAGGTAATCCTATTGAATTATTATTTCATGAAATCTTGACATTTGAGTATTATACTAACTTAAGGAGTTGTATTACTAATTTTATAGATTATAATTCTATAAATACATACCTATTTGTTACAGTCGCGAATCATACTTGATTCAACATACAACCTAATACTGAAAATTGCAAAAAAAACGTAAAAAATAAATAATTTCGTGAGCTACCTTGACGGTTCCCTCTTAATGTCCTTTTAGGGCGTCCATATGAATTACAAAAAGAAAAGACATTAACCTAGCTCACCAAACTCTAGAGCAGTATGTTACCAACCAAGAAAATTCAGTTAAATTCCAAGCTCGGAGCTAACCGTATTAAATTAAAGACAGACTGACTATGAATAAGGATTTCATTCAGGCAATCAGAGCTGTAATTTTTAAAATAAATAACATAAGATTTAAATACTAAGAGAAAATGGATTGATTTATTTTATAATCTCTTAAATAATAAGAATGGATCAGAACTAGAATGCAGAAGAATCAGGCCACAGTAAATAGAATGAATGAGAAGCAATTGCATGCAGCTGAGATGACAATGCTAAGAGGGAATATGTGGTGTTAAGAAATTAGTATGTAAGAGGAAGTCTGAAATCACTTTCAGACTGGGTGACTGAAAAGTTGTGTGGAAATCAGTTGTCATGTGATGCGGAGGAATGAGGAAAATGTCATCAGGAAAATTTTGAGTGTGAATGTGGCTATACGAGTAGGGGAAGACGAAAAAAAAACGATGGATGGACTGTGTGAATGATAGAGAAGAAAAAGACATGTTGCGCCGACCCCAAATAAATTGGGACAAGGGCCTCAGAATTTTATTTATTTATTTATTATAAAATCAAATCAAAACTCATTCATTCAAACACAGGTAGGTAGGTGTTGCAAACAGCACCCTTACTAAGTTGAGAATGATGGTGAATAAGTTACTTTTTTATTACTTAAGAGGCCTATACCATTTCGACCATAATTTTTACGTTAAATGGCCAACTTTGGCGGTCTTATTCTGATATACTGAAAGAATTAGGCAATTTAGACTTATTGAATGGTGAAGAATAGTTATTAGTAAAGTTTATAGCGGTCTTGTTTTTTGCAATCCATGTCCAGAGCAAGATTTTACAAAATTTTCACTGCATTTTTTCGAGCTCGTGGATTAAACTACTTATAGGTACGAATGCAAATGAAGTGAAAAATATATAATCATATCTTTTAAATAGCGGTTAAGTTCAAAGCGACCTCTTAATTTTAAATATCAAAGGAATATCTATATACAAAAAATCGGCCAAGTGCCTGTGGACTACGCAAAATGGAAGGGTTCAGTAGGTGCGATGAAAATATCCCAAAAACAAACTTAACATTGTAGCTGAAAAACATGTTCTCCATACTTCGATATACATCACGGTCAATTTCGCAAATATGTGTTTGTAATCGAAAATAAGTATTTTTATGTGTTAAAACTACAAAATAATGATTTTGGACTTTTTCCTTTACTTAAGCTGTGAGACGTTACTTCTTGCCTCATGATCCTAGGTCAAGGGGAAGTACCGTGTTGGATTTCATTTATTTGCGAGTATCAAAATATATCGTATAATAATGGCCGTATTTTTTATTGCGTCGACTTAGAAGCTAGAATTTCATAGAGCTCTGTAGTGTATAACCTATGTTCTAAGTTTGCATATACCTATGTATGTTACGCGTGTACTTAAATACCAATCCTTATTAATAAATGAGTTCAGATGTCAACGAGCAGTCAGAGCGTTTTACTCTTCTCCAATACCCAACCTTACAGCTCCAAGGGACCATATTGGATATTAATTTTAACTGGATACCTCCAAGCGTTCCTGAAAAAAAGGGTCTTGACAGACTGACAGACAACGAAGTGATCCTATAACGGTTCCGTTTTTTCTTTTGTGGTACAGAAGCCTGAAAATTAAATTATAAGACTCAAAATAAACGTAATTACAGCTAGCAAATTTAATTTAATTTAATTTTAAATAATATATCCTGGGACATTTTCACACACGGTTATCTGGTCCCAAACTAAGCAGAGCTTGTACTATGGAAACCAGATAACTGATATACTACATATACTACTTTTTTTTTTGTAAATACATACTTATATAGATAATTACACCCAGACTCAGGACAAACAGACATGTTCATGCACACAAATGTTTGTCCTGGATGGGAATCGAACCCACGACCAGCGACATGATAGGCGGTGTCTTAACCAACCACGCCAACTGGCCTGTCAAATTGCTATATAATGCGTTGCGTCACCGTGCTTCAATATAACTAATACCGAATACCCGAATGCCGCCCGTGAAATTTGACATGTGACATTTCAATAACAAAAAACGGGCGGCATTCCTGTAACACAACCAAGTTAGGATGATAAGCAAGTGGCTCAACAATCCCGGTTCGTGACTGTACATGCTGCATGCTTGCTTGTATGTTTGCTTGCATGCTGCATACTTGCTGCATGCTTACTTGCATGCTGCATGTTTGCTGCATGCCCATATAACAAAACACATTGTAATTTAATGTGTATTCTGTGCAACTGACATAAAGATGCAAATCTTTTGTCATTGACTAAGCAATTGGCTGAATAGAAACGGTAAATTAAAAACTGACGATACTAAATATTTGGCTTATTTTATTTTGCGTAAAATATGTTATACCGACTGAAATATTTGACTACATTAAAATTGGTAAAAGTACTAGTTGGTAAGCAAGTTATTGTTTAAACATTCACTTGCCAAAGATTAGGATTACGTTACAATTATTTGTTTAGTAATGATTTGGCAAATTTATTAATAAAATAAAAGATAAAAGAAATTATGCGGAAAATTTGTCATTTTTTTTTTTTTGATGAAACAAGGGTAACCCAATATTCAATAAATAACATTGAAGTCAGATTAAGTACAAAATAATCAAATTAATCTTAAAATTAAAATTTAATAATGGTTCGGCGCCCATGTATAAAAAAAAAATACTGTAATAAATAAACTTAAATACACAGTAGTATCCTACCTTCCTTATTGTTATAATATTTTCATTTTCAGTAAAACATCCACTACGTTAAAGTTTTAGAAATATGTAGCAATATTTCAACACGCTGTAAGCTCTGGGGACTGAAAATTCTCGTACAAATCACGGTAAAATACTATGTTGAGCAAATATTTATGAAAAACTAGAAATGTAAAGTAAAACAAAACAGGATGTTATTAATTGCACATCAAATAAATAATCACCTACCAATTTATTTCCATCATTTATATACTTTTTTTACATCAAAAATACTGACTGCACAGCAAATTAACCAGAGCGTACGTACATAATACTCACACTCATAGCAAAATGACATGGCGACTAATATTAACCCCGAGGTTAGGTTTGGTTAGGTTATTTTAAACCCTTTACACAGAAATAGGAGCCCCGCGTGACGGGGCTCCGTCGACATAGGATGCAAGCACGAGCGAAGGGCACGAAGGATAAGTTACAATAATTTGTTTTTCTCCAGAATGGTAAAAGGTAATAGGTTTAATGTACGCTATTCATTATTAGCTATGCATTAATAAAACAGCTTTACTTTTAGATAAATAGCGGTGCGACACGTATATAAATTGTTGCTTATTTAGTTATTTTCTGATTTGAGTATTTTGCTGTGCAATCAGTAATTTTGATTCGAATTCGGATTAATTTTGGATAAATAAAGTATTTTTTATTTGCGTTTAAATACTACCCCAACAAAACTTGCAACAAAGTGTTTATTGAGGAAGTGTTTGTAGAATCCTGGGATATATATTATCAAGTTGAACATTTCTGCAATTGGCTTTTAATTCTGCAAAACGGAAGATAGGTTGACGAGCAGTTTGTCAAATTTAAGGTCCGATTACACGTACCCACAACCACACCACATCACAGCGACAGTGTGGGCAAGCAGTAGTTAGGAATGTACAGTATTGCTGCAACTTCTTGTTCTTGCAGTTGCGTTGTGGTAACTACAAAATTTCGATGTGGTTGCGTTGGTACCTAGTTGAGATGTTGTTAGCTGTTGTTGAGGAAGACGTCGTCGCAAACTTGTGTTTACGATGTGCCCGGCTGCTAGTACGTGGTCTCATCAGTGGTTGCGTTGTGGCTGCAACGTGGCCTTGATGTGGCCAGTATTGCCCACACGGTTGATTTTGTCGGCCAAATGCGGTCCGTGTGAATAAACTTCATCATCATTTACATACAAATTTGCACCCGTCCACGTGTTGTCGTTGTGGTGTGGTTGTGGTACCTTTCCACACATCCGTACCAAACACTAGAACATTCAGCTACCTAGGTTCGAAATAAAACAAAAAAAAAAAAATGTTTAATAAAATATACAAACTCCTCGCTGTACAATTTTCACATCGGTAAAATTCATGCAATTAAAGAAGCACATGTTCATATACGTTAAATTCTGATCACTACACACTGGGAAGTATACGATCGGACAAATATTACAGTCCATGCTTTTTGATAAGGGTGGGAACAAAACTGAGTATCGCCGTGTAGTCCAACCTATTTCAGGTGGCCGTATTCGTGTAGTTTCTTTTACGTCATCATTGGCCATCGTAGTCTCCGGATCCTCATCACCACAGAGAAAAAAAGGCAGAAATGTAGCTAAAAGAAAGAGAACACCATCTGAAAAAGAAAATGAAAACAAAGGCGCCGTTAATATTGGATGGCATGGCACACAAAGCAAGAGAGAGAAAGAGCTATTAGCTTATACAGTGTTAGCAGAAAGGTGTGATCAAATTTAAGGGTGTGGTATAGAACATTAAACTGAACAACTTTCTCCATGAGACCAACATCGTAAGCGTCACAAAACGAGTGTAGCTCATAACCACGGGGTTAACAGCTTCTTTTATTTGTTTTCTCTGCTGTCGCTGCCGCAAGACGCGGGTAGCTTGTAGCCACGGGGTTCACAGCTTCTTTTATTTGTTTTCTCCGCAGTCGCTGTCGCAAGACGCGCGTCGCTTGAGCGTGTAGCTCGTGCCCACGGGGTTAACAGTTTGTTTTATTTGTTTTCTCCGCAGTAGCTGCCGCAAGACGCGCGTCGGTTGAGCGTGTAGCTCGTGGCCACGGGGTTAACAGTTTGTTTTATTTGTTTTCTCCGCAGTAGCTGCCGCAAGACGCGCGTCGCTTGAGCGTGTAGCTCGTGGCCACGGGGTTAACAGCTTCTTTTATTTGTTTTCTCCGCAGTAGCTGCCGCAAGACGCGCGTCGCTTGAGCGTGTAGCTTGTGGCCATTGGGTTAAGGCGAAAGCATCAGGGTAGCCAACGAAATTCAAAAGTTCTTACGTTTTTTGCAATGTAAAAGTCACTATTAGGTTGAGCGTTGATCAAAATATATATGGCCGTCGTAACAAGTATGTATTTACATAATTAATATCAATAAAGTGATCAATACAACTTTTTAAGACCAGGTAATCCTAATGAATGACTATTTTATGAAATCTTGACATTTGAGGATTACACTAACTTAAGGAGTTGTATTAATGATTCTAATGATTATAATTCTGTAAATACATATTTGTTACGGCCGCAAATCATACTTTATTTAACATACAACTTAAGACTGACTCGCAAATTGCAAAAAACGTAAGAAAATTTGAATTTCGCGGGCAACCCTGATGCTTCTATTATTTGTTTTCTCCGCGTTATGGAACCCACATACAGGAGTGAAATTAATGGATAAACCTGTATGTGCGGGTGCGGGACCCTAAGCCCTATAATATAAAAAAAATGGTCAAACCTCGGAGTCGATGTGTACGCACAATTTTCTTTTTAATATTATGTTTTGAAAAATTGCCACCTTTGGTCACATCTTCAGCCACCCGGCCACCGTGTTCACAAACGAAGGAATTTTCACTATCTGATTTCTACATAATATTCTTAAATAAACGTGCTATAAGATGTGTTTTACAGTTTTAGAGTACATCATGTGGTTTTTTTTTTAAATCTTAAAGTGAAAAAATTGTGTTTCTTTTTCGTTTTTCTAAATAAAAATGAAAGTCCTGACTGACTGACTAATCAACTCTTAGCCCAAATCCTTGAACATAGAAAGCTGAAATTTTAACAAGGAATACGGAAGGATTTTTGCGATTCCACCCCTAAGGGAATAAAATAGGGGATGCAAGTTTCTATGGAAAATCGTCATTTTGGTAGTTTAAAACATGAAAATTTGTATTTAGAATTCTGGTTAAAAATTAAAAACCACGTATTTCAGCGTTTTTGAAAAATCCTCCCCTAAGAAGGTAAAATAGGGGACGAAAGTTTTTAAGGAAAACCCGTTAGTATTGTAGTTCAAACCATGGAAATTGGTATGTTTTGGAAAATCCTCCCCTACGGGGTTAAAATCCTCACTAACTCATCATCGTTTAGCCTGACTTTCGCTAAACACTCTTTAGTAATTCAAAGAACTATGACATTACTAAGGGAAGAGTTAGCTCATCTAGCAGCCTGGTTGTGGTTAGCACATGAGGAGAGAACTTCTAATGTAGTATGAGGTACTTTAGCTATAAACTCAAAAAATAAATATGCTTTACCTCTGGTGAATAATAATGTAAGTAAAATCGTCATTTGAATTATTTAGGTAACTATTTTTTTCGAAATTCCCGCGGTATGGAAATAAAGAAGATTCATATTTTCGCTTTAATTTTGCCTTCAAATTTGGCATGCAAGTAGATCATTTATTTTTCGTTCCGTAAAATAAATAATTTCCGTTACTATTGTTTGGTTTTAGGTTTTTTCCTCCAGTAATCATATATCAATTCTCGCACCGCTCCTCGGATACTTAGTACGAGAAGACATTGTATACCTGGACTAACACATCTAGAGTACTTTTAATCCTGGTAGTATGATCCCGTGGGATATTTCCCGACATCCACGTAGGCTAAGCCGCGGGCAAAAGATAGTTATACACATATATGCTAGCTATGTATGCATATGTACTTAATTATTTTGGTTTTCTATATACTTACAAATTAGTCGCATGTTGCTTTTGGTTATTATTATCAATATCATCGATTCAACATCACTTTAATCAACAACTGATTTAAAAATAACACCTGCAAATAAAAAGAGTTATTACAACGTTAATTAGTTCCACGTGATTGGTTTCATTAGCAATAAAAAACCAGCCGAGTACGTATCTGACCACGCACAATGAAGGGTTCCGTAGTTGGGATGAATTTATCCCAAGAACAAACTTAACATTGTAGTTGAAAAACATGTTTTCCCATACATTCCAACTGCAAATGTAAGTTTGTACGCACAATATTGAGAGATTTACCATGTTATTTTAAGACCATGGACTTCATAAGTTTTCCTGTGTGTTAATCTATAGGTATAGAAAATTTTAGGCTCAGTAGTTTCGGAAATAAAAGGGGAATTGTCAATTTTCGTCTATTTTCTTAAATAACTTTAAAACAGTTTATTTTAAAATTACAAAAAATATATATTTGAGACCGTCACAGCACGCAATTTTGTTTAAAATATGCCACATGATACAGTTTGCAAAACTATTTTTTTTTAATTTTCATATTTGCCCCCCAAAATTGACCCCCGTATTCAAAATTCATTTATTTACGTTACACGTCCGTGTCTGGGTCACGAAAATTTATACTTACGTATACCAAATTTCAACTTAACTTTGCTTTTTAGATTTGCTCCGAATCTAATGGACCGATCCATTAGATTCGGAGCAAATCAGTCGTCCCATACATTTGGTCAAGTTGGTGTGGAAGTTTTGTATGGGACAACAATTTTTTTTTTTTTTTACGATTACGATGTTGGTCCTCGGGAAAAAGTTGTTCAGTTCGATGGTCTGTACCACACTCGTCTGTGATACACCTTGTATAACCAGATGTGTGAACGTAAACGAAGCAAAAGGAGTATGTAAGGATCGTAGCAGGTGGCGTTCTTTAGTTTCTGCCTATCGCCATGGGAAGGTGTGAGTTTATCTATGTATGTACAGACGCCAGCAGGCAAATTTTCTTAATGAACCTTAAATCCTATAATGCTTTAGCGATAAAGTTGAAAATCTATTAAAGAAATTTGACAGATTCACAGTGTGATATGGAGCCCCAAAAATGGACATCTTCTTTTTATTTCTAAAACTGATAGTCTACTTCGTTAGAAATGTCCGAGTCAAACTCCCAGTTGTTAGAAATAAGTAGTTTTTGAAATATGATTTTTTAAATTGAGGTATTTTTATCTGGATTTAAAAACGAAAATCCGTTTTTCCTACTCAGACTGCTCAAATAGATGGGCTATTTATAGAAATACATATTTTGTCTGAACAATTTTCAAGTATAAGATATACTTGAAAATTGTACTTGAAATACTTGAAATAGTTTATGAGTTATTTTTTTTTTCTAAAAATCCGGATTGAAATACCTCCATTTAAAAAAAAAAAACATTTTCAAAAACTATTTATTTCTAACAATTGGGAGTTTTACTCGGACATTTCTAACGACGTAGACTATCAGTTTTTCAAAAAAAAAGACGATGTCCATTTTTGGGGCTCCATATGATACTGTGAGATTGTATTAGCTTGCTGTGCTGGCGTCTGTATGTTAACCATTAGGTACGTCTTTGAAGTTTGACCTGTCAATCTAATTAGACCTTGTAAGCCTAACTAGCACAGCTTTTAGAAATCATCTTATTTTATTGATTTATTTATTTAAGTTTACATGTACAACATTACATAATAGAATCCCAAGGCGTATAGTTCGCGTCATGTAAGTTTGCCGCTCTGAAGTAGTCTACAAATGACTGCGCAGTAGTCAATACGAGTATCTATACCAAAACAGCAGCGCCATCATGCGCATGGCGCGCATCGAAAAACTTGGTTTCAGAGCGGCAAAATTACGTGACGCGAACTAATACAGAGCAATTTACAAACTAAAATGTGACACACATACCTGTATAAGTAGGTTAGTGTTATGTATACTGGATGATTTTTTACCGTCTTGAAAAAAATAGGGTACAATAGGTGAACGGAGTTTGAAGCCTATGGCATACCTACCTTTTTTTTTTCGATAGCTTAGACAGAAATTGCTCGTTCAGTAAACACCACACATTTGAAGTAAACTAGAATAATAAAACAGAAAATTTCAAAACACTCTATAGATCGTTAAAAATATCGAATTTAAAATCATACGCACTACGCAGGGTGAGTAGTGCATCGATTTAAATTTCAATATTTTTTTCCAAAAAAGTAAAAAGAAACTAGGTATGCCATAGGCTTCTACTCCGTTCACCTACGAGTATCTACGAGTATTAGGTTGGGGAAAAAGTCTTTTCGCATTATAGTATGTATGAACTTGTAATAAAATCTCTTTGGCTATACTATTTGTATCTGGCTGGTTTTGGTATCATTGAAAATTTAAATTTTAAAGAACATAACTCCAAATTCAAATTAGGAAAATGTGTGATTTTCATTTGTTTTTCTTACCGTCAAGATGAGTGAATCTAATGAAGAAATTCGATACATTTTAAAATTTTACTACAAAAAAGGTAAAAATACAACGCAAGGCGCGAAAAAATTTGCGATGTTTATGGACCTAGTGTAGTGTCTGTGAGAGTAGCACAAATTTGGTTTAAGCGTTTTCAATCCGGAAATTTTGATGTCAAAGATGCACGTCGCTCTGGTCGCCCTATTACGGATAAAATGGATGCCATTTTTGAAAAAGTGGAGCAAGATCGGCATATCAGTAGTTACGACGTAGCTGAAGAACTGGAAATTGACCACAAAACAGTTTTGGCGCATTTGAAAAAAACTGGGTACACAAAAAAGCTGGACATTTGGGTACCTCACGAGCTCATAAGATAAGATAAGATAAGATAAGATTTATTTATTTGTTTAAACATGGTATACATACAAGAGCATGCAAGATATTATATCGTTTGAAACCAATCATGTTTAGCCGATACTTAATCGTCGTACAAATATTTCCATAACATTGAAAAAAATTTACAATAAGAAAATCGAAAAATTACCAATACTACGCATTTTTTTTTTTTTTTATAATTTAGAAATATTATGTATTAGAGATTATTATTGTTATATTGTCAAAAAATCAAAATAAGTTAAAAACTATAATGTCAATCAAATACTAGAAAAGTGTCAAAGTTACTACATGTATGTCAAAATTAAATTAGTTAGATTAAATTTACAAAATTGATGTCAAAATTACAAGATTAATGTCAAAATTTACACCATTTATGTCAAAAATTACATATAACTTAATTATTAGTGTCAGGAAAAAGATAATATTATTTAATCAAAAACTTTTTCGGCTAGAAATTCGGAGACACTATAATATGCTTTTTGAGAAAGGAACATTTTTAATTGACGCTTGAATGCACTACTATTTAGCTCCTTCCAACGTTTAGGCAATATGTTAAATATAGCAGGCGCCATGCAGACAATACTTTTGCGCATGAGTGCTGTTTTTGCTGGATAGACACGAAGAATGGTCATATCCCGTCTGTTCCGCTGTACAACGTCCTGTAGACGTGGAAACAGATTGGGGTTTGTTTTAACAAACATTGCGGTTTCGAGGATGTACAGACAGGGAACAGTTAAT
Source organism: Dicycla oo (assembly GCA_948252095.1). Taxonomy (NCBI): domain Eukaryota; kingdom Metazoa; phylum Arthropoda; class Insecta; order Lepidoptera; family Noctuidae; genus Dicycla; species Dicycla oo. The sequence continues at coordinate 9,593,625 of OX411733.1, read as the reverse complement.
ATCTTGTACCTTTTAAAATATGGTTTACATGTATCAACCGTTTTTAGCCCAAACATAGATCTAATGCATCTCTTTTGTGCCTTGAAAACTGTGTTAGCGTCGGTAGAATTTCCCCAAAATATGATACCGTATCTTAGGTGAGACGCAGCTAAGCCATAGTAGGCCGTGATCAAGGTTTCTACATTCACCACTGCAGCTAGAGAGTGCAATGCAAATGCAGAACTACAAATTTTTTTGCAAAGGTTTTCGATTTGTGATTTCCAGTCAAGTCTTTTATCAATTATTAGTCCAAGGAATTTAGTCGTATTTACGCGTTCAACATTTTTATTATCTATATTTATGTCCATATTTTCTGTAGCCAGTCGTTGGCTAAAATGTATGATTTTAGTTTTATCTAAATTAATCTTTAAATTATTATTATTTAACCAATTTATTATAGATGTCAAGGTATTGTGAATGTCAAGTTTATATTGGATCATGTCATTGTTTTTACTAGAAATTGTCACCGTGCTATCATCTGCAAATAAAGTCATAGGGTGTGAAATTGATTTTGGCAAGTCATTAATGTATAGTGTAAAGAGTGGAGGTCCTAATACACTACCTTGAGGAACACCAAAAGTAGTTTGACGTTCATCTGATAAGTATATCTCTTCCTTTTTTGTGATTACATTAATTCTAGTGATTTCTGTCTTTTGCTTTCTATTGTCTAAATAAGATTTAATTAAATTAAGAACATTACCTCTTATACCATATGCGTCAAGTTTTTTTATCAAAATGTCATGATTTACGTAGTCAAATGCTTGAGTCATATCGCAGAAGATAGCACATACAGGTGTTTTTTTGTCCACTTTTGTCAATACGGTGTATAAGAAATCATAGATCGCCATATTTATAGTTTTATTTTCGCGAAATCCTTTTTGCTCATTACATAATATTTTGTTTTTTTCTATATAACTGTTTAACTCCTTTTGAATGAATTTCTCAAATATTTTCGAAAAGATAGGGATCAGAGAAATAGGCCTGTAGAATTCCATGAGCTCTCTATCTTCTTTCTTAAACAATGGCTTAACGATCGCTAACTTTAGTGCGTCAGGAAACGTGCCAGCTACAATACATAAGTTTATAATATGAGACAAATGGTCGCATATTTCCGATGCTACAGCTTTTATTACTTTGGTTGATATGCCATCGTACCCCACACTATTTGTGTTTTTTAAAGCCATAATAATTTTCTGTGCCTGTTGTGGTGTACAGGGTGCCATAAACATCGAGTTTTTGTTGCTAACTATGGGCCGTGTAGTTTTATCACTAGACTGGATGGGTTGAATTTTATTAATAAAATAGTCATTGAATTGATTAGCAATTCGTTTCGCATCTGTAATTTTGTCATTATTGATTTTAATTTTCAAGATATAATTTTTAGGTACATTAAATTTACCTTGATTTATTATTTGCCATGCGGTTTTACATTTATTGTGTGCTGTTTTGATTTTATAGTTATTTTGTGAACGCTGTGTTAGAGTCATGATTTTTCTAAAAAGTTTAGAGTATTCTTTAAAGCGAGTTCTATTTAATTCATTTGATTTTAATCTATAGGTCCACAGAAGTTGCCGTTTTTTCTTACTACAGGATTTAATACCTCTAGATATCCACCTTGGCTTATTTAATACATTTATTGTAATCATAGTCTTAGGAAAACAGAGGTTGTAAAATAAAGAAAATATTTCATGAAATTTATTACAGGCAATGTTAGGGTCCTCAGTTTCATATATTTCGGAGAAATAGATTTTGCTCATACAATATTTAAATTTAGAAGTATTTTCCTTGCTATAATTGCGTCTAATAGCACCGTATTTGTCGATCGTACATATTTTATTTACCGGGCATTTTAAAATCTGTGCTGTGTGGTCTGAAAGGGCAAACTCTAAGACTTCAGATTCACATCGTTTGATATAATTATGCGCAAAATTATCAATACATGTCTGGCTTTCCGTTCGAGTAGGTTGATTTATTGCTAATTTTAGGTTGAAGCTAAGTAGAAGGCATTCAAACTCCATCGACTGATAATTCCTTTTTAGTATGTCTATATTGAAATCGCCGGCTATGACAATATTTTTATAAGCATTCTTTGATAATTCATGTAAGACTGTTTCAAACTGATTAAAGAAACTATTGAGATTGTTTATATTTGGTATTCGGTACACACATACAAAGGCAGTATTGTACTTGGTGAGCTCAATAGCACAGCATTCAAATGTCCCTGTTATTGACATTTTTGATATTTTTAATAACTCTTTCCATTCATGTCCATTTCTAATGAGGATACATGATCCACCTCTCTTAACATCTTTTCTACTATAGTGAGCGGCTAAGCAGTAGTTTGGTATGTTCAACTGGTTTTCGTAGCCATCCATCATAAAATGTTCTGTAACGCACAATACATCCACTTGTATGTTTTTTTCTGTAAGTTCAGTCAGACAAACTGTGAGCGCATCCGACTTTTTTAATAAACCTGCTATGTTCTGGTGCATTACATGAAGATGTTTAGTGACGAAAAAGTTCACCCTGTGACAGATTATCCGTACTCCGTTCATTCCATCGTCCATTCATGTCAGTCGATATCATCTGGTTATTATATTTTATGTCATCAATTAAATTAATTATATCCTTAAAAATTATTTGTATTCCAGTATTATTTATTGCGCCAGTCCGTCTGTTATACTCAGTGTAGTCGTAGGTGAGATTTTTATTGCTGTCTATTAGATAAGCGTATTCATGCGTCAATATGTCCAAGAAAAGTAAATTATTAAATGTCTCCACTCTTGAATTGTATAAATTAGTGTAATTCGCGCATTTATATGTTGGAGAGCATAAAATAAAGTTAGTATGGTTGATTTCCTGTAGTACTTGTCTGATATGCATAATAATGTCAAAGTAACTATTTGTTGTTCTGAAGTCTTCTTCCCCCAACAAGATTATGCAGTAGTCCTCTAACGTAAAGTCGGATACTTTGTCTTTTAACCCTTTTAGTAATAAGCTTGAATTTCCATGAGGTGTTATGTGGTGATAGATTTCCGATTGAGTAAGAGAGTCTTCTGAAATGCTCAGAATCTTATTAATGTTATCTGTACTCAAAATACATATTTTGCATTTTTTCTTATTATTAGGGTTTGGACTTGCGGATTGGTTATTTTTTATATTAGGATAATTTTTGTTTACTTCTCTAGTCTCGTGACCTTTTTTGTTATCTGGTGTTTCGGTTTGGATTTGTTTATTGCTAGTTAATCGTTTGTTTTTCTGTTTTTTGGCACTAGGTGGCCTTAATTTAGCTGGACTGTTTGTCACTTTCTTAAATAAATCGTTTTTTTTAGTCAAATTTTCATTTAATTGTTTGAGTTCATTGTTTTCTAATGACAATGTTTCGATTTCTGAATGAGCACTTTGAAGATCTATCGTAAGTTTTGTAACTTGTTCTCGTAGCTTTTTTAGTTCGTCTTCCTCGTCGTCTGACATTTCAGGTACACTATTGACTGTATTATTCAGAGTATGTGTCATATTATCACTGTTGTTAAGGAACGAGTCCGAGTTTGTTCTATTCCGGCGAAAGGTAATATTTTCTAAGAAATTCATTTTGATGTTATGTTTCTTTGCCTTTATTTATTATTAGTGGTGACAGTTGTTGTATTTTTATTTATATATATATGTTTATTTTTCAATTCCGATACCAATGCTAACATTCACAAAAAGCGCAGTCCCAAACAGGATTTGACCCCGCACCCAACGTTGCGTCAGGCGAGCTCTCAGCCGTTCGGCTACCGTGTCAGTTAAGTGGTAATGTGAAATATGGTACTAGATTACTCAGACTACGATCTAGCTACGTTTATGTCTTCATAGATGCCGCTGTTTACAATATTATTATCCAATGTTGTTGTCAATTTATCATAGATGTCGCTATTTACAGTCACATATGTCTTTGTTGTTGTTGTCAAGTGTCAGTCGTTGACCGTTTAAAGTTCAAAATATGCTTACCATCAGTGCTTGAAATAGTAAACAAACATACATATTCACCCGTTGTTGGTTTTTATCAAATATGTGGTAGGTCTGCTCTTCTTACTGATCTGTTATTATCACAACGCACTTGAACTTTTACAATTTAGTTTAGTTTTGCACTTTCGTAGTCACACTTCACGTCTTGTTCAGTATTTGTTTATCTCGAGTTTTTCTCATTACAATTATGCACACATTACTTATTACACTTATAAAAGAGAACTGATAAATATTTTGTCACGTAAATCGTCCTTAAACTATTTTTATTCGTTTAAGTACGTGGAGCACTTGTTTGCGTGGCCAACAGCTCACTGAAAGAAACCTAATGAACCGTGTACTCATTTGTGATTCTTTATTACGACGTAATGAAACCGAACCATTTTTGAAGAAGCTGATAACTGGTGATGAAAAGTGGATCACGTATGACAAGAACGTGCGAAAAAGGTCGTGGTCAAAGGCCGGTCAGGCTTCACAGACTGTGGCGAAACCCGGGTTAACTCGCAACAAGGTGATGCTGTGTGTGTGGTGGGATTGGAAGGGCATTATTCATTATGAGCTGTTACCACCAGGCAGGACCATTGATTCTGAACTCTATTGCGAACAACTGATGAGATTAAAGCAAGAAGTTGAGAGAAAGCGGCCGGAATTATTCAACAGAAGGGGTGTGGTTTTTCATCATGATAACGCTAGACCTCACACATCTTTAGCCACTCAGCAAAAATTAAGAGAGTTTGGCTGGGAGGTGTTAATGCATCCGCCGTATAGTCCTGACCTTGCACCTTCAGATTTCCACCTGTTTCGGTCTCTTCAGAATTCTTTAGGCAGTGTCAGGTTAACATCACGAGAGGACTGCCAAAACCACTTGTCGCGGTATTTTGACCAGAACTCCCAAAATTTCTATAGTAATGGGACCATGTCCCTACCTACAAGATGGCAAAAAGTTATCGAACAAAATGGTACCTACATACTTTAGTTAAATGTAAATAAACTATATTAAAATTCATTGTGCGTGGTCCAACGCGCACTTGGCCGGTTTTTATATTATAAGCCATATTATTACGTAAACCCTTATTTTCCAAGACGGTAAAATAAGTCACCCGGTATAGGGTGACTGGTAATTAGTGACGGATACTTAAACACATGATCGTACTCATGATAACAAACAACTTTTACTATGGGACCAAACCTGAAATCGCGAAAAAAAAGCAGCTGCTCGCTACATTTTGACGAGCTAGGTGAACATGAATATAAGAGACAGCTGTTTTTTTTTTTCGTGAATTCTGGTTTGATGACGACTAGCAGATTCACATCTATAGTGTAGTGACCTACCTACTTTTAAAATATTATACATAAAACGTTAAAATTAAATGTAAATTATGCCCCGATACTTATTTACTGTTACAAAAGACAAAGTATTTCAAAGAAATGTCCGAAGCGAAGATTAACAAGGGGTTATATTGAGACGAAGTTACAAAGTATCGATGGATATTGGCGAACGTTTAATATGAGACATCAAGACTTAATAAAGTGTACACCTAAGTGTAAACGAAATGTTGTTCCGTATTAAGTAAACGAAGAATACTTTCTCATAGAAGGTTATTATACTCATGTTTATTAGGTGATTTGAAGGATAATTTGTTGATGACTTCGAAATCTACAGACAATCAGACACAAACATATGGAGCCCCGTCGCCGCCACATGTTAAACCACGCGTTGAGTTACATACTTTCAACGGGAGCTATGATGACTAGCCTATGTTTCGAGATACATGTATTCACGTCTTTGGTACACAACAACCCGTCTTTATGTAACGTCAAAAGGTTACATTACCTCAAGTTGAGCCTGGTTGGTGAACCTAAAGAATTGTTAAAGCATGTTAACATCAGTGATATTAATTATCAATAGGCATGGAATACACTAGCACAACGATATTATTTCTTTCTCTACTCCAGAAGTCATTTTAAATTACCACTCCATCAGCTATCCAAATAAATAATTTATAAGATACAATCTCTCAGTGCTTAAATAACTTGAAAAATCAAGAAATACCTGTCAAATCCTGGGATCAGCTGATTATATACATAGTTGTACAGAATTTAGATGTCAATACACACACGGCCCGGGAACAAGTTTCTTACAAGAAAAAGACTGACAAATTACCATATTGGGAAGAATTAAAGGCTTTCCTGAAAACAAATTACCGGACACTGGAGATGGTTAACCCTACAGCTAAAAGGGAGCAGATGAATGTTAAGGCGAAGTCATTCCATTCCACTTCACCGGGAGAGAAGACAGTTAAGTCAACGACCAAGTCATGCAGTATGTGTAACGCGGAGCACCCCTTGTGTCACTGCAAAGAATTTTGTAAGTTACAACCGAATGAACGCAATGAGTTTATTAAGATAAAAAATTAATGCTTCAATTGTCTGACGTCAATATATTCTGTCAGGAGATGCCGCAATCGAATGTCCTGCCGAAGATGCAACCGCCGCCATCATACATTGTTACATCAACCCAGCAGCGGTCAGTCAGACAATGTGAAAACATATCATAGTCAAATAGAGGAAGTAATAAATAGAACGCGGAAAACAATGAAAATCCTAAGTTGGCATTATCTACGTACTTTTTGTCAGAGAGATCAACAGCGTTGCTTGCCACAGCATTAGTGCAAGTAAAATAGGAAGATGGACATAGTACAATATTGCGAGCGGTGGTAGACCAGAACCCGCAAACAAACTTTATTAGTGAGCGAGCAGCGCAACTGTTAAGGGTCAAGAGATCTCAAGTAAAGGGAGATAATTATGATAATGATATCAGGATTACTATCAATGCTTATGTAATGCCAACGCGATTAACGTCACACTTGCCATCTGAAACAATTACTGGTACTGGCACACCTGGCCGCACTTAAAATGACTCACCGTGGCAGACCCGAATTTCCATTCACAATTAGGGTGCTGCACCTTAATTGCGTATCGCACTATCAATCGGAATTTGAATCATTTTGAAGCAAATTGCTTGTCCATTGCTTCATATATTCAAAAAATTTGTTTACTCAACAACGTAAATAACGCAATGAATATTGTTGAACTATCAAACTGAAACCGATTCCGTTTGATAGTGTGTTACGCAACTGTCCCGCAGGGCGAGTAGACATGTTGCTGGGTGTAGAAGTTGGTTTTATTTTATTTTATTTATTTGGCTCACCAACAATTGAATACACTGATACAAAAATATGAGATACATTGAGTAGACTTATGGTCTAGTGTACCAATTTCTTACGGGTAAGCACAACATGCAAATTGGTGCTCAAAGGAGATTGACCAGACCACTTTTTTATGCGTGGAGAAATGCTCAATCATACTGCACTGCCACAGGGAGGTAGTGCAGTTATGTGGGACTCCAACCCACTAAAACTCCACGGTGTCCTCTTCTGCCGCTTGTGGCGGGAACACGCGCACGCGTTAGCACCCCAGGGACTAAACCAGCACATGGGCACTAGACGATTCCGTGTCTAGATACCCTTGGTCCCCCAGAGCTAAGCAATCAATCATGAAAATATATTTATAAGAACAGCAATTTTAGTCAACTTTAGTCAACTTTCAACAAAGTAAATAGCTTCGCGGTTCGGCGACTGCTTTGAAAGACTAAGTTCGATTACCAACAGTTGATAATGTGTTATATTTTGTACTCGTTTTAGAACAAAGTTCTTTAACGCGGCTTTCGGTTGGAATAAACTGATAGTAATCGCCACGTAACGAAAAAGCTTTATGAAAAAGCGACCATGCGTCTTTTTATTCTGTTTTTTTTTTTTCTTTTTTCCGGTTTTTCTCTTTTTCTTTTGTTGAAGTGTTAATTTGGTCAAAATGAAAATCCAAGATGGCGGCTGCAAAATTATATTTTTTTTTATCATGGGTGTCGTTTTCATTGCTTTCGAGGATGATAAAGCCAATAGTGACGTTAAAATGAAAATCCGAGGTGGCGGCTGCTATAATTTAATAATTTTTTTAACATGGGTATCGTTTTCATGGTTTTTGAGGGTACTAAAGCCGCTAGTGAATTCAAAATAAAATTTCAAGATGGCGACTGCGATAATTTCCGAATTTTTCATTATGAATGTCGTTTTCATGAGTTTTGAGGTTGCTAAAGTTGATACTGGGGTCAAAATGAAAATTTAATATGGCGGCTGCGATAATTTTTAAATCTTTCGTCATGGATATCGTTTTCATAGTTTTCTAGGGTGCTTAAGTTGATAGTGAGGTCAAAATGTTAACCCAAGATGGTGGCTTCGAAAGGAGACGGAAAACGGTGGGCCCAAATGTATTAAGTTGATAAAAGCTCTAAAAAAATTGTCATATTTTTTAACTTAGAATATCAAAAATCAGCTCAAGTTTCGATCTGGGGGCGGAGAAATATGAGAAAGATAGTTTTCGTGAGATTATCGATTAATTGAGTAATCGATTACACAATTATAAATAGAAAACCTTCGCACTAGTTAGGACTAGGTAACTCAAAGTAATTAAATGCACCATATACAGGGTGTTCGGTAATGAATGGATAACCTTGAAATGGGTCATGGTAGAATTAATAGCCTTTCAGAAAAAAAAATACAAATAAATAAAAACCAAGTAGTACCAAAGTTATGTTTTCTTTCGGCGTGGGTGATTTACTCGAGCGTCGTAGAGACATAGTGGATTTTGACGATTAAATGGTAGAAAGATAAAAAGGTATACTCGTCTCATCGTAGAATATAGAATGTCCATAGTCAGACGGTTTGAAAAAAAAAAATTCAAGCCGTCAGATTAAGGCGATATGTAAAAAGCTAACTGAGCGGTAATAAGAAAATGACAGTCAAAAAAATGACACATCCACATGCGAGCGAAAACAGAAAGCGCAACAATGCGCTGCAACCAAAATAAAAGCGCCAAACCAAATAAAAATTGTATAAAAATAAATTAAGCTATCTATCAAAAATATGGTCAGCCAGAGTTTTCAACTACCTAATACGCACATTTGGAATGTAATTTTGCAATGAAATTACTTAGGGTTTTAGAATTACAGAAAAAGAAGTAGAGGTATTTTCGGAATTAAATTCTATCGAGGAAATTTAACCCAATCGTGTTTTCCTTCAGTCAGAGTATTGATCAAATAGTCAATAAACATATATCCAAAAATTTAATCTACACATTCTGTAATAGTGAAATAAATGGTTACGAAAAAGCCGCCAACTTATATTGGTATCACCTAAAGGAAATTCCTCCACATAAGTGTCAGATTATGGGTCAGCACGACAAGGACATCAAGCTGAACCGCCTGTATATTCATCTCACGCGTATATTTCACGCGCATATTTCAATGTCACAATATTTTTTGCATTTTTAAAATCGGCCATGAGTTTTGGTGGCGTCCAAATCGTCAGTCTTTTGAATAGGAGCTCCATTAGGGTTTACTTAACATCCCTTTTTAATATTAGACGCGCTCGAATATTTTTTTTTTTGTCCATTTTCAACTCTTTCGTACGGCCACCCCCACCATGCAAACCCGCAGATTAATATTCAACACCTGGGGCATAAACATTATCAATATCTGACGCGCTCGAGTAAATCCATATGACAGTTTTTTGCATTTTTGAAAACCGGTAGCTGCTCCCCAAACCGGTGAAGGGTATATAAACATCATATAACCTTTTTTCTTTCTACCATCTAATCTTCAAAATCCAATTAGTCCCTACGACGCTCGAGTAAATCACCATTTAGCATCGTGGGCTCTCCTCCCATTACTGACTGCTGTTGATTTGGAACACTCCGATAATTTTTCATTTTCAATGACGACTGTTTGTTTTTGCGGATCCTGACCCTACCGACCTGGTACGACCGTTGCTTTCACATTGGACACGGAAGATCGCTCGCACGTTTGACTCGGAATGTTATTTTGAATTTTACTGCCGTCTTGTGGTATTGTTGAGGCTATGGATCGCTGTGTGAATGAATAGTAACTACTCACTGCAATACACAAGGCTAACGACCCTCGACCCTTAGACGATGAAACAACTCTGTCAGTGATTCGGCAATGGCTTGCACCTCAGTCTGTAAGTAAATATAACCTCGTCTAATAGAACCAGCTACCTACATCCTGATTTCAAACATTCTTCACTGTATATAATATAATACATTAGTGTTTAAAGAACATCTTTTGTACTTCAGGAATCAGTTGTTAGTTAAATATTGTACTCTTAAATATTATCCCTACCCTACAAACCGAACCGAATGACAGGGTATAAATAAAACGGAGAGGTTACAACGTGTCGATTCACCAGCGATATCCCGAAAAGTAAAAAGGCGCAGTTAGCTCTGTTCGCAGACGACACGGCCATTTACTATTCGGGCAGGGACCAACACCCGATATCTCGCACTCTCCAAACCGCAGTCGATAATCTCGGCGCCTGGTTTAGGAAGTGGAGAATCGAGGTCAATCCCGACAAGAGTCAAGCGGTTCTCTTTCTGAGACCGCGTCGCACTCGATTCCCCCCCCGACCGATCACCATGTTCGGCAAGCCGATCCCTTGGGAGACGCGAGCCAAATACCTCGGTGTCACCCTCGACCACCACCTCTCCTTCGCTGAGCACATAAAGCAGGTGCGTTCGCGCGCCGCTTTCGCTCTCGGTAGACTCCACTCCGTTCTGAATGCACGTAGCAAATTGTCACTTAGGTGCAAATTGCGCATTTATACAGCGTGCATTCGCCCCATCATGACCTATGCGGGTTCAGTGTTTGCGCACGCAAAACCTCACCTCATTCATAGGATGCAGGCCCTCCAAAACCGTTTCCTCCGAAAGGCAACGGGAGCCCCTTGGTTCGTTCGGAACGAAATCCTTCACGTGGATCTCGATATTCCCACCATCTCCCAGTTCTTGAAACGCAATTCCAAGCGTTTCTTCGACTCAGCCACCAACCATCGCAACCCTCTGGTTGTCGAGGCGGCTAGCTATGTCCCCTCTCGTATTAGTAAGGTCCGCCGCCCCAGGCTTGTCCTCTCAGATCCCGACGACCCCATAACTCTTCTCCAGGAGAGCAGTAGGGACCGTAGGAACAAAAACAAATCGACATTCCGACCTCGCCGCCGAGGTCCCTCGCGACGACCCCGTAATAATCGTCCTCCCCCCCGTCCCTTGCTCGGGTATGATGTGCCAGCTGGTGGCGTAGCTGAGCCTGTAGCTTTAAACTCCCCTGATAATAATAATTCAAATCTGATCCAGCCTGTCCCATCTTGCTGTCCTCCCCCCAGCGACGCCCTAAGCCGAGGCCCGTTCCCCACAGGGGGAGCCCTTAGCGTGTAGTCGCTTAGTCTGTAAGTTTTTTGCCCCTGGCTGGAGGCTTTGAGTTTTCTTAAGGCAGCCACAGGATAGTCCGGTTAAGTAGTCTCGACCTCTCTAGGTCAACTACGAGATGCCATTCACAAAAAAAAAAAAAAAACAACGTGTCGACTCATTCTGTGTTTGGCTCTCGGACGCGACGGACGTTTTAAATAGTGCTTGTGATTGTTAAGATTATGTTCAAGTTTTAGTTCTGTGTAAATCTATTTTTGTTATTTGATATTCTCGTTAAATAAAATCATTTATTAAGAATAAAACTTTCTAGGTTGATTAGTGCTTTGTTTTTTTTTAATATTAACCGCATCTGATCCTTAAGATCAGAAGTGGGATTGCCACGTGTTCTAGACCGTTTGCCATCTAAGCATAATTCAGTGTTTATTGTGTGTAGTTCGTCTAATTACATCTCAACCGTAAGTAAGTTTTATTTTTATAAAAATGACAGGCCGTTCGTCTCGATCCAAGGGACGCAGGTATTCTCGTGGAAAACGACGTACTAGTAGTAGTTCTCGCGAATCGCGTTGTGATAGTGTGAGTGGTCATCATGTGCCGTCTGGTAGCAACCGTCATGATAGTCCATCTGATCGTCGTGACCGGTCTTCTAGGCGTCGCATTGGATCGCAAAGCCCTCGTAGTTCTCGTAAACACAACAGAGACTCACGCGCTATCCGCGATAGCTCTCGCGACGTAGCTCTTGATAGGATCCTTAATAGACTAGAGGCGATTGAAGCTAGGTTACCTATATCGGTAGAAATTTATAGTCCGTCGCGTCCTATAAATCAGAGCCGTTTATTGTCCACCCCTTTGGCTGTACCGACTCCTGCTAGTGAGCCGGGCTCGGGCATGGCTAAAGAGGTTACTGAGGGTAGTGATATGAATACCAGTGGAACAAAGGATACAGAGAGCAGTATTGTTGGAGCATTGACCGCACTTTTTAAAGCAAAGTCCCACAACTTTTACATATCGCCTTTTGATCCAAATGTACACGATTTTGATGTCTGGTGCGCCGAGGTTGACCGCGCCCGGCTAATAAACAATTGGGATGATCGCGAGTGCCTTGGACGAGTGGGTAGTTGTTTGAAGGGAGATGCAAAGTCATGGTTGAATGATTGGGTCACAAATGATCGATCGTGGAGTGGTTTCAAACTGGAATTTAGATCATTGTGCCCACGTAACATTGATATTGCTTCCGTATTATATGATGTAATGAGTACAAACTCTAATAAGTACTCAACTTATGCGGAATATGCGCGTAAATCATTGCTGCGTCTTAACATTGTTAAAGGATTGAGTGACGAACTGAAAGCTGCCATCGTTGTTCGAGGCATCGCTGATCCCCAAATAAAGGCCGCGGCAACCAACGCCAAGTTACTCTCAAAGGATCTAGTTGAATTTTTATCTGTTTATGTTAAACCTAAATACGATCCCCGTCATACCAACAATACTGTTCGTCCTTCTGGTAGTTCAGGTATGTCTCACTCACGTAAACGTGAGGCGCCTGGGTCAGATGATAGCAAGGTTACCTGTCATGCTTGTGGAAAATTAGGTCATAAGAAATGGAATTGCCCTAAAAAGTTAAAAAATGAGGCTACCACTTCTAATAAGGGTGATATTTCCACAAAACCAGCAGCAACCACATCGAGTGATAATAAAAGTAGACCAGTAAAACACTGCACTTTTTGTAATCGTACCGGGCACTTGGTAGAATCATGTTTTCAAAAACAACGTTCCGACAGTGGTCATAAAAAAACCAATGAAGTAAATTTTTGCTTAGACTCGACCCCAAACAGAGTAACGTAATGTCAGCAGTAGTTCAAAAAGTACCCGTCGATGTTTTAATTGATAGTGGGTCGGATATTTCGTTAATTTCAGAATCAGTCCTAAAGTATTTTAATTTTAATAGAGTGCCAGCTTATCGCTTGATGCGTGGTATTGGAAGTCAGGAAATTGAGTCGACTTCTTTAGTTACAACAGTCATAGAGTTTCCTGAATTATTATTAGAAATAGATTTATATGTCGTTCCTACCGAATGCATAAATGCACCTATTTTGATCGGTATCGATGTACTGAATCGAAAAGGTTTGACATATATCCGAACTAATGGAGAGCAACGGCTTACGAGATCTGATATCATGCCAACCGTACAGCATGTGGTCGCGGTAGACGATGACAGTGTTAGGACTCCATTATCTGGTAATGATAAAGATCGATTATTAAAAATAATTCATGAATTTTCAGACTTATTTATTACTGGAACTGCAACCTCTACCGTGAACACAGGTAGCATGGAAATTCGGTTAACTTCGACTGCTCCAATCAGTCATCGTCCTTACAAGCTCTCGGTTGACGAAAAGAAGAGAGTTCGAGACATTGTCAGCGATCTGCTCAGCAAGGGCATAATACGGGAATCTCAGTCCGACTATGCGAGTCCGATTATTTTAGTCAAAAAGAAGGACGGCAGTGATAGGATGTGTGTCGATTATCGGGCACTGAATGCTATCACTGTCAAAGAGAGATTTCCCTTGCCGCTGATCGATGACCATGTTGACAAACTTGGTAGCTATAAGATCTTCAGCAGCCTTGATATGGCTACTGGATTCCATCAAGTACCGATGAAGGACGATGATTCGATTAGCAAGACTGCCTTCGTAACACCTGAAGGACAGTATGAATACCTGAAAATGCCGTATGGGTTAGCCAATGCACCAATTGTTTACCAGAGGATTATCACTAAAACTTTGAAAACATTAATAGACGCTGGTAAAGTCCTTACATACATAGATGATGTTTTACTATTGTCAAATTCGGTAGAGGAAGGCCTTCACACTTTGAGTGAAGTCTTACGGATATTAAAAACAGCGGGATTTTCTATTAATTTAAAGAAATGTACCTTTTTGGACACAGAAATCGAATACTTGGGTAGATTAATTGGTCATGGTCAGGTGAGGCCGAGTCCGGGGAAAGTCGATGCACTAGTTAGATCTCCAAAACCCACAAATGTCAAGGAGGTTCGCCAGTTTCTGGGGTTAGCGGGATACTTCCGTCGTTATATAGCAGGCTATGCTTCTAAGACCGCATGTATAGCAAAATTGTTGAGAAAAGGGGAACCTTTCTTGTGGGGTGCTGAGCAGGATACTGCTCGGGACTTTGTGATTCACTGTTTGACAAATGAACCAGTTTTAGCGATATTCGATCCTCAGTTGCCTACGGAACTCCACACCGATGCCAGTGCTATTGGGCTGGGTGCTATTTTATTACAAGAACACACTGGTAGAAGAAAGAGAGTTGTTGGGTATTTTAGTAGATCCACTCAGGGCGCTGAGTCGCGATACCACAGCTACGAGTTGGAGACGTTAGCTGTCGTGCGTGCGCTCCAGCATTTCCGTCACTATTTGATTGGCATTAACTTTAAAATAGTGACGGATTGCAATTCCTTAAAGTTAACGGAGCGTAAAAAAGATTTGTTGCCTCGGGTCGCGCGCTGGTGGGTGTACCTACAAGATTTTAGTTTTACTTTAGATTACCGAAAAGGTTCCTTGATGCAACATGCAGATTTTCTAAGCCGTAACCCTCCTCCTCCTACCATCAATGTGTCTCATATTCGGAATCCAAACAACTGGGCGAAGATCGCTCAAACTGCTGATGCGGAGACGCAAGAGCTAATATCCAAGTTAAGAGATGGGCAACTGGATCAAACTAGGTATGTAATCAAAAACGATTTATTGTACTACAAATATACCCCAACGGGGGAAGAACCACGGCTCTTGTGTTACATCCCTAAGGGTCATAGACTCAGCTTACTAAGGGTGTTCCACGATGAGCACGATCATATTGGCACTGACAAAACGACTGACCTCATATTACGACACTTTTGGTTTCCAAGTTTACGACAGTTTGTAAGGAAGTACATAGGTCATTGTCTTATATGTTTGGCACATAAGAAAGTTCCCAGGGCTCCTTCGCAGCCGATTCAATCTTGGACAAAGCCAGAAATCCCCTTTTCGTGTGTACACACTGATGTCCTGGGACCGCTCCCAGAGTCAAACGGATTCAAATACGTTTTAATAATAGTTGATGCCTTTTCCAAATATTGTCTGCTTTACTCTCTATACAGACAAGACACTGATGAGTTAAAACGTGTTTTTTCAAATGCTGTGTCATTATTTGGAACACCGTCCACAATAATATGTGACCGCGCAAGAATGTTTGAAAGCACAACCTTTCAAAATTGGGTCAGCGAGTTGGGCTGCTCAATACATTTCATCACACCGGGTATGCATCGAGAAAATGGACAAGCGGAGAGGTACTGCAGGACTGTTCTCAACATGCTACGCGTTGAAGTCGGCAATAAAGGCTCACAGTGGTCTGATGTACTGTGGAAGATGCAGCTCACTTTGAATATCTGCAAGCAGGCTACCACACAGACTTCACCGCTGCAGTTACTGGTCGGTATCGACGCAGCCACTCCGGTTATCAGATCCCTAGTGCGAGATGTGGCACTTAATAACTCTAATCTCAACCGAGAGGCTCTCTTAACCCTTCGCAGACAACGGGCATCTGAGCTCCTTGCAACCAATCAACAGCGCCAGGATGCCTATGTTAATGAAGATCGGCGGCAGCCGCGCAGCTTTGCCGTCGGGGACTTTGTGTTCGTGAGCAAGGCTGCACAAATCACCGGCAAACTAGACTCCGGCGGCATGCGTGGACCCTACAAGGTTATTCGCGCGCTACCATGCCACCGCTACGAATTAGTACTAGCGGGATCTTATGGAAAGAAGACCCAAGCGGCGGCAGAGCATATGATGTTGTGGCAAGGCGAGTGGACGCCGGATGCGCGCTCAGCCTTCTTTGAGAGTGGTGAGTGACGCCCAGTGGAGCTAATGTGTTTAGGCCACTGAGAGAACATACAAAGGTATGGGTCTCTGTTTCCACTTTGCTCTTATGAGAGAAAGTGTGTTTATGTGTCACGTAGTCGTAGTATGCAAACGTTAGGGCCTATGCTATGAATACGTGAAACTGACAAGCGAACTTGGGGCCTCTGTCATGTGGCAGTGTATGGAGAGTGATGGAAATCCGGATTCTGTCGTTAGCCATGCACTGAATTGAATTTTTTTTTTTATTCGTGTTAAGTCTGAAGCTATTTAATATTACAACACTTTTCGATAGACCTTTGTCTGTGGGCGCTTGAGTGCACACTTGCGCCCATGGTACGAGTAACAAAAATATATAGAAGTCCTTTTCTTTTCTCCAAGATATATGCTTCAGACTATAACACGAAACTGGGTAAATCATTTTTTTTTTTTTTTTTTTTTTATTCATTCCAAAATTGGTGTAAACAAAAGAACAAACATAATGTCTGCCAAACTGCGCAGCAGTTTGTCGGCAGTAGTCTCGTCTAGCAATGTATTACATTTCAAAAATAAAATATTGTGCTAAAACTTATTTAAATACTTAATTATGCTAAGTAAACTACAAAGCAATACAGGCACCTATATTATTTTATAGTTCACTCAGCATTTCCTACAATCGAGATCCGAAATCGTACAATTGAAAAACACGGCATTTTATCCTACGTAAGGTTTGTTACAAATATAAAACTACGGACACAATGAGAGGTAATGTTTTTGTAGAATTTTTTTAAGTTGCTCCTTAGACTTTACATGCGTTATCAGTTCCGGGGGCAGCTCATTCACCAACGTGGGCACTACGAACCTTCTTGTGCGCTTACCAAAGTAGTTTGTTACTTTTGGAACTGCAAGTGTCTTCTTCTCAGATAAACGAGTTGGGTACATATGGTTACGTTCCACTTTGTGGCATTGATTATTAAATTGTTCAGCCAAGATATTTAACTTATTTTTTTGATGGATCGGGAGTATTTTACAGATTTTGAACAGTTCATCATAATTTTTATTTAATGTTTTCTTAGTTTTTTTATCTATAAGTAGTTTTAGTAACCTTATCTGCAAGTTTTTAATTTTATTTAGATGTGTAGGGAACGCAAGACCATATCCACCCAAGCCGTAGCCAATAGTTGAGTCAGCCAATGCGTAATATAAGGTATATAGTACTTTCCGGCTGACCACATACTTAAGATTTTTCAATTTACCCAAAATGGAGCGTAGCTTATTACAAACGTAATTAACATGCAGATTCCATGTGAATGTGTTATCTATTACTAGTCCTAGGTACTTATAAGAGGTAACTGTTTCTAAACATAAACATTGACAAAATTGCTTGTGGCTATGTAGACATTCGTACGAATGACCTTTTACTTGGACTAGCAAATTATTTTTATTTTTATGATACGGCGAGCGAATGAGCATGCACTTAGTTTTACATATATTTATTATAATGCCGTTATCATGTGCCCACTGAACCACATTGTCAAAATCATTTTGCATAGCTTGCTGTAAGAGATCGACATTATTATGGCTATAAACCAGGCATGTATCGTCAGCGTACATAAATGCCTTACATTTCTTCAATACATTAGACATGCTATTGACGTGCATTATGTATCCTAATGGGCCATATACTGAACCGGTCGGCACTCCGAATTTAATGTCGCCCCGTACACTTTTTGTTCCACTAACACTGACTGTGAGTGATCTGTTCTCTAGGTACTTGCTAAACCATGCGTTCATAGGGCCTCTTATGCCACACTCATTCATAGCCTGCAACAAGCCGTCGTGGTGTAATGTATGAAATGCTTTTTTGAAGTCTATAAATATAACCATAACTATCTTTTTTTCATCAAGACGATTATTGACTTCGTCTGTGAATTTCTCTAGCGCAGTTGCAGTACTTCTATTGAGTCTAAAACCGTGTTGGACATCGTTTATAATACTATGGTTTTCCAAAAAAGTAATGATTTGTTTAACTATGATTTTTTCGACAATTTTGTTTACCGTATTTAGAATTGCAATAGGTCTATAATTACCATAATCTCGATGAGATCCATGTTTATATATTGGCCTGACAATAGACTTTTTAAGTTCATCTGGATATTGAGATTTTTCAACACTAACATTAATAAAATAAGCTATTACCGGACTAATTTGATCTTTTATTTGTTTTAGATCTTTAATTCTAATACCATCTGACCCCGGCGACTTGTTGCAGTCTAATTTCTCTATTACAGTTTTTACATCTTTAGGTAGCACTTTTTTAAATCGAAAACTTACATTACAATCTTTAACATAGCCGGTTCTGTCCAAAAAATTATGTTGACATTTATGTTTAATCGTATCAATTTCATTCGTAAAGGTTTGACAGAATTTGTTACAAATAGTTTGCAATGATTCATTTTTTAATAAGTGTTTTTCTATTAAAGAATCTACTCCCATTTTAGTCCTACCAAGCCAGTTATTTATATTACTCCAGATCTTTCTCATGTCTCCCTTACAACTTAGTATCGTTTCCCTCCTACATTTATTTTTGGCCATATTTATAAGCTTCTGAGTTTTATTTCTGCACCTCGTGTACTGCAAACGTTTATTATTATTCTTGGGATCGCTTTTCCACTGTTTAAATAGGGTATCTTTATCTTCTATAAGTACGCGTAACTTATCCGTAACCCACGACTGTGTTTTACGTTTAGGGCGCACCGAGTTTTCTATTTTAGAACTGTTATAAATATCGCCAAAAATCGCGGTCATACTTGTATACAATTCGTTCGGGTCTTGTAACAGTAACAGCGATGCCCAGTTTATGTTATTAAGTTTATCTCTTACCGCTTTATTGTCGTACCTCATTTTATTCACAAACATTAAGTCTATTTCCTTATCAATAACAGCTGAGATTCCCGTTAGATAGTGGTCGGCTACCTGGCTGGTGAGTGTGTATGCGTGAACGTCGCTCGCCCCGCCACGGCCGCCACTTACATTCCGCATGAAGACGTGATCGATGCATGACGCCACTCGCCTCTGTCCGACAACCGCCTCGCGTGTTATGTCTTGAATACCGCAGTGAAGTCCTAAATCCGCTAACGTATTTAAATATTTGTTTGCCGAAGAATCCAGTTCAGTCTCTAACAAATTAATGTTGCAATCTCCTACTAACACAATGTCAGTGTTTACCGATAGCGCTCGAATAATGTTTTTTAATTCTTTTGTAAAAGTGCGTTTATTTGTGTGTGGCGGCCTGTAGATTACCATTAGATAAGCATTATAATCATTCTTAGCAAGGTGGCCGTGTATCAACTCAAATGTCGATGCAGTACAGCCTTGTATAGGACTGTACTGAAGGCTGTTTTTCACATAAACGAGTATACCTCCTCCTCGCTTTTTCTCTCTTGTTTGTGAGTACATGTTATAACCATCGATTGTGTACATGGAGACTTCATCCTGCCTAATATTTATTTCTGTGAGACACAATACATCCAGTTTATTCAAAACGTTTTGCAGCAGCACCGTTAACTGATTAAAATGTTTTCTAATAGAACAAATGTTGATATGTATGATTTGTATTTTAGTTTCACTAGATAATACGTAGTTAGACCATTCCTTAATATCTGTGAATTTGATATATTCAATATCCTGTAGCTGTGATTGTGGATCGAAGTTTACCGCCATGACGTAATCTGATTAAATAACAGTTTCAAAACATGCAATGCAGTTTTTAGATTTTATGTGGGTATGTATGTTTCGATGTCACCTTCATTGCGAATATGGTATATCTTTTTTTCATTATCATTTTTCTTTATTAATACTTTGGCATCCTGGATCCATATGTACTTATAGGTTTCTTTAAGCTTTGTCTTTGTAGCCCAAAATAACTGCCTATTTTGTCGAGTTATATGCTCATTTATAAAGATACGGGATGTGTCATTGTTGTTAAATAGCATGTGATTCGTAAGTTGTGCTTTTCGACTTTTAAGCCATTTCGCTCTCGCCGCTTTTGTACGTACCGTCACAACTATAGGCCGCACATCTTTTTTCTGGGATCCTACCCTGCACGCACTTTCAATTTCGGTTTTATCTAAGTTCAAGATCTCGGCACATTTTTTTACCAGTTCAACGGTTTTTTCTCCTTCTTGCATCTTCAAGTTCATTATTTCAATATTTTTATCCAATTCTTTTTGTTCGAGATATCCGATCCGTTCTTCCAGCGCTTTGTTGCATTTATCTAAATTGATGTTTCGTTGTATGAGGTCCTTGTATCTGTTTTCCATTGACTTGTTATTTTCTATGGTTTCTTTTCTGAATGTCTCCAAATCATCATGCTTGTCACTTAGAAACTGCAGTGTTTTTTCGAAGTCAATGTTGGATTTTTTCAACTCGCCTATTTCTGACTTAATAACCGACACATCTTTTTGTAGCAGTAACAAGCGTGAGTCTTGCTCGTCCTTAATGGAATTTAGGAGAGAATTCATTTCTTTGACTTCCTTTCGAACGGCTTTAAGTGTTGAATGGAAACTATCAGGAGAACAGCATGCTTTTTTGTGCCGTATAGTTTCTTGAGAGATAGAAGAATCACTGTCTGATTCCTCATTGTGTTTCTTCCTAACCTGCCGTGTTCCGACCCAGTTCGATTTAGGTAATTGTTTGCCCTTAACATTCGAAGCCGACCTGTCAGATGAATGCGATTCCTCCACTTCGCCACGTTTAGTGGGAGTTCGTGGTAACTTCGGCATTATTGGTCCTCCGTCTAGCCAGTTGGTAATCAATCACAGTTGTCGTACGATGTAATCACACACAGTCTTAGCACGACTTTGTTAAAATCGGTACGCAATTGCACAGCACAAGCGACACGTCCGTTCGCTCGCAAGGTCAACGAGACAATTTACCTGTTCTCTGTATATGTTTCAGAGCAAGAGCAAGATGATAATGACCCGGTTGCGAGAGATGGATCCAATACCAATGATGCAAGCAATGCTGCAGTCGAGGACGCCGCAGTGTCAGGAACGGCCGTCTTAAATATTATCCCTACCCTACAAACCGAACCGAATGACAGGGTATAAATAAAACGGAGAGGTTACAACGTGTCGAGACAGATAGTCCGGTTAAGTAGTCTCGACCTCTCTAGGTCAACTACGAGATGCCATTCACAAAAAAAAAAAAAAAACAACGTGTCGACTCATTCTGTGTTTGGCTCTCGGACGCGACGGACGTTTTAAATAGTGCTAGTGATTGTTAAGAATATGTTCAAGTTTTAGTTCTGTGTAAATCTATTTTTGTTATTTGATATTCTCGTTAAATAAAATCATTTATTAAGAATAAAACTTTCTAGGTTGATTAGTGCTTTGTTTTTTTTTAATATTAACCGCATCTGATCCTTAAGAGTACCATACCTTAATTTTACGAAACATCTAATAACTCAAGCTCTCAGATTGTCAAAACTTACAGAATGTTCACGCAAAGGATTGATAAGTTGGAATCTATTATTCACATCATGTTCATCTCGTTACATTTACGCCTAAGATTGTATGTAATGGTTTCCGTGTCCATGCATGCGTGTATCAGTGTCGTGTCATTAGGTACTATATGCAGGAACGCTGGCGTTCATTAGTTCACTAAAAACGAAAAACTTCATAAGCAATGGGAAATTGCTATTGAAGGCTACAGGTGTCAACCTCAGGACGAGTTGCTTCTCACACGGACAACTGTACGTCGTTTACTCCCGCGTCACCAATCCTGACACTTTATTTTGGTTGCTAAGACCAAAACTACAAACGTAGTATATCGCCCGTGAACTTTTGGTACCCCCTAACTAGCACTTTTGCGCAAAACTTTATAATAATAATAATAATATCCCCACCGCTGTATCTCTACGTTGACGTCGTGGTGGGGCTTGCGCGCTCCGTACTTTAGGTCTGTGCCGGTAGAATTTACTTTGCCGGAACGGGTCTAGGATGAGGAGCCAGACCAAGAGAGTTACAGAAACCCGCAGGGCAGCATGTGGCGAGCTGTTGGGCAGTAGCGACCCCACGGACCCTATTTTCCGGGAGAAATCTTGTCCTCATCTCTGGCTTGCCTTAATTGGCCGGCTGGAGTGAACACTGACGAGAAACAGAGCTCCCACCTCATTCTTGCCTTTATTGGCCGGCTTGAGTGGAGATTCGCAAGAGCAAACGTGCTCGGAGGAAGGAAGTATTCCAGTAAGGTGCTGGTATCTTGACCGTACTTCCGGGATTGTTCTGATAGCCGTGGAATACCTCTCCACTCCTCACGCACCTCAGGAAGTTTTGCCCCCTTGTCGCTACGTGACTATGTGCTAGCGGCCGTTTCCGGGGGCCCATTATTGAGTGTGCAAGTCACCTCCTGCCATTTTATCCGTGTATAATTGTATAACATTGGTCAGGCAAGGGACATAGATA
Source organism: Dicycla oo (assembly GCA_948252095.1). Classification (NCBI taxonomy): domain Eukaryota; kingdom Metazoa; phylum Arthropoda; class Insecta; order Lepidoptera; family Noctuidae; genus Dicycla; species Dicycla oo. Next base: position 9,570,890 of record OX411733.1, on the reverse strand, counting down.
TTCCATAGTTTATGTAACCCAATGCACTTTAGCAACCCAAACCCATAGTCCAATATGTTTTGTTTTCACGTACAGCAATAGTCCTGCACCAACCGGGGGTTGTCCTTGGGTGCATTTGCATAGCGCATATAGGGATAATCGTCGGTTGGTGCCTCCTCATCATTTAAAATTTTGTAAGGGGCCTCTGCGAGTTGGCTTCAGCTCCTCGTACGCCTTCCAAAGGTCCGGGACCCCAGGGTCCCGAGAAATATGGAAAAAAATAAGTATAATAATATTAATAATCATTTATTGGCAGACATTGAAGTCCATAGAATTAAATTAATTGATATTGACAAATAAAAATAACACTCCAACTCCTAATTACGATTAAAATAAAAAACAACATAATAGTTACTAACTGCATTTAATTATGATTTCATAAAAGACATAGTTAGTTTTTTTTCCCAAAATTCTCCACTCTGAAATTAGTTTTATGTTCCTCCTGTAAAATTTGTTTGCAGGTAGATAGAAGATCTCAGAAGTTCACGGACGATATGTTTAAATTATTATATATGGAACCTATTCACGGTTTTCATAATACATAATTTTATTATTGCTACTCATTTACTCGCATTTTAATACGCTATCGTTTACGCGGGAAGTTTCCTGCTTATTGTATTTGTTGACGCGTAGGTGCGTAGGTCTTCATTCAAAGGAAGAATTAGGTTATTTTAGTATATTGTGGTGTCTTACAACTGTTACGTGAACGAAGTCGCAGGCAGAAGCTATTGTAGTACCTAACATTTAAATCCGCTGACTGATCTACTTTCCGTCGTGAAGATTTGCCGTCCCATAGGCCTATGGGAGTGAAGTTAGGAGGCAAATGTAATGAAAACTAAAACGGCAAAATAACTATTTATTTAATAAAATATACAAACACCTCGGTATAAAACATGGGCCGTTTTGTTCTTGTTTTCGTCACAATGAAAAAAACACTCGTTCATATAAGTCACATTTGTGTCGCAACAAACAGGCATGTATACCAAAGGACAATTGTCACATTCCGTGCGTTTAGACATGGGTGGTAAAATACGTTCGTATGTCCGTCTGTATGTGCCTGTTGGTCCGCCTCTAATTTCAATGTGTGCAGTGGTTTCAGTGCGTCCACGTGTGCTTATGTCAGAAACCTCACTAAAAGGCAGGAATATCGCTATAAGAAACAGAACATCTGAAAATAAAAACAACAACTAAGTATATACAATTACATAAAATTGAAGAGTCTGTTTGTAATGTCAAAATGACAGCTTTTTACTAAATGCGTATGAAAGTATATACGATACTGGTAACGAAAATGCAATTTTTAAAATTTTTGTCTGTCTGTCTGTTTGTGCCGGCTAATCTCCGAAATGGCTGGACTAATTTTGATGGGACTTTCACTGGCTGATGTTATTAGAAGTAATTTCATTTTAGAAAAAGGATTAGGGTTCCACGCAAAAAAATAAAACCCATGAAATTGTGGACAAAACCCATTCCAATTGGGAATTATTGACATCCACGCGGGCGAAGGCGCGGGTAACAGCTCGTATAGAATATTATTGTTGTATGGCAAACAGAGTAAGCGAAATGGAGCTAATATCAACATCAACCTAGTAGTCTCCTGTAGCACATAGTATACGATAACTATTGGCTGATTATAATCAGACAATAATGTTCCCTCTACCGGGACACAGGCATTCTTTCTCTGAGAGGGAGTGGGCCGTAATACACCACGCGGACCCAGTGCGGGCTGGTGGATGTCACATGTCTTCAAAGTTTTGGTTCTAGGACATGCCGATTTTCTCAAGAAATTTTCCTTAACCGTTTTGAGGGCAGTGGTGATGAAGATGGTACACAAAAAAGTGCCTGGGCTCGAACCTACGATTCATATGTCGCGGCCGTTTTTACTGGGTCACCCCGTGGTGACCCAGTAAAACGTTAAAAGTTTGGGCACGCCTATAATTAACAGGAAAAAAAGAGGTAAAGAACAGTTTCTTTACTTTTTTTCCTGTTAATTACAGGCGTGCCCAAACACGCCTTTTTCTGAATCCTCTGCTCTTACAGTTGCAAGCCACCTTGCGAAGATCGACGCTTCAAAGCTTTCTTGGGGAGATGTAGCATAACATAATATAAATTGAAATCTGATTGCTTCCATCATTGATTCTTATAAGTAAAGAGAAGATAGCAAAAATAGTGATTGTTGCAAAAAATATCGAAAAAAGCTATGGCGAAATAATATGATCGTCGTGTAGTTTAGTTTCATATCGTTTTTTTTTTTTTTGGCGAAATGTAAACTTAATTGTCCATAACTTACAGCGCAGAATTCTCGCGATTGTTTGCACCTCAAATTAGGCACTGATATTTATTTCTGTTAATTTGTTAAAAATAAAACATTACTACACATAAAAAATAACTTATTTGTTAAAACTGGGTGATTGCGGTGTTTTCTAACTGATTACCATGAGAAGAAAGATCGAAACAAGCTTAGAGGTCACGGTCTCTTAAAGTCTAGACATAATCTTGGTCATATGAGGACTATGCAGATTAATATCTGAGATGATTTTAGTGTTTAGAAAAACAAAAAAATCGAATACACGCTACAGCACCCGTATACAATTTGAATATGTGGTGCTACGAGTACTTATGGTCAAATATTTTTCATACGTTATTTTTTATTTACTTGATATAAGAAATGTTATGTATGTGAACCTACTATTGTCGTCGAGTGCTATGTAGGCGAGCGGGCTGCGCCCCGCTCCTCCCCGCGCCGGGTGGTAACCTACGAGGATTAAAACAGTGTGCAACTGACTAGCGAGTTTGATTGACCAGTGCCTCCGTCCTTCCGCTTACCTAACACGTGGCGACGAGCGGACTCACATTTTTTTTTGTAAAATGTCCACGGGAGCGACTTACGGCGTTCTTTCCACTTTTGACCACCAATCGCAAGAGTGGAATAGTTACAAGTTGCGATTAAATCAGTGGTTTATCGCAAACGACATAACCGCAGAAACGGACAAAGCAACGATCAAACGGAGGGCGATATTGTTAACATCATTATGTGAATCGACGTTCAAGCTTGCTAGTGACCTGGCGTTACCCAGCAAGGTGGAAGAATTACGTTACGAGGAAATAGAAAAACTCCTCGACGAACACTTCACACCGAAAAGGTTCGGGTTTGCAGAGAAGTCGATCTTCTATTCGGCAACACAGCGACCAGGAGAAACGCACACTCAATGGGCGGCCAGGATAAGAGGATTAGCGGCACACTGTGCGTTCAAGAACTTGGAAGAGGCCTTGCTAGATAAATTTATCATGGGCATGGCAGCAGGACGAGAGCGGGACAAACTTTTCATGCAGGATCAGCGGGAGCTGACCCTCGTAAAGGCCATCGACTTGGCAGAGAGCATGCGCTGCGCACGCGATGCCTCGTCGCTGGCAGCGTCGGGCACTAGCGGCATCGGCGCAGCGGGCCCGGACGGCGTCTTCATCATTTCCAAAAAGGAAAAGTGCAGTGTGTGTGGATTCACTAATCACAAAGCAAATCAGTGTCGTTATAAAACCTATAAGTGTAAAAAGTGCGGAAATAAGGGTCATTTGCAAAAAATGTGCCCAAAAGAGGGTAAAATAAAGTTCGTGAAGGATGGTACTGTGGACGACGGAGGCGATGACGGTGAGTGTTTCTACAATATTCGGTGCGTGAAAGGGAAACCAATGACGGAGCGTGTAATGATCAGTGGTCTAGCTTTAGAGTTCGAAATCGATAGTGGTTCGGCAGTAAGCGTAATCTCAGAAAAAACCTACAACTCCAATTTTAAACGTTTGCCATTGTCAGTCACCAACAAAAAGTTATTTAGTTATACGGGGGAAAGTATTGAAACAATCGGAGTAGTTTATTTGCCTGTATCGTATCTAGGGCGAACGCGTACCTTGAATGTGTATATAGTGCGCGCAGGCGGACCGCCGCTGCTTGGCCGCGACTTCATTCGTGAGTTCGACCTTGAGCTGACCTCTGCACGTGCACCTGTACATGCCGTGCCGTCAATTAACCATACCAATATTGACAAGCAACTCCCTAATATGTTCCCCAAAGTTTTTTCAGGCAAACTGGGATCGTTCAACAAACACAAAATTAATTTACGTTTAAAGTCAGATGCTAAACCGATTTTTTTTAAAGCGAGACCGGTACCTTACGCGCTAAAAGATCTAATAGACAAGGAGCTCGACCGGTTACTGTCACTAGGCATTTTAAAACCTGTGGAACACTCAGAATACGCATCGCCAGTTGTGCCTGTTTTGAAAAAGAACGGTAGCATCAGATTATGTGCAGATTACTCTGTGACAATCAATAAACAACTAATAATCGACCAATATCCCTTGCCGACGGTACACGATTTGTTGGCCAAGTTACACGGGGGCGTACACTTCAGTAAAATTGATTTGTCAATGGCATATAACCAGTTTATATTAAATGAGGAATCACAGAAGTTAACCTGCATTAATACACACCGCGGTCTTTTTAATTTCACTAGACTAGTATTTGGGTTGGCCAGCGCACCCGCCATTTTCCAGCGCGCAATGGAATGTTTACTATCTGGTATTGACGGAATCATATTTCTACTAGATGATATATTAATAACGGGTGCAAATAAAGATCAGCATATGCAGAGACTCATCACGGTTTTACAACGCTTAGATGAGGCCGAGTTAACGGTTCAGATAGGTAAATGTGAATTCTTTAAGGACGAGATTTCGTACCTAGTGCCCATGTCACCGCATGTCATAGATAAACATGGAGTTAGGAAGTCGCCAGAAAAAGTCAAAGCTATTTTACAAGCTCCTAAGCCAACAAACGTGTCACAGTTACAGTCGTTTCTAGGTCTAACTAATTATTACCGGAACTTCGTGCCGGACGCGTCATCCGTATTAGTCCATTATATAATTTACTAAACAAAAATACAAAGTGGGAATGGACTCGCAACCACGATGACGCGTTTGTCCGAATTAAAAATATTTTAGCATCCGACAATACATTAGCGCATTTCGACCCGAACGCTAAGTTAATATTAACTGTAGACGCGTCACCAACAGGCTTAGGAGCTGTATTATCTCAAATAGGTGTTGAAGGGTTAGAAAGGCCAATATCATACGCATCACGGACGCTGTCGTCAGCGGAAAAAAATTACGCACAAATTCAAAAGGAAGCAACAGCGATAATATTTGGGGTAAGACGATATCATCAATACCTATATGGTCGGTCCGAGCCCTTCGTGCTACGAACAGACCATAAACCCCTGCTAGCTATATTCGGGCCCCACAAAGGCATTCCCGAAGTGTCCGCCAACCGCCTGCAGAGGTATGCTATATTCCTAGCTGCATATAACTATACCATTGAATACATCAGCAGCAAGCATAACAGCGCGGACTATTTATCTCGGGCGTGCGGGGCCAGCGGGGGCGAGAACGGGACAAAGGCGGCGGACGAACTCGCGGACTGCGAGGATATCGCGACCTATGTCAACTTTGTAGTGGAAGGAGAGCTACCGGTGACACTGACGGACATGCGTCGCGAGACGGCTCGCGACACTCATCTAGTCACTATTAAACATTATATTTTAAATGGCTGGCCGAGGAAAGTTAATGACGCAGGCTTAAAACCATTTTACAATTGTCGTACACAGTTATCTTACGAAAGGGATATCTTAATGCGTGGGCATAAGGTCGTTATTCCCTCATCTTTGCAAGAAAGAGTATGTAGGGAATTACATAGTTCACATTTCGGGATAGTGAAGATGAAGGCAGAGGCTCGCAAGCGGCTGTGGTTCCCTGGCGTAGACGCGGCGCTGGAGCGAGTAGCGGGTGCTTGTGACGTGTGCTGTGCGCTGCGCCCAGCGCCCCCGCACGCCCCTCTCGCGCCTTGGCCATTGCCACCGCACTCTTTTTACCGAATTCACATAGATTTCTTGGGCCCATTCCACGATTACATGTTTTTAATTATTGTAGATGCTTATAGTAAATGGGTGGAATGTTATGATATGACCTTAACTTATAATTCAAAGGCGGTAATAACTAAATTATATGATTTCATGTCGCGGTTTGGGGTTCCACACATGTTGGTGAGTGACAACGGTACATCTTTTACTTCGTTGGAATTTAGGGACTTTTGTAGAATGAACGGTATCGAGCATGTTCTATCTCCTGTATATCACCCGGCCAGCAACGGGCAAGCCGAGAGTTTTGTAAAAATTGTAAAAAAGGGGCTAAAGGCTATAATTTTGGAGGGTTGTAATAAAAAAACGATTCAAGGAAAAATAGCAAAAATTCTATTCGATTACAGGAACTCTAAAAATAGCACCACTGATAAAACACCCGCGGAGATAGTATTCGGGCGAGCGTTGCGCTCGCGGCTGGATCTGTTGGATCCGACCGCACCGTCACCGTCGTCCACAGACCTGACTCAAACCGTCGCACGCAATCAGTCCTTACAGGCTAAATATTACCAGGGAAAACAAAGACAAGATTTCACGGAGAATGAGAAAGTTTGGATAACAAAAAATATGAATAATAAAAAGTACAGTTGGATACAAGGAGTAATAAGAAAAAAAATCGGCAAAATACTGTATGTGATATACGTGCCACATTTAAGATGTGAAGTCACCAGGCACGTCGACCAAATAAGGGCACGACTACACTCATCATCAGACGACGACCAGGACTGGGACCCAGATGTAGTACCCGATTTGGCGTCGCTTGTCGCCAATCACCCTGAGCCCGACACACAGCCAGGAGAGGAAGGAGGGTCGGTAAAGGATCCCGGACTGGGATCTTCGTCGACTCCGCCGCACGTCACGGTAACTCGCAGGCGGCAGGAAATCAGTCCGATCTTCTCGACACCTACGAGCGCCCAGTACGTCAGTAATGATGATGATTACGAACAAATGGAAACCAGTATAGATTAAATGTATAATTAAAAAATAAATAGAATAAGAGTATTGCCTAGCGTAAGGGGAAGGGATGTTATGTATGTGAACCTACTATTGTCGTCGAGTGCTATGTAGGCGAGCGGGCTGCGCCCCGCTCCTCCCCGCGCCGGGTGGTAACCTACGAGGATTAAAGCAGTGTGCAACTGACTAGCGAGTTTGATTGACCAGTGCCTCCGTCCTTCCGCATACCTAACAAGAAAGAAAGAAAGATAAGTACCTACTCGAACAGGAAGATCACAAACTAAACTAAACAAAATAGTATAAATGCAAAAAACAAAAGTTAAAAAAGAAAATGAAAATTCAAAATAGAAAGTCCTATCTCAGCATAAGGCACTGGCGTCGATTCCCTTCTTCACAAACTAAATTTAAGTTCAGTGCATCTTTTTCTTTCTATTCCATTAAGAAAAGGACATACGATAATTATTAGTTTAGTCCTGTCAAATTAGTCAGTACCTGACGTAAATTGACGTATTTTTAGTTGGCAGTTTTTAATGACTTCACTAATATTTATTATGTCCTTTTCTTAATTAAATAGAAAGAGAAAGATGCACTGAACTTAAATTAAGTTTAGTTTGTGAACAAGGGAATCGGCGCCACTAACTTACAAATTAGTTGCATGTTGATATTTAAAAAAATATTAGCGTTCCAATCGCTCTGTTTCAAATAATAACCAATTTGAAATTAATACCCAAAACTCAAAAAAATATTGGATACTCGTAGTTAATTAGGTACGCGTTATTGCTGCAATTAGTAATTAAAATAACTTTGATTGCTTTTAATTTTCTTTTCAAATCAACTCGACCAACTCGAAAATCTCTCGAGATCGACTTTGGTGCACTGCAAATGGTATCAAAATTTTCCTTTGCTTGGTAGTGTCACCAAAATACTGTCAGAAATGCCACATTGGATGACAATGCTTACCCTTTAGTTAAAGTAAAATCCATTCTAAGTGCCGTTCACGGCCACAAGTGATGCGACTTGCCGCCCGCTTCACCTGTTTCGACTAGCGTCAAGAGACGCGCACGCGTCACCTTATTTGACTTGCGTCAAGCGAAGCGCACGCTACGTCTGTTACGACTTGCGTCAAGCAACGCGCGCGCTTCCTCTGTTTCGACTTGCGACAAGTGACGTGCGCGCTTCACTTGTTTCGACTTGCGTCACGAGACGCACGTGCTTCACCTGTTTCGACTTGCGTCAAGCGACGTACGCGCTTCACTTGTTGCGACTTGCGCCATCGACGTGTGCGCGTCTCCTGTTTCGACTTGCATTAAGCGACGCGTGCGCTTTACCTGTTTCTACTTAGGTCAAGCGACGCACGCGCTTCACCAGTTTAGACTTGCATCAAGCGACGCACGCGTTTTTTCTGTTTCGACTTGCGTCAAGCGAAGCGCACGCTTCCTCTGTTTCGACTTGCGTCAAGCGACGCGCGTGCTTTACTTGTTTCGACTTGCGTCAAGCGACGCGCGCGCGTCGCTTATTTTGACTTGCATCAAAAACGCGCGCGCGCCACCTCTCTCGTTCCGACGTTCCACAAGTCGCGTCACAAGTCGCATTATAAACAAGTTCTTCAATTATATTCCGCACATTGGCTGTTGCAAGACGCGTGTCGCTAGAGCGAGTAGCTCGTGGCCACGGTGTTATGGTCATAAGATCATTGGGTTCGGTATCAAGCTTTTCTCATATAAGGTTATTAGATATCCGTCGCTTCAGGGTCTTTGCAGCCGCCACAGCAGCACAGTATGCCGAACTCGGAAAACGTCAAACTGTTAGACAGTTCCGAAGGCGTCGGGCAAACAGCTGTGGCAGTCCCGCCCAACCGCAATGCTAGTCCGCAGCAAAATTACTGGTATCTTTGTATTTCTATGAAAATGCTTCGATAGGCGGTGGTACTGCCACCTGCTGCTGCGTTAAAGCATCTGCTGCAGACGGCAAACCAGTAGTGCTGTCAGTGTACAGAGCGACAAGACGTATTTTTTTGTTTGGCCAATGACTTTTGCCAAACTGAAGATGAGAACTGACAGTAAGAGAAACAAAGACATTTAGTATAATCAGTTTAATTTCTACAATCAGTACTCGTAAGGATCAAAATAGCTCCAACAGAGTCCCCGGTAGGCGACTGATAATACTCTATCAGTGTTCCACAACTTTAACTTAGTATTCATGCAATTCATTTTACATACATTAGTGAAAGAATGATTATTTGTAGCACACACTGGGATGTATACTCGTGGACAGTCACAAGAGTAGATTTTTTCAAGTACTGGCACTGTGTCTTTTACTGCACCCATCGAATAATTTTGAATATGCCATGAGTAACTCTGAGTATCCGACTGGGCGTCCACCTTGATCTTCTCTTGCAGAAACGTCACATAAATAGCAACTATAACAAAAAATTAAACAATAAAGAACGCCGTGGCTTATGCTAGACATAGTGGTAAGCCCCACTTACGGACTCAAGCGACGCGACTTACGTCAATCACCACGCCCAAGCGTCAACTGGTTCGGCCGTCACTGTGACTCGTGGCATGCTCTAAACTACTTCTTTCATTTATTTTCCCTGTAGCTTTTTTTTGCAGTACAAACACCGTGTGAACGGTCCTATACTCAATGTATGTGCCACTTTATATTCGGTAAGATTTAATCCTTCAAAAAACGTGTGTTGTAAATGCCGTGTGAATGGGCCGGGGTCATATGCTGGAGCTCTGACCACTATATCGGGTGTAAAAAGACACTTTCCGAAGCCGAAAGCCACATATTCTACCCATTATTTGGATCATATTTTTCCACTAGACTCTACCTGGGAATCCACTGGTTCTAGAGATATTGAAGGTCAAAGTCGCATTTTTTTTACTTTTTGACGAAAACGAATTCCAAAATTGTTATTACTAAACTTTTTTCCAAACAAACGTCACCAAAATTTTCGATTTTTCTGAATAATTACGCATTTGAAGTTACAAAAAGACAATGAATAACAAACGCACACTGCCACAAGTACGTAGGTACTACGGTAGGTAGCGTACGCTTACGTGGGGTAAGGCCCACGGTGGCCACACGCTTCGCGATCGTGTTGTGTAACTGAACGTGAGCGTGACACGTGCGCGTCAACCTGTAGCATCCGGGCGACTAAAGAGCTTGTTTTACCCCCGTTCCGCTGTGCACCCGCGCCTATTGCCGCACCTGTGTTGTGCTGTGCGCGTGATTGCGAATAGGTACTTAGTGTCACTCGGTGCCCAGCTTGTAACCTCTTTTAAATAATTTTGGGACAAAATACATATAACATGGTGTAAAAATTAGTGGAATCGATTCAGTTATTTATTCTGAACAAACTATATTCAGGTTTCGCATAATACTAAAAATAATGTTATATATGAGAGGTCAGTGGGCGGGAAGGAACATGAATCGAATTCTATTGGTCGATTCTCAATTTTTTGGAACGGAGTTGCTAAGGATCATTCTCCACCAAACAGAAAAATACTCGCGGATGCTCGAGTCCTTTTTAAAGTTATTCTATCAACACTGATTTTAAGTATTTAATTCTACGCAGAGATTGTGCTTGATAAACGCTTGACCGCAAGGATTTTTCCGCTTGGTATAGTCTGACCCTTATAGCACATTATACTCTGCACACTTGCTGAATAAGAGCTAGACCTATTGATTTATAAAAAAGGAAGATTAGATACACTATAATGTCACGTAAACATTATAAATTGGATAAGAAACAATCACATGTACACAACTACATTTCCCGATGTCGTGCGTCATGTGCATCAACAACGGAATTCTTACGAATCATATATTTCTATCCCTTTCTGCAAATAGCGATCAAGTAGCAATACTAATCAGGAGAATTTTAAAGAAAATTAAGTTTTGATTAGGTACTTATAAGTGAAAAGTAATCCCATGGCACATGTTTTTTTTTTTAATTATTTGTGCACATTTTGAAAACACAGGAAGGCATTATGTTGCTACTTATTAAGACTACGGTCATGCTACACATGGGCTGCACAAGGGTCAGTTCGATTATGATTATGGTCAATTAGGCCCGTGTTTAGGGTTGCCAATTCTTATTCACGGATATTAACTTTTATTCTTTTTGACGGATCGAAGATTGCGAGTATAGTGATCCCGTTGGATGTGGCGTACCTCAAATACCCAGGAGCGTAAGTTTAAGAAGCAGGCTGGGGTTTGTGTTTACGTCCGCGATAAAATATGCACAAATATCCCACAGCGGAGCTGGTTGTTCTGGGGGATTTTAATGCTCATCATAAAGAATGGTTGTTCCCGTACCAGAAAACTGACCATAAAGGAAGAGAGGCGCGCAAGTTTGCGACATCGTTAGATCTCCACCAGCTGGTTGACCAAGCTACTCGCGTTCCTTATGTTCATGGCCACACACCTAACTGCTTAGGCCTTCTGCTGACTTTAGATCCGGACAGACGCTCTGGCCGGATCTGATGTCAGCAGATTGGCCTGGGCTCCGCTCGGATCGTTTGACCACTGTCTGGTGAAATGCGTCTCTTCCAGTTAAAGATAAAGATAATATATTTGTCAAACATGCGTTCACATAAATAAATTATCTTTATCTTTATCTGTTCTCCTCCAGATTTAAGCCCTAGAGGCACGAGGCGAGTATGTCATATTATTTTTTTTTTGTATATATATTTTTTTGTATTTTGTATTTTGAACGACCATAAGTTCTATTATATTTTATTTCAAAGTTATCCATTCTTTACCGAATATAATATACTAGTACATAAACGTAAAAAAACATTACCTATGGTGACCGCGGGCTTACAGTAGTTGTGAACCTATGGGGTTCGGCTAACATTCGAGCACACCTTGACATGACCTTACATAAATGTATGGGGTTTTTGTTCGACAGTCGAAAGGATAAAAGCTTGTTTTTTAAAATGTTGTGTTAATATTGATTTTTTAACTTTATTTTATTATTTTATTTTTATTATTAGTTGATAAAGTAGCAGTAGAAATGCATAATATTGTGTGAAAATTTCAACTGTCTACCTATTACGGTTCATGAGATACAGCCCGCTGACTGACAGACGGACGGACGAGGGCATTTTTGCGAAAAAGTGTACCTAGGAAAAATTTAAATGTCCGAGAGCATTTTTATTTTTAATAACCGAATAGATGTACCCATAAGGTTACAACTAAGGATACGAACGTAAACTTTAATTATGTGTCACGTATTTGTAACCAAAATTATAGAGAAATAATAAATAATTATAGCTTGAAATCAAATTTCAAAATAGAAACTTTTTCGTTTTCATACTGTCCCAAAACCTTACAACTCCTTTATGAGGCTATTGTTTGATTTTTTCGCATGAGTTGTTTCCATTTTTGTAGGATAAAATGACGTAATATCTTTCTAAATAATACAAAATATATCAAGAATAGTTTGAACTACTAATTTTTAAATTAAATTGAAATGTTCAATAAATATGAATGGCGCCTGACAGGTCAGGGTATGTTACGATATTTACGAGAAAGTTAAACATTTTACCCCATATCTTTTTACAATTCATAAAATTGGCAACATTTTGACCATAAACAAACAAATACGAAGTCATTCTGCTGTCAGATCTAACAGTGTAACGAATAAAATTTTCGAGAAGGACGTTGTAACGGTTTTTAGCCAAATTGAATGTCAGGGTTTTTTACGCTGTATTATAAAATTTATAAGTGCTTCGGTGTTGCCTTTCTTCAGACATTTAGTCGAGACTTTGTAGAATACAGGTATGTATAAAGGGTTTAGCCGTCCTTCCATAGGCAAACTGCCCCCGATAGGAACCTATATCGTAACCTATGCTATATTGTAGAGGGTACTAATAGTAGTTCATCGAGTAGAATGATATTAGCTCTATATCTTGGTTAATTGAGGAGCTATTTGAAAAAAAGTGTCCGGAGACGACTTTTTTTCAAAGTGATATATCTCTGTTGATTTTAAAGCTAGAAAAATAAAACCAATTCCAGTGTTTATGGTCCACTCTACGGTTTATTTTATATAAATTTCTATGAGCCAAGCCTAAATAAAAATATTTAAAAAATGCAAATAAATTATTTTTTTATTGATTTCTATCAGATCGAATTGAATTACCACTTTGAAAAAAATGTATAATAATTGTCTATACCTTGCCTAACAGCATGCCAAGTTTCATTAAAATCCATAAGGTGCAACATGTTGAAAAAAAAATAATGAAAGTAAGTGGACCACCTTATGACCACTTTGATGACGCTTTTAACTTTCAATTTTTCAATAATATAGTACTTAATTAAATTGTATTACATATTTGATTTTTCAATATTGGGCATGAAAGGTTCAAATTAATTTGGAATGATCTTTTCTCAGTAATAGTTAAATCCATATTAATAAAAAATAGCTTTTGTTAGTCATCGTCACTATTTTCATTAATTACAACGTGATCGTTATTTATAGAAAAAACACTGGACGAACTATATGAGATAACCCAACTGTTCGATTTCCATTTGCACAGTTACAGCAATAACGCCGAATATCTTCGTGGCTTTTTCCATTGGGACGACCATGCACGACTATGCACTGTGATCATGTAAGAACATGCACGCGCGGGTACTTTGATAATCTACTCACTATAAAAGTAGACAAAATATTGTAATAGACTAGTGACACTACCAACCGTTAATGTACTTTATATAAACTGTCAAAACGCTATTTTGTTAAAGATTATTAAAATCTAATACAATTTGAAAGCGTCCACTGTAAATCAAAGTGTTTTTGTGATTAAAGCGTTTGAGCGTTTCAATGTTAAACTCCATAAGCAAACTATAGAACTTTAAAACGGGCACAAGTGATTAAAAATTGAGCATCAAAAATGCTATAGTTTGCTTATGGAGTTCAACATTGCAAACACTAAAGCGCTTTATTATTAAGCATTTTTAGCATTTCGTTATTAATTACTTGAATTTACAGTGTCAACAAGGTGGTCCACTTACGTTCATTATTTTTTTTCAACATGTTGCACCTTATGGATTTTAATGAAACTTGGCATGCTGTTAGGCAAGGTATAGACAATTATTACATATTTTTTTCAAAGTGGTAATTCAATTCGATCTGATAGAAATCAATAAAAAAATAATTTATTTGCATTTTTTTAATATTTTTATTTAGGCTTGGCTCATGGAAATTTATATAAAATAAACTGTAGAGTGTACCATAAACACTGGAATTGGTTTTATTTTTCTAGCTTTAAAATCAACAGAGATATATACAGAGATATAAAGTCGTCTCCGGACACTTTTTTTCAAATAGCTCCTCAATTAACTAAGATATAGAGCTAATATCTACTCGATGAACTACTATTAGTACCCTCTACAATATAGCATAGGTTACGATATAGGTTCCTATCGGGGGCAGTTTGCCTATGGAAGGACGGCTAAACCCTTTGAGTGCTAAATGTTAAATTAAAGGTCTAAAATTATTTTTTGAATTGTGTAGTGCCATGTTGTTACGTCAGTTACGTTACGATATGCAGTGTAACATATACGGCTGACAAAGAATGTAACGTAACTGACGGCTAAAAGTTAACGGACAGCGGAGGCTTAGTAATCTGGTTTTGTTTGGCACCCTTCGAGTAAGGTACCCTAAAAAATACTAGGGATTGTTAGTTAGGTACTTACGGCATGGTATGAAAAAATTTATAATATACCAAACCATTGTCCAATATTCTAGATGAAATCAATCAGTTAAATAATAAGAAGTTTTTGTAACTTTCAACGGCAGATTTTTAGTTAATTCTTACGACTCAATCTGCACTAAGACTTGTGTGTAATAAACTTGTAATTAATCAAATGATTAAATATTGATTTAGACTGAGTGAATTTTAATTACTGAAATGCCATTGAAAAATAACCTAATCGTTATGAGGATTTTAATTTTTCTTCTGATAGAAGCCGTGTGCCTGATGTGATTTCTTATCGGTAAAAACAAGTGTATTATTAAAAAAAAAAATTAAACAAGCTTTTATTAGTCTGAATATTATCTAGGATCAGAGTCCTTGTCAAGACAAATAAAACGAGCCCAAACTCGATAGGGTTGCGTCGTTCTATTACTGAGTACCTTCCGGCTCCTTCATCAGATCTCTCGATAGTATCAAAATATTTTACTGTCACCGATTTAACATACGTATGCCAAATTTCAGCTCAATCGAACACTGGAAAGTGGGTCAAATTTAACTTGCAAATTTTGATACGAAAAATTTCCACACGAACTTTGTAAGTTAAACAAAAGCTTGTAATGACGAATTTCCATACAAAATTTCATCCACTATTTAAGACGATGAATTTTCAGAAATTCTTTCTTAGTGCTCACCATTGCTATAAGCATGCATCAGAAAGGTGTGGTCTCACCCTTTACCCACACCTTCACCCCACACAACAGAACAAAAACAACAGAACAGGTCTATGGTGAGGA
This sequence comes from Dicycla oo, assembly GCA_948252095.1. NCBI lineage: Eukaryota > Metazoa > Arthropoda > Insecta > Lepidoptera > Noctuidae > Dicycla > Dicycla oo. Next base: position 9,555,428 of record OX411733.1, on the reverse strand, counting down.
GCCAGACCAAGGGAGACACAGAAACCCACAGGGTAGCATGTGGCGAGCTGTTGGGCAGTAGTCATCCCACGGGAGATGCCTTGTTCTTCACCTCTGGCTTGTCTTTATTGCAGGAAGTATATTGAAGGAAGTGTATTAATGAAGGAAGTATTAAGCGTAAGATACAGCTTTAGGTATCAAATAAAAAAAAATAAAGATTAATTTTTAAGTTACGATATTGTTCATATATATACCTAAATCTAATAATTACCTAAAACAGAGATATTTTATTGAAAATTAACGCCTTTATGAGGAGATCCATAAGACGATTCTGCTTTAGACCGAAGACTCGAGAGATCAAGTCATGCCTGTCATAAAACGCCTGTCCTGCTAGGAGCTCACAGGTTATTTTCGGTCACTTAGGGTCAGTGGTGATGGTGATGAAGAGGTCCGGGCGTCCGAACTTCACGTAACTAAAAGCGTCTTCAGTTCGTTCGTTCGTGTACCACGGACCTTAGAATGTGGAAGGGAGAATCACCATCCTTCAAACGTTCTCTGTATTTGAGTCTTGCTGCATGGCGTTGCTGCCATGTAGCAAGATAACTAGATGCACGTAGTTCTCAGCCCTCAGCTTCATTTGGTTTATCCAATAAAAACCAAACGCTCAGTTTCGATTTTTGCATAGCCATCAACATTATTTAGATTAGTATTAAAAAATGTAAAAAAAGTACATTAAATACTAATAGTTGAGAATCGAACTTAGAACCACAGGTTTGCATAGCAATCGTCCAACCGCTTAGTTATTTGCTTTGTTGAAAGTTAGCTAAAATAGCCGTTCTTATATAATTATATGTTATAGGTACATAGGTGTTATAGGTATAAGCTACGCTTACCGTGGTCGGTCCGTGGATGGGTGACCATTTTTACATACCGAGACCCCTCCGTACCTCGGAAAGCACGTTAAGCCGTTAGTCTCGGCTGTCATTCTTGGATCTTTGACAGTCGTTACAGGTCGTGAGAAGCCCGAAAGTCTGACAACCAGTCTTACCAAAGAGTGTCATCTTACCCTGTAACTGGGTTGTGGAAGTCAGATAGGCAGTCACTCCAGGTAAAATACTGGTATTTAGCTGCATCCGGTTAGACTGGAAGCCGACCCCAACATACAGTATAGCGTGATGATAACCATTTAAAAACTTAACTGTCTGCAATATATGCATATAACCTTTTGGCGCGTCTTTTTACAATTTGTGGTTTAATAATACGAACATAGCGTAATAGCGTGATAGTTTACAGCCTAGGAAGTTTTTTGCAATTTCTGACTTTTCTATTACTTAAACCTCAATTGCCCCGTTAGAGTTTTTAATCCTTACAAGAAACAAGATATAAATACATCTACGAGATGGGCTGGCGCGGATTCCAAGAGCCGAAATAAGTCATTGATGTTTTTGATATGTATTATGGTTTCCTTCTTTTTTACGAAAGTTGATTGGACCGTTTTTGATCCAACAGAATTTAAAGCCTTTTTCTCTTGATGATAACTTCTAACTGCCGGTTTTCCCGAGTGAGTTATTCGTGACAGTATAACTTTCTCAATGCTCCTTCTATTTCAATGTCAGAGCAGGTAAGATTATGACTTGTCCTTGCGGCTTGACTCAACACATTTTTAGCGCCGTACAAATCTGTCTTGGGGAGGTCTCGGTGTTATCTGAAGATTGTGGGCGACGAGGGCCTGCTCTAGTCGCATAGTCTAGATCTGACTCTCTCAAAGCCACACCAATGTTTTGTGCCATATCCCGAATAATATATTGTGGATTTTCGTTGTTCAGTTCATTGATCCCGGTAATTTCTACCTCGTTTTTGAAAGAAACCTGTTGCTGGTTGCTTAGTTGTTCACGTAGTTCTGTAGTTCTCCAATATTTTGATTCTAAACTCCTTATCGTCCAGGCGAGCATTACAGCGGATAAGGAGCACAGTTAACGTTTTAATATGTTCTTTTACCTCTCCCACGTCCTCTCTCAGTAATTCAATTTCCGACGTAAGTGAGTTCAAACGTTCCGAACCAGTGTACTTGAAGAGGTTTGTTTCCGCGAAGTTGATTCAGGGCGTTGGGTAATGTTGTGATCATTAGAGTTAGAAGTCCCAGGGATTTGTACAGCAGGCAATAAGTTTTCCTTCTTAGATTTATTAGGTTCACAGAACAGGCACGTTTTAGTTCATCATACGGCTTTGAGAGGTTTACGTGTTAAGGGTGCTCGCATACAGGACACTTTATATGGGCGGCTTTTACTGGCTTGTTACAGTTAAAACAGTTAAATATTAATCATGTTGTTTTGTAAATATTGACGATGTGCGTTTTAATATTATGTATGACTATGCATAACTTATTACATAGTAGTTCTATTTGAAAGATTATTGTTTTATTCTGGAGGGGTATACTTCGAAGTTGGTGTCATGTAAAAAGACATGGCTACACCACTGCCCCTATCATGTATAGAGATTTCTCACTAGCTCGTAACATTCAAATATTCATTTATTAATTATAAAGGTTTATTATGCTCCTAGAACTTTCGTGAACTAATCAAATTATTAAAATTTTTGTCATGTTTTTGTTTGATAAGGAGAACATGGCAAAATCTGGAAACAATCGGCAATTAAATAGAGCAGGTACACAACAATGTCGATAGACATCAACAGTGATAATCGATTCTTCTCGATTACACTTGATTCGATTAAAACCAAATAAAAAAAAATACTAAAAGCTTCGGAACATGTATTGTGTAAACTCTTTGTTTAGTCTATTCAAATGATCCATTATCCATCACAATATAGCATACATAAACTCACGCCTTCTTAGCAACTACAGAACGCCTGCCACCTGCTACGATCCTTACATATTTCTTTTACCTCGTTTACGTTCATAGATCTGGTCAAAAACGCACGCCAGTTGCGATACAACGCACTTTCTGAAGAACATCACCAATAAGGTCTGTCAATATGTCTTTCTAAGGTGTCCCCTCCCGGCGTTTCCACTCACATCTGTTTTGTAAAGACCTTTTGTTAGTTGCCTTTCATTTATCCTCTCAACATGACCAAACTATTTAAGCATACTCTCACTCACTCCATCTGCTCACTCCATCGTAGACTTTGTCTCGTGTCACCTCTAACCTAGACTATAGTCAAGAGCAAACCCATCTCAAATAAAGAAAAAATACTGTTTTAAATTTCACTACATCTTTTAAACCGCACCGTTGCCTTATCACATCATCCCTCAGCCTACAGTCACACCACACGAACTTCGCAAGGAATGCATTTCCACAGCATTTATTCTACTTTTATGCTTACTTTGCCACACCGAACATTCACTTCCATACATATGCGTACCTGCACACTATTGTGAACAGCCAGTCGACCATCACAATATAAGTAGCTATGTTGTCTCAAAGAATGTTGACTGAATAATGATCGACAACAACAATTATTTATTTTCAATTATTTAATCGATTCTGTTACGTTCCAAATTCAATCCCAACACGATAAAAAAAAAAAAACAAACGTCAGTCAGTCAACTTATCAAGTCAGGCGTCTTTGATCGCTCTGCTGCCGTTCGTTCATTCGTTATGCTTTCACAGTATTTTGGATATTTACTTTTGGCCCTCGCTTGTTTATCGGTCTTAATGTGTTTGCTCGTCTACCTACTGACCTTCCGCTACTCTATACGGACTCACCTTGCCTATCGATTCATCATGAGATGCATAAACTGTGGTGTAGGCACACAAAGACTGCGGAGGTCCTGTATATCTATCACTTCTTCTTTGCCTGATCTTCTACTCACTATCTTAGCACGATGGGATCCATTGCCTTCGAGTTTATAATATTAGATTTTGAAAACTGCAGTAAACAACCCGCGAATCGCATTTGCACTTAGTTGTTTCTCATATTTTGTTTGACGGGTCACCTGGCGTGGTTGTTTAAGATACCGACTATCACGCCGCAGGTCGTGGGTTCGAATCCCATCCAGGACAAACATTTGTGTGTATAAACATGTCTGTTTGTCCTGAGTCTGGGTGTAATTATATATATATAAGTATGTATTTACAAAAAAAAAAGTAGTATATGTAGTATATCAGTTATCTGGTTTCCATAGCTCGGCTTAGTTTGGGATGAGATGACCGTGTGTGGAATGTCCCAGGATATCATTATTATTATTATTTATATTTATTGTTTGTAGAATGATTTCAGCTAACTGTAGATGACTTACCGCGATTGTTACCACAATTAGAAAGATTAGGCTTTCAGATTCATAAACCTGAGTCGCAGGACCCTGGTCAAACACAATATTCAAATGAGCAAGCAAATAAAAGCAGAAAAGTAATGTTATGCAGGTGTGTGGTAGAAGTGATTAATGAACGCTTCAAAAGTGATTTCAAATTATTTTGGCAAAGATTTTTCAATATAGCTTCACCCCACCTTTTCGAAGATTTTAAAATGACTGCAGCTCTTATTAACAAATACCACAATCTTACAGAGGATTGTCCAAACTCAGGTGAAATGATTCAAAGTGGCACGCTATATGGAGCTGCCTAATCATTTAGGAACTTTTGTTAAGGAAAATAATCTAAATAGGCAAAGACTAATTTTTTGTATAGTGGATGGAAACCTGCCTCAATTGGAGAATTTTCCAATTGTGGAACATAATCAGCTAATATTGTTGGCATTAGGACCTCATCAGATTAAACAAGCCCGGTTATACTACGGAGAGCATATTAGAGCAGATGGTGTTTATGAAGTTGAAGTGTACCCAGACCTTGATATAATCTAGCATTTAGAAAGATGAAGACCTCAACTCTTAAGAGGCCCAATTGAATCGAGGCATATCAGCCAAAGAGTTTATTATGACTATATATTATAAAGAAAGCGAAACTACAAGTACTCCCTTAGAGGACACTTGTATTACTACAGCTGTATTGTGGGGAACAGAACTGTTAGCTGTTACTGCCACGTCATGACAGTGATCTGGAATATGGGGTAATATAAGTACACTAACTAAAAATAAGGCCGGCGCCTTATTTTTAGTTAGTGTACTTGTGAGATTAACAGAATAATCACCATTTACCACAAATAGCTTTTCCTCTATAATATATAATGAATGTACCTAGTAAATAATAAATGAATAAATATCATTATTGATATTTTATTTCAATATTTTATGTCTCCTTGTTTAAATTCTATAAATACCTACTGGTATTTAGCTGCATTTGGTTAGAACGGAAGCCGACTCCAACATGGGAAAGGCTAGGCAAATGATGATGTATCCTTGTTTAATGAGTGCGTAAAATATGTATGCGTATCTGAAAGTCTGACAACCAGTCTTCAGAAGGGATGTCGTATTTTCCAGTTCCTGGGTAGTGGAGGTCAGATAGGCAGTCGCTCCATCTAAAATACTGTTATTCAGCTGCACCCGGTTAGACTGGAATTCGACCCCAACATAGTTGGGAAAAGGCTAGGCAGATATCAATTTGTTGAAGTTTGTAAATAAACGCCTAGCTAAAGTTCATGGCAAAGTCTTTAGTTGTACTCGTATACAAGCCGTCGGAAATATCTGCGACCCCTGGCGCTTCCGCGCACGTCGCCCCGTTTTCGCCTATCCAGTAACGTTATAAAAGTGTAAAAAAATTGATAAGCAATATTTTTTATTTTTACCTCTCGTATTTTTTTTTTGCCATCTCTTCAGTTTGCATGACGTCATTGAGCCAGGTTCGCAGATATTTCCGACGGCTTGTACCTAGGAGTTTCTACGATTTTATTTTCAGGATTGTAACAATATAAAAAGATCCTAAAACTTACTTTTATATGAAATACTAAAATTCGGCTATTCAGCATTACATATTACTAGGTACAATGTTTATACATTTCCGGGGCCCACACTTCTATTTAATAAAATAAAAATTATTTACAAGAAAAAAACAACAGAATTCCAAAAAAAAGCTACCGAGTGAAAAATAAATTTAATTTTTGAAGACGGTGGCAAAAAACGAAATTACAAAACCAAAGACATCGACTTCCGAAATTAAAGTTATTTTTCACTTTGTGGTGTTTTTTTGGAAGTCGGTTGTTTTTTTTTTTTTTTTTTGTAAATAAGTTTGTATTTTTAATTTTTCCTCAGATAATGGAGGGCCGCGGCACAAAGCAAATCCTCCTTCATCACTTTCGTACATTTTCTATAAATCAATTCACACAACATGTGCGGTGCGGCCCACCGCATTTCTTGTATGAAAATGCCTTGCACTGCGGTCCGTTGTGGCTGTAATCTCCGCTTGGATTTAGGGTTCTGTAGCCCAAGGGTGAAAAGGGGATCGTAATATCTACGCCATATGTCTGGTGGTCTGTTTGTCACAAGGCATACCTTACCTACCTTTTTAGGGTAACGTACGCCCGAATGAAAATCGGACCCCTTATAGGATCACTCGTGTGTCCATCTGTCACAGCCACTTTGCTCAGAATCTAATGAACTGATTAAGTTGCTACACATAATTATATTATGAATTTCTATGACCCAAAGATGGACGTTTAAATAAATGAATTTTGAATGAATAGGGAATTTTGGGAGAAAAATGTATATATTTTTTTAAGTTTTGCAAAGTTTATCGTGGGATATATCAAATGAAAGGGTTTACTGTGGGGGTTTCAAATATATATTTATTATAATTTTAAAATACATAGTTTTAAAGTTATTTAAGGAAATAGATGAAAATTTACCATTCCCACTTATTTTCGAAACTCCTGAGCCTAAAATTTGGAAAAAATACAGAAGATATTTCTATAGGTACTTATAGATTATAGAAAAACGTATTAGAAATCTATAAAATAACATAGTAAATCACTCAATATTGTGCGTACAACTTACATATTACAACTTACTTGGAATTATAAGAGAATATGTTTTTCAACTAAAATATTGAGTTTGTTTTTGGGATAAATTCATCCCAACTGCGGGACCATTCATTGTGCGTAGTCCTAAACGCCCTTGGCCAGTTTTTTTTACCCGTCATGGGTAGATTATTAGTGGCCTCAGAGGAGTTAGAGAATAGGGTAAGATAAAAATAAACTAAAAACACATTCATCAACGCAATTAAACATTTTTATTTCGGCCGATATTTAAAGATAGGTAAATCTCAATTAAAAACTAGATTTGATTATAGAATAGAATGTAATCTGACAATTTAGATAGATTCATGCATCATTTTTGAACGAAGACCTAAAATGTTGCTTGATCTGTGAGACAAGTTCAAGTGACATGCTTGATTTATACAGTGTGTTCACTGACATGACTTCTCAGTCTCTCATACCTATCATCACAGGCAAACAGTAGTTATTCTTTATAATAAATTAATAACTATCTTACCCTAACTACTCTTGCAGCGGGAGTGCGGATCGCTTAGCGCGGCACGCAAACATTAATGGCATCATGGCAAACCAATGGCTTGACACGCGACGATGGCAAGAGACCTTTATAGAGGCCTTTAGTGTGGGACGCAACGTGTGTCTACTGGCGCTGCTGCTGCGGCTGCGGAAAACCTCAAGCGGTGGAAGTATAATATAAGTATAACCTTATCGGTAACAATATTTTCGAGCCGTTTGGGGTTGAAACCCTCGGGCCGTGGGTTCCGTGTACTCATGGTTTGTTCAACAAAATCTTCAAACGGCTGGTTGACACTTCCCGTGACCCAAGGGTAGGCTTTTAGCTTGGCCAGAGGCTAAGCATTGCCATACAACGTGGCAATGCCGCCAGTCTCTTGGGTACATTACCAGACGACAGCGATGCGGATGAATTTTTCGACGCCATATTTTAGCATTCTTAATAGTTTTAGTTGGTTAGGATATTATTTTTGTAACTTAATTATAATAAATTTGAGACAGTAAAATTCCATCTTACAGCAAAAAAAAAAGTACTACTAAGCCTTCTATCCCTACTCCCATTCCTGTATTGTTGTTCCTATTCTATTGTTTTTTTTTTTGTTTTTTTCTATTGTCTTCTTCTTCTTTTAAAACTACTACTATTACTAGTAACTAACAATGTTGATGGATGGAGAGGGAAAGGAAGGCCAAAGAAAAGATGGATGGATTGTGTGAAGGAATGATATGAAAGAGAAGGGAGTGAATGATAGTGTGACGGTTGAAAGGGGAGAATGGAAGAAGAAAACGTGGTGCGCCGACCCCACGTAACATGGGATAAGGGCGGGAAGAGGATGATGGTGAGGTATTTTATATTAAGAAATTTTATTAAGAAATTCTTAGTCCGGAAAAACTCTACATGGCCCAGATCTAGTCATATTAACTTTAACAGTCCTTTTGTAGTTTTTACAAGCTAGCTTACATTCATTAAGGTAAGTTTTGTTGTCGTCTCCACAAATCGGGTAATAAACGAATGGACAGGTAGAACAGTTTCCATTCAACGCAGCATCCTTTAACACAACTGGGTCGTAAGTATTTATGTTAAACCAGTGTTCGAAATATTCTCTAGGAGCAACAAAGGATGTGCTGTAAAGAAATCCAAGAACTGAAAAAAATATAAGATATAATATTATTACTGGCTCGTTGGTCTACTCTGGGCGGAAGTGCTACTGCTGAGAGAATGAAGTCCTGGGTTCGATTCCCAGGTCGAGAAAATTGGGTTTTTCCATCAGGGAATTTTCAGTAGCAACCCGGAGCCTGAATTTGGGACTGGTTGAGGGCATTAGGCTCACTGGACTTATAAAAGCATAGCTGGCGAAATTTACGAGTACTAAGTTACACCTCTGCCAAATCTTTTAGGTAAAATATTGTGTTATAAAATTAATAATAGGCATCATCACCATTCTATAGCGGTCCAGTGCTGAATATAGGCCTCTCCAATCGCACGCCATTTTGCTCGCTCCTTGGCTTCACTCAACCAGCTGCTACCAGCCACCCTGCGAAGATCATCGCTCCACCTAGCCTGATGGCATGATTTTTTTTGTTTGCCGATTCGCGGTCTCCACTCAAGAACACGTTACATCTTAATCTTAACTATCCTAAATAATATTATAAATGCGAAAGTGAGTTTGTTTGTTTGTTACGCATTCAAGCTAAAACGGCTGAACGGATTTGGATGAAAGGTACATGGATAGACCATGACCTGGATTAGGACATCGGATACTTTTTATCCCGATAGTACGTTCCCCTGTGATGGAAGAGGCAGCAAGCGGTGATCCTTGCATGCACTATGCAAGTGCACCCAACGACAACCCCCGGTTGGTGCATGACTATTGCAGAACATGGAAACAAAACATATTGGCTTATGGGTTTGGATGAATATGGACTGGTTACCTAGATTTATGGAAAGACTATGTATGGCCCCTGCCTAACCAATATCTTATATATACAATACTGATAAAATGATAGGGTGTGTCTTGCACACTCAATAATGGGCCCCAGAAAACGCTCATTCGCACATAGTAACGTAGTGACAAGGGGAAACACTTCCTGCGGTGCTTGAGGAGTGGAGAGGTAATCAATGGCTATCAGGACAATCCCGGAAGTACGGTCAAGATCCCTACCAGAACCTTACTGGGATTTATTATTATTTATCTATTCATCTAGTAAAAAATATTTTAATATTTATTTATTTTTATAGGAAAAGTAGGAAGTAGGATAGAATACGTACCATTAATTAACTTACCTAGAATAACGAAGTTTTTCCCAAAAAGGAGTTCCATTTCAGTGTTTAGCAAAAGACAAAAACAAAGTTTTGTGAAATCAAATTCTTTTGTAATTACAATTTTTATTACGTACACTTAGCTCTAATGAGATGAATTATTCGGCAATTATTTTTTATGGGAATTCTACTTAAATTGAAAAAAATCGATGCGGGAATGTAATTAGAAAAGTTACTAGCGTTTTTTTTTTATGTAGGCTGTCGGTAATAATGAAAAACATTGATAGGAAATTGGAACCACGTTTAAGGCCAGCCTTATATTCCTTAACCTTAAATTATAATCTTATTTTATCATGTCTTATAAATAAATGTTAGGTAATCTATACATGTAATAAAATCGTAGCGAAGTCCAAACTTTACATTGATTTTTTTTTTTCATAATTTTAGCGAGGTTTGGGAACGATTCTAATGCCGAAAACATAGTTTTGTAGATGTTTTGTCTGTTTGTCTGAATATAGGTTCCAGCATCACTATAAACTACCGGATAGATTTTGTTCTTTTGCATAGATATTCCTTTTTATTCTCGTCAGTCTATAGGCTATAAATTATTACGCTATTCGCTATGGGAGATGAGCAGTATTGCTTTATGTTCTAATTCTCCTATAAATTTCTCGCATTTTGAAAAAAAAAAGTATAGTCACCAAGAAAATGGCTAATTTTCACAAAAAACATTGTTGGTGCCAATCTATCCTATTTATGTATAAAACTGTACTGGACCAACTGAGGTTTGAGTACAAGAAAAGTCAGAAATCACTAACAACTACCTAGGCTATAAACCATATCAAACCCGGCCGGTAGGATGAGGTTGTGGATTTCCTGTGCACACTCACCGAAGTACAGTCTATAGAACCAACAAGCAGGCAACCTTGCGACGATGAGCCAAGCTGTGCAGCTTAACATCCACCAGTTTTACGTCGAATGAGCCTCTTAACTCTGCGTTCCACTGAGTCAAGCGCAGCAAGTTGGTATTTAGCTGAACCATCCCAAAGGTTGCAATACTCCATGCAGGACCTGGCTGCAATACTCCATGCAGGACCTGGCTGCAATACTCCATGCAGGACCTGGCTGCAATACTCCATGCAGGACCTGGCTGCAATACTCTATGCAGGACCTGGCTGCAATACTCCATGCAGGACTCCATGCAGGATCGGACTTGCGCTTTATAAAGAGCAAAATCTTTCCAGGCGTAAAGTATCGCTTCACTGTATTAAGGATGTTATGACAGTTTTTTGGCCGCAGTTTGGGCTTTATACTCCATGAAGTCGAGACTGGATGTCAACTCCATGCCTAGGAGCTTGAGCCGATCAGTTACAGGAACAGATGTATCCCAAAAAGTAGACACGCCTGTGTTTTTATGGCGTTAAAAGAGACCAGATTTTCATCACCTCATTGGCAACACACATGGCTTAAGGTCAAATCTGTCCACTCTACCATGGCTCTCTTAAGGAACGAACTTCATCCCCGTTGGTTTAAATGTTGTTTTTTTTTTTAATCACGTAATGCTACAGTCCTTTCAAAGTTACTGGATATAGGCCCCAAGCAAAACTACTTCGACCGGTTTAGGTTTAAGCATATCATTGTCATTGTTATTAATTGTCTCTTTTTGCCGCGAAATGATGCGATGTCAAAAGATGGTCACACTGCACAAGTTAGCCTGGCTGTCCACGGTTTAAGTTGCTGTACAATATCCAATGACTATCACATAGAAATATACATAAATTATTATAATTATTCACAACCGTTCAAAACGTTTCCATGCCGAATCGACCATCAGTCAATCTTATCAGAAGAGTTCACAAATTCAAAATCCGAAAATTTTGTCCGTATCAAATAGACGACCGCCAGTCCTCCGACAGGAATTTGCTGTCGGGGGCAAAGCAAATTAGTAATTGAAAATGTGTCATTTTCGTTTCGACAACCTGTCCAATGGTTGTGAATAGCTATGCGGAAACTTATACAACAAATTGTGATGGAAAATATACTATAAATAAAAAAAACGTATGAAAGAATGAAATATTTCATTGCACTGGGTACTTCAAGTAACAAATTTTCCAACTCGTCACCAGCCTGTAATTCACCAGTCAAATTTGGATTTTTCCATCTGGTTGGAATTTTTAAATTAAGAACGATTGCGTTCATTCTTCTGTATTTAATGCATGGACCCAATCGACGCATAGTGGTTGCATTAATGCATTTTAAGACACATGCGTTGTAATAAGTCTCTTCGTTTTGTCCGCATGCAGGGTAGAATACTCGAGGGCACGTGCAGTTTGTTAGGTGCTCAATGTCAGCCAACAGTAAGTAATCGTGCGGTAGTTCATAGGGATCAATTAGGCCGAATGCTTTTTTCACAGTTTCATATCGGTCTTGAGTCAGTTGTGCTTCAACGTGGTGGTGCAAATCTGTGACGACAGAAATCAATAAATTACCGACAAGTCGAAGAGCTACTTTGGAAAATCAAAAGTACCCAATATTATTGTTTTCCATTTACAGTTTAGCAGCAGCAGGATGTCTGGAGTTTTGTCTGTTTAACACAAACTGTTTAAGGTTATGTACAAATATAATAAGCGCTCGTCAACTGTTCGTTATATAAATTAAAAAAAACCGCATAGGTCAGGTCAATGTGTGCTCGAATATCAACCGCACCCCATAGGTTCACAACTACTATAATCCCGCGGTCGCCATTGGATGATGTTTTTTTACGTTTATATACATATTATATCAATATTTTTTTACGTAAAGCATATGCACGTCAAAACACTCGAGGGGTAAAATAATATCCTATTTCTTTAGGATCTTGCGCAGTAAGCGACTACGATTGCGGACAGTCGTGGTCGTGGTGGCGAAAACTGGGTGTTATATAATATAGGTATAGCTCTACTTAGCAGATAGGCGAATACAAGCGTGATTTTATAATCAAGAAAAGGTACTCACCTACGAAACAAAAAAGAATCCAACAAAAGACAACAAGTTTAAAGGAAAAATAAATAACTTTTGAAAATTTAGTAAATGTCATTGATGTCATTGTATTTCTTTAGTCTATCAAACAGGCGTGGAATGCGTGGTAGATCAAAGTTAATTGCAACGCGAATCGATGAAATTGCTAAGTACTAAAGCCATTTGCGTACGGTGCTGTGATTTCAGTATTATTCTTTTTACACCCCTCCCCCCGTGCCTCAGAAAACACGTTAAGCCGTTGGTCACGGCTGTCATTCTTGGATCTTTGACAGTCGTTACGGGTCGTCAGAAGCCCGAAAGTTTTACCAGTCTTACCAAGAGGTATCGTATTACCCAGTAGTTGTGGAGGTCAGATAGGCAGTCACCCCATGTAAAATACTGGTATTCAGCTTCATCCGGTTAGACTGGAAGTCGACCTCAACATAGTGGGAAAAGGCTAGGCAGACGATGATGACACGATTGCGGCGAAGTCCAAAAAAAAGATGGTGTGCTAAACACTTTTGTTTGGCAGTAATTAATTTTGTTGAATGTTTGTACATATATTGAGGAGCTCGTGGCTATGTAATAACAGCCGCACGGGTCGATCCATGAGGTTAAGCTACGCTTGCCGAGGTTGGTCTGTGGATGGGTGACCATCTTTTCATACCGAGACTCCTCCGTGCCTCGGGAAGCACGTTAAGCCGTTGGTCCCGGCTGTCATTCGTGGACCTTTGACAGTCGTTACGGGTCGTCAGAAGCCCGAAAGTCTGACAACCAGTCTCACCAAGGGGTATCGTATTACCCAGTAACTGGGTTGTGGAGGTCAGGTAGGCAGTCGCTCCATGTAAAATACTGGTATTCAGCTGCATCCGGTTAGACTGGAAGCCGACCCCAACATAGTTGGGAAAAGGCTAGGCAGATTGATTGTTTGTACATATATTAAAATCGTAGCGAATTAAAAATTACACATTTTTTTTTTTTTGTAATATTTGCTAAGTCTGCGATCAATTCGAATGCCGAAAATAAGTTTTGAGAACTTTTTGTCTGTTTGTCTGAATGTAACTGAGAACTTTTTGTAGGTTTTGTTCAAATTTTGCATAGATATTTCCTATATGTCTGCTCATTTACAGGCGATCAATTATTATTTCCAGATGAGAGAGCCTTTTAAATGATTATCGTCACGCTATACATTTATTTAGCAAAGCAGTCAATCATTTTTGAGATGGGGTAATAAGGGTACTTTAATCGTTGTTGCTATAAAAAATGGTCTTAGGAGACTGTTCTTAACTTTTTGAAATATTTTGATATACAATATCAATACAATCTAAGGATATTAAACATTTCATTGATTATCTAGAAAATTATAAAATATTGTTATGATTATGGAAGAATAAAAGATAATTTCCAAGCCGATATTTAAACATTAACATCATATTGCGATTTAGTTTTTGTTGTTAATAAAAAATTTAAATGAATTAAGCCATAGAAAATTACTAAGTGAACAAAAATTATTAAATCGAATTAAATTAATAAAAATCTTATCAAATCTGTCAGTTATTGGTACTCCTGTAACATTAATCACAGCGGCAACTATTTTTCATACTTAAAATTAGGGTGTAAATGTCTTGCTGGGGTATGCGGTCTTCTAAGTTCTTTGTAAATGTTCGAAAAGGTGCTATCAAGATTGCGCTATGCTTTGTGTGTTTTCATTTGTTTCTCATTTAATTTTTTTAAATTTCGAATAAAAAATAGATAGGTTTAAATCTGTATATACAATTTTAAAGGAAACTGAGTTTTAAACAATAAAGCCATGTTTGATTTCAAAATAACGTATCCCTAGACTTTGTTGATATGTGTATTATGCATTCACAGATTTTGAGAAAAATGTACAGTCAGCAAGAAAGTGGATAATTTTCACAAAAACATTTTTAGATTCCAATGCATCCTGTTTCATAAAAGGATCAAAAAACTCTACAGGACCAACTGAGGTTTGAGTATTATAGAAGTCAGAAATCGCAAAAATCTTCCTAGACTGTAAACTATCACGATATTTGAGGTAGGGGATGAGCACTATTGCATTATGTTCGTATTATAAAATCACAAATTGTTAAAAGATGCGCTAAAAGGTTAGGATATTTTATTGCAGATAGTTTCCGATATAACTTTTAAATGATTATTATCACGCTATACTCTACCTATGACATAATTAATAGGTACCTATGAAGTTGCCGTTTTACAATACTGGCCATTTGAAACGATTTTTTATGTATGGCTGCCAATAAATTCTAAATTCAATTGAATTTTATTTTAATAATACGGAATTTTATTTTCAAATTCAGTCATTTGTTTATTGATTAGTGTTTTGTTTTCACTACATTTCATCAATATGGACACGATAAAAATATGAGTAATTACTACGAATACTAGAATACGAGTTCCGTCGCGGTAGCAATGCCGCACAAATGGCTCGCAACATTAATTACGGGTACGGACTGAACACTACAAAGGAACGCACGACTCGTTATTGGGTTGAACGCTTCCGACATGGAAATTTTGATCTAAAAAATTAACCCCGTGGTCACCCTAAAACTAAAGTCAGCTACGACGAATTAAAGGTGGAAGCTGACGATACTCAATCTACGGCTGAGTTAGCAGCAGTTTTCAACGTTAGTATCATAACAATATTAGTCCATTTGCGTCAAATTGGCAAGGTAAAAAAACTTGATAAGTGGGTGCCGCACTAACTGAACGATCGCCAACGCGACGAACGCGTTAAGGTATGCCTTGCGTTGCTTAACCGACACAGAAATGAAGGGATTTTGAACCGCGTTGTCATTTGCGATGAAAAATAGATTCTTTTTGATAATCGTAAGCGGTCATCATATTGGTTAGACCCTGGTTCAGCGCCTAGGCAATGACCTGAATGAAAACTTACCCCTAAAACGTCATGATCACTGTTTGTTGGTCTAGTGCTGGTATAATTCATCACATCTTCTTACCAAATGGTACCAGCGTTACTGCAAATGTGTACTCTGAGGAACTGGACACAACGATGGAGAAACTCGCAAATCTCCGGCTGGCCTTGCTTGATCGCTCGTCTTCGCTACTCCTACGCGACAACTCTCGACCTCATATGGCACCACAGATGGTCTCAATGCTACAAGAGCTACGGTTGGAAGTTTTGCGTCATCCACCATCTCACCAGACCTTCCGCCGACAGAGTTCTACTTTTTCCAAAATTTGGACTACTCCTAGGCTGGGAAAAAATTCAATACCAGAGAGGCAGTACAAAATACCTTTGAAGAGTTAGTTGGCTCCCGTACACCTGACTTCTTCAAGAAGGGCATTGAAAAATTACTACTGCGCTGGCAGAGATGCATCGATAGCATATGTATTTTGATTGAATGAAATAAAAAATATTTATATAAAAATTACTACAACTTTCCGCATACTAAACGGCAATTTCATAGGTAAAGACCCAATATATAAGAACGGCTATTTTAGTTAACTTTCAACAAAGCGAACTACTAAGCGGTTGGACGATTGCATTACAAAACCTGAGGTTGTACTCGTAAGCTCCATTCTCAAGTATTGGTATTTTTTGTAAATCTTTATTTTACAGTTTGTAATAATAATCCCCACCGCTGTTTGTCTACGTTGACGTCGTGGTGGGGCTTGCACGCTCCGAACTTAAGGTCTGTGCCGGTAGAGTATACTTTGCCGGAACGGGTCTAGAATGAGGAACCAGACCAAGAGAGATACAGAAACCCGCAGGGTAACATGTGACGAGCTGTTGGGCAGTAGCGACCCCACGGACCCTATCTCCCGAGAGAAATCTTATCCTCATCTCTGGCTTGCCTTAATTGGCCGGCTGGAGTGAACACTGACGAGGAACAGAGCTCCCACCTCTTTCTTGCCTTTATTGGCCGGCTTGAGTGGAGATTCGCAAGAGCAAATGTGCTCGAAGGAAAGAAGTATTCCAGTAAGGTGCTAGGAGGGATCTTGACCGTACTTCCGGGATTGTCCTGATAGCTGTAGGATACCTCTCCACTCCTCAAGCAGCTCAGGAAGTGTCGCTACGTCACTATGTTGACGTATATGCGGACGTTTCCGGAGGCCCATTATTGAGTGTGCGAGTCTCTGACCCTGCCATTTTATCCGTATAACATTGTTCAGGCAGGGGACATAGTTCTTCCATAATTCAAGTTACCCAATCCACTTTAGCCACCCAGACCCATAGCCCAATATGTTTTGTTTCCACGTACAACAATAGTCCTGCACCAACCGCGAGTTATCCTTCGGTGCACTTGCATAGTGCATAAAGGGATAATCGTCGGTTGGTGCCTCCTTATCATTTAAAGGCGCATTTAAAGGCGTACGCCTTCCAATGGCCCGAGACCCCAGGGTCCCGAGAAATATAAAAAAATCTAAATAAATATAGGTAGATGTATATGCAAAAATCGAAACTGAGCATTTGATATTTAATACAATGAACTGAAGCAAGCTGAGGGCTGAGAACTACGTGCATCTAAGGGACGCCATGCAGCAAATCTCGAATGCAGATAATGTTGGAAGAATGGTGATTCTCCCTTCCAAATTTACAGGAGGCCAGCGGTAAATGCACGAACGAACTCAGGACGCTTTTTGTTACGTGCGAAAGTTTGGACGCCCGGGCCTCTTCGTCATCATCACCACCAACCCTAAGTGACCGAAAATAACCTGTGAGCTCCTAGCAGGACAGGTGTTTTATAAAAGGCATGATTTAATCTCACGAGTCTTCAATCTAAAGCTGAAGTGCCTAATGGATCTCCTCAAAAAGGTAAAGTTTCGGTCGAATGGCAAAAACACGGCTTATACCACGCGCAACTGTTTTTGTGGTTGGAGAAAAAGATCTGGCCCAACGACATTACTCATGACATAAGTGCTGAGCTGCCGGATCCCTACGTCGACCCTGCACCAGATCGTGAAGAGTCATATGGTGCACGGTGCCTGTGGTGTACTCAATCCGAATCATCCTTGCATGAAAGACGAACGATGTACTAAAAGATTCTAAAAAAAAAATTAAAAAAAAATATATTTTCCACCGAAACTATTATGGGTAAGGATGAATACTCATCACGCCGGCGCCAATCTCCAGCAGAGAGTGCACAATCGGTCCAAATCGACAACAGATGTGTTGTTCCATACTCGCCTGTGCTCTCAAGAACTTTTCAAACGACATAACATGCATTTATTATCTCCTACATAGGTGAATCGTATTTGGGTATACGATGATGAAGATACCCATATTTCTCAAGTCAAATGCTTTGTCCGATTTGGATTTGACTTCCTTGAAAAACATTCTGGTTTATATGCCACAATCAAATCGTCGACACAGATATTGCCAAACAGTTTTTCGCCTCTTTTTTCAAATATGTACAAACAAGGATCCGCTGTTGAATTTCTAAAACCAGTTTCCAATAATTTTCTGTGAAATTTTAAATACAATTTCCTTCCTGCCTATTTCTATCCGTACTACTACGAGTATAAAACTTTATTTAGTTGACATATTCCATCATTTTTATATATATTGGTCATGGTGACTATGTTAACCAAAATTTTTTTTGCCGTAAAATGACCAAGCGGATAAGGTTTGGAGTACTTACAATTTAAGACATTGCTTTAGTGTTAGGTAGACTTTCTACATGCTATTCATTTAGTTTAGTTCGTTAAGATACCTATTCCCCACACTTCGATTTATGACAACACTAGAAGCGTTTAGTCGTTAGTTTAGTCTGTGATTTAAAAAAATATTCTTTTCATCCTGTCAGTTGTTCATTCACGTTAGTGTGGTTGTCGTCGAATATTTTGTGTCATTTTTTTAACCGACTTCAAATAGGTGGAGGTTCTCAATTGGTCTGTATGCTTTTTTTTTGTATGTTTGTTACGCGATTACTCAAGGACGGATAGACCGATTTGAAAAATTATTCTTTTGTTTGAAAGGGTATTCTTTCGAGGTGGTGGTGGTAGTTTTTGAGTTAGCTTCAATAATGCGTATAGTTCCCACTTAGTTTATGTGGATGATGTGATGATGTTTTAATAACTTCCTATCACTGTTATTTACATAGCAGGCAGTGGTATTCGATTTTGTGTGGGGTAGGTTCCACAACTAAAAAGTGAAAAATACAAACTTTTTAGCAAAAAATAAAACCGACTTCTAAAACAAAACACTACAAAGTGAAAAATAAGTTTAAATCCGGAAGTCGGTGGCAAAAAACGAAAATACAAAACCAAAGACACCGACTACCGAAATTATTATTTTTTTTCACTTTGTTTTGGAAGACGGTTATATTTTTTGCTAAAAAGTTTTTATATTATTTTCATTGTATAAACAGACAGAATTCTATTTGTTTGTGTTTATCAGTTGTTCTTATAAGGTTTTGTATAGGATTCAAGTCTGGTAAGTAAATTAATACGTAAGTCTTCCGCTAAATCATGCGGTATCCATCTAATGCAAAGCTTCCGCACCCTCAGATGCACATACAAAATGTTTTGCACTTGGGCTCATTCCAATCCCTAATATGGTACGAAATTGCTATCAAGTAATTTTTTTGTCAGTTTCAATCAGTTGTCGTACGGTATTAATATTTGATTCTGTAACCGCCGTCACCGGCCGACCTTCACGTATATCGTCATGGAGTTGACCACGTCCACGTGTAAATTCTCCGAACCAAGCAAACACAGAGCTGCGGCATGAGGTTTAATCACCAAATGCCAATTGAAGTCTCTGGCAACTCTCTAGTTGACTAAGCCACACCGAAAATCGTAAAAAATCATTGAGCGAAAATTTTCACGAGTTAAATTCATTGTAATTTTCTAAAGGACGCCGCAATGATAAAAACAAATGACATTCTCGCAAATTAAAAAGTAACTGTTCCCAGAGAGTTCCATTTTCGATTTCCGTAATTGCTTTTTTTATTGTAAGTGGCCAGCTCCACAAACTTTCGATATACCTCGTATATATGCTAGTCGCGCGCTAAACTTTGATTGCGCGATGCAGGATTTTCGCGTGATGTTAGTGTGATGCGTAGTTCGCATGTGGCGATGTAGATGCCACCACGAACCCACGAGCTACTGTCGCGCCTTTTGTCGTGACAATTTCTCCAAGTGCATTGTATTTATATTTTAGAATTATTTTAATATCTACCAAATTTTTACTTTCATTCTTGTGTGCAACTTTCCAAATATTGTTTTTTAGGTGAGAATCAATTTCGCTTATTATTGCATCTTTCCATTCATCACTATTCTCATCTATATCACAGAGAAATGATTTTTCAGCATCCATCTTATAATCCTTCTACCAAACTGGTGGTTTTCTCTGTCACTTTTCATTACTTGAAGTAATCGCTTCAATTTCATTATATGTACACACAATTAACTCTCTGTCTCTGTTACTTTTGCACTCTTTGAAGCGGATTTCAATGTTTGGCACACAGATAAGTATATTCTGGGTAAGGTTAGGGAACATAGAATATTTTTAATCGCGGCCGTAGGTACTGTCAGCACTGGAGGAGCGCTGACGGTACACGGCTAAATGAAACACTTGTTTGTTATATAACTCGATAACATATTTAGAATATTTTTGTTTTTTACATCATAATATGTTATATTATTACGACATGCGCTTGTCAGCTCGGGGGCCCACTGTATAAATTTGTTTATTCTCAATCCAAATAAATGTTTTTCTAGCTTAGTATTCTTACCATTTACTTAAAAATTCGCGAAGGTTTTATGCTAGAACAATGTTATGTTACAGCCTCTAAAGTACGGTCCTGTGGGTTAATTTCTGACCTTTGCCCTGGCGAAGTCGGGGACAAAAGCTAGTACATTTATAAAATATAAAATTTGAAATAACATTACCAACTCATAAGTAAATCGTATTGCAGAAATTCAATTTCAGCCTGAGCTTTATCATTTTGAACTGAACGAATTTATTTTAAACATGTTCATTACATTTATTAAGATCCTATCTAAAATGAGATGTCCTTCTAATAAGGTCAAATTAAAGTAATATCGCTGCGTGTGAACGTTTAAAATATATTTCAAGCTAAGTATGACTTATTTTACCTACACCAAGATAAGTAAAATATTAGTATAAAAGAATCGGACAACTGCGTGCAGAACTCCTGTTGAGGATTCCGAACGATCGATATACATATAATTACCATGTCATCTACCTTGTTTTTAATCCCAAGAAAATTTATCTCAAGAACAAACTTAATATTGCAGTTGAAAGACACATTATAACTGCTAATGTAGGTTTGTACGCACAATATTGAGAGATTTACCATTTTATTTTAAGATCATAGACTTCTTATATATTTTTCTTTGAGATAGAGGAGCTCGTGGCTAAATAATACAAGCCTGTTCACTCTTACTTTAAAGAGATTCGGGTTGTATGCATTGGGGAACACAGACACAGGCAGTGAGTTCCCCTGCCACGGTTGCGGGTTGTTCGAAAGAGTTACCGTGTCCCTGGCACAGGCAACTGAAGGGACACGGGTGGGTTTTAGTCAGCAGAAGTCTAACCCCCCCCCCCCTCGCCCCCCCCCCCCCCCAAAAAAAAGCAGTGAGTTCCACTCTTTTGACCTGCTGGCGTCTGCACAACATCTTACCTACATTCATAGCAAATAAAGTTCTGATTCTGATAGCTTTGTGAGATTGCTACTCCACTTATGACCGCTACTGTACATAGGTAGATACTATTGAAACACTAATGTATTCTACGTACAGGAGCTTGGGTCATGTCAATAGAGAAATATGTTAATGTCGACTGAGATAGTTTTTTTAGTTTTTTGCCACCGACTTCAGAAATGAAAGTTATTTTTCACTTTGCAGTATTTTTTTTGGAATTCTTTTTTTTATTTTTGTAAAAAAGCTTTTTATTTTTCAAATTTTAGTTATGGTACCTACCCCACACTAATTCGTTTACCACTACTTTCTATGTTAACAACAGTGACAGGAAGTATTATCACATAATCAAGATACACAAAGTAGATTAAATACGTATTATCGAAGCTAACTCAAAAACTACCCAAGCAAAGTAGTTGATGATTATTAATAATTGTCCGTGACATCACAGCGGACCCTATCAGAATACTAGCGCTGCGACACTTACTGTTAAATATTGCAGCATCATGCTGAGATAGGAGCCTTTTGACTTTGTACGGGACTGTTTTTTATTATTTTTATTTCACTTTTGTTTTTTTTTTTTTATTTTTAAGTATGTTTAAGCTTAATTTGTGATCTTCCTGTGCGAGTCTCAATAAATACTTTTCTTTCTTTCTTTCTTTTCCATGAAATTTATATGAGACCACCGCGCCAGCTTCCTCTACCAAATGAAAAATAATTTTCAAATTCGGTCTACAATTGACAAAAATATCGACGAACATACATTATGATAAATAAAATTTAAAAAATATATACGTAACCGCCTCCTTTTTTGAAGTCGGTTAAAAAAAACAAAGTCGCTTTTCATGTCCTTGTAACCGCTTAAGTCCTCTAAAGTACACAATGAATTTTGATGCAGATTGCACCATCATTTAAATCATTTAGAATAGTTGGTCGCTGTGTTTAGCTTAAAACAATGTTTATGTTCTTTCTCCAGAATTAGCATAGCTACTGACAGGTTATATGAGTTCATATAATTATTTATTTTCTTTGACTCTCAAGGTCAATTTATTTTAATTTTATTTTTATTTATTATTGACATAATCTACTCATTTCAATGTTTATTTATTTTTTATGAGTGGTATTGCAATATGTGGTTAGCTAGTGACCTCGACAATTGATCATAGTTTTTCTTGCCCGAGCAACCGGCAGCAAGTTCGTCATGCTCCCTTAGATGTCACTGCTTGCGGTAGCGTCGGGGGTCGGGTTGTCTCCTTCCCTCAAATATGGCGAGAGGGGCAATGGCTGATCTTTGCGTTATACTCGTGAACGGGTGCTGCTTGTGGTGACAGGTCGTCTTGCTGACCTTGGTTTTGTTTTGTTATTAGTAATTTAACTCGTTGTTGATTTTACTTCGATGGTCCTAGTTTATCCCTATCTGTGACTTGTGAGTTACGACTACATGTACGGCTATATGTAAGTGGGCACGCCCTTTATTACTGGAGGCTTTTATTTAGGTATAAAGTTCTGCTTACGTTTTTAGTTTTGTATTTTGTTTCTGCTTGAGTATTGCTTTCGTTTTCATTGGCGTGTGCTAGCTTACTTATAGCAAATAATTTAATTTAATGTTTTGTGTTGCGTAATGTACCTAAATTATTATGCGCAGTATTATATAGAATCATTTTTTTAACTGAACAGACAGCTGTGCTGCTGGGGAGTTTGTTGCGCCACTTCTTCTCCCCAGCTAAAGCACTAGGAAGTGGTGAAGGGCGGGCGTTTTTGGGGGACTGTCTTATGTAATTTTGACGTTCAAAAAGTGCTGATTCTCAGCCTAGTTTGAATAAATGACTTTTGATTTTGATTTTGATTTAGATCATTTATTCCGGAAGATGTACGTGTTTACCTATTACAGTCCTAAATAACTAACATAGATATAGCATACAAATGTGCTTCTGAGGATCTAAAAATCGCCACTAATGATCACAATTGGCGTGGTCACCTACAGGGACTCACTCATCTAACGTAATATGTATCTACAGTAAAACTATTTTCTTAATGTCCCTCGGCAATCATCGCATTTCCGAATACAAACGAATGATAATTTTCATGTCCGACAATTATTAATAGATTTATCGTGTATAATAATTTGAATTCAGAACTAGTAATTTATTATTGTTTTGATTTGAACGACAATAAAGTACTTAGTTCTGAATTCAAATTATTATACACGATAAATCTAATAATTGATGCAAATGGAAATTAGCATTCGATTGTGTTCGGAAATGCCAAGGGATATTAAGAAAATAGTTGTATTGTACAATATTGTTACCTTTGCTATCGACTCGAAAAGAAGAAGCGCAACAATCTTGATGTTTGTTTTGACATATCGCCAAATCAGTAGATTGCACCCGTGCTAAGGAAAGAGGAGGCACCCTAATTGCGTAACACACTATCGATTGGAATCTGAATAATTTGGAAGCAAATTGCTAATCCACTGATTCATATTTTCGAAAAATTTGTCTCCTCAACACCGTAAAAAACGTAATGAATATTGTTAAACTGTCAAAATGAAACTGATTTCGATTGATAGTATGTTACGCAATTAGTCTTAGACGAATGAAGTGATGTGGTTCAAAGTGTTGGGGGTGCTGATAGGATTTTAGTATTGTACAATTTTTGGTAAGGAATGGTGATTTTTATAGTGGTGAGAAAATGTCTTTTGGAATTGATAGGGTCACATTTTTGACTATAAGTGAACATTACAAAACTCTGCATATAATATTAATATTTTATACAGAATGAAGCAAACCAATTATTAATCATAAGCCAGCCATGTTGGGCCACAAATTGTAATAATCATAACACTTAATAGAATACCTTCTATTTAGTGAGTGCACTTTAGCGTCCAGTGTATAAAAAGTATTAAACAACGCATATTGCGAATATTTTGTCTCGCTTTAAAAAGAAAATAATTCATGTTTGACCTACGCTCCATCGAATGTCGTCGACCCATCACGCCGACACGTCCTACGCATTTTTCCAGACCATTAGATGCCAATGAACAGGAAAATTTATAGGTGCGAAAGGTCAGACTAAAAAAAATTAAGATTGCATTAAAAGTTTTTATTCCTTCAATAGGTACTTACTCACAGCATAACTGAAAGATTTGCCCAGAAAATACTTTGACAAAAAACTTGGAACAATTAATAACAGGGAGGAATGAAATGAAAGTACAAGGAGAGCGTATAAAAAAGTTTTCTCGTCCGATGTTCATAACTCATTCTAAACTGAGCATACACTAGCACCCTTGAGAGAACTGAGCAGACCTTCGGGGAAACTGTGGCGGTGGTGCAAGGGATAAGTGGTGAAGTTTGTGATGAATGGAACAGTGGATTAATGAATAAACAGCATGGCGATTAAGTTACCACATTAATTGCAGCCACGTATTATATGTACATTACTTATTTTAAACATACACAATTAAAAAAAAAATAACAATTAAAATTCTAGTCCGTCTTTTTTCGTTTTAGTATTTAACAACATCATGTATTGCGTAAAGATTAATAATCAGCTGAACAATACTAGTAGGTCAAAGACCCGTGGCCGGCGAAGATAGTTCAAACGATGTCAGATTACAACTGGGGTGCCATTTTTCAGATGTAGCATGGATTGATACCAAACTGGATCAGTAAACAAGACTTCTTATGGGCTTCTTATAAACAATTAGCAGCCTCTAAGATAAGTAAAATGTGCTGATTAATGTGGCCTCTAATAGCCATGAAAATACATATATAACATTAATTAATAAATATATCTAAAAATTTAAAACAATACTGAAGTACCTACATACAGCTAATAATCTTTATCAGTTAAGAAATTGGTTACAGAGTAATAGCACCTTTCTAATAGCAGTGAGATAAGTTTATTTTTAAAGATTCTTAAAGGTTGCTTTTTAATGGAGTTTGGGATTTTGTTATAGATTACAGGTGCCATGCCAAAAATACTTTTAAAGCGGTTCTATAGCCACCTGTGTGCAATATATTTTGGTACTGTGATGGCACAGTTACAGTTCGACGCCGATCGCATAATTGTAGTTCGGAGCTAACACGTGGGCACCCCCATACCTCAGATTGAACAATTAGAGTAATCTGAATCCTGGGAATGTACGGAATGGATACTAGATGAAGTTGGCGAGACTGTAATCGGGTTGCATGACTGAGATGAAGTTGATGGTGTAGATGTTGTTGCCTGCTGATTGTTACTATTATATTGTGTGGTCTCCAGAGAGATGTTGATCTTGCATAGGTGGTGCCTGTTGATTGGTGCTATTATGATACTAATCTTGCCCGGTCATCTGGATAGTTCTATGTAGATAATTTGGTATCTCATAATTCCTTCTTTTAATTCTTTGTATCAGTATTAGGATGCCTGCTTGAAATTCTAAAGTCTCGCCGACAGTTAATGTGTCCAAGATTGGTACACCTTTGAAATAAGTCACAGTTCGAGTCCGCGTCGTTAGTTTTCGTAAAAACAGATCGAAATTCTACTACAGTTTCCGTTACTGCCGTAGCCATTGTATTTGCTCGACACTAGACGTAGTAGACTCATTACAATTTTTATAAAGTAAGCTTCCCCTATTATATTTTTTTTTTCAGTTCTGAGCAGATTTACGGCCGATATGAGACGACATACTAAACTATTTTGCTATTTGAAACAGATTTTCTTACGGTTTCTGACACTGCTGTAGCTATTGTATTGACAGGCCAGTTGGCGTGGTTGGTTAAGATACCACCTATCACGCCGCAGGTCGTGGGTTCGATTCCCATCCAGGACAAACATTTGTGTGCATGAACATGTCTGTTTGTCCTGAGTCTGGGTGTAATTATCTATATAAGTATGTATTTACAAAAAAAAAGTAGTATATATGTAGTATATCAGTTATCTGGTTTCCATAGTACAAGCTCTGCTTAGTTTGGGACCAGATGACCGTGTGTGAAAATGTCCCAGGATATTATTATATTATTATTATTGTATTTGCTCAGCACTAGACTTTTTAGGCTCATTTCATTGCTTTATTTACGGCCGATATGAGACGACATCTGACATTATTTTGCTATTGTCAACTTCATATTCATTTTTACTCCCATTTTGGCCAATATTTCTGTTGTTTCTCTTGAGTGACTGATACTTCTTTGTTAATTCTTGACAAAAACATCAGAATAATATTAATCTAGCTTTATTTATTCAGGTTATTTTGTTTATAAAAGTACAGGGTCGCGCGCATGCGCACTCGCAGTGTGACGTCATGCGCAAATTATATCTGGCTTTAAAACTGTTATAAATATGACCTATCTTTTGAATGTTCAACTATTACTCTAGCATTAAGTCTCGTAGTTATTAGCGGTTGAAATTTTACATGTTTTAAAATCTGTGTATCCGATAGAAAAAGATTCCATACATACTTCAGGCTCAGTTCTTTCTTTCATGGAAACGGGACTCGTCGGGGGTCTAGGTTCGGTAACTTTTTTCAAAAACATCAATTGTTCCTGATGTAAATAATTACGTGTTTTTGTTTTTTGCCGAAGACTCAGATTTTGACTCATCTTTTGTTTCTTTACTGTCTTAAACCACGAATCTCGTATATTATTCCATTTAGTTGAGACCATTTTTCCTGAAATCGATCATTCATCATCAAAAAAATTATTAATTAAATCATTATTGTTATTTATTTTCTGATATTTATCTGCAGGATATTCATTCAAAGAAATACGTTACTCATACGGAGTAGGTATTTCGACAAAATGTAAAATTATTAAACGAGCTACGGTATTTGGAAAAAAATAAAGACAGATTTTCTGAAGCTGCCTGATACTGAGAGAGAATGGGAGGACATAGTTAAAGGATTCGAAATAAAAGCCAACTTTGTTCACTGTGTTAAAGCACAACACAGTAGTAACAGTAGTACACAGTAGCTAATACTTCCATGAATAATAGAATTCAACAAATTATTTCCTATACCGATAGGTTATCTTGGCACTATGTTTGCTCTTCTCAAAACCCTGCTGATATTATCTCCCGCGGGGTAGTCACAAAAGTTGAAAGAAAATAAATTATGGTGGCATGGTCCACAATACTTATTGAACCCAGATCTAGCTTGTAAGCAAGAAAATTTTACTGGACCAGAAACAGTACCAGACATGTCTTATAATTAGTGTAAAGCCCTATAAACCTGGTTATTAGAAAAAAAAAAAATTCTAATTGTTTTTGTATATTTTTCTTGTGTTTTTTTTTTTCTGTGTGCAACATTATTGTGCCTTAAAAATATTTATGCCGTGTGGCAACACACACTTTTTTTATTCGCTTCTGTAAAGTCTTTGAGTGTAACTCACGATTGTTTTTTCTTTTTATTCAAATGTAAGTGAAATCATTATTATTTTACTTTATCTCTTTGTTTTATTTATTTAAAAAAGTGGTCCTTCGATCGTCAGTATACGTTGTTCTTCGAGTACCTAACAGTGATTTTCGGTGAATAGTCGAAAGTTGTGTGCAAGCGCTGAATTATCCAGGACAGGACTGTGTCTGAATGCCCTTACAATATTTCGGGTGATCACATTGAATCACGAAGTTTTTTTCCAGTTTCACGTCAATAATCGTGAAACATCGCAAAATTGGTGCAATTTGGAAGCCCTCACCTTGACGATATTCTGGGTGATCACATCGTTTTACTAAGATTCTACTTCAGTTTCGCGCAATACTCGTGAAGTCGTGAAAAATCACAAAATTAATGCGATTTTGGAGTTGGATTTTGGATCAACAAGTTCATAAAAAACCCACTCTGGTTTATTTTTATTAGTGTAGGTTCTTATGGGAAGGAATGCGATTCTACTATAAAGGATAGTAGATTTTGGAAAAGGATTAATGATGGTACTATAAATTTATAAAGACTAGGCCGCTTTATGAAAACTTGCACGAGGAATTACCATTGGTACTAGTTTTGATTTTTAACTATAGATTGAGTCAAGCGGACGTCTTTCGACTGAAATGATGATGATGATGATGATGATGATGATGACTACCTATCTGACCTCTACAACCCAGTTACTGAGTAACACGATACCTCTAGGTAAGACTAGTTGTCATACTTCGTTGCTTGCTTTTGGTTGTTATTATTGTGACCTACGAATATTTTTTTCGCATATTCCATCCGCTACCCTCTTTTAACTCAAACGTTCCGTTCTGTGGTCTCGCACACATCATAACTGGGTCACCTACGATATTTATGTATAAATCACGAGACAGTTTCCGTTCTCGCTTCAACATTAACAAATGAAATAATAAACGTGATGCTGGACGAGAGGTCAAGGGTATAAGCATTATAAGCATTCTAGCTAGCATCAAAACTACGTCATATAGGTAGTGCTTGTATTTAGAAAACTAGATACGTGGATTGGTGATTCCTGAGTTTTGGTAACTATACCTTGTTTTCCGAAAAAAAAAGAGAGTACGCATTAAACATAATATCACACCTGCAATTCCCGAAAGATAAGGCTTATAGTATACTCACATTTTGCCAGTTATGTTTAAATCCCATATAATAGTGGGCAAGCCAATTGCCATTAACCTGGCATAAATCCAGACTCCGAGCTGTTACTGAGAACTTCCAGGTGGAAAATCCTAATAACACTGCCCGACCCGGGGTTCGAGCCAAGGGCCTCATACTCAGCAGTAGCACTTGCGACCACTATACCAACGAGGCAGTAGAAAGAGTTAAAAGAGGGTTTAAATATGAAATTGACGTTTTAACGTACTGGCCACTTTAAGTTAAAATTAAACCTGCATGGTGTCCCTTCCAGAGTGAAACATTTTTCACACGATGGCTATAACGTTCCTAATTTGAAAAATGTAAACATTCGATTGTTTGACTTTCAATTGTTTTTTTTTTTTTCATTCAGCTTTTTAAAGTAAAGATTGAAAATTAACGTAATTTTTGAAAACGAGTTCCAGCGCGGAACTAACGCAGCAGAAACGGCTCGCAATATGAATGCTGTGTTTGGAGAGGATACGACTAGTAAACACACCGTGCGTTTTTGGTTTAATCTCTTTCGTAGTCAGTGAAAACTTCGACTTGCAGAATGAACCACGGGGAAGACTAGCCACTAAGGAAAATAACGATGAATTTAATGCGATGATGGAAGTCAATCCGTATCAAACTACAAAGGAATTAGCGGTATGGTTTGATGTTACCCACAATATTGACCAGTTTGCATCAAATAGGCAAGATAAAAAAAGGTTGAAAAATGGGTGCCCCATGATTTGACTGATCTGCAGAGAGAAGCGCGCGTTGAAGCTTACCTTATCTTGTTGAACCGGTACAGAAATAAATGGATTTTGGGGCGAATTGTGATGAAAAGTGATTCTGAAAAGAACAGAGTGCAACAACGCAATGGCTGACTCCAGGTCAAACGCCACAACAATGCCCTAAAGTAAAACTTACACATAGAAAAGTGATGGTAACTGTTTGGTGGTCACTTAAGGCTGTAATTCACTATAGCTTCCCGGATCCTGTCAAGACATAACGGCAGATGTCTACTGTACAGAACTTCGAAAAATGATGGTGAAACTCGCAGCGAGACAGCCCCGACTCGTCAACCAACCTTCACCACTATTGCTCCATGATAAGACCTCACGCTGCTTGAGAAACACTACAGAATCTACAGTTAAAAACCATCCGTTATCCATCGTACTCACTGGACCTGGCTCCAACCGAATGCCATTTTTTGCGCGATTTGAACATTTTTTTTTTTTCAAGGTAAGAAATTTTCTTTCCAGAAAGCAATACAAAATGTCTTCACAGAGTTTGTTGAGTCCAGGTCCCTAGAGTTCTACCGCAAAGGCATAAATGACCTTCCTATAATATGGCAGAAATGTATAGACAAGAGAGTAAATACTTTGATTAAATAAATGTGTTTTACCTTAGAAAGGAAATTGTTAGAATGTTTCAGTACAAAATGGCAATTTCATATTTAAACCCCTAATATCAAAACCTCGTTCTTCTATTGCTGCTAAAGTTGGTGGAGACTGGCTTAGCACTTTAATTAGTCATTACGCTTTGCTTGTTACTGACGTAAGAGAATTAGTGCTCTGTGCAATTTAAAAAAGTAACATGTTCTTTTTCAGCCTTTCATCTTTACACTATTCAGGATTAATAACGCGGTGCCTTCTATTTATAAGCTTTGTTTTCTTATAATAATATACTAACCATCTCAGTTCAGTAATTTGTTTTTCTCGTAAAACATTTAATTATTTCATGATTTCAAGCCTTTTGGCGACTGAAATTTAAGCCATTAATCTGATAGAACACCTAACCTAAACCTAGATAGCGATATGGTATCTGGAAAGAACCCAAATAAGCGGTTAAGTGCGAGTCGGACTCGCGCACAAAGGGTTCTGTACCACTGCAAATATTTAACGCTACATATTTCTTTAACAAGATTCTTGTATTGTTAAATTTTAAACTTTGTTTTATGTTTATTTTTTTTTTGTTATTACGGCCAGAAGTACACACATAGTGAAAATTTCAAGTGTACTGTTTAAAAGACACAGCCCTGTGACAGACGGGCGTACAGACAGACGGACGGACAGCGGAACCTTAGTAGTACGGTCCCGTTGGCACCCTTTGGGTATGGAACCCTGAAATGACCCGATTTTAATCCCAAAACTCCAGTTCAGGCTAATTTAAATGTTGACTGGATTTAAACATCTTATTTCAGTTGAATGTCTTAAAGATAAAATTCATTCTAGCGCAGAAACACAAGATCTAATTAAAGAATTCATTGGATTCAGCGAAACTTGATTACAATCGCACACGAGACGGATTTTATATAAAATTGCAGCGCTATTCGAGAAATAAGATTCAGTACCCATTGGAACGGAATGAGATCTATCAGTTTTCTGGATTTGATGTTTTTAGAGTCCCAAAGAGTAAAACGGGGATCTACTCGTATTACTAAAACTACGCTGTCTGTCTTTCTGTCCGTCTGTCTCATGAACCGTGATAGTCAGACAGTTGAAATTTTCACAGATGATGTATTTATGCATTTTGTTTTGTTATGTATTTTGCCGCTATAATAACAAATACTAAAAACAGAATAAAATAAATATTTAAGGGGGCTCCCATACAACAGACATTTTTTTTTTGTGTTTTATAAAAACACAAAAAAACTCGCGCATGAATTGTTCCGTACCATTATCTATAAGTTAATGGTACGGAACAATTCATGCGCGAGTCCGACTCGCACTTGGCCGGTTTTTTTTTTTTGAGTCCCCGTACAAACTATTATAACCCAAAGGTCAAAATCAATTCAAGAATCTTCTCCAGCTTTAGTTAAAGTGCCTGTCCCTACAGATTAATCACTCAACTAAAGGCGATTTACAAGTTTTAATGTATGAAAATCCTCTGTATTAATTTCCGTCTTATCCCTTATCTACTAATCTCATACTGGTTCGACTTGACACGACATTCGTTCCCATCAGCCATTGGTCTTCGAAACTTGCTACATTAATCTTGTGCAGTCGATTCAAATGTATCTTTGTTTTAGCAAGTTTCCAAAATAAATTTAGCTCCCCCTCCAACTCCATTGAAAATGCGAGTTACTTCCAATTTAGAAGGAGGTAGACGAGCGACTGGTACAATCTAAGTTTTTTTTTTCTTTTTTTTTTTTAAAGAGTTCGAAGGAGATTCTTTTTGTTTTAAACTTCGAGCTAGCTGAACCATTTGGGGACGTAATTCTTTTAGTAATGCCATGGTTTTAAGAACTGGGAAAAACCTTAAAGTATAACACATTAGTCTTTCAAACTTGTTGAAATTTGTATTAGCTACTAAAGCCACTTTCGAGATGGACTTTTATGGTAAATACGGCTTGTATTTAATCGAACCTCAAATTATTCTCATTTTGCGCTTATAATAATATTATTGAATACTCTAATTAATGATTGCACCTCTTTTTGGCAACCTCTAATAATTACTCTTTTGGGGACCTAAAACTACTAAATAGCCAAGTAACTGCGACAAACTTGGATATAGCGCTGTCCGGCCGCAGCCGCGACGCCGCTCGTTTCGCTCGCTTGGCTCGCGCCTAGTTGGTTACAATTCTAACCTGACCTAACCTATCCTATAGCTTAGTTACTGCGATCAACTGTGAAAAAAGATCGGAAAGTTAATAAAAGGCTAGTTTATTTGAAAATTAGTGAGCATCTTAAGAAGCCTAAAAACGTGTTAGAGGTTCATCATTAGAACTTCAATAAGTTTTTAAATAATGGTTAAATATTTCCGTTAAAATACTTAAGCCGAGATTAACTAGTCGTTCTGCAAACATTAGACCTCGCGAGCACAAACTGTTTTGCAGCAATTAATGTACCATTAAAGTTATTCGAAACGGGTTAATTACCATGCTTTTTATTTTTTCAGACCATCACCAATTTTTTATGAGACTAACTTAAAATAAAAAAAGAAAACCATTGAAATCGGATCTCATAAGGCGGAGGTATCCAGTAGCCCCTTTTTGCTCTTTTTTGGAGGAAGTACCTCCAATCAAAAATCCCCGGCGACAAAAAAAGAACCATCTATAGTCGTAAGACCTTTATACCAAGTTTCGTCCAGATCGGTTGTAAAATACGACCTGAGAGGAGATTACCAACAAACTGACAGAGGAAAGTATCTATTCATACAAAATAAAAAAATCATGTAACTGTCATAAGTAGTTGGAAATTAATATCGTTTTTATATTTTGGATAGACATTACTTCCTAAATTTATTTCATAAAGTATTTTACTACAATACTTAAATCATCACATATAGAACTGATGTGCACGCCTTCGAGTTTAACCATAGACATCCGAGTTTAACATACTTTTTTTCATAACTTACTTGCAGTGTTTGAAGGCGTAGTAATAATATATTTAAAAGTCACTAAAATCATAACGCGTTTGGTTTCAGTGCGTTGTGAAATGTCTTTTGTGTGCGACTGTTCGACAATACAATTGTTCCTAGAACTTAACATACATTACTTAGTCTGGCCGTATGGCCTTATGGCAGTATTTATATACTGTCACAATTAAAAATAAGAAAGATATTACATTTGAATTTAGAATCTGTCATTTTTATACGATTCTTCATTGAGATTTCTAATTTTGGCGCCAATACATTGTACAATATTTTGCGATATTAAAATGGAGTGGGGTGATAAAGAGAACCAAATCGCTGTGATTGCATTACACAAAGTTGGTATGGAGCCAAATGCAATTTTTAAAACTCTCCATACGCTTGGTATTAGTCAAATGTTTGTGTACCGGGCTATTAATAGGTACAATGAGACCTCCTGTTTGTGACAGAAAAAGATCTGGCCGTCCACGTAGTGTTCGTACGAAAAAGGTGGTCAAAGCAGTAAGGGAAAGAATTCGAAGAAATCCTATCCGAAAGCAAAAGATTTTATCTCGGGAGATGAAGATTGCACCCAGAACCATGTCGCGTATTTTAAAAGATGACTTAGGACTTGCAGCCTATAAGAGACGCACAGGTTATTTTTTAACTGATAATTTAAAAAAGAATAGGGTGGTAAAATCGAATCAACTACTGAAGCGGTACGCAAAGGGAGGTCACAGACAAATTTTGATTACGGATGAGAAAATTTTTACAATTGAGCAACATTT
The DNA here is from genome assembly GCA_948252095.1 of Dicycla oo. Classification (NCBI taxonomy): domain Eukaryota; kingdom Metazoa; phylum Arthropoda; class Insecta; order Lepidoptera; family Noctuidae; genus Dicycla; species Dicycla oo. The sequence goes on along the minus strand of OX411733.1, from coordinate 9,521,422 downwards.
TAACAAAATGACCGTATTTATGCTCAAAGCTCTAAGAAAGCTTCCCAATTAGTCGACAGAGTGCAAAGTGGGCATTATCCGACTTCAGTGATGGTTTGGTGGGGTGTTAGCTATGAAGGAGTGACTGAGCCATATTTTTGTGAAAAAGGTATCAAAACATCGGCACAAGTGTATCAAGGTACCATTCTTGAGAAGGTAGTTAAGCCCCTTAACAACACCATGTTCAATAACCAAGTATGGTCCTTCCAACAAGACTCGGCGCCGGGTCATAAAGCTCGGTCCACGCAGTCTTGGTTGGAAGTGAACGTTTCGGACTTCATCAGAGCTGAAGACTGGCCGTCGTCTAGTACTGATCTTAATCCGCTGGATTATGATTTATGGTCAGTTTTAGAGAGTACGGCTTCCTCTAAACGCCATGATAATTTGGAGTCCCTAAAACAATCCATACAACAACAAAATTGGCAGTGAAGAATTTTCCCATGGAAAGAGTGCGTGCTTCTATTGATAACTGGCCTCAACGTTTATAGGACTGTATTGCAACCAATGGAGGCCACTTCGATTAAGCTTTTGTATTTTAAATTGTTTTATATTTATGTATTAAACTAACACACTGTAAAAGTAATAAATATTATTTGCAATATTTTTTTTTTCCTTCGTGACAATATTTATGGCAAGACTAGGTATTTATATTGCTCCACTGTGAATTCATTGCGAATTGTACATATAGCATTTATAAAAAGAAAAGTCCGCTTTCTATAAGCACTAACTGGTGTACGCTGCTATAGCGCCTGTCGGAATATTATTTAAAAGTCTTGTTCAATATCTCCGTTCCTATAAGAGCAATCATTATGAAATTTTGCATAGCGCGCGCTCTATTTGGGAACTATTTTTGTGTGCCAATTCCGTTTGCATTAATATAAACCGTTTTCAAGAACAGCCATGGGTACGCTAGCTTGATAGTTATGCCAGCATACACAGTAAAAGTGGTCTTTATTTCTTAAACTACAGAGGCACTATTTTTTTTACTTTTGCACTAATCAAGCACTATTTACGCTCTATTTATTGGGCATATCAACAATCATGAATTACATCATGTATACGCTACCATAAAGGATACGTATCTTTGCAAATGGGGGTTTGTAAATTTCTTTGTTACCTCGTATCTACCAAACGGCTGAATGGATTTCGACAGTTAAGGTATCGTTTTATTCGTCTTAGAAATCCAAGTGTCCTTAGATAGGTGTTTGAAAAAAAAAGCAAAATGGCGGATTTTTGGCGCGAAATAGTAATAGGTCAATAAAAAAAATAACCAATCCTATCGAGTAGGGTACCAAATAAAATAAATTGAAAGGGGATTACAAAAATATATATGTTGTATGTTTAAATTTAATTAGAAATAATAAATTGGTTAATTAAACAATTGATATATCCGTAGCCCAATCATATTTAAAACGAAACAAATAAATTTTATATGGCTTTAAATTATTTATATATTGTATCTGTAAACACAAAATATTAATAAACTTAAGATTGAAATAAAAAAAATATATAATAAAAAAAAAAAAATAAAAAACATATTAAAAAAAAACAAAATACCCGCGTACACAAACACATAACTGAAAAGAGAAAAACAAGCATTACCTATAATCTATTGAATTTTGGTACTGCAGACGGGGACAAACAAAAGTTACACCATAGTTCAGGTTATTGGTTTGTTTATGATTATTTTTAACTAGTTCATACTATGGTTGTGCTGTGTTCTCTATTATAGGGCATGCAGTGTTAAGTGTACTCGTATGTTTAAGTTTACCTAGTATAGTAAGTTATATTGTATTGCCCAATTTGTGAACCAATAATAAAAAATAAAAAATATTTCTTAAAAAAAAAATTGTTTGATTTTTTTTCTATTTAAAACGGCAATTTCATAGGTAACGACCTAATGTAAGAAGAAATGAGGTATATGGAAGTAGATACAGAAGGGAGACCGAAGCAATTTTTTTTAGTTATTTTGGATTAAAACTTAGAAATTATAAATATAGGGTGTGGCATAAACAGTGGTCTACCGTTAAGGGTCGATACACCGCACATTCAGCTATCAGTACCACAATTTGAACCACTTTTTTATATTATTAATTGTAAAATTGACACCTTGCTTTACTAATTTGGCTGTATTTTCTGTAAGTAACATTATTTTTTTAATTTTGTTTTTCGTTTATGAGTGTGAAATATAATTGCCATCACATGCAAATAATTGTAAAAAATGTTAAAGCAAGTAATCAATTTTAAAAAAAAATGTTTTCTGAGACCTAGGAAAGAAAATGGTTCAAATTGTGGTATGTGATATCTGAATATACGGTGGATCGACCACTTAACGCTGGAGCACTATTTATGCCATACCCTGTATATAATTCCTAAGTTTTAATCCAAAATAACTAAAAAAAAAAAATGACATCGTTCTCCCGTCTGTATCTGCTTCCATATACCGCCGTCCTAACTTAAAAATTGACAAGTTCGTAAAATATGATATCCAAGATTTCCGTCTGTCGTTAATGCTTACATTATAAATGACTTTTTGTCGAGTTTTATGCGTTTAATTTCTTCAATATTCTGTCATCCGCTAAGTGGCAAGTTTTAAATTTATGATGTGATATTAGAAAAGCATCTGCGTATTGTGTTTTTGTGAGAAAAAATCTGGAATACCTACATTGCAAAATTGAATTTGAAAAGAGAACCAGAATACCTACAATTATTTTTATTCCTTATTATTTTTTGTGATTAATTAGGATCTGCTTTCTCAGCTTATCTTGGACATCACTGATATCGGTGAATGAAAACATCGTGATCCTGGCCTTATAATTAAAGTAAATTAATATAATAATATTAATTAAAAGCGTGATGAATAATGCTTATGAATATTATTACAGTGATTTGTCATGGATTTCTATGCAGTTAGTTAATTTAAAAAAATAATTATTATTTCAGTATATAGAATCCCATCAAATACATAACATATACATAAATGCCAAGTCTCGCAACACAGTTTTTCTGCCGTAAAAAGTTGTGAAATTGAATGTAAACCAAGTCAGTTAATTCAGTACCTACTTATCTATGAGGGCAGCTATCCAACCACTTTGTCATAAATTGATGCCTTGTTAGTTAGCTAACAATATTTTGTAGTAACCATATCAATATTACATTTCGTTATTTCTTTAATAAGTAGAGTGACTTGGCAATTGCACACAGCAACATAATCTACTAGGTATAAATAGTCCTCCATATAGGTACTTTCAAACAAATAAAAGCACAAAGCGCTTATATTAGATAGATTTTGTTTTGTATAGATTATATTGCCGTGTGCAATTGCCAAGTCACTCTACTTATCACAGTTACAGAGGGTCGAAAATGGACCGAATGGCTTCGAGAAAAGGATGGTACGGCCGTGCCTTTGTTTTGCTCGACTTGGCGAGGGCACCTTCGTGCCCTATATTTTCTTATTCTAGGAGTTCAAAATGAATGCAGTTGCATCGCACATGATTCAAAATCGCTTGACACTTCACGTGACAGCCGAATTTCTGTCAATTTCTGTTGATTATTGGCCCATAATGTGTTATTTTGCATGGCAACACTACACTTTCCTAGAAGAGTGGTGGCCGCAACATAGTGTCCGCGATTTACTACGAAATGACGTCACTGAAACGTTTTTTTTTTTTATGAAAGCAAGTGGGTTTTCCCAGAGAGCGTTTTTTGACACCGTAAAGTCAAACCCCACCGTCAAATCATTTTCATGACAGCCGACCCTGCGGGCGTTGTGTGGCGGCCACCGCTTTTCCAGGAAACCGTAACTAAACCCCGCTAGTACTGACGCACATACACGTTTGCGATCGTATTGATTCAAAATGTTAAGGGTAAGGCCAAACGAGCGCGAGTGAGTATTTTGAGTACCGCAATTTACGTTCAACTGAAATCCGGTTAGGCTGTCAGACGGACGGACGTAACTTTAGTTGCTATTCAACGTTTTTACGGGTAGCTTTTGTCGACTCTCGCGCTTTCTGTAACTAACTGACGCTACCTCGCTCCCCTCCCTCACCCCGAGCGCAATTCGGGTGAAATAATGCGCGTGAATCAGCAAATAGCTCATATTGCTCCGCCGTGTGGTACTTACAAACAGGACTTTAGTATAAAACCGAATACAGCGTAAATTCTGCGACTCATTTTACGTGACTCACAGCTCAAAAAATCACGCCCGTTTGCCCTCATTCTAATGGTCTATAAAAGGCTGCAAAAAAACAAGTTATGCAATATAGCAAATGTAAACCCAGTCAATACAAACGAAAGAAACGGAAATCATTTCCTTTTAAAATATTCCTATCAAATGCATTTCTATTTTAGTTTGAAGCCGATAAAGTTTTTATATTATTCAAAACTTGGTCCTGGCCTGCCAGTAACATTTGCTCTCTGTTTTTGTATCTGTGTTTTTCGAATCATTGGGATACTATTTAAAAGTTGCAGCATTTAAAAGTAGAAAACCGATCTTTCTGGAATGTTCGTTTAAGTTTGTTGGAGTAATCACACTTCGTCGTGGTGAATGAAATACTTTATTATTTAGTTTTATTGGTTAAGTTGCGCTTATATTGGGTGTTTTATTTTTTATATAGGAGAACTTTAAATATACGTATAATATCCATGAAAAGCGATGGCCCAAAAAAAAACCCAGGCCCGGCGCAAAAGTTTTGTATCTCAGATTTTAGAGAATATTTAAAAATAATATTTAAAACTATCACTATCTCTCTAAAGGGTGGCTAACATTCTTTTCTCTTTTGCTCGAAATGTTTTGTAGGCGTTCTTATTAAAAACTCATTTACCGACCAAAATATTTATTATGCTATAGTTCGTTAATTGTTTACAAACAAGCATACTGATACAAAACCTATAATAAGCATAGGCACAGGTTATTATTATAATCTAACTCTTTAGTCATAGTATAGTACATAACGTAAAGTCTTAACCGATGAATCGTCGGTAACTTGACACGTACAGAATCCACGCGGTATTTAATTTTCGTAACGTCATTTATTTCGTCATTTTTTACTTTTTTTCAAGTTTGTTTTCTATTCAGCCACCAATTATTATTACAGTCGCATATTGTCAGGGTATTATAATATATGTTCTGTGTCGCAGTCATCCGCTAGCGTTTGATGTATACTTTGTTGTGTATTACAATTTCATCTAATTGATTTTGATCTATTTTGATCAATTTAATACTTATATTACTTTGTTTATGTATGCCTACCCCTGTGGTTTTGAGATAATCTTGAATGCGATTGCGATTACACAATAATTGCAAATAATTATACATATTTTGGTCCACACAAATGAGATTTTAATAGGAACGCCTACAAAACTTCTCGAGCAAAAAAAATAATGTTAGCCACCCGATACAGGGATAGTGATATTATGGAATATTATTTTTAAATATCCTCTAAAATCTGGAACACAAAACTTTTGCGCCGGGCCTGGGTATTTTTAGTATGGCGCTTGGGCCAGCTCCTTTGCTTTATTTGATAGATCATTTTATAGCATTAATGTTTGAATACGATTCTGGCCGCCAAGGCTGATACATACGCCTAGTTTTTCTGAAAATAATTTTAATATGGCCACCTCGTTCGTGCTATTTGAAGACATTACTTTATTTTCTCTGGGGATATGTAAAGTCGCATGTCAACTCCGATAAACCAGTAACAATTGAGCACTTGGATGCCAACATTCGATGGATTATTGCCGAAATACAAGCTGATTTACTGCGAAGAGTGTCTGAAAATTTTACCTCCAGATTACGCCATGTATGCGTGAGCCGCGGCGGCCAGGTGCCCGAAATCATATTTAAATATTAATCCCATAAAATTATCTATCAAATAAAGCCAATTTCGTGGATATTAAAAACATTGTTCTGTTTTACTTCGATTTAAAAATTCTCCATTGAGCAGCCATTTTAAATCGGGTGCGATTTAAAATGGCTGCTCAGTTGTTAGTACAGCATTATTCATTATTTATTGAGAGAGAAATAATTTTGGGTGTGTACAAAATATTTTGCTCTTCCATAGAGCCCTGTCTGCTGTCACCTTATCATACACTCTCTTTTATTTCACTTCACTTCTCACATCATCCATTTATTGTTTCTTAAATCTCCCTCTTCCCTTCCATCTCAATATGCCATTTTCAATTATTTTTAATGTAACTTAGCAGTTCTTTCACTTGAAATCCAAATAAGTATTAAGCTACCTTTCGCCCCAGAAAATGAGAAATCTTTATCAAGAGAGAAGCCGCGGGCGCATCTAGTAAATTATAAATGTACTAGCAGTTGCCCGCGACTTCGTCTGCGATCCAGGATGAATAGTAGCCTATGTCCTTCTCCAGGTCAAGTTCTACCCAAGCATAAAGCCAAATTTCAAAGCCGTTCAGCCGTTTTAGCGTGAAATCGTAATCAACAAACAAATGATCACACTTTCGCATTTATAATATTAATTAGTTAGGATAGTTAGGAGGATAAAAATCAGTCTATCGACACTCTAGAGTCACAAAGTGTATTAGGTACTTAAATTAAAAAAAAAACCTCTTAACACATTACTAAAGTTTCTATAATAATTTAATTCAATCATGATTCGAAAAACACGTGGCGCCATCTATTATCCATAAGAATGTTTTTGTTGTTTTTCTCGGGAACAGTACTATTTTTTGGGATAAAAGGTACCCTATGTCCGTGTCTGTATACATGACAAAGTATCATCCTCCTCATTTTTATCATCTATGCAATCCTCACTTCAAGAAATTAAATCTCAGTACAGCAAACTACAACAATCTGTCGATTTCACGGCAAAGAAATACGATGAGGTAATGAATAAAATGATACAGTATGAGGCTGAAAGAAAGGAGAGTAACCTCTACATTAAGAAGCTGGAAGAACGGGTGGATCAACTAGAAAAGCAAACAAAAAACACCTGCTTTGAAATAAAAAATATTCCAAAGAAACCTAACGAATCCAAAATGGATCTCGTAAATGTGGTCCTTAACATCAGCAAAACCCTTGGACCTTTGATAGCGGAAAACGAAATTAAGGATGTCTTTAGGATCCATTCGTCCACCTCTATGAATAACACCATCATTGTAGACCTCACAACAGTTATAAAAAAAGATAACGTAATGCAAGCAGCCAGGACTTACAATAAGGAGAACCGTAATAATAAATTAAACACCGCCATCCTGCAGCTTGATGGTCCAAAACTCCCGGTGTACATCTCCGATAATCTGACTACGAAAACTAGGAAATTATTTTTTCTGGCCAGAGAATTTGCTGCTCTTCATCAATTCAAACACTGTTGGTCAGCTCATGGCAAAGTGTACATTCGCAAAGAAGACGGAGCGAAACGGTACTGCATTAACTCGGAAGGGGATTTATCTAAGACTGTTGAAAAATGACTAGGTCACCGATATATGTCTTTCCTAGAACGCTGTGTAGACGCTTGCTTTGTGATGTGTGCTCACATAAACATTATGAACTTCTTATTTTGCTTTGTTTGTTCTACCATTGTACATTTTTATGTTTTCATTTTGTTACCCAGTTTAACTATCTTATATGTGACAATGATCACGCATTTACACTCCACTAAAATCATTAAGCACCTAACACAAATATATACAAACATACACTTTTCAGCCACCAGTAAATTACATCCTATATTGCACTCAAACTGCTTTCATACTTGTATTAGCCACGCTACTTTCTTGTCCTTTTTATCTGTTTTGTGTTTAATTTCTATTTAAATCTTACAATGTAATCCAAGATCTCATATGCCACATCGTTCCATCCTCTCTGAGCACAACCTAAGTTCGAACACTGTTATACTTACCGTAAATCATTCGATAATCTAAATAGTATCCAAGATGAGCTGGATAACGTCTCAGTAGCCGACTCTGCAACCTGTAACATAGAGGAGTGCAACAAAATTGCTAGGTCACACAGAAATGCGCTAAAGCTTCTATGTCAAAATATAAGAAGTGTAAATAAGAACTTTATTGAACTTACTGCCTTACTCGAAAGAAGCGGAACATCCTGGGATATAATAGTACTCACTGAATGCTGGTTATATAATTCCCCTTCACTGCCTGTACTTGATAACTATACTTCCATGGCTACTAGCAAACATAGCACACAAAATGAGGGAATGATGGTTTATTTCAGGAAACACCACCCGATTTCCGTCACGGAATACATGCTTCAGGATGCTAACTGTCTCGTGGCTAAATTTAATAAAGACACAGTAATCATAGCTATATATCGCCCTCCTGCATACCGAAATGTCTCACCGTTCATTCAATCTTTAAACGAACTTATTATGTCTGTTTCCTCTTATAGTAATATTATTGTCACGGGTGACATTAATATTGACATTTCCAACAGTAGTAACGACTCTCGCGCTACTGAGTATCTCACTTTGTTTGCATTTCACGGTATGTTGCCGGCACATACGCTTCCCACTCGCTACAATAGCTCGTGTCTTGATCATGTAATGCTAAAATCAAAACTCCCAGCTTTCTCATATGTCGCTAACACCTCAGTCACTGACCACGATACTGTTCTGTTTTTCGTTCAACTTTCTAATCCTTTAAATGCCCTTCCATTAAAATGTAAAACATCAAAAGTGCTCGACTACGGTAAAATTGAACTAATGCTTGACCAATTTGATTTCAGTCCTCTATACAGTCTGCATGATGTTAATGAAGCTACTAACTACCTAATCAATACGCTAAATGTAATCATGCAACAAAACATGATCCTCACAGTTGTGCCTTATCGGAGACGGTTGAAAAAGCCATGGATGACCCCGGGGCTATTAAGATGTCTCCGAAACCGTGATAACCTGCATCTAAAAATAAAGAAATCTCCAGAAAACGAGGTTTTACAAGTTTTATTTAAAAGGTACAGGAATTACTGTTCCATGTTGCTAAAAACTGCTAAACGTAACTACGATAAAAAGCTTATTAATAACGCACAAAACAATAATAAAAAAATATGGGAAGCTATAAAAACAATTACCAACACAACAAAACAAAAATCACTTGCAACTGATCTTCTGTCATCATCTGATCCCAAACGATCGGTTGATGAAGTCAATACCTATTTCGCGAATATTGGACGCTCACTTGCTGAAAACATACTCGTACCAGCTACACCCTTACAACATGATAACCAGAATCACAAAACCTTTGTCCACTTAAATACTGACAATTCTGAGTTGGAACTTCTAATTAACGCGCTCAGGACTGATTGTGCAGTAGGCTCCGATAACGTTTCAGGTACATTTCTTAAAAAATTTAAGCACTTACTTATTCCCCATCTCACATATTTATACAACCTAGCATTTAGTGCAGGAGTTTTTCCTGATGCGTTCAAGCTGGCAATAGTCCATCCTGTGCATAAGAGCGGTGAAAGAGATAAACTTCATAATTACAGACCCATATCAATCTTACCTACACTATCTAAACTGCTAGAAAGGCTCATGAATACTAGGCTCGTCAAATACCTTGAGCAAAATCATCTTTTATCTTCTAGCCAATATGGTTTTCGTTCGGGAGTGTCTACCAGTAATGCGGTTCTAGATCTCACAAATCATATTGTGTCCTGTCTAGATAATAAACAGTATGTTATAGGCGTCTTCCTAGATTTGGCAAAAGCCTTTGATACAATCTCAATTCCCGCTCTCATTGCTAAGCTTGAGAAGATTGGTATCAGAGGCGATCAGCTCTCACTCTTCGCGATTTATCTTACAGGAAGACGCCAATGTGTCAAAATAGGTGACTGGATGAGTGACGAACTCCCTATAACCTACGGTGTGCCCCAGGGTAGTATCATTGGACCGACCTTGTTTCTCATCTATATTAATGACCTCTGTCGTCACGAACTTTCTAATGGATCCATCTTTACCTACGCCGATGATACTGCCTTAATATTCCACGGGTACTCCTGGGAGTCGACATTTAAACACGCACAACTAGGACTCGACATTGTTACTAACTGGTTGTCGCACAACTTACTCACTCTTAATGTAGATAAATCTAAATATCTTACCTTTTCTCTGTCAAAAGTTAGTAAACCTTCAACATCACATTTTTCATTGATTGCACATTCTTGTAATACATCAACTCAAACACCATGTAGCTGTCCTCTTCTGGGTCGCATAGATAGTGTGAGGTATTTGGGTGTTCAAATAGATGACTCACTATCATTTTACAATCATATAGACTTACTTACCTCCCGACTGCGCAAATTGATATTTATTTTTAAGAATCTCCGCCATGTGGCCGACACACAGGTGCTTAGACAGGTCTATCTAGCTCTCTCCCAATCAATTGCACAGTACTGTGTAGTTGTCTGGGGTGGGGCAGCAAAAACATATTTGTTAAAATTGGAACGTGCTCAAAGAGCAACCCTTAAAGTAGGTTGGTCCCTTCCTTATCGTTTTCCTACCACCGAACTTTATGAAACCTGTCAGGTACTCTCTATTCGGAAATTGTTCATTCTAAATTTAATTCTAACAGTCCACTCTCGCAATTCCTATAATCCCAAAAAGTTCGAAGCCTTGAGACGTAAGCATGCAGTGTGTTCGTCCATTCCTGTTCATTCAAAGTTAGCTCAACGATTCTTTGGCTTTCTTGGTCCTTATGTATACAACAAAGTTAATAAAATATTACATATGTACTCAATGGCTAAACATAAATGCAAAACTACTGTAAGGAACTGGCTGCTGGATATGGACTATGAAAGTACAGAAAGCATCATCCAAACCATTCAATAATTTTGAACGTACTTCCCACTCATACTTGCTAATACTCGTAAGCACAAACTCTCATAGGATTTACATGCACATACAAACAACACATTCACACACTACACTACACATATATTCCTACAATAACATCACCTAACATTACACTTCACAAATATAACCATCTTTTTATATAGATTTACCTCTCTATCTAAACTGTTTGCTAATAGTGTCATGTATAGAGTGAATCAAGACGCCGTTAAATATAAATATGATTAATATTTAAAGGGGTGTGAGCCTGGAGATCTGTCATACAGGTCCCGAACCTAGTTCAGACTCCAGCTCTCACAAAGGTTCTAGCATAAGGCAAAAATGTATATACACACTACTGTAACAATGTACCTTTATGAGAGAAATAAACAGTATTATTATTATTATTATTATTATTATATGCAAAATTTCAGGATGATCGGTTCAGTGGTTTAGGCGTGCAAAGGTAACAAACAAACAAACAAACTTACTTTCGCATTTATAATATTAGTTAGGATGTTCTAATTGGATGCCGGTCCGGTCTTTCGTCTCGGAGTTATAATGCAATGAATTTCTCCAGCGTTCAACTTTAGTAATGATATGCACTCTACTTCGTTATTTCCATACGTTTGCTAATTTTATTTGTTCAGCGCAAATTTCATGATTTTTTTTAATATTACACACGTGTTTAGCTTTTTTAGTGAAGTGCTTTGTGAATTCGATTTAAACTTGAGTTGTATATCGAGTTTTGGATGTTCATTTTTGACGCTTGATGTCTGTATCGAATTTTATACATAAAGTCAATATTGATACAGTTACTTATTCAGTGAAAATTAAAAAGTGCTCGAGCATCCTCGACGTTTTTCCGTTTGTTGGAAACTGACCCTTAATGTTGTGCTTCGTTTAAAGTATCTCCGTCACATATAAACTGTTAAAAATAGATTAATTTTAAAAAAGTGCAATTCTGTAACAAAATGTTGACGCAAATTAAATATTTCGTCAAGTATCATAATATCCAATCAAACAGTAAATGAATTTCGATGGGGAATTGATTTATAACGGCCTTTAATCTAATTCCGTGGGTTAGTGGAGCTACGAAGGGTTGAAGCGGCATTTAATACGGTATTATGTTATAGAGTTAAAATGTCATACTGTGTGGTTTTGCTTCGGAGGCTTGGGGTAACCCTGTCTTTTTGATTAAAACATTGTGGTAGCGATGCATGCAAGGTTAAACGTTAACTTTAGTAATAACATAACTCGCATGATGTTTGTTATGATTTAGTTAAAGAGTTATTGAGTGTTTGATTTAATTACGACCACGTGTAGTGATAGGACGGAGTTCAGGTAGGCAGTCTTTAGCTGCATCCAGTACTGGCCAAGATATTTTGGGTAAAGGCTAGGCAGATGATGATGCGTAGCGATCCTTTTAAGAGGTCAAATGGTCACCTTACTCTTTATACAGACCCTTTTGTGTCATATATAACACGTTGAGCATGACATTTTCCAGCTTGCTGGCTAGTTTAGCGAAGGATTAGGCTCCTTTTCTCACATTACCATATTGAAAAATTAAATTTAAAAAAAAAACAAATAATTCGTCTGCGAGATGCAGACGAATTCTTACGGGACTCAAACGTCCACTAATAATTCCGACTAACTCATCTGTTTTCACAAGAGATACAGACGAATTATTCTTGTTTTTTTTTTCAATGTGGTAATGTAAAAAATTACGTGAAACACTGAATAGAAGAAATAGCTTTGATTTTTTGGTCTGATTTCTCGTAATGCTATGTACATAGTTTCTATTAGAACTGGACAATTATTGCCTGTTTGCATTCTTTTTCGTCTATATTTTAACAAAATTCCCCATTACTCGTCCAATACCTCATACATTACACCATCTACGTCCTTAGAGCTTGGCTGGCACAAATTCAGCTGTTTAGTTAACGCCCCGAGGGATTTCATTTAGCAAATTACAGACGCCTCAGTAGAGTCCCTAGTAATTCTGTAAGGCATTCATGGCGTCTTGTACACATTGCTGCATAGAAAATGACATGAATAAATTTACGTTGAAAAGTATAAAATTACTTTAATTATTGTGAATGTAAGCATTATATGCATCATATTTTTTATTCTATCCCTGTTAGTTTTATTTATGGTCTGGCATTTTGAGTACTTTATGCGGCCTACCCAAATGTCCTTTCTTGTAATGCTTGCAATGACTGGACAGCTCTACTCAAATTTGTGTTGTTATTTCACGGATCTATATGGTCTTCACATGATCTGACTAAAATTATAATAGGTACTTTAAAAGAGATATTGACGCCTGAGTTTCGTCATTTATTCTCAAGGGTAGTCAGATAGGAAATGTCGACTACATCTAGTTTTTTTAATATAAGAAATGTTAATGTGGTATTAAATATAACAAATGATTCCGAAATCCTATTAACTGAATCAACAATTTCATTTCATTACAGTAAGGGTGCCTGGGCTATTTGAATATAGTAGGTATCTGTATCTGGATATAAAGGGACTTTCAACTTCCATATTTTTTATTTTATTCATTTGAGAGGGGTTTGCTCTTGACTCTAGTATAGGTCAGAGGTGACAGAGACAAAGTCGACGATGCAGTGAGCTTACCCAGAAGAAGCCTGTTTACTCTCACTTTGAAGAGATTAGGGTTGTATGCGTTCGGAAACACAGACGCAGGGAGTGAGTTCCACTCTTTTGCTGTGCGCATTATAAAAGACATTTGGAAACACTTAATGCGAATTGGTGGAATAGCAACTAGGTAGAAATAGTAACTGGTAGTGCGTCTAGATGTTCGATGGTAGAAGGAACCGGTGGAATCAGTTCGTGGAGTTTGTAGGCATATTTATACATAATTTAATCTGGGTACTGAAACTTAAACCTATGAGCGCGGTCTGAACGACAAGCACAGTAAAAAACCGGCCAAGTGCGTGTTGGACCATGCATAATGAAGGGTTCCGTAGTTAGGATGAATTTACCCCAAGAACAAACTTAACATCGTAGTTAAAAAAACATGTTCTCCCATACATTCCAACCGCAAATGTAAGTTTGCCCGCACAATATTAAGAGATCTATCATGTTAGTTTTAGACTATAGAATTCCTTTAATATAGAACTATTTTCAGTATTTTTTTTTTTCAAAATTTGTTAAATCAGTCTTGCCAAGGGGTATCGTATTACCCAATAACTGGGTTGTGAAGGTCAGATAGGCAGTCGCTCCATGTAAAATACTGGTATTCAGCTGCATCCGGTTAGACTGGAAGCCGACCCCAACATAGTTGGGAAAAGGCTAGGCAGATTGATTGACGAATATCCTATATAACAAAACATTCTTGAGGTTAGCAAACAGAAAATAGAGTAGTTCAGGTGTAGCAAATCTTCTATGGCATTAATTGTAAAGGCTATTGGGTACAAATTTAAAAATGCTCCTGACGGAAGAAAACGATTGATGGAGAGACGAGACATTGTTTGCGCTCGATCGCACTTTTTGAGAAAATTGAATGAATTGAAAAAGAACGGATACAAACGTATAAGAACATATTTAGATGAAACTTGGGTCACTAAAAATCATTCGAGGTAAAGAGTATGAGTAGACTCCAACGATGAGGGTGGGAAGGCTAATTGGTATATATATTGCAATTCGGCATGGCTTAATTGTATTTTTCATATTTACGAACATATTTTAATTGTATTTGCATTTTCAGTTTATCACGCGGGATGTGCGACTCTTGGATATTTGCCAGAAGCGGAATGGGTATGCCGTGCCATGAAACCGAAAAATGCTTATAATAAAGCTTTTACGGAATGGTTTACCCGGCTACATCAAAATTTAGAAGAGCCATCAGTTATTATTATGGATAATGTCAGTTATCACTCCAAACAAATAAATCGAGTACCTACCCACATCTTCAGCCACAAAATCTCAATTGCAAGACTGGCTGCGGCAAAATTTCAGATTCTGCTTTTAAAGCAGAGCTTCTGCAGAAGGTATATTGATTAGTTTTCAATTATCGTTAGTTTAACTAAGCATATTTCAATTGCATAATTTGCTAGAATACTAAGAATTACTTATAGTAATTTCATTTGTGTTTTCAGATTAAACAGCATCGTCCGGAAAAGTCATATCATTTGGATGTATTGGCAAACCAATGGGGCACGAAGTAATTCATTTGCCCCCATATCACTGCCAGTACAATCCAATTGAGTTGATATGGGCTCAAGTGAAATGAGAAGTAGCAAAAAAAAAAATTAAACTTTTAAAATAGCTGATGTCGAAAAATTGGAAAAAAACATAAGGTTGGGCAAAATGTGTTCGTCATGCGGAAGCTCTGCAAGACGAAGATTTAAAAAAGGCGCATTTATCACATATAAATAGTTTAATAATTAATGTAGTCGAGGACAATGATTCCAATGACGAGGAGGAAGATGTTGCGGAACTAAATTAAATTACAAATAATTATATTTGATATATATCCGTCCCGGACCTTTGGAAGGCGTACGAGGGGCCAAAGCCATCTCGCAGAGGCCCCTTAGTCAATTTTAAATAATGAGGAGGCACCAACTGACTGTTATTCCTATATGTACTATGAAAGTAAAAAATATACGGATAAAATGGCAGGGGGTGACTTGCACACTCAATAATGGGCCCCCGGAAACGGTCGCTAGCACATAGTGACGTAGCGACAAGTTAGCAACACTTCCTGAGGTGCTTGATGTGTGGAGAGGTATTCCACGACTATCAGGATAATCCCGAAAGTACGGTCAAGATCCCTACCAATCAATCAGTTTATTCGCATAATATGGGTTTACAAAGATGTTCCACAGGTAGCCACAGGTGCTTATGTTAGTATGCAAATTATAATAATATAGTGTCATAATATGTAAACAATTAGATCATATCTTTTAAAAATATAAATTAGACATTGATAGTCAAGTCCATTACAAATAGTCATCATGATATTAAAATAAAAGGTCAAATTATAAGAGTAAAATTAATTACATTAAATTAAGCTATGCTGGGTAGATTATAATTATTTCAATGACAATTAAATGTTGGATTACTATTAGTTAATTAATTAATTATTAAGAATGATTGAGTTAGAGTTTGTTTGTTTTATTTTTCTCTCAGTTATTTTTAATCAAAAAAAATAAAAATTTATGCGGCCTACCAAAATGTCCTTTCTTTGGTATTGTTCGTCAAATCGTTGAGTTCCTTAAGTTCTCAGTTGAGCTGCGCGATTACTGACAAATGCGTGCACTGACTGGAGATTGAGAGGACCTGCCTCTCAATCTGTGTGGTTCTTTCCTCAAAAGACCATTTCAGACACCAATCTACATGGTCTTCACATGAAGTGACCAAGATTATGTCTGGACTTTATAAGAGACTCGTGACCTCTGAGTTTGTTTCGGCCTTTCTTCTCAGAGTAGTCAGATAGGATACGCCGACCTCATCTAGGTTAAAAAAAAAACATGATTGACTTGTAAAAGTGTTTGTACAAACCTACTTACAGAAATAAAAATCATTTATCATTTACATTTTATCTTCGAAGTACTCCTTAACTGAATAATAAGTCTTATCAATAAGTAAAGATTGAAGTTTCTTTTTGAAAAGATTTACATTACTTGAACTGCGTATAGTTGAGGGTAGTTTACTACAGCTTGCAGCTACCAGCACCTTACTGGAATACTTCCTTCCTCCGAGCACGTTTGCTCTTGCGAATCTCTACTCAAGCCGTTCAATAAAGGCAAGAAAGAGGTGGGAGCTCTGTTCCTCGTCAGTGTTCACTCCAGCCGGCCAATGACAAATGGGCCTACGATTACAACTTGACAAAGCGATGGTTGATACCCATTGTAACAATCACCATAAAACCCATGATATTGCAAACTTTGTTAATCATCACCCATAGGAAATGAACTGGCCATTTTAGTAGGTATTTATGTTGCGAAGGTTTTAATAGGTTGGGGAAAAAGTTTCTTCGCGTTTTTTAAGAAAATTCAAAACATTATTTAATATAGTTTATTTGCATTTAACTAAAGTATGTAGGTACCATTTTGTTCGATAACTTTTTGCCATCTTATAGGTAGGGACATGATCCCATTGCTATAGAAATTTTGGGACTTCTGGTCAAAATACCGCGACAAGTGGTTTTGGCAGTCCTCTCGTGATGTTAACCTGACACTGCCTAAAGAATTCTGAAGAGACCGAAACAGGTGGAAATCTGAAGGTGCAAGGTCAGGACTATACGGCGGATGCATTAACACCTCCCAGCCAAACTCTCTTAATTTTTGCTGTGTGGCTAAAGATGTGTGAGGTCTAGCGTTATCATGATGAAAAACCACACCCCTTCTATTGATTAATTCCGGCCGCTTTCCCTCAACTTCTTGCTTTAATCTCATCAGTTGTTCGCAGTAGAGTTCAGAATCGATGGCCCTGCCTGGTGGTAACAGCTCATAATGAATAATGCCCTTCCAATCCCACCACACACACAGCATCACCTTGTTGCGAGTTAACCCGGGTTTCGCCACGGTCTGTGAAGCCTGACCAGCCTTTGACCACGACCTTTTCGCACGTTCTTGTCATACGTGATCCACTTTTCATCACCAGTTATCAGCTTCTTCAAAAATGGTTCGGTTTCATTACGTCGTAATAAAGAATCACAAATGAGTACACGGTTCATTAGGTTTCTTTCAGTGAGCTCGTGAGGTACCCAAATGTCGAGCTTTTTTGTGTACCCAGTTTTTTTCAAATGCGCCAAAAGTGTTTTGTGGTACAATTTCCAGTTCTTCAGCTACGTCGTAACTACTGATAATATGCCGATCTTGCTCCACTTTTTCAAAAATGGCATCCATTTTATCCGTAATAGGGCGACCAGAGCGACGTGCATCTTTGACATCAAAATTTCCGGATTGAAAACGCTTAAACCAAATTTGTGCTACTCTCACAGACACAACATTAGGTTATCGCAAATGTTTTCGCGGCTTGCGTTGCATTTTTATCTTTTTGTAGTAAAATTTTAAAAGGTATCGAATTTCTTCATTAGATTCACTCATCTTGACGGTACGAAAAACAAATAAAAATCACACATTTTCCTAATTTGAATTTGGAATTATGTTCTTTAAAATTTAAACTTTCAATGATACCAAAACCAGCCAGATACAAATAGTATAGCCAAAGAGATTTTATTACAAGTTCATACATACTATAATGCGAAAAGACTTTTTCCCCAACCTAATATATGCACAGATGCGAGTAACTCCCTAGATTTCATTAATCACCATAATTGGCAAAGTAACTAGTTACTATCTACTGAAAGTGATGCTCATCTACGTAATAGTGCTCCCCTCCGCCACAGTTTCGCTCGCAGCCGCCGAAAAGAACTTCGTTCCTATATAAATATAGTTTAAAACTTAGTATTTTCATATTTAATATAATGTTAAATAAAACTAAAATAAATGGAATTATGAAACTGCCATGTCATTTTGGTGTTTTTTTTTTCTAATATAATTTTGTGTGCTTTTGTCATCATCAAAATCAAGGACGACTAAATACGACAAACCGAGAGAAAAATCGGAGACTCACTAGTGTTGAATTGTCAAAATTCGAGATAACTTAGGTTTGCCGAAAAATATCAAGTTTGACAGAACGAGTGGGGTATTTTATATGGCAGCGCTTTCAGAAAACGAGAAAAGTGTTGCGCTGTCAGAAAATTACGCGAGTATAAGTAGTTAGTTGTGTTATTATAATAATAGGTGAAAAAACCTATGAAATTCCCGTGTTTTGATAACGGCTAGTGGGAAGATATAATATCTTTCATTCTATTTAGAATTCCAAATTCAAATTAATTTTATAGTATAACAAAAATAAGTTTTAAAAAAATAAGTTGTTCATTTGTTTTCCCGCCGTTCGATTTTTCTTTGATATTTCTGTAAGCATGGAAAAATCGCAATTGCGCACTATTTTCGAATACGAGTTCCGTCGTGGCACTAATGATACACAGACATCACGCAATATTAACGACGTATAAAGGTACCGCAAGTGAACGCACGATGCGTTTTTGTTTGATCGCTTCCGTTCTGGATATTTTGATCGCAACAATGAGCACCGGGGAAAATTTCGAATCGATTCCCTTTCCCAGGATCTTTTATATAGCAAAACCATCAATGAACTTTCATTAAAATGGCCAAAGTGCATCGACAATATTTCTTAAAAAAAATTGTTTTATTATTTTCTATGTAAATCGGCAATTTCATAGGTAAAGATATATTATATTATATTTAAGCATTTTAATGTATATGAAATATCATCTTGTGTGTATGAAATAAAACTGAATATTGTCCGTAAATTCAAATCACAATCATTCTTTGACAATTGTATGAAATGGCTATAACACTGCAAATTGACGTAGTGTGTCAATTCGATAAACATTTAATTTCTCCGACCAAAACTACTATTTGGAGACTGTGCGAGTCTAAAAGTGACTACATTTATACAAAAAAATTATTACAATCAGACAAAAATAATTAGAATTCCAAACATAAAAAGGTACTTTTTGACAAAGTTCACTGAACCCGATTGAAGTCCTTCCCAATTTAATGTCCGCTTCTTCAAAATGTTTGCTCAACCATACTTCGATTAATACCTCGGCATAGCGTTAAATATTATCAGGGCAGCAGACAATGGCACAGACTAAGAATGTATAGAAGGGAAGCCGTTATTAACACCTTTGTAAATACATACAGTTTTGTAGCGCAAGAAACAATAATCTTGGGTGAATTTCACCAATGAAACTGAACGCGACCAGCACATCTGAACCGCCTTCAAGAGCTTTCAGCGTCAGTAATTCGTTACAATAATGATTGATACTTCTTGAATGCGGTTTAGGTGTGTTGATTGCGTTCAGTTCATTGGTAGAATTTGCCCTTAGCCAGGATAATCACCACTTGCGGTCATCTTGCTGTCAATTTTTTCATAGTAGAAGCACGTAGTGTTTCTTTAGCAGTGCGTAACGAAGCAGTGCGTGGCTTAGCATTTTGTAGCAGTGCATAGTTTAGCGTAGAAGCCTGTAGCAAAGCCGTAGCAATGCATAGCGTACTGTAGCAGCCCGTAGTGAAGCGTAGCAGCGCATAGCGTACTGTGTAGTATAGCGTAGCGTAACATAGAATACTAAAGGGCGTAGCGTAGCTGGTTTGGTAAGTAGGTTATTTTTAGGGCTTCAAACGGAAAAAAAAGTCTGTCTGTCTGTACGTCTTCTGTCTGAAGGTTTACGGTCCTTGACAGATTTAAAACAATCAAGATTCTAAGTTAACGCAATAAAAAATGCAACCATTTATGCGATATATTTTGATACTCGCAAATAAATCAAAACCTATATAGGGTACTTCTCGTTGACCTAGAATTATTAAATTTGGTAAGAAGCAAGGTCTCACAGCACAAGTAAAAGAAAAAGTTCGAATATCTTATTTATATTATATTTATAGTTTTGTCACATTTACATAATATACATCGTCGATTAAATGGAAAAATGACATTTCTTGCTAAAAATCCAAATTTTACTAACGCGACTTTTCTATTTAACCTTTTTTTTTTTTTTTTTTTGTGGATGGGATATCATCAAATAACTGGGCGTGTCAGACTTTTACTGACTAAAACCCACCCGTGTTCCTTCAGTTGCCTATGCCAGGGCCACGGTATCTTTTTCAAACAACCCGCGACCCCAGCGGCATCGGCCCTATTGGACCCCATCTTTTGCTGACATCTCTTTGAGGCGCGCGTGGAACACAACGCGCCGTCGACCCGGGCCTGGTCCTCACCGGACGGCGAGCTACCCACTACTCACCGTCCGCAAGCCCGCGCCTACGGTGGCCGGGAATCGGCTATCAATTCCCGCCGCCCAGGGCGTCTCCTGCGGCGACTGAGGGCGTGAGGCTGCCTCTCCCTCACGCGTTCCGCCTCCTCCTTCGCGAGCATTACCGCTTCGCAGAAGGAGGTGACGGCCTCCCATGCACTCTCGCTCCGCACCATGGCCTGGACCAGGCTCGGACGCGAGAGATCGCCGCCGCCGATCGCCTCCGTGAGAACACGGTGGTGCTCTGCCCAAGCCGGGCAGACCTCCACTGTATGCTCCACCGTGTCCTCTGGGCGATCCACACAATGGTGACACCCGGGCGTTTCCTCCCGCCTTATGCGAAACAGGAACCTCCCGAAACAACCGTGTCCGGTGAGGACCTGCGTCAGGCGGAAGGTGAGGACGCCGTGGCGCCTCTCTAACCACTCCTCAAAGAGGGGACTTATCGCCGCAATTGTGGCGTGCCCAGCGCTGGGCTGCGACAGTCGCACTCTCCATGTCGCCATGAGATCCCGCCGGAGTTCTGTCCGCTGTACCGTGATTTCTCGCGGCAGCGGAGTTACGCCCCGGCGTTTTGCCTCCTCGCGCCACTCCCACACGTGCGCGAGGACTTTCGCCTCCAGATCCCACGGCGGCAATCCGGCAAGGAGGCTCGCCGCCTCACCGGAGACCGTGCGGTAACCCCGGACTAGCCGAATGGCCATGACCCTCTGGGACGCGTTCAACCGGCGGACTGGCCGCAGCCTCAGGGAACGCGCCCACACCGGTGCCCCGTAAAGGGCCATGGACCGCACGACCCCCGCGTAAAGCCTCCGGCAGGAGGCGTTTGGACCACCTAGATTGGGCAGGAGCCGCTTCAAGGCAGCCCCAGCCCGCTCCAGTCTGGGAGCCAAACGTCGGAAATGCTCCACGAAGTTCCACCGGCTGTCGAGGACGAGT
This sequence comes from Dicycla oo, assembly GCA_948252095.1. Taxonomy (NCBI): domain Eukaryota; kingdom Metazoa; phylum Arthropoda; class Insecta; order Lepidoptera; family Noctuidae; genus Dicycla; species Dicycla oo. The sequence goes on along the minus strand of OX411733.1, from coordinate 9,499,762 downwards.
CCCAGGTCCATCGTCCATAGTCCATCGTCGACTCGACTCCGATGCGAACCCCTCCTACCGTTATTTGGGAACCCGACGGTGGCGCATTCCGAGGACCATGAAAACACATGGCCTCGGACTTGTGCAGGGCCACCTCGAGTCCCAACTGCCGGATCCTCTCAACGACTATCGCAACCCCGCGTGTCGCTAATTCAGCCGCCGCCTGGTGCGACCTCCCCTGCGCCAGGACCAGCGTGTCGTCAGCGTAACATACCACGCTGACGCCGCTAGGGAGGTCGGCGCGCAGCACCCAGTCGTACCCGATGTCCCACAAATGCGGCCCCAGGACCGATCCCTGTGGGACACCGCACGACATCTCTCGCCGGTTCCACTCTCCCTGATGACCGGGGTAGATGACGGCCCTATCCGTCAAATAGGCCTCAACCACTCGACAGAGGTAGGTCGGCATCCGGTGATACCGGAGTGCCTCCCTGATGCAACTCCAGGGCAGGGTATTGAAGGCGTTGGCGATGTCTAGAGACACCGCCAAGACGACCCCACCCCGGGCCACAGCATCCCCCGTCGTGAGGGCTCGCACGCGCATGATGGCGTCCACCGTAGAGCGCCCCCTGCGGAAACCAAACTGGCTCTCCGCCAAATCCGGCCCCTCCTGCACCAGCCACCCGACGAGGCGGTCTGCAATAACTCTTTCAAAGAGCTTGCCCACCTCGTCGAGCAGCACGATGGGTCGGTAAGCGGACGGAGAGTCCGCAGGGCGCCCCGGCTTCTTAATGAGGACCAGTTTCCCCGTCTTCCAACGAAGTGGGAACTGGCCCCTCTCCAAGCATGCGCTTAGGAGCCCCCCTAGTCGAGGCCCGAGAGCCCCAAAGGCCAGAACCCAGGCTCTTCCAGGTAAGCCGTCGGGTCCTGGGGCGGCATTTTTGGCACTCAGCCTACGTACCGCCGCTCTCAACTCTACCTCGGTCACTTCCGGAGCATCGTCGTCGTCGTCGGTGATGTGGTCCGCAATGGGCACCGCAGGAAGCGGAGCCATGGGCGGGGGAGTATGTTCCCCTCGCGAAGGGAACAGAGCGCTCACCACGTCCTCCACGAGCTGGGGCCGGAGACTCTGCGTCAGCGGGGGCGCCAATGGGCGGAGTTTATTCCGCACCATTTTATAAGGGCGTCCCCATGGGTCCCTGTTTAGAGTCTCCAGCGACTCCTCGCGAGCCAGATCCCTGGCCCGCAAGATCTCCGCTCGGAGGGCGGTCTTCGCCGCTCTGTACCCCTCGTACAGCTCCGCCTGAATGGTTTCTATTTAACCTACGGTATTTATGTATATTTTTAGTGAAAATATACTTACATTTATTTTGTACTTGGAGAATTGAGCGTGACGTATATCGATATGGGAGAATATGTTTTTCAATCACAATGTGTTTGTGGGATAAATTCATCCTAACTACGAAACCCTTCATTTTGCGTGGTCCGACACGCACATGGCCGGTTTTTTTTAAGTGGCATTAGCCTATGCACAAGGGAAGGTACATAATTTTCGCTTCTACACAGTTTCATTGTTCTATGACAACGTCTGAAAGTGCGTCTTCTCCGATTAATTTGCTGGCAACCCACGATTTGTCTACGTCACTCACTGATTGACGATGCTTTGCAACAGCGCTACTGATTCTGTGCTAGTTACATTTATTATGTACGACTTTAGCTTGTTTTCGGGCTTTATTTTGATGATTTGATGTTGGTTGTGTATTAACTTGTCCTTTGTGACATTGAGGACTCGGTTGATGTAGGTACTTACTTTAGTACTTTATCTTACACTTTAAGAATGATATTTTGTTTATAAATATTTTATTTAGTTCCTATAAACACATCTAAATAATATTCAACATAACGTGAAACCTATAGTTGCAGCCAATGTCGAAGATCGAAATAGCAATTTTTTCTTATCATTGACAACTCCTCTATTTCTCAAGTTATTTTTTACTTTTCACAATACTTTACTGAAGCTCACTTGCACGTTGAGTCGGGTTAAATTAATGAATGTATACTACTGTAACTTGGAGTTAAGTAATTAATATTTTAACTCTTATTACGCGTTGCGCCACTAAAAGTAACACGAGGTTAGTTAATCTGGCATTAGTATTTTTTGAATTGGGAACATCGACAAAACGTAAAATAGAATTGTCTTTGCCCCGATATGTAATCTGATCAAAAATTAATGAACGGAAATTGAATAGCCATCTCTTTTACTCTACATTACGATACGCTATACCTACCGACTTTGTTGTTGTTTTTTTTTTTATAACATGACATTTTATTTGAATCGTATTGTACTAAATCTCTATGGAAACCACATACAATACTAGATATTTAGTTTATTGATTGACGAAAGCGTCAGACAAAATTTAATATTATGAAATTTGTATTTATTTCTAGATGAGTTCATGAATATATTGTCTGCTGATATAGTACCGAATTTTCAATATAAATACAAAATATGTTATTGGTACCTCATAACGTCAATTTATTTTGACATTACTTACCCAGAGTTTAGCGACTCTCCCACATCGGTGGGTTATATATTAGTTAAATATAAAACCATTGGTTCAGTTAACTACGGATAAAAAAATCGGCCCTTACTCTTGGTTTACCTCTAACTTTTGGGGGCGCAAGATGAATTATTTTAACCTTGAGTTAGCTGTTAATTCCGAGTTATTTAGGATAACCCATGAACGCGCAAGTGGCTCTAAGAAGAGATATTTTTTATATGTAGTGACAAAAATTGTAAAGAGTTTGCTTAGAAGGCAGACGTGAGTGGAAACGCCGGGAGAGGACGACCTAGAAGGACATATAGTGGCCTTATTAGTGATGTTCTTCAGAAAGGTCAGGTACGTAGTAGACGCGCGTGTGTCACCAGGGCCCTATACCACAAAACTTTATAATTACAATTTACAAGTTACAATTTATAAAACTTCAAGTGCGTGTACCACACAACTCTAAGCCACACAACAAAATTGTAACGGAAAACTCTTGTAAATGTAGTGACAAGTCTGTGTTACGCAATTTTTTCAACAATTTTATAGAATTATTGTACTTTTCCCACTTAGTTTATGTGGATGAAATTTTAATCTATGCGGATGAAGTTTTAATAACTTCATATCACTGTTATTTACATATCAGGTAGTAGTATTCGAATTTGTGTAGGGTAGGTACCACAACGAAAAAGAAAAAAATAAAAACTTTTTAGCAAAAAATAAAACCTACTTCCAAAACAAAACACTACAAAGTGAAAAATAACTTTAATTTCGGAAGTCTTTGGTTTTGTATTTTCGTTTTTGCCACCGACTTCCGAAATTAAAGTTATTTTTCACTTTGTAGTGTTTTGTTTTGGAAGTCGGTTTTATTTTTTGCTAAAAAGTTTTTATTTTTCTCTTTTTCGTTGTGGTACCTACCCTACACAAATTCGAATACCACTACCTGATATGTAAATAACAGTGATACTCGTATGAAGTTATTAAAACTTCATCCGCATAGATTAAAATTTCATCCACATAAACTAAGTGGGAAAAACACGCATTATTGAAGCTAACTCAAAAACTACCCAAGCATAGTTAATAAAATTTGTATGTAATCTTTCAAATAAAAACAAGAATTTTCCAAATCTGTCCATCCGTCTTTGAGTAATCGCGTAACAAACATTAAAAAAAAAAACCATAGACGAATTGAGAACCTCTTCCTTTTTGAACTCGATTGAAAAGGACGTATCTACAGAAATATTGAAATGGAGAAAAACTAATATTTTGCCCTGTTTAAACTATAAGATACAAAGGCAGATGCGTCTTTTAATAGTAAGAATTATTAGGTTTTCGTAAACGTAACGCCAATTTAAAAATACTGGTAGATGCGTCTTTTTTCGTTGATTCCGATTATGTAAAAAACTCTATTTCGAAAAAAATATCAGATTTGTCTTTTTTCCTTATGACGCGACGGCAGTATATGTGTCTTATTACCAATAGAATCGTCACTTATCTCATAGCATAGCATAATATAGCGTAATCAGCCTGTTATGTTCCTACTGCTGAGACACGGGCCTCTTCTCTGTTAGAGGGAGTAGGCCATAATTCACCACGCGAGCCGAGTGTGGGATAGTAGATGTCATATGACTTTGAATTTTTGGTTCTAGGACATGCCAGTTTCCTGATGATGTTTTCCTTCACTGTTTTGAGAGCAGTCGTGATGAAACTGTAGCGACGTACCTACTTACAGCGCGTCTCATATCCGACTACCGCCGCACGTTGAGTGCGCGCGCACTGGCGCGCCGCTGCGGAGCTTGTCCGGCGCGACCAGCGAGACTGTTTCTAGAACAACGACTCGTGTCGCCACATCTTCTCGAAGGACGCCGCGCGAACGCCGCGCGCCGCTGAATGTTCTAGATGGAAGACCAGCTACTCTGCGTTTTCTCGAAGCACCGCGCACGCGCTCGCGCGGAGAACAATATATAAGGAGATGTATGTTACTCAATAAAAAGATAGTTCATCTTAAGCCGTTCACTATGTGTAGGACACGTCTTTTATTTATAAGTACTTCATAGCACGTATAGCTGCCACAATACCTAACGTACATAGATGCTACAAAACTAAATAAAATAAAAACAGTTTATTGCAGAAACTTGTACAACTTTTATAGTAAATTTTACATAGGGACCTCCGTTTAAGTAAAAGCCTGTGTGCGCTCTACAATGACAAATTATGAAAAGGTAAAAGTGGTGTACAAAAAGAAAATAGAAACTAATCAAAAAATTACAAGTAAAATCTCAAATTAAACAAGATGCGACTTGAACTGCAACTAAAGAACCGGCCAAGTGCGTGTCGGGCCACGCGCAATGAAGAGTTCCGTAGTTGTGATGAATTTATCCCAAGAACAAACTTTACATTGTAGTTGAAAAACATGTTCTATCATACATTCCAACTGCAAATGTAAGTTTGTACGTACAATATTGAGAGATTTACCATGTTATTTTAAGACCACAGACTTGTTATAGGTTTTTCTGTAATCTATAGGTATAGAACTATTTTCTGTATTTTTTTTCAAAATTTTAGGATCAGTAGTTTCGGAGATGGGGTGATACAAAAATATATTTGGGACCCTCACAGTAAGCCCTTTCATTTGATATGTCACACAGTACAGTTTGCAAAACTTGTTATTTTATTTTCTTTTTTGCCCGCCAAAATGACCCTTCATATTCAAAATTTATTCATTTACGTTACACATCCGTGTTTGGCTCACAGAAATTCATATGTGTACCAAATTTCAACTTAGTCGATCTATTAGATTCGGAGCAAATTATCTGTGACAGACGGACAGACATACAGACACACAAGTGAAGTCATATAAGGGTCCCGTTTTTCCTTTAAGGTAAGGAACCCTAAAAACAAAAAAGAAACTTAAAGATATATTCTAAAATAGTGTGTGTGATAGTGTGTGTATGTGCATTTGAGTGTGTGTATGTGTACGTGTGTGTGTCTTCTCAACACATATTGACGATGCTTGAAGCAATCATTCAAAAACGTCATAGGTCTTCGGTTTAAGCCAATAAACTATTGCCTTTTGCAGTCTTTAGTAGTCATAGGAAATATGTTAATTATTTTATTAATTTTATTATATAGGGCAGCTGAATTTGTATTGTTTTTTTTTTGGCTTATGCAGTTTTAACAAATTTTATTGGTGCACTGTATTTTCGTCTTCTTTCCTGGTGGTGAGGGTCGTAGGGCAGGTCTTTGTGAAATACACAAAGTAAAGTGCCTACCTGGGTTCGAACTCACGTAAGTCACTCGTAAGTCAGGGTTGATACCACTGGGCCACCACTTATCTCATATTTACTTGTAACTCTGATACTATCTCAGTCAATAATATAAAAACTTTTTAGCAAAAAATAAAACCGACTTCCAAAACAAAACACTACAAAGTTTGGTTTTGTATTTTCATTTTTTGCCACCGACTTCCGAAATTAAAGTTATTTTTCACTTTGTAGTGTTTTGTTTTGGAAGTCGATTTAATTTTTTGCTAAAAAGTTTTTATTTTTCACTTTTTAGTTGTGGAAGCTACCCCACACAAATTTGAATACATAATTGATCACAATAATTGTAGATATAGCCATGTAAATAATAATGTAATGATAGGAAGTTATTAAAACATCATTCACATAAAATAAGTGGGTAATATACTCATTATTAAAGCTAACTCAAAAACTACCCAAGAAAAGTTAATAAAATTTTTATGGGACCACCTCGGAAGTATACCCTTTCAAACAAAAAAAGAATTTTCCAAATCGGTCCATCCGTCTTTGAGTAATCGCGTAACAAACATACAAAAAAAAAAATACATACAGACGAATTGAGAACCTCCTCCTTTTTGAAGTCGGTTAAAAAAGAAACAGTCTCCTCAATTTCATTTGACAACAATTACCCCTTCGACCCCACTTCAATATTGGTATACCACCGGCTAGCAACAGTGATGACACGAACCGAATTGCCTTAACAACACAAATGCATTTAGCAGTGACGATCGTACGTGCTAACTGAGTGCAAACTGCGAGAGTACTGGCCCGATGCAGCTTTGTGCCATGGTAATCCGATGATGCTGTCATAAATGTTGGGATTGTATTCGAGTTATTTTATAAGTATAAAGTGTGAAAGACTCTTGCCTCTGCCTCATGTCTGCTGGGATTGCTGGCAGTGATTCTCTGTCCCAGTTCTATGTGGGTTGTAAACCTGTTAGATAGTACAATTTGTGTTATTTCCATAATCATACTATTCTTATAAATATCCATTCTATTATATATACAATTTATTATTTAATTCAATTTGATTTCAATTATTATTTCCATATCTCTGTTTAAACATATTATTTACATAATTTTTATTCTCTTACCATAGTGCTTTTGGTAAGCGTGGCACATGTGCATTGCACGGGTTCCCTCCAACTTCGTAGGTTCATCATCATAATCTTATTCAACATTCACTCATAAACACTATAAACATTGACACAATTATTGCTGTAGCACAGTGGCACTCATTACATCATCATTTTCCTGACGCCATTGATGTTCAGGCTTACATAACTCCAATTCTCGTGCGATGTGGTTGGTCGGGCGCATGGCTCATGGCTCATTTGTCAAACTGTTGCGCAACGCAAGCACAGAATATAAAACCTCTCTGGAATGAGAGACAAACTTTATTATCTTTGGTTCTAGACGCGTCGAAATGTTGCCACATATTTTATTATTTATGTCTGTACATATTATATATTTTTATTGTTCTTTTAGGTTTATTTAGTTGATTGTGGTTATCTCAGCGTATGTTACTTATTTTAATGGTCTCTGACAGCGATACACACCGCCGGGTACGCTGAAAACCAGCGCAGTGGGTTCGTGCCTTCGTGCACGGGCCGCGGCATTATGCTGAGCGTGTAGCCGTTTTGCGGGGTAGTGACGCACATTTCCAACAACTTTGTTGTGTGTACTTAGTTATGTTTTTTTTTGTTTTGTGTGGTTTGTTATGTTTTATTATTTTGTGTTTCGCTTTTCTTGTGTAGTTTGTGTGCGTCATTCTCACGTGAATAAAATGTTTTTCTTTCTTTCTTTCTTTCTAAAGATAAAGAGTACGGTTACGTATATTTCTACAAATAAAAAAATTTAAATTTCCCATTTTTTATTTTTTGTTTATTTACCTATGAAATAGCCGAATAACATACATTTTTTTTTAAAGAAATATTGTCAACGCACTTTTGCAATTTTAATGAAAGTTCGTTGATGCCTCTGCTATATAGATATCCTGAGCGTTATTGAATTTTTTTTTGAATTTTTGTATTTGAATTTTTTCCCTAGGGCCAATTGTTGAGATCAAATTTTCCAGAAGGGAAGTGATCAAACCAAAAACGCACCGTGCGTTCACTTGCGGTACCTTTTTCATTACACGTCCTAACATTGCGTGCTATCTATGTTGCGTTGGTGCCACGACGGAACTAGTATTTGAAAAAAATTTTTAGCAAAAAATAAAATCGACTTCTAAAACAAAACACTACAAAGTGAAAAATAACTTTAATTTCGGAAGTCGGTGTCTTTCGTTTTGTATTTTCGTTTTTTGCCACCGACTTCCAAAATTAAAGTTATTTTTCACTTTGTAGTGTTTTGTTTTAGAAGTCGGTTTTATTTTTTGCTAAAAAGTTTTTATTTTTCACTTTTTAGTTGTGGAACCTACCCCACACAAATTAGAATACATAATTGAGCATAATAATTGTAGATATAGCCATGTAAATAACAGTGATAGGAAGTTATTAAAACATCATCACATCATCCATATAAAATAAGTAGGAAATATACGCATTATTGAAGCTAACTCAAAAACTCCCCAAGCAAAGTTAATAAAATTTATATGGGACCACCTCGGAAGTATACCCTGTCACGACTTTTTAATTGTAGGTAGTAGGTTTAAACCCAAACAGGCGGTTTACTTTGTGTAAATTATTTCATCAACACTGCTCTCAAAATGGTGAAGCAAAAATTGTCATTGTGAGGAAAACGGCATGTCTTAAAGCCAAAAATACGAAGATATGTGACATCTATCAACTTGCAATGGGCTCACGTGGTGGATTACGGCCCACACCCTCTCACTGAGAGGAGGCCTATGTCCCAGTGGGAACATTATAGGCTGATTTTGATAAACACAAAATGCAAAATTTCACTTTTATTTGCAAAAAAAAAACTCACTATCAACTGAAAAAAACATAGTTAAAGCTAATATTGTGGTTGTTTCTATGTTTTCCTGCTTATGTCTTTGTTTTTGGTTATTTATAACAATATTGTAGATACTAAACTATCTTTCAGCGTCAAAAAGCTTTCAAGTTTATGCGGAATCTTTTACATAGAAGCGCATACAAAAAAACGTGTGCTCATTATGGTTAGGTTCTAATCCATACTTACTTACTAATTTTATAAATGCAAAAGTAACACTATCTGTCTATCTGTTATTTTTTATGCCTTAAATAAAGTTTGAACAGATTTCGGTGAAATTTGGCACACAGGTAGATCTAGGTTGGGACACAGGATACTTTCTTTCCTGGTAGTACGTTCCCGTGGGATAATTTCCGGCCTCCAAGCGGCAAAAGCTAGTTTGTTATAAAGTCCAACTGGGGCTCATAACAATTCCTCTCAATGTTTTCGTTCACCGTTCCTTTAACTTAGTTTTTTTTTTTTTATACAGGGTTATTGGTAAAACACCAACAACCTCTTAAGGGGTCATTGTACTCATCATTGCAATCTGCAATCTGCCTAGCCTTTTCCCAACCATGTTGGGGTCGGCTTCCAGTCTAACCGGATGCAGCTGAATACCAGTATTTTACATGGAGCGACTGCCTATCTGACCTCCACAACCCAGTTATTGGGTAATACGATACCCCTTGGTAAGACTGATTGTCAGACTTTCGGGCTTCTGACGACCCGTAACGATTGTCAAAGGTCCACGAACGACAGCCGGGACCAACGGCTTAACGTGCTTTCCGAGGCACGGAGGAGTCTCATTGTACTCATCATTATGAACAACTATTACTATGGGACCAAACCTGAAATCGCGAAAAAAAAATCTGCTGTTCAGTACATTTATGTTCGCATAATTACTGAACAGCTGATTTTTTTTCGCGATTTCAGATTTGGTCCCATAGTAAAAGTTGTTCATAATGATGAGTACATGTACAATGACCCTTTAAGAGGTTGTTAGTGTTATACCAATAACCCTGTATATCGTATACTCTCTTTAAGACAAAATAAGTAAATAACTTTAAAAACTTGATTTCCATTGCCTATAGGCATTATCCACCAGATAAATATGGAGAAAATGGAACAGAGTTCTTATCAAAATAATTTTCTGATTAAATTAACCGGAACTTAAGAAGAGGTGGTGAAACAGACCGTTAATATTATTAAATACTTAAATGCAAGTTTAAAATAACCCAATTTCGTTGAAATCTCTCCACCCTTAAACTTTCCGAAATAGCGGTTTCCACTGAAATTCAATTAATTTGTTTCCTGCCAGCCTGCAATTTTAATACAAAATGTAATCCTTGTAACCTTTTGGCATTTAAAATGGCCCAGTAGAATGTTAATATGCCAAATATCACAAACTTTGGAACACCTACACGATGTTTAAGACCTCGCAAGGTGACTGCCTGCCTGCCTGCCTGCCTAGCCTTTTCCCAACTATATTGGGGTCGGCTTCCAGTCTAACCGGATGCAGCTGAATACCAGTATTTCACATGGAGCGACTGCCTATCTGACCTCCGCAACCCAGTTACTGGATAATACGATACCCCTTGGTAAGACTGGTTGTCAGACTTTCGGGCTTCTGACGACCCGTAACGACTGTCAAAGATCCACGAATGACAGCTGGGACCAACGGCTTAACGTGCTTTCCGAGGCACGGAGGAATCTCGGTATGAAAAGATGGTCACCCATCCACAGACCAACCCCGGCAAGCGTAGCTTAACCTGATGGATCGACCCGTGCGGCTGTTATTACTTAGCTACGAGCTCCTCGCAAGGTGACTAATTAATATTAAATCCCTTAGACAAACTTCACATAGTTGGGAGAAGAACGTCAAAACTTTGTCAGTTGTTGGCTTTGGGTGTTGGTACATGTGAGGTAATATCGTCTATAAAATAACATAGGCAGAAATACCTGTAAATCAACCAACTGCGATAAATATTGCTGTGCTGAGAGTGGCAATCATATTATACCTACCCGTTTAACTGATGATGACCGCTTACTATCGATGCATTCGTGTTTTGAAGATGAATAGGAATGTATTTAACATTATTTGTGAGCTAAAATGTATGCTCAGATTTGTATTAAAAAAGTTTAATTCCATACCTATCTATTTTTGACCGCAACAGTATAAAACTTCGCCTAAAATAGACTACCTGTGATATGGTTCAAACCATTTGTACCTAAAACCACTATAAAAAGATATTAACATTAAAAAGTCAAAAAGACAATCACATTTTATTTTTGTTTAATTATTTTCCCTTATCTTTGCCACCCAAAATATCTCAGTCCTTAAACATTTTTCCGTTACGAAAAATCTATTGTTCCCGTTCTCCCTTCGAAATTCAAAAGGCAAAATGGCGGATAAAATTTTACGTTCTGTTGGCTTGCTCGTTGCCCCGACGACTTAAATTCGTTGCAAAATAAGCTTGAGCGGTAATAAGTATGCGGGCGGACGAATTTATAAAGTTTTTCACAAATATTCTTGTTTCAGAGAAATGTTTTGAGAGAAATTATTTTGCTGTTACATCTAAGATAACGGAGCTTTTGTAGTTTCTTGTTAAATTAGTAGTGGATCAAAAGATTTGCAAGACTTACGTGCGCTTACCGTGATCAATGAGTGATTGTTGCAACCATTTTGTACATTTCGAGAACTTTTCTGCCTCTGAGGGCACACTATACCGTTGCAAATTAATTTAAAATGATAAACGTCATGAATTTCAAATGTTTGAAATCTGCGGATAAGTGTTACCTTAGAACACTGTCTTATTGTTGATTGGATATCTTTGTTTCTATGACCTTGATACCGTTTTATAATGATTTTCGTAATGTTCTTTTTAGGGTTCCGTATCTAAAAAGAAAAAAAATAACCTTTATAGGCTCACTCATGTATCTGTCTGCCTGTCCGACCGTCTGTCACAGCCAATTTGCTCCGATTGTAATAGACCGGTAGTAATTTGGTACACATATGAATTTCTGTGACCCAAACATGGACGTGTAACGTAAATTAATTAATTTTAAATTTATTAAAAAAAAAAAAAAATGTTTTGCATCCTAACTAATATTATAAATGTGAAAGTAAGTTTGTTTGTTTGTTACCTTTTCACGCCTAAACCACAGAACCGATCATCCTGAAAATCTGCATATACGTGGTCGGGTGTACAGAAACGGACATAGGATACCTTTCATCCCGAAAAAAAAAATACTGTTCCCGAGAAAAACGACAATAACGTTCTTATGATAATAGATGGTGCTACGTGTCTTTCGAATCATGATTGAATTATATTATATATAGATACTTTATTAGTGTGTTAAGATTTAAAAAAAAAATAAAGTACCTACCTTTTCACGACCTAAGCCGCTATTCTAAATTAACGCGAGCGAAGCCGCGTGCTAAAGCTAGTGTTAAATGAAAGGGCTTAACTGTAAGGTTCTCAAATAGATATTTTTAGAAAAAAAAAATAGTTACAGATTAATATTTTAAATCTCTCAATATTGTGCGTACAAACTTACATTTGCAGTTGGATTGTATAAGAGAAAAAAATGTTTTTTCAACTACAATGTTAAGTTTGTGCTTGGGATAAATTCATCCAAACTACGGAACCCGTCATTGTGCGTAGTCCGATACGCACTTACTTACACACTTACTCACTTTTTTGTTCACTTACTTTTTTATATAGGTAATTTAAATTTGTATGTGTGTTTAGTTTAAGTTTTCTCAATAAATACTTTTTCTTTCTTTCTTTTTTCTTTCACTCGGTTGGTTTTTTTATTACAAGTTTTTATTAACTTGACTGCTTTTCTGATTCTAAACCACTTCTGATTAGGAAGAGAGCCAATCGAAGATAACCCAAAGAGGGCTAGGGCCATAGCTAGCTAGATTATTTTGCCACATTATGCATCTATGTTAATCATAAAAAACTCGCAACATAATATTATCCCAGAACTTCCACATCGCGGAAATTTTCCTAAAACTTATTTAATTTCGAAACTACGCAGATAACTTGCGCATAATGAGCCAACAAAAATATTATTAAAACTTTTAACACACGGGAAATGTTACAAGAGCAAAATATTGACAAAGCGACGCGGTGCTGTAGCCAAGTATTAATTAACGAGCACTGCTAGTGCGAACATCGTACAAACACAGAATAATAAAATGAGTACAGAAAGTCAGTTCTTTAGAAAGACCGAAAAGTGGTGCACGCACACATAGACGCGTAGATACATACGACTATCTCAAACTATCTTGAACTCCAGTAGAACAATTTTAATGAAGTTTTTTAACCGACTTCCAAAAGGAGGAGGTTCTTAATTCATCTGTATGTTTTTTTTTTTTTTTTGTACGTTTGTTACGCGATTACTCAAAGACGGATGGACCAATTTTATTAACTTTGCTTGGGGAGTTTTTCAGTTAACTTCAATAATGTGTATATTTCCCACATATTTTATGTGGATGATGTGATGGTGTTTTAATAACTTCCTATCACTGTTATTTACATGGCTATATCTACAATTATTGTGCTCAATTATGTATTCGAATTAGTGGGGTAGGTTCCACAACTAAAAAGTGAAAAATAAAAACTTTTTAGCAAAAAATAAAACCGACTTCCAAAACAAAACACTACAAAGTGAAAAATAACACTAGTTATATAATAACTTTTTAGCAAAATATTTTTTGCTAAAAAGTTTTTTATGGAAATTGTTCCACCAGAGTCACGTCGACGCGTCGTTCTTAGATGTTGATGATTTGAATGAATAAAATTGATGATTATTAAGATTCCCAAAATAACCAAATTATATAATATGACGGCACAGCAAGTACCGCCCTCTAGTTTTGTTTCTTGGAACCACCGAAGAGGGCGGATAACAGTGACACTGGCTGGTGACAGTCACTAGCAGAGTGTCGCATCGATGGTTGTGTGGCGGTGGCCTTCTGATGACAAAGGGGAGATCAGGGGAACCGCTGTCGTACAACGTTCACGACTGACTGCTATATTCCGGCACAATCCTAATGATATTGAAGCTGCTGAACCTCTTAATCCTAAAGGCTATCCTGCACCTCTGTATAAATAAACCTCACAATCCCTCGAGTGGAAAAAATGGCAAAGACTCAAATCATAACATTCTCATTTCGATAGCACCGTCAATAGTTCGCCGAAAGTAAAATTGCCTAGTGGGCCCCAAAGCTTAATCGGATTGATACGGATAATGACACTATCTCCCGGGGGGCGCCAATCCCAAACCCATGTCCTATTGTTGATCGTGAATTATTCAGTTCGGGAGACGGGTGAACGAGTGATGGGGTTTTTGGCTCGTCTGAGTTAAAAATGTTGGCGTCTACTGAAGAACTAAAGCGCTAGTTCAATTAATAATAGTTTTTTTTAATGTTTAGAATTAAACAAGGCATTCGACCTAAAATGTAAAATAATGGATGTCAAAACAGCCCGTAATGTTTTGTTTCATTGGTTACAATATTATAATTATTGTAACCGCTACAAAACAATGAAGAATCTTATCAAAAACCCTTGTCAGGGTTTATTATATTTGACGGGCTTTAAAGCTACGGTTTCTTAGAAGAGCAGTAGCCGCACTTAACGGCCGTAGTGACGGTTGTCATGAAAATTATGACAGCGGCAAAGATTTAAATCCTTAGATTCGCGTTACTGCGTCAAAAGATAGACGCATTTCTACTTCGTTTTGACACCTCTGATACGCAATGACGCAGTGACTTCACTTGATTGTTATGGAAACGCTGTTTAATAACGTGTGAGCTCATTCTTCTCAGTATGGAGACCTTTTCTTGTGACTAAGTACGGTGAGGGCAAATCTAGAGATTTAAAGCTTTAGGAGGCGGAGTTTGACTTAATGTCAAATACTGGTGAAAATTAAAGATTTTTTAGACGGCCGCAACGGCCACTTTCCTAGGAAACCAAATATGTAGCCGTAGATCTCTCTAAAATAAAATATTCAAAGAGACACACACCTGATCATTCACTAACAATAAAGATTAGTCTACAAAATTATCATTTTATAATTATCTACACAATCAAACACGAAAGTACAAACACGTATTCGATTTAAAAGATACAAAATGTGTAGGTACCCGGCTTTAGCTAGCTAACCTAACTTTAGCATTCGTCTAATCTAATCGTACGATCCTATGCATTACGATAAGTCATCTTGACATACTGTCTAAAGCTGGCTAGACAATGATTTACAGTTGTACCGTCTAAGTGTTTGCAATTTAACCTACGTGCTTTAAGCAGTAGCTATAAAACTTAAGTTATATAATAATATCAGCCTGTTTTGGGACAAAGCCCTGTTCTCAGGTCAGGTAAGGAACAAGATTTCATCACCAACCTTGCACACAGGTTTAGAGACCACAATAAATTAACGGGTCTACCCATTGTAGCAGAACTTTTTATGTATATTAAGCGGATAGCATAAACTTCATTTCGTAGAAAATCGTTTGGCATACACTCATTTATCATACATTCAAAACTCATAATTTTGTATGTCAGAATCATCTTTAGGCATAAATTTGATATCCATAATAATTAAAAAGTAGAACCATCATTTCCCAGAAAGTTCACAGTCAGAATCGTCTTTTGGCATACATTTCATATCGATAGTCATTAAAAGCCTGTAATATCATACAAGCATGCAAACAAGCATACACTATGTATGCACGAGCATACACTATGCAAGCATACACTATGTATATAGATATCCTGAGCGTTTTTCTCCGCTTCGTTGAATTTGATTTTTTTCCCTAGGGCCAATTGTTGAGATCAAATTTTCCAGAAGGGAAGTGATCAAACCAAAAACGCACCGTGCGTTCACTTGCGGAACCTTTTTCATTACACGTCCTAACATTGCGTGCTATCTATGTTGCGTTGGTGCCACGACGGAACTAGTATTCGAAAAAACTTTTTAGCAAAAAATAAAACCGACTTCTAAAACAAAACACTACAAAGTGAAAAATAACTTTAATTTCGGAAGTCGGTGTCTTTCGTTTTGTATTTTCGTTTTTGCCACCGACTTCCGAAATTAAAGTTATTTTTCACTTTGTAGTTTTGTAAGTCGGTTTTAGTTTTTGCTAAAAAGTTTTTATTTTTCACTTTTTAGTTGTGGAACCTACCCCACACAAATTAGAATACATAATTGAGCACAATAATTGTAGATATAGCCATGTAAATAACAGTGATAGGAAGTTATTAAAATATCATCACATCATCCATATAAAATAAGTGGGAAATATACGCATTATTGAAGCTAACTCAAAAACTCCCCAAGCAAAGTTAATAAAATTTATATGGGACCACCTCGGAAGTATACCCTGTCACGACTTTTTAATTGTAGGTAGTAGGTTTAAACCCAAACAGGCGGTTTACTTTGTGTAAATTATTTCATCAACACTGCTCTCAAAATGGTGAAGCAAAAATTGTCATTGTGAGGAAACCGGCATGTCTTAAAGCCAAAAATACGAAGATATGTGACATCTATCAACTTGCAATGGGCTCACGTGGTGGATTACGGCCCACACCCTCTCACTGAGAGGAGGCCTATGTCCCAGCGGAACATTATAGGCTGATTTTGATAAACACAAAATGCAAAATTTCACTTTTATTTGCAAAAAAAAAACTCACTATCAACTGAAAAAAACATAGTTAAAGCTAATATTGTGGTTGTTTCTATGTTTTCCTGCTTATGTCTTTGTCTTTGGTTATTTATAACAATATTGTAGATACTAAACTATCTTTCAGCGTCAAAAAGCTTTCAAGTTTATGCGGAATCTTTTACATAGAAGCGCATACAAAAAAACGTGTGCTCATTATGGTTAGGTTCTAATCCATACTTACTTACTAATTTTATAAATGCAATAGTAACACTATCTGTCTATCTGTTATTTTTTATGCCTTAAATAAAGTCTGAACAGATTTCGATGAAATTTGGCACACAGGTAGATCTAGGTTGGGACACAGGATACTTTATTTCCTGGTAGTACGTTCCCGTGGGATAATTTCCGGCCTCCAAGTGGCAAAAGCTAGTTTGTTATAAAGTCCAACTGGGGCTCATAACAATTCCTCTCAATGTTTTCCTTCACCGTTCCTTTAACTTAGTTTTTTTTTTATACAGGGTTATTGGTAAAACACCAACAACCTCTTAAGGGGTCATTGTACTCATCATTGCAATCTGCAATCTGCCTAGCCTTTTCCCAACCATGTTGGGGTCGGCTTCCAGTCTAACCGGATGCAGCTGAATACCAGTATTTTACATGGAGCGACTGCCTATCTGACCTCCACAACCCAGTTATTGGGTAATACGATACCCCTTGGTAAGACTGATTGTCAGACTTTCGGGCTTCTGACGACCCGTAACGATTGTCAAAGGTCCACGAATGACAGCCGGGACCAACGGCTTAACGTGCTTTCTGAGGCACGGAGGAGTCTCATTGTACTCATCATTATGAACAACTATTACTATGGGACCAAACCTGAAATCGCGAAAAAAAAATCTGCTGTTCAGTACATTTATGTTCGCATAATTACTGAACAGCTGATTTTTTTTCGCGATTTCAGATTTGGTCCCATAGTAAAAGTTGTTCATAATGATGAGTACATGTACAATGACCCTTTAAGAGGTTGTTAGTGTTATACCAATAACCCTGTATATCGTATACTCTCTTTAAGACAAAATAAGTAAATAACTTTAAAAACTTGATTTCCATTGCCTATAGGTATTATCCACCAGATAAATATGGAGAAAATGGAACAGAGTTCTTATCAAAATAATTTCCTAATTAAATTAACCGGAACTTAAGAAGAGGTGGTGAAACAGACCGTTAATATTATTAAATACTTAAATGCAAGTTTAAAATAACCCAATTTCGTTGAAATCTCTCCACCCTTAAACTTTCCGAAATAGCGGTTTCCACTGAAATTCAATTAATTTGTTTCCTGCCAGCCTGCAATTTTAATACAAAATGTAATCCTTGTAACCTTTTGGCATTTAAAATGGCCCAGTAGAATTTGAATATGCCAAATATCACGAACTTTGGAACACCTACACGATGTTTAAGACCTCGCAAGGTGACTGCCTGCCTGCCTGCCTAGCCTTTTCCCAACTATATTGGAGTCGGCTTCCAGTCTAACCGGATGCAGCTGAATACCAGTATTTCACATGGAGCGACTGCCTATCTGACCTCCACAACCCAGTTACTGGATAATACGATACCCCTTGGTAAGACTGGTTGTCAGACTTTCGGGCTTCTGACGACCCGTAACGACTGTCAAAGATCCACGAATGACAGCCGGGACCAACGGCTTAACGTGCTTTCCGAGGCACGGAGGAATCTCGGTATGAAAAGATGGTCACCCATCCACAGACCAACCCCGGCAAGCGTAGCTTAACCTGATGGATCGACCCGTGCGGCTGTTATTACTTAGCTACGAGCTCCTCGCAAGGTGACTAATTAATATTAAATCCCTTAGACAAACTTCACATAGTTGGGAGAAGAACGTCAAAACTTTGTCAGTTGTTGGCTTTGGGTGTTGGTACATGTGAGGTAATATCGTCTATAAAATAACATAGGCAGAAATACCTGTAAATCAACCAACTGCGATAAATATTGCTGTGCTGAGAGTGGCAATCATATTATACCTACCCGTTTGACTGATGATGACCGCTTACTATCGATGCATTCGTGTTTTGAAGATGAATAGGAATGTATTTAACATTATTTGTGAGCTAAAATGTATGCTCAGATTTGTATAAAAAAAGTTTAATTCCATACCTATCTATTTTTGACCGCAACAGTATAAAACTTCGCCTAAAATAGACTACCTGTGATATGGTTCAAACCATTTGTACCTAAAACCACTATAAAAAAGATATTAACATTAAAAAGTCAAAAAGACAATCACATTTTATTTTTGTTTAATTATTTTCCCTTATCTTTGCCACCCAAAATATCTCAGTCCTTAAACATTTTTCCGTTACGAAAAATCTATTGTTCCCGTTCTCCCTTCGAAATTCAAAAGGCAAAATGGCGGATAAAATTTTACGTTCTGTTGGCTTGCTCGTTGCCCCGACGACTTAAATTCGTTGCAAAATAAGCTTGAGCGGTAATAAGTATGCGGGCGGACGAATTTATAAAGTTTTTCACAAATATTCTTGTTTCAGAGAAATGTTTTGAGAGAAATTATTTTGCTGTTACATCTAAGATAACGGAGCTTTTGTAGTTTCTTGTTAAATTAGTAGTGGATCAAAAGATTTGCAAGACTTACGTGCGCTTACCGTGATCAATGAGTGATTGTTGCAACCATTTTGTACATTTCGAGAACTTTTCTGCCTCTGAGGGCACACTATACAGTTGGAAATTAATTTAAAATGATAAACGTTATGAATTTCAAATGTTTGAAATTTGCGGAGATAAGTGTTACCTTAGAACACTGTCTTATTGTTGATTGGATATCTTTGTTTCTATGACCTTGATACCGTTTTATAATGATTTTCGTAATGTTCTTTTTAGGGTTCCGTACCTAAAAAGAAAAAAATTAACCTTTATAGGCTCACTCATGTATCTGTCTGCCTGTCCGACCGTCTGTCACAGCCAATTTGCTCCGATTGTAATAGACCGGTAGTAATTTGGTACACATATGAACTTCTGTGACCCAAACATGGACGTGTAACGTAAATTAATTAATTTTAAATTTATTAAAAAAAAAATGTTTTGCATCCTAACTAATATTATAAATGTGAAAGTAAGTTTGTTTGTTTGTTACCTTTTCACGCCTAAACCACAGAACCGATCATCCTGAAAATCTGCATATACGTGGTCGGGTGTACAGAAACGGGCATAGGATACCTTTCATCCCGAAAAAAAAGTACTGTTCCCGAGAAAAACGACAATAACGTTCTTATGATAATAGATGGTGCTACGTGTCTTTCGAATCATGATTGAATTATATTATATATAGATACTTTATTAGTGTGTTAAGATTTAAAAAAAAAATAAAGTACCTACCTTTTCACGACCTAAGCCGCTATTCTAAATTAACGCGAGCGAAGCCGCGTGCTAAAGCTAGTGTTAAATGAAAGGGCTTAACTGTAAGGTTCTCAAATAGATATTTTTAGAAAAAAAAAATAGTTACAGATTAATATTTTAAATCTCTCAATATTGTGCGTACAAATTTATATTTGCAGTTGGATTGTATAAGAGAAAAAAATGTTTTTTCAACTACAATGTTAAGTTTGTGCTTGGGATAAATTCATCCAAACTACGGAACCCGTCATTGTGCGTAGTCCGATACGCACTTACTTACACACTTACTCAATTTTTTGTTCACTTACTTTTTTATATAGGTAATTTAAATTTGTATGTGTGTTTAGTTTAAGTTTTCTCAATAAATACTTTTTCTTTCTTTCTTTTTTCTTTCACTCGGTTGGTTTTTTTATTACAAGTTTTTATTAACTTGACTGCTTTTCTGATTCTAAACCACTTCTGATTAGGAAGAGAGCCAATCGAAGATAACCCAAAGAGGGCTAGGGCCATAGCTAGCTAGATTATTTTGCCACATTATGCATCTATGTTAATCATAAAAAACTCGCAACATAATATTATCCCAGAACTTCCACATCGCGGAAACTTTCCTAAAACTTATTTAATTTCGAAACTACGCAGATAACTTGCGCATAATGAGCCAACAAAAATATTATTAAAACTTTTAACACACGAGAAATGTTACAAGAGCAAAATATTGACAAAGCGACGCGGTGGTGTAGCCAAGTATTAATTAACGAGCACCGCTAGTGCGAACATCGTACAAACACAGAATAATAAAATGAGTACAGAAAGTCAGTTCTTTAGAAAGACCGAAAAGTCACCACGCACACATAGACGCGTAGGTACATACGACTATCTCAAACTATCTTGAACTCCAGTAGAACAATTTTAATGAAGTTTTTTAACCGACTTCCAAAAGGAGGAGGTTCTTAATTCATCTGTATGTTTTTTTTTTTTGTACGTTTGTTACGCGATTACTCAAAGACGGATGGACCGATCAAGAAAATTCTTTTTTTGTTTGATAGGGTATACTTCCGAAGTGGTCCCATATAAATTTTATTAACTTTGCTTGGGGAGTTTTTCAGTTAACTTCAATAATGTGTATATTTCCCACATATTTTATGTGGATGATGTGATGGTGTTTTAATAACTTCCTATCACTGTTATTTACATGGCTATATCTACAATTATTGTGCTCAATTATGTATTCGAATTAGTGTGGTAGGTTCCACAACTAAAAAGTGAGAAATAAAAACTTTTTAGCAAAAAATAAAACCGACTTCCAAAACAAAACACTACAAAGTGAAAAATAGCACTAGCTAATAACTTTTTAGCAAAATATTTTTTGCTAAAAAGTTATGTTATAGAAATTGTTCCACCAGTCACGTCGACGCGTCGTTCTTAGATGTTGATGATTTGAATGAATAAAATTGATGATTATTAAGATTCCCAAAATAACCAAATTATATAATATGACTGCACAGCAAGTACCGCCCTCTAGTTTTGTTTCTTGGAACCACCGAAGAGGGCGGATAACAGTGACACTGGCTGCTGACAGTCACTCTAGCAGAGTGTCGCATCGATGGTTGTGTGGCGGTGGCCTTCTGATGACAAAGGGGAGATCAGGGGAACCGCTGTCGTACAACGTTCACGACTGACTGCTATATTCCGGCACAATCCTAATAATATTGAAGCTGCTGAACCTCTTAATCCTAAAGGCTATCCTGCACCTCTGTATAAATAAACCTCACAATCCCTCGAGTGGAAAAAATGGCAAAGACTCAAATCATAACATTCTCATTTCGATAGCACCGTCAATAGTTCGCCGAAAGTAAAATTGCCTAGTGGGCCCCAAAGCTTAATCGGATTGATACGGATAATGACACTATCTCCCGGGGGGTGCTAATCCCAACCCCATGTCCTATTGTTGATCGTGAATTATTCAGTTCGGGAGACGGGTGAACGAGTGATGGGGTTTTTGGCTCGTCTGAGTTAAAAATGTTGGCGTCTACTGAAGAACTAAAGCGCTCGTTCAATTAATAATAGTTTTTTTTTAATGTTTAGAATTAAACAAGGCATTCGACCTAAAATGTAAAATAATGGATGTCAAAACAGCCCGTAATGTTTTGTTTCATTGGTTACAATATTATAATTATTGTAACCGCTACAAAACAATGAAGAATCTTATCAAAAACCCTTGTCAGGGTTTATTATATTTGACGGGCTTTAAAGCTACGGTTTCTTAGAAGAGCAGTAGTCGCACTTAACGGCCGTAGTGACGGTTGTCATGAAAATTATGACAGCGGCAAAGATTTAAATCCTTAGATTCGCGCTACTGCGTCAAAAGATAGACGCATTTCTACTTCGTTTTGACACCTCTGATACGCAATGACGCAGTGACTTCAAAACGCTGTTTAATAATGTGTGAGCTCATTCTTCTCAGTATGGACACTTTTTCTTGTGACTAAGTACGGTGAGGGCAAATCTAGAGATTTAAAGCTTTGGGAGGCGGGGTTTGACTTAATGTCAAATACTGGTGAAAATTACAGATTTTTTAGACGGCCGCAACGGCCACTTTCCTAGGAAACCAAATGTGTAGCCATAGATCTCTCTAAAATAAAATATTCAAAGAGACACACACCTGATCATTCACTAACAATAAAGATTAGTCTACAAAATTATCATTTTATAATTATCTACACAATCAAACACGAAAGTACAAACACGTATTCGATTTAAAAGATACAAAATGTGTAGGTACCCGGCTTTAGCTAGCTAACCTAACTTTAGCATTCGTCTAATCTAATCGTACGATCCTATGCATTACGATAAGTCATCTTGACATACTGTCTAAAGCTGGCTAGACAATGATTTACAGTTGTACCGTCTAAGTGTTTGCAATTTAACCTACGTGCTTTAAGCAGTAGCTATAAAACTTAAGTTATATAATAATATCAGCCTGTTTTGGGACAAAGCCCTGTTCTCAGGTCAGTTAAGGAACAAGATTTCATCACCAACCTTGCACACAGGATTAGAGACCACAATAAATTAACGGGTCTATCCATTTTAGCAGAACTTTTTATATATATTAAGCGGATAGCATAAACTTCATTTCGTAGAAAATCGTTTGGCATACACTCATTTATCATGCATTCAAAACTCATAATTTTGTATGTCAGAATCATCTTTAGGCATAAATTCGATATCCATAATAATTAAAAAGTAGAACCATCATTTCCCAGATAGTTCACAGTCAGAATCATCTTTTGGCATACATTTCATATCAATAGTCATTAAAAGCCTGTAATATCATACAAGCATGCAAACAAGCATACACTATGTATGCAGCAAGCATGCAGTTTGCAAACATGCAAACAAGTATACACCATGCATGCAAGCAAGCATGCAGCATGCAAGCGAGCATGCAACATGCAGCAGGCTTGGTTTCTGTCACGGCTCCGGCGCTGCGGGGCTTAACGCTTACAACCACCAGCTCCTCAGGTCGCGGGCCGCCTTGCCCCTCTGCAGTCCTCAGTAGGACTGCCGCAGTCAGGAGATATAAGCGTTACGCAACTTTTAGGTGAATATAACTGTAGGTAATAAGTGTTGTGCGACCTGAATTGCACTTTATTGTGCCGTAGCAAGAGTCGCTTTTTATTTAAATGAATTTGCGGAATGTCCCATCTGCATTAATCTGTACCGAAACGACAAATAAACTTCACCCAATCAAAGTACTTACGAACCATAATTTTAATTAGCTTCAACACCAACAACGTAAGCGGTTAAGCGACGAACGGATAATGCATTCGGGGTCATGCGCCACGCGTGATATCCCATTTAGTTCCACCCTCGCTTGATACCTGAGTTTGTTTTGGAAAGTAGGAGATTATGTTACTGTATATTTTAGTTAAATTATGTTTTGAAGAAGTTGCAAAGCCTTTCTTGATAGTGATGGTTTAATCTGAAACAGTAAAAAAATCAATCTGCCTAGCCTTTTCCCAACTATGTTGGGGTCGGCTTTTAGTCTAACCGGATGCAGCTGAATACCAGTATTTTACATGGAGCGACTGCCTAGCTGACCTCCACAACCCAGTTACTGGGTAATACGATACCCCTTGGTAAGACTGGTTGTCAGACTTTCGGGCTTCTGACGACCCGTAACGACTGTCATAGATCCACGAAAGACAGCCGGGACCAACGGCTTAACGTGCTTTCCGAGGCACGGAGGAGTCTCGGTATGAAAAGATGGTCACCCATCCACAGACCAACCCCGGCAAGCGTAGCTTAACCTGATGGATCGACCCGTGCGGCTGTTATTACTTAGCCACGAGCTCCTATAAACCATAAAGTGTTTACAGTGCTGTGAATCACTTCTTTTCAACAAGTATTTCTTCTTAAACAGGTCGCTTTTGCTTCCTAAGCATAATCAGTCTATACAGTTGCTGTCATTGCTGGGACACGGTCTCCGCCCTGTGAGAGGGACTGGGCAATAATCAACCACGCAAGCCCAGTACCAATTGATTGGCTCCTAAGATGGGATTTAAACTTAACCGACGAATTGTTGACGAACTCAACACCTCCGCCGATCCCTTCGAGAAATATAGTCGTGATGATTATGATATTTATTTTATCATTGCAAACCACATCACGACTCTACGTAAATCAATCTGCCCAGCCTTTTCCCATCTATGTTGGGGTTGGCTTCCAGTCTAATGGGATGCAGTGAATACCAGTATTTAACATGGAGCGACTGCCTATTTGACTTCCACAACCCAATAAGTGGGTAATATGATACCATAATTGTAATATTAATAATGGTAATATATGTATATTATATTTTCACGAATTTACATAAATGTGATATACATAGTACCTGGTGGTACCTGGGGGACCAAGCTCTGCTTTGATGAAAATTGAGAATATTACGAATCTTACCAGATAGGAGACATATCTATATCGATTTTTCACCCCCGTAAAGCCCTATATTGCAACTTTCATCGTAATCTTGAGCCGTTTTCGAGAACGTGATTACAAATATAATATATATACAGGATGTGATGGAAAGTACTTTAAATACTGGAGATAGCAAATTTTACTCAAAGGAACCCTTTTATTTGTTAAAAGAAGCAAATCTGCATTCATACACGAAATGCAAAGTGGACATAAACTATATGGATATAAACATAGTGGATATAACATAAACAAGTGGATATAAACAATAAACATACACGAAATGCAAAGTTGACATTTATTTATTTATTTAATACTTTAAGCACACAAAATGTACAGAGGCGGACTTAATGCCATAGGCATTTTCTACCAGTCGACCTTTGGGTGATGCAGAGACAAACAGACATTGGGGGTGTGGAGGTTGAATATGTCCATGAGTACATATACCTTGGCCAAATAGTCTCTTTTCAGACGAGGCAAGATACAAAGGTTGCTCGACGCACCGAAAACGCCTGGAAGAGCTATTGGTCTATGAAACACCTAATGAAAGGATCACTTCCACTTTCCTTAAAAAGGAAACTCATGGACATATGCATGCTACCCACCCACGCCACACCCTACGGAGCGCAAACGTGGTCATTAAGGAAAGGTCAAAAGTTTGCACTCAGGGTCTACCAGCGAGCAATGGAACGAATTATTATTAGAGTCAAAGTCACAGACCGCATTCGAAACAGTATACTTCGTACCAAAACACAAATCGCAGACGTGGGCAACACAGCCGCCAAACTAAAGTAGAATTGGGCAGGCCACATCTGCCGCATGTCGCAACAGCATTGGGCAAAAGTAGCCACTGACTAGATTCCGAATAACAGGAATCGGCGACGCGGTAGGCCCAGAAAGAGATGGCGTGACGAATTGGACGCCTATCTAAAAGATTGGCCAGATGTAACAAGAGACAGGAAAAAATGGAAAGACAAAAGGGAGGTATTTGCCCTGCAGTGAAACATAACAAGCTCACAGTAAAATAATAAAAATCTGTATTCAGAGATTTTCGAAAATTCGCTTGCCACACTCGGGAATCAAACTGCTGAAATCCAAAAACTAACATCCTGTACTTTCATGGGATTAACCGATAGGGATAAGGATAAGGATCAAATCTCTTTAACAAATATGATAAATTAAATGAAAGGAAAACCATGAAACCTAAACTTAAATAAAAAAATATAAATACAATGGGACAAGATATAGCAGTTATACTCAAAGGTCCATTAAATTACATAATAATATCATGTTAGTATCTAATTAACATTATTTTTTCAATATACGAGTACATCACAACTCGCTAGTAAAAGTTACTAGAAATGAATTCCTTAAAATAATAAATTTGTGAATCCAACAAAATGGAGCTCATTTCGAACAAGTAATTAGTTATTTTACCCTTTTTTTCGTTCAGACATACATAAACTCACGCCTTCTTTCCATGGGGATGGGGGTAGGGGTAGGCAGAAACTACAGAACGCCACCTGCTACGATCGTTCAATTAAAATAAGTTAAGATTTGATGGTTTTCCTTTCATTTAATTTATCATGTTTGTTAAAGAGATTTGTTTGTTATGATTGATCCTATCGATTGATGCCACAAAAGTACAGGGTGTTATTTTTGCGGATTTTCCGGTTCTATTCCGCAATTTATTTGGAGTGAGCGCAACATGTCTTTTTCTTCCATACTTCTCTATTATTAATCGTCATCTGGGTAGTCGCTCCCTTTCTAGCCATATCATCTTTCACACAGTCCATCCATCGTTTCTTTGGTCTTCCTCTACTCGTATAGCCATCCACATTCATACTCGAAACTTTGCTGACGACATTAACCTCATTCGTCCGCATCACATGCTCATACCATGACAACCGATTGCCACACAACTTTTCAGTCACAGGTGTTTCTTTCAGGCTTCCTCTTACATGCTCATTTCTTATTCTATCCATTCGCGTATCCCTCTTAGTATCTAAGAATATAATCATAACTAAAAATGAATCGTTAAAATACTCAATATCTCACAAAATAGTTGTTCATATTGCGTGCATAAACAAACTTAATCATTCAAGGAATCTCTGTGAGTTATTCGTCTCAGTCCCACTATCCCGACCTACCATTTATCTTTTGCAAAGAAAAGTTGCAAAGATGCGAACAACGTTTTAACTTTTCTATATTTTTCTTCTGAGCCACTTGGAGCACTCTTTTTCAGTAAGCTTTTCATTGAAATTAAATTCGTTGACGGTTCTGAAACAATTGTAATTTTTCTCGAAATGTTTGGAGTGAGTGAGTTTTTTGTTCGCGTTGTATATTTTGTCATCATTATCATTAATGATATTAGTATTGTTTTAAGATTTGTGTAAAAACTCCTGTCGTTTATTTAGCAGTTTAATAAAGTTTGATGCTTCATTCAATTCATTTCCGTGTTATAAGAATTCCTTACCACAGAGTCTTTGGTGCTTCCGTTTATTTTAAGTTTAAATCTAATGTGTATCACCTGTTGTCACCTACGCTTGCCACGGTCAGTTCGTGAATGGGTGACCATCCATTACATATCGAGATCCCTTCGAGCCTTGGAAAGCACGTCCCGGCTGTCACTCGTAGATTCTGACAGACTTTTTGGATAGTCAGATACCTAAAAGTCCTCGGGGGAGCCTGGGTCGTCTCAACGCTTATGTAAAGGTACATCAGCGGTGAGACGACCCGGACTGCCAGGCACTTCTTCTCCTGCAACCGAGCGGGTGGGCAGGTTGCGGATAGCCCAACTCCGGGGGCGGGATCGGCGGATAACATCGACCCCGCGCCCGGAGCATCTCGTTAGAGATCCCGGACAAGAGAAGTTCCCGAAGGCCAAAACCCAGGCTTAGGGTAACCCATGAACCTTTTCCCATGTATCCATGATCCAAATAAGCCGTTCCCTTCCTATCCTTATTATCCCGTAGTTCCTAAATCCCAGGCCAATTCCCAGACCTGGGTAACCTTTCAAAACCCTGGACCTTATCCACAAGACATCTTCCCTCCCATCCCTATATCCCGTCGTTCCCAGAGGAGGGGCAACCTCTACTCCAAAAAAGCCCACCACCTTATCACCATGAAGCAGCAGGACAAAGTTTTTACCCAGGTGGGTCCCGGCCAAGCCGGGGAATCCCACATCGCTTCGGCGGTCAGCCCCCAACGTAATCTGGGGGGGGCACCCCACTGCAAATTGGTGCCGCGCTCTTCAGCGCGGCCGGCTGCTGAACAAGCGCCAACAACCCAGGCTGCTGAACAAGCGCCAATAACCCAGACCACGGCTGCGACTACCGCGCCAAAAGTCCCTACTCCGGCTGCGACTCACGCGCCGTCCACGAGCCTCTGGCAACAGAGTATCGTGAGGAAGAGTGTTACTTATAACCCTGACAATGACCAAGACCAAGCACCCATTACGAGCCTGGACAGCGAGCTTCGCACGTTGGCATCCCAACGTGAGAGGATCGAGGTCAGGCTAGACGACCTAACACACGCACAGAAAGGGTCGGGGAAGGAGGACGAGCCTGGCAGCTCTACCACGCTCCCGACTGATGAAGTACGCCTGCTGCGACAAAAGCGCGAAAAAATCAGGGCCCGGGAGAGAGAATTAGGCGACCGAAAGCGCAAAATCTGCGTAGGCACTAGCCGGCGCGGAGCGCGATCGGACGCCGAAGGGGAAGTACGCGACCAGCCGCAAGTACGCGAAGGGGACACCCAGCGCGAAAAGCGGCCAGACGCGGAAACATGTGGGCGGGGACAAGTCCGTGTAGGGAATACCCGGCGCGAAAAGTCCCCGATGACAGAGCATGCCGGGGTAGCCAGCCGACCTCAGGACCCTGACAGAACCCAAGACCGAACTCGACCCAGACACAGGAGGAAAAGGCGGGCTGGAGCCTCGCATAGGAGCTTTTTGGCAGCCAACACCTTGCCAAGCACCTCAAAGCCGCAGCCAGGACCAAGTGGTCCGGGGCCGGTAAAGAGGGAGCGCCCCGACGACACGGCTTCTCCGAGCACGATCCAAGGGGACGCAAAACGTGCGAGGGTCCACTCTGCTCAGGGAGAGCGGAGAACCTACGCGCGGGCCACGAAGGATATCCCTGCGAGGCTAGCCGTAGCAATCTGCTTTCCTCCCCCCTCCAAAGACCTGACAAAAGAGGAAGCCGAGTACATTAAGACTAACCTCGAGAACATGCTGATGGACACTGACGCGACCACACCACTCCCGGCCTTTCGCGGATACCCACGGGTAGCGGAGGGCACGGTGCAGATGTGGTGTGAGGACGACAATGCCCTAGCATGGCTGACCCAGAATGTACCCAAGATTAGACTACCTGACACTGACCTTACATTGACAGTACTGAAACAGTCTGACGTACCCACTCGTGCCCGAGCCTCGCTTTTCGTCCCTCGATACCGAGGTGACGTAGCTCGACTCCAGAATATTCTGGTTCGCCAGAATACCTGGTACGACATCGCCAGATGGTCACTCTACAGGGCAACAGCCGTCGGTGGTGACAACTATGGGACATTTTTGACCCTGGGTGTGCCACCGGAGGAGGTTGAAAGGGTTTTGGCCCGGGAGCGACGAATATCGTACCTACTCGGGTCGATATACGTTCGCTTCTGGCCCACGGCCCAACCCTCTGACACCCAGACTGACAGCACGGACACACAGACGCCACAACCGACGACACAGAGGAATGACGCGGCCATTGCCCAACTTGAGGAGGACATGGCCAGAGCGGCAATGGCCGACATAGACCCCACACCGACTGCATCACCCGACTGGAGCGAGCAGCTCTTAGCCTCGTCGCCGGGTGACCCACATGAAGACCAGAACAGGGTAGAGTTAGAGGGAAAATCGTCCGATGGATCCAGCTCCGACTAACTCTACCCCACCGCCGTCATCACCCCTCAACTTCATTCAAACCAACCTCCAGCACAGCCAAACTGCCACAGCTAGCTTACGCAGGGCACTGGAGGTAAAGCCCCAAACCATTGCACTGATCCAGGAGCCATGGATCAGGAACAACAGAATATGTGGCCTCGGTAACATCGGAGGTAAGCTAATCCTCAACACACACGGCTCAGACAAACCAAGAACATGCGCATACATACCCAAACATATTCCCAGCACACCACTCACCCAATTCTGTTCCAGAGACTTGACGGCTGTCAGGCTCCAGACTGCAGGTGACATCCCAGACATAGTACTGGCCTCGGTATACATGCCGGGGGAGGACGCAGACTGCCCTCCGAAGGAGATGGCCGACCTGGTGCAGCACTGCAAGCACGCCAAACTTGACCTAATCATCTGCACTGACTCGAACGCCCATCACCCGCTCTGGGGCAGCGACGCACCGAACCCCAGAGGAGAGGTATTATCCACATATTTATTCTCTACTAACCTTAACATTGTTAACCACGGCTCAGAACCCACTTGGGTCACAGTTCGAGGTCAAACAATCATAGACCTGACACTTGCTACAGAAAACGCGACTAACCTTATCACAAATTGGCACGTATCAGACGAGCCCTCTTGCTCAGACCATAGAAGGATCCGATTTACACTAACAGCCAACACAAGGAAACCAGAACCGAGACGCAACCCACGGCGCACCAATGTTCCAGGGTATAAACGCCTACTAGCCTCACTACTAGCTAGGCACCTATCACAAATAACCATAAAAGACCAAGCACAATTAGAATATACCGTGACAAAATTATCAGAATATCTAACCGAAGCTTACTATGCATGCTGCAAGCTAAGAGCGCCACAACTCAAGGGCGAGAGAAACCCTTGGTGGAACGCTGAACTTAGCAAACTCAGAAATGCACTACGTAAGCAATTCAACAGAGCTAAAAACACTAAACTCCCGGATGACTGGGAAATATATAAAGAAACCCAATACACATACAAAAAGCAGATCAGAACCGCCAGAAGAACTGCGTGGCGTAAATTCTGCGAATCCATTGAGACGAACAACGAAGCTGCGAGGGTAAGGAAGATCCTATCAACCGATCAGGACCGAACCCTCGGCGCGCTGAAAAAACCCGATAATTCATATACTTTAACCGACCAAGAAACCAGTAAGGTCCTTCTGGAGACTCACTTCCCAAACTGTAAGCTCTTAGAGGACAGGACGTGGGGGGCTGAACCAGAATGGACCCCAACGGATCACGATTGGACTAGAGCCCACAATATAGCAACAAAAGACCGAATAAAGTGGGCCATAAATACCTTCCAGCCATACAAGTCCGCAGGACTGGATGGCATCTTCCCAGCCTTACTGCAGTGGGGGGTAGATCATCTGATGCCATGGCTGGTGGAAATCTACCGCGCCTGCTTAGCATTTAGATATATACCCCTCGCATGGCGCGAAGTGAAGGTCATTTTCATACCCAAACCTGGAAAGACTGACTATACACAACCCAAGTCTTACAGACCTATAAGCCTCACATCCTTCCTACTGAAGACCCTCGAGAGACTATGTGATAGATACATCCGAGATGGACCTCTTAGGATAAAACCACTACATAAACAACAGCATGCGTACTCCACTGGCAGATCAACGGAATCTGCACTACACACTGTGGTTTCCAAGATTGAGTGCGCAGTGGACCACAAATGCTCAGCACTGGCCGCCTTCATTGACATTGAGGGTGCCTTCGACAAGACCATGTTCAACAGTATTGGCATGGCACTAGATAGACACGGCATAGACTCAACCCTGAGTGGCTGGATCACAAACATGCTCAAACTGAGAGCTGTACAAGTGACAGTGAACGACACTACAAGGGCCATTGTAGCAAAGGGCTGCCCGCAAGGGGGCGTCCTTTCTCCGATGCTATGGAACCTGGTCGTAGACAGCCTTATTAAGACACTCAATGATAAAGGATATTTCACTGTTGGCTACGCTGATGACATAGCCATAATAATAAACGGCACCCACGAAAACACTCTATGTAATCTCATGCGTCAGGCCTTGAAGATAGTAGAGGACTGGTGCAATAAACATACACTATCAGTGAACCCTACCAAAACCGAGCTGATTCTTTTTACAAAAAAGAGGAAGCTGACAACACTACAACTACCACGATTCTTTGGAACTACCCTAAGCCTATCGACTGAAACCAAATACCTGGGCATCTTTTTGGACAAACAGTTGAACTGGGCTAGACATACTAATTACATCACCACAAAAGCCAGCATAGCCCTGTGGCAGTGTAAGAGACTGCTTGGCAGGAACTGGGGGATTAACCCCAAGGTCACTTACTGGCTATACACCGCAGTTATCAGACCGATCATTACTTATGGCTCACTAGTCTGGTGGCCCAGGACAGACCTGAGCACAACCCGGAAAGATCTCGAAAAACTACAGCGATTAGCCTGTGTGGCAATCACTAGCTGCATGAGAACCGCACCTACGGCCGCACTACAAGCAATGCTTGGACTGCCTCCACTACATCTCATTGTGAGGGAGGAGGCAGCCTTGGCCGCCTTTAGGCTCAATATAACCGGAACCCTGAGCAAAGACTCCAGGGTTAAACACATACGCATTAGGGAGGATGCGATCAAAAAACGGCCAATGATGGCATCAGCCTGCGACAGAGCCCCGAAACAGCATTATTTTAAAAAACATTACAACATAATACTCACGGAAGAACAGCGTGACCACTCGGGCCCGAACGAGCTGAGGGTTTACACTGACGGGTCAAAGACCGACTCCGGAACCGGTGCCGGAGTTTTCTCGCACGACCTCAACATAAACATATCCAGCCCGCTGGGAATGTTCAACACTGTCTACCAGGCAGAATGTGTGGGCATTATTCAAGCGGCGTATGCCATAGAGGCCAGGAGAGTTACGGACACCCATATACGTATACTCTCCGACAGTGCCTCAGTACTCCAAACCTTAGAAAAAAAATATATTACTTCAAGATTAATACTAGAATGTCACAATGCGTTAGAACGAGCAACGGTACCTAACCGCAACACAGTGACACTGCAATGGATAAAAGGACACAGTGGGTCTTTGGGTAACGACGCAGCGGACGAACTTGCTAGGAGGGCATCCAGTGCGTCAGTCTATGGGCCCGAACCAATCATACCCATCCCCTTCAACCAATTACGCAGATGGCTGCAAGAGATCACCCAAACAAAAGCAGAGGAGTGGTGGTCCTCGGCACCAGGGTGCAGGCAGTCCAGGGAGGCTATGCCAAGCCTGGATGGCAAACTGACCAGGCGACTCTTACGCCTGGATAGGAACGGCCTGCGCCTGATGACGGGGACCATCACAGGACACTGCTCGCTGAACAAACACTTTTACACAATGGGCATAACGGACAGCCCTCTGTGCAGAGCTTGCATGGAGGCTGAGGAAACCGTTCCGCATGTGCTCTTCGAGTGCACAGGCGTTGCCCAGATTAGAACAGAAACCCTCGGGACACCCAAATCTTTAACAGATGTTCTGAACAGACCAGAAGCCGTGACCAACTTCTGGAGGGAGGTGGGCTGGTTGGAATAAACCCCGACGGCCGCTATGGCTCACGCACAATGGTCCACTTGAAGGATTAAGTGCGGAAACCAAACCCAATAACATAGAACATAGAACATACCTAAAAGTCTGACAACATGTCTTACCTAGGGGTATCGCGTTAACCAGGAACTGGGTTGTGGAAATCAGATAAACAGTCGCTCCATTTAAAATACAGGTATTCAGCTGCATCTGGTTAGACTGGAGGCTGACTCCCACATAGTTAGGAAAAGGCTAGGCAGATTGATTGATTGTATGTCACCTGTCTTTCCGAATTTATTTTATTCTTCACTGAATTTTATCACTACATTTTATGTCTCTACTAAGCTCCCATGCTTGTCAAAAGAAGCTATTTCTATTTTTTATTTCAAACCCTTCTTTATCGGATGGTTGGTTTTGGCGTAAAACCTGAGATACTTACTGAATCTATTCCTCTGTTTACTCATATGAGTTTTTATACATCGCTAATTTTACTTCGGCCATTTTAGAATGATTTATTTTGTTTGTAGTTTTAACTTTGGCAAACAAACAATGTCATTATGAAAATCTGAACAGACTTCTGCAGTTAATAATATTAACTTTAGTTTAAATCTTCGGTCACATATTATTATGTGAGGATGAACAAATTAGTGCTTCATGGCAAATCATTGTATCGACATACGCTTTGAATTGTTTTGTAAAGTTTGAAGCACTTCATTACGCGCTTTGAGTGTGTTCAAGTAGCTATTAGTTATGTTAATCTCGAGATCTATTTTATTTAGAACTTGCAGTTTCAAATAAGATTTAGAACTTTTAGGGTCACACAAGTAGGTCCTATCGTGGTTCTTAGTATCATCATTCGACTTAAAAAGTTCAAGAACTCTTGAGAATAAAAATCAAGAACTTTTGAGAATAGTTTTACTCCATATTAAAAAAAAAAACTTAAAAAAAAATTGTCCACATTCGGTGTTATATTCAGGGTATACCAGAAAGGTGTAGTCAAATAAAGGGTGTACAGACCATCAAACTGAACAACTTTCTCCATGAGACCAACATCGTAATCGGGAAAAAATAATAAGCCATCCCATACATTTGGGTCGACTAGGTATTGAAGTTTTGTATGGGACAGTTGATAATTTTTTCGCGTTTATGATGTTGGTCCTTTCCTGATGGAAAATCTCAATAATACTGCACGACTATTTCATTTAAGGGGAAGGCAATACGGCCGCAAATCATACTTTATTACAACAACGTTATACAACTTAATACTGACTTGCAAATTGCAAAAAAAACTAAAGAATATTTGAATTTCGCGGGCTACCCTGACGCTTCCTCCTTAATTAAAAAAAAATCGATTTTACATTGTTACTTGAATATTTTCGAATCCGCCACCTGGTTTACGGGACCTAGGTAGGTTCTCTGGGCCATAATGATGAATGTACAGGCTGATTATTTATGACATTATGGTTTCACTTATCCTGCTATTCCGTAAAACCCATTCAATATTTCCTGGAAATAAACCTATCAAAATATACCCGGTTACATAGCAATTTCTTTTATGAAACGTTATTCCATAATTCTGAAACGAAATTACCGAAAAATAACCTTTGTAAGTTCCATTCTTTTTGATGAATACGAGGGGATTTCCAAAAATATCTCAAAAGAAACGGGAAAACATTCGTATATTATTGTTAAAAGGCCGAATAAATTACGTTTTCTTATTCTGTTATGGGGTAAATAAAGTCTTTGCCACAATACATTGGCATATTAATTAGCTTTTGTCTTTTAGATTGTGCAATGATTTCAGAATGGAATGAAAAATGAGGATCTATTTTTTATTTTGCTAGGAAATCTTTTGGTTTCGTAATTAAGAGGCATATTAATAATTACGTTTTGACCGTGAATTTTGCGTAACTTTGGCGTTCTTATTCTGAGAAAGTGAAAGACTTTGAAAACTGACTTATTGAGTGGTGGAGAATAGTTATTAGTATAGTACATAGTGGCCTCGCTTTTCACAATTTTTAATATACACAAGTAATATACTCAACTCTTAATATACATAATTTAAATATAACCGAAATTTCGAAGTAAGTTTTCATAAAATGCGCAACTGCATTTTTTCGAGCTCGTTAATTGACTCTATACAAATAAAATGAAAAATATAATAATCTTAAATATAGTTTTATGTATGAAGTAGCTATAAAAAAACCCATTTAAAACCATAAAAGTACAAAAAACGCTCACTGTGATTTTCTCCATGCTACATTATTATTTCAATTATTACGCAAAACTTACCTATACCAGAATAAACGTTAGTTGATAACAAATTAAATTTCATACTTTAAAAAAAAATAAAGACTCAAAATAAACGTAAATACAACTGCCAAATTGCTACATAATGCGATGCGTCGCCGTGCTTCGATAGATCTTATCCGAAAAAACGCAATTTTGTGATAGGGCTCTTAATCTTTGTTCAACTATCAGCTTGTTTCGACATAAATGTCACAGGACAATGTGCTGTCCGGGAAAATAATTGTTAAACAATTTGCAGTTTTTTTTCATACAATGCCAAATAATGACAGTTGTGGATATGAATATACGGAAAATTTAAATTGGTGCTAAACCATTAAATTCCCTGACTTTACACCCCTTTTGTATAAAGGCTCCTGCAGACATGGGCGACGTGATGGTGCGACGCAATTCTGGCGCAATTTCTATAAAGTTTTCATAGAAATTGTTCTACTAGAGTCGCGTCGCGCCTGTTTGCAGGAGCCTTAAAACGCAATGTCCCTCTGTCTATCACTAGCTATCTAAAGTAAAGCTTTAGATAGCTAGTGAAAAGCTATCATGTATCGTAATCATATTTGATTGTTTCTTATATTCTAACAACGAATATCGAGAAACAAACAAAAGCAAAAGAAAATGGAAGCAGCGCATGTTGTTACAAATTATTATTTATCTGACAAGATGATATCAAAAAGTTTTCAGTAAGTTAGAAGGAAACAAAAACCTTAAAGGGAAATTAAATTAGATGAACATTTTAATGCTTTTCGTAAAACAAAGTTTATTCTTGCTCTCTTATTTTCATTCTTTTGTAAGGGATGATGACAAAAAAAAAATCAACTGTCCAATACTTTCATGTATGCATAACTCGTAGGGAGCAGCGCAGCATATTTTTTTTCGCGATTTTAGGTTCGGTCTCATAGTAAAAGTTGTTATCATGAGTATATTGTATATTACAAATGTTCGAACAAATTTTCAAAGAAGGCACAGTAAAATGAAATAAATGAAAAAATCTGTAATATTAATCAAAATATGCAGAAGCTATACGCTTTAAAAGTTGTTGGCAAGGATTATTCTCATCCTTGTTGCGCGGTACGTATAACTTATGGCACTAGTATGAAGTTGTGACGTCACTTCTGTGGTAGTGCCGTCTTTGTCTATCTAGCAGTTATTTTAAAACGTTAATACCTTGGGAATTTTTCAAGCTATTACACTTTTGATAATATTGTTTGCACTATTTGCAAACAATATTTTAATGAAAAAGTTATCATCATCCCTGTTCAATCCCAAAGACGATTAATTTCTTACTTTGTACGGCGTTAAATTCAGAGCTGCGAAAATAATAATACAGGAATTTTGCTTATATTTTCACATTCACAATCTGTTAAGAAAATTGTGATAAAGAGGTTCGCCAACATCTGTTTTAGATTATTTTTAGTATTAGGTATACGGTTAAAGATATTTATTTCTCAAAAGAATTACAAATTCACTTATAGAGAAAACATAAACAGGTGTAAAACAGAGTTATCTGCCAGTAAGCGTAGATAAAAACAAAAACAAACAAGTCTTTAAAACTTAAAACTAACATTACAATAATACTTCGACTTAGCATATATTGTTTTAGCATAAACAATTACAAAATATACAAATCAGAAGAAGGCAGGTTAAACACAAGAAACAACACCACAGTTTTGAGAGATGTGGGTATGGTGCAATTTAATAGTAGTTGCGTGTTTACTAAGGCCTATGACACAGTGCAGAACATAAGCGTTTTATTGAAATTGTTATAAGTATATATATATATATATATATATATATATATTCTTTTTTCGATTAATATTTGTACATAAACTTATGATATTATATATATTTATATAGACTATCATTAATTATTTTTGATTAATCGAAAGGCAGAGAAAGATCTTTTAATATATATTTTTTTAAAGTTTTCTTGTAAATGTATAACGATTTGATTTCTTTTATGTCTTTAGGTAGTTTGTTATAGAAGTCGGCCCCTTCATATGATATTCCTCTTTCCATATTTAGTCCTAGGATGGGTTAAGCAGATGGGTATGTAGAAAATTGAATGTTAAAGTTGCGTTTATGACTGGATGTATGAACGTAAACGAAGCAAAAGGTTCGTAGCATGTAGCGTTCTGTGGTTTCTGCCTGCCCGCATGGGGATACGGCGTGTGTTTATGTATGTTAACTTGAAAAAGTACAACTTTCGTTGGTCTTCTTAATTTAACTTTACGCACTCCAATGGAACTTCATGCTTTACTACTAGCTGATGGAAATTTGGTCTAGATTTTATTGTTAAGAAACAACGGTCCTCCAAACAAAAGGCACTACAAAGTGAAAAATAACTTTAATTTTTTATTTTCGCTTTTTGCCACCGACTTCCGAAATAAGTTATGTTTCACGTTGCAGAGTTTTTTTTTTCTTTTTGGAAGTCGTTAGTTCATTTTGTATAAAAAGTTTTTATTTTTCTCTATTTAGTTGTGGTACCCCACACAAATTCGAATAGGTATCTACCTGCAATGTAAATAAAAGTGACAAGAAGTTATTATAAGACCATCCACATAGACTAACTGGGAAAAATACGTATTGTTGAAGCAAACTTAAAGACTACCCAAGCAAAGTTAATACAACCGCATAAGCTTCTTCTACCAAATGAAATTTTCATAATCGGTCCACGATTTACGAAAATATCGATGAACATACATAAAAAAAACATACAGACGAACATAGAACCTCCTTTTTAAAAGTCGGTTTATAATTGGGGGTAGGTGTATCAAAAACCTCTACAGGGTGCTGGTGAACTGTCCTGCAGAGCTATCGTTAACTTGACCTATCCCTATTACCTGTCAAAAAAAAAAAATCAAAAGCATTTATTCAAATTAGGCTGAGGAGCAGCACTTTTTATATCTCAAAATTACATAAGACAGTCCCCGAAAACGTCGAACAGTGCTTTAGCTGGGAAGAAGTGGCGCAACAAACACCCCAGCACAGCTGTCTGTTATGTTAAAAGAACTTGATTGTATGTATACAATAGTAAACAAAACATTAAATTAAATTATTTATATTTAATTCTAAGCGCTTTAGTAGTTTTATGGTTTTGAATGGGATTTTTTTTTCATATTTCAAAATTCTGAGAACGCTTTGAACTAAATCACTATTTAAGAGATCCACGAGTTCGAAAAAATGCCGTCGCGCATTTTATAAAAAACTTGCTTCGGAATTTTGACTTTATGTAAATATAATAGATAAAAAAAAACTGCGAAAAGCTATATTCTATACTACTTAAAAAATCAAAGTTGCCGCAGTCTTTCAGTTCTCAAAATAAGATAGCCAAAGTTGGCCATTTAACGCAAAAATCACGTCATTATTTACAACTTTTCCATTTCAAAACACAAATATTATACCAATCTGTTCTATACCAATGATTATATTATATTCCTCTCCAAAATATCCCTTTTTAAAAATACTTCTTTCAAAACTTCCCAAAAGTTCCCAAACAATTCTATTTTCATTCATATTTTATTCCACTCCTGTAATTACACGTTTCAAATCCCTTCCTTTCGCGCGAAAAGTTTTAATTGTTTTGTACTTGAAAAATAGTAAAAACAAAGAGGATCCCTCGATTTAACGACAAAACACGCCTCTTAAGCACAGAAAATAGTACAGAAGGTGAGGTCCATACGTACAACGAGCGAAAACGCACGCACACACTGACACTCTTCACGTACAGCGAGTGCAAGTGCACTCGCTACTGGCATTTGTTTGAGATCGCCGCACGTCTATGTGTGTATGCGCCTGTTTTAGCTCGTTGTCTGTACTTCAGATGTTTTATCTTTATGTTCACGCCTCTGCCGTGAAATTTATATTTTTAATCCCTTCTTTG
This sequence comes from Dicycla oo, assembly GCA_948252095.1. NCBI lineage: Eukaryota > Metazoa > Arthropoda > Insecta > Lepidoptera > Noctuidae > Dicycla > Dicycla oo. The sequence goes on along the minus strand of OX411733.1, from coordinate 9,460,190 downwards.
TTGCATTTTTTAAAGTCTTTAGCATCAACAGTGTATATAGGTATTTGCACACCTTCTATAAATATTGCTGTGCTCTTTTTCTCTAACCTAAAATATAATAAATTATCATGCCTGTAATCTTCGAAAGGGTAGGCAGAGTTTTTGCAGTAAGTACAACTTCATTTCACAAGTTATTATATTTGATTATTTTGAGGCTGAGATCAGGACACAAATAGAAGGGTGTGCATAATAAAGAGCATTCTATTTTGTCCTGACTCCGGGCTGCGACTGAGACCCATTAAAATAATCGTTGCTATATTCATTCTGACATCGGATCCAGGAACCCATATTCAGCAATCACGCTTTGACTAGATCAACGAGGCATATTTTTTATTTATTCATAAGCTCTCTGCCTAGCCTTTTTAGGCTCAGCTTCCAGTCTAACCAGATGCAGCTAAATACCAATATTTTACATAGAGCGACTGCACGATACCTCCTGGTAAGTCTGGTTATTAGACTTTCGGGCTTCTGACTACCCGTAACGACTGTCAAAGATCTACCATTGACAAGCAAGAAGCATTTAAGCATATTAATTTATTTCTCCTACAAAATTTTCAATAGAATTTTGGTCGTCAAAATTTACTGTTTATTTATACTCACATTCAATCAATTCAGTCAACATTTACAGCTTAAGGCGCTATGATCTGATGCTCGAGCCGATTTGAGCGGGTGGACACGCGATCTGCGGGGCGCCGACCGCGCGTCCTGCTCGTTGAGCATGTTAGCACGCCATTAAAAGTTCGGGCGGTGGCCATAGCACAGGCAGGTAGCAGCATAGTACATTGATATCAGGATGATTGCAGTATTTGAACAGAAAGAAAGATAATACAAATATAATTATATTTTAATTACCAGTCACCCTATATACTCGTATTACAAATGTTTGAATAATAAGTTGCATAACTAAGGAGTTGTATTACTGAATCTAATGTATATAATTCTGTAAATATGTATTTGTTACGGCTGCAAATCATACTTTATTTAACATACAACTTAATACTGACTAGCAAATTGCAAAAAACGTAAGAAAATTTGAATTTCGCGGGCTACCCTGACGCTTCCTCCTTAAGAACCACTAACTCCCAAAATAAATTCTTGACTTAGTTTGGGAGTTGGTAGATCATCTATTATGTGTACAACCATCAAGTTCCTTAATAAATTGTACTTCATAGATAAACTTTTTGTTGTACTTTGAGAGTGAAATATAGTAGATTGGATAACTAGTGCATAAAAGAAGCCATTGTACCCCGAGACGCTTATATCCATCCACCCGAGCCGCAGGCGAGGGTGAATAGTTAAGTCAAGGGGTGAATTAATGGCTCGTTTATGCCTGAGTATCCGAGTGTCGTAGCACTCTGCTTTTCACTTCGATTGCAAGAAAATAAAACAGGCATAAAGTCACTTTTCACTGTTCAAAAATGTTTCAAAATTGAAGAATTAAGAGAATAGCTAACTCCCGCCACGAAACGTTTTTAAAAGTTTTTTTTTGTTAATTTGCAACATGTATCATTCGACTTGGTACTTCATACTGCTAAGTGAAAAACGTTTCTTTGCGTATTTAAATAATAAATGACAACTATTGTATCTTATCTGGTTTTATTAAATTAACGATAGAAAACACGGAAGTAATATAAATTAAAGCAAATTAAATAAAATAACGCCTTAAATCTGCGACGTTTTATTTTGTGTGTGGCTGTTGGGCTGTCATTTTATGATAGTCTTACAAGGAGACCTTACACCCTTCGGGTCATCGATTTGGCCCCAGCTCTACGTATTGAAAGGGATTTCCTAGTTTTGTATATTCCTAAAGTCTTAAGGTGCACAACTCAAAAATAAGGGGAGAAATTCTTGTTTAAGGAGTCAGTCTCAACATTTGTCCAAGTTTCAATAATACCCCACCGCTGTATCTCTACGTTGACGTCGTGGTGGGGCTTGCGCGCTCCAAACTTTAGGTCTGTGCCGGTAAAGTTTACTTTGCCGGAACGAGTCTAGGATGAGGAGCCAGACCAAGAGAGATACAGAAACCCGTAGGGCAGCATGTGGTGAACTGTTGGGCAGTAGCGACCCCACGGACCCTATCTCCCGAGAGAAATCTTGTCCTCATCTCTGGATTGCCTTTATTGGCCGGCTGGAGTGAACACTGACAGAGCTCCCACCTCTTTCTTACCTTTATTGGCCGGCTTGAGTGGAGATTCGCAAGAGCAAAGGTGCTGGTAGGGATCTTGACCGTACTTCCGGGATTGTCCTGATAGCCGTGGAATACCTTTCCACTCCTCAAGCCTCAAGCATCTCAGGAAGTGTTGCCCCCTTGTTGCTACGTCACTATGTGCTTGCGGCCGTTTCCGGGAGCCCATTATTGAGTGTGCAAGTCACCCCCTGCCATTTTATCCGTGTATAATATATAACATTGGTCAAGCAGGGGACATAGTTCTTCCATAGTTCAAGTACCCATTCCACTTTAGCCACCCAGACCCATAGCCCAATATGTTTTGTTTCCACGCACAACAATAGTCCGACTCACGAAAATTGTAGTGTCAAAATGTGTAGCTTGTAGTCTTCTATATTCATATTTTTTTTATATATTAATAATATTGATAATGATTTCGATTTGTATATTAAATAAAAGTCACTATGATTCAATACGAAATTTTTTCGAAGAGTTATAAAATTGACGTACTTATCAAGATAATAAAAAGATCAATGCGTTCGAATTATGCATCTTTTTTATGTCACGGCGTCTGGTGACGCATCTAGTCTGTAAACTTGTACGAACATGTCTCGACACGTTCTAGTATAACTAAACCCTAAACCTAAACCTTCTCACACCGGTGTGATAATATAAAGTTTATATACACCCGTATATCTATCTCATTCTGACGTACGTTTAACCACTTCCATTAACAAAAAACAACAGCAATTCTGTAAATTACAGTAAGTAGTTACTGTAAGTTTATATTATTACCTACTTTCTATTAATTTATTTATTTTATTTATTTATTTATTTAACATAAAACGGCCAAGGCCAATTACATTAGTTAAGACATTAAAACATTATTTAAGTACAATAATAAAAGTATACAACTACTTGACAGTCATACGCTCTTCTCACAATACTCCAGACATACTGACAAGATCTTCTTCCATTCATCCGCGAACACATCACATTCAGGCTTAGCATCCAAGAGAGCGTTGAGCGCAGTGAGTGTGCGAGGGACAGGAGACTGGGCTCGAGCGACAGTTCGACTCCGAGGCACGGTGAACAATCTGTGCCTCCTGTTACGGCTATAATTTATTGGAGCAAAAATATGGGACAGTTCGTCGTGCAGTTCGGGTGCATCAGTTTTTCCGTGAAGGATCTTACACATATTAATAATTTGGTCATTTTTTCTTCTGACCTCGAGAGAATTGTACCCTAAACAGCCTAACAGAAAGTTCGAAGGGTACATAAACGGATAATATCCATTCAAACGTTTATATACATACCTAAGATAAGCTTTTTGTACCTTTTCTAAGAGTATTGTGTACTTCTTTTCGTGCGGGTTCCAGACGCATGCACTGGACTCCAGTTTGCTGCGAACAAGTACATTAAAAATAGATTTAATAGCGCTGATGTTGCTGAAATCCTTCGCATTGCGCAGTATGAAACCTAAGCGCCTAAATGAATCTTTTGCTACCGATACCATGTGATCATGAAACGTCAGCTTGTTGTCAAATGTGACACCTAGATCCTTCATTCCGGTTGTTCTAGTAATATCGCTGCTATTCATTTTATAAGTAAATTTGATAGAGTTTCGTGCTCGAGTAAAACTAATGATGAAGCATTTAGAAGAATTGAATTCCATTTTATTCTTAACACTCCACTCTAATATCGCCTCGATATCACGCTGCAGCGCCTGACAATCGGCTTCAGAGTGAATTTCGGAAAAGAGTTTTAAATCATCTGCATACAATAGACTTCTGGCGTGATGAATAACTGAAGGAAGGTCATTTATCATTATCAAGAAAAGAAGCGGTCCCAGGATTGATCCCTGACTGACTCCTGAACACGTATGATAGGGTTGGGATTCATAATGGCCCAGTCTGACAAACTGCTGACGATCCCGGAGGTAGTCAGCAAGGAGCCGTAAGAGACCTGGCGGAAATCCGATGGCACATAATTTTGCTAGCAGAATATCATTATTGACCCTATCAAACGCTTTCCGAAAGTCAAAGTACAAGACATCGACTTGGCCTCCACGGTCCAATCGTTTTGATATATAGTCTACTAGGATAAGAAGGTTAGTATTTACTGATCTTTTTGCTCTGAAACCATGTTGTTCGTTACACAAATACTTTTCAACTTGGCAATAAATATAATTATGCAGTATGTTTTCAAAAACTTTAGCTGGTGATGATAAAATGGCAATGGGACGGAATTCTTCTACTAATGTTTTATTCAGACTCTTGGGAATAGGAGTGACCCTTGAAATCTTCCAATGTGGTGGATATATTCCTGTTTTTAAGGATAGATTATAAATATGAAATAAAGGTAAGCAGAAGTACTTTTTACAACTTTTCAATATTTCTGGAGGAATATTGTCAGGCCCTACTGAACTACTAAGTTTAAGTTTATCTATTCCTGATATGACATCCTGAGGAGTGAACTTAAATATATTTACATAATTACTGCTAACATTAGTATCACAGAGGGAAACATTTTCAGCATCAAGTAGCGGAACATCGGGAAGATAAACGCTAAGAAAGAAATCAGCAAAGGCGTCAGCCGCTTGAACACCTGAGAGTTTTTCACCGTTGTAGGTAACACTCGGCTCAAAACCACCTTTTGAGCGTAAACTGGAAATATGTTGCCAGAAATTACGCGGGTTGGCTCTTAAATTATTTTCGATCTTTTTGGTATACGATGCATAAGCAAGTGCTACCCGTGTTTTAAGGCTAGCTCTCAAATCTGAAAAGTTTTTATGGGCTACTGTACATTTAGTGCGCTTCCAAGCAGTATGCCACTTGAGCTTAAATCTAGTGTCCTGTATTATGTCTTTGGTAAACCACACTGGATAACGCCTACTTGTAGCTTTACATCGACTTTTCTTAGGTACACAAGCATCGAAGATGGAATAAATTGATTCATAAAAGTACTCTGTAGCTAAGCATACATCCTCAGTCTGTACAACCTTCTCCCATGAATTTTTCGAAAGTAGTTCAAAAAGCATATCTCGGTTACATTTTTTGAAATTCCAGTCTTTACTGGTATCAATGTTACTTGGTTCAATAACATCAGAAATATGTGTAGATTTAATTTTAATATCAATATCTAATGGCGGGTGATAATTGTCAGGTTTAACTATACCATCCGTGGCAGCGACAGAAGTATCGATCGTGTCAGCGTTCTCTTGGACCAACACCACATCTAGCATACCTCCATTCGAATTACTCACTACATTCTTCTCATTCAGGCCACAAAAAGATAAAAAGTAAGAATAATAGTTAACAATAGATAAAGAAGCACTGTTCAAATTATATTGACAAATAATTAAATTATATTGACAAATAATTACTTTTGTAAAATCACCTCACTAAAAACCTTACAAGCTGTCTATTCTGACACAACAATTTTATTTTCGTAAGTTTCGCAAGAAATGTCTGCCTTATTAGGGTTCCGTACCAAAATTGTAAAAAGGAACCCTTATGGCGCGACTCAGTCTGTCTGTCTATCTATCGGTCTGTCACAGCTGGATATCTAGAGAACTACTAATGCTATCAACTTGAATTTTGAAATAGTTTTAGATGACGTTTTCCCAACTATTGTGCAAATAAGAAAGAAATAAAATTATATATATAATATATATATTTTTTTTACAACAGGGCCTGAAAGGGGGCCTTAAAAAGTCGAAGTGGGGCTACTAGGGCATGTGGGGTATCATATGAAAGAGCGCTGTTTGCACATTCTCAAACATTTTTTTTTAAGCCGCATAGTTTTCGACTTTTGATGAAAAACTTAAAAAAAAATACCGTTCCATCTCCAAGGTTTGTATAGAGAAAAATCTGAAATTATTCTGTGTGATAGTTTATGTAAAGATTGCAGGAAAATAAAACGATGTCTCTAAATAGCACACTTTCTTATTATACCTTATTATGCTCTTGACCGGATTTTTTTTTTCACCTTAGGACTTTATAAATATACGACACTACAAAGTCTCTTTCAATACTTAGAGTTGCAGCCAAATCGGTAACCCGAAGAATGTCAGAAAAAAAAATACTACTACTTTATGCACTAGAACATAAAAAGCGAATATATGTCGCCTACGCATAACATAAAGACGAACTTTTAGAGCATGAGAAGTAGAAAAAACATATGTATTATTTATTAATATTGTTTTGTTTTCATCCTCACACAAATTCTGTATTTCTATTACTTAGTTTACTTAGATAGAAACCGTCTCTGTTTATACTCCCACAATTTAATACAAATATATTATTTAAGGTTGAGAGGAAAATGATTACACGAGTATAATTAATTCTAGTAATTATAGACAAGGTCGGTGTATGTTTTCATTATGTAAAATAAAGTATGTAGTTGCCATGGCAACACTGTTTGATCTACACTGTTTATACATAGTTCACATATCAAACAGTACCTAAGTGAAATAATTAATAACATGTAAAGAATAGAATAATATTGCAATATGAAAATGAAATCGCTGTGCTGTTTCATACATTTTTTTTTTTTTTTATGTACTTACCTGAAGAACTTTTTTGGAGAAACCATTTATGAAATTAGGATTTCTAGAACTGGAATAGTAAAACTTCCTACGTTATTTTTTGTCATAAAATACATAAATCTTCCAAACTCAACTCTCCTAAGTTTGTAATTTCTTTCAAATTTTAATCATTCCAATTTTAAAGTAAGTTTTACGTCATACAGTTTTCAAAAAAACATCAACCGATACTGTAGTCACTTAAAATATCAGTTAAATTCAGTTTTTTTCAGTAAGAGTAAACTTCACAGAAGTGATGGGTATCGATATGTCGACAAAATAAAACAGATTTTATCAACTCACGCTTCAAGTAACAACACTACCAGACTGCAAAAAAAGTCATCAAATCTTTTTCATTTTATTTTGTCGTTTTTAGATATCGATATCCATCACGTCTGCGGAGTTTCGCTAGCTGATTTAATTTGACCATGTATTTACACATCCAGAAGTCCAAACTCAAGTTCTGCCAAAGAGCAATGGAGCGCAGTAAACTGGGCGATATATTAACAGACCGTGTTCGGAACACAATACTGCCCTCCAAAACAAAGATTTCTGACGTGGCTCAAAAGGCTGCCCAACTTAAATGGGACTGGGTAGAACATGTCTGCCACATGCCGGACAAACTGTGGGTCCAAATAGCATAGAACTGGTGCCCTGAGACAGTGAGGTGGGGTCGCGACAGACCACGAAGTAGAGGGTGGCCTTTGCCCAGCAGTGAATCAGAGTAGGCCGGTTAAAAAAAAAGTATCATCAATCGTAGAAGTTGCGTTATTGCATTCCCTTACACTGTTTGTCCACCGCGTCGGGATCGGGACGTCAACGAGAAAACAGATGACGGCGTCATAGTAAATGTACTGTCGCTACTTCGGCGCTGTCATCTGTTTTCTCTTTGACGTCCCGTTCCAGGTACGGTGGACAAACAGTCTTATGCCTTGTGCCAGATTAGATTATAATAATAATAATAATAATAATAATAATAATTTATTTCAGATTATATCCATATGTGTTAGTATACTTGCGAGCTTATAAACTAGTGTTAGTAATAATTAATAATAAATTGAAATAATAATTGAATTAAACAATACACAATAAAAATAATAACAATTTTATTGTATATTCTTCAATCAAACAGTAAGTGGCAGGTCCGGGTGGACTCCGCGATGTCGGTGACAAAACACTATACGACTGCGTGCAGCCGTATCCAGCGAGCCAGCATCGGAGAGTCCCACCGGTCAGCCAGCGCTCGCAGGATAGTGTTGGGACTGTCGCGCGTGCGCCGCATGATAGAAGCGCATCGTTTGCGCATAATGGCCGCAAAGCTGTCTGTGGCAGCCGCCGCGAACATCGCGGAGGCGCTGCAGTGGCGCGGCAGCCCCATCAGCACCCGGAACGCGTTATTGTATTGAACGCGCAGATCGCTGTATGTCCGCTGCGTATAGCTAACCCACAGGCTGCAGGTGTAAAAGGACTGACAGTACGCTTTAAAAAGCGCAACTTTGACCGTCCCCGTGCACCGTGCAAACCTGCGGGCCAACATGTTGCATCGGACAGACAGCGCTCTGCGCTCCCTCTCAACATCTACATTATCCTTAAGATCCTCAGTGACCCAGTGACCTAAATACTTAAATTGCTCAACTTTGTGTAGAGCTGTACCACACAAGGTGAAATTCGGAACAAACGTGTATCGCTTGTTGTCCGGCCTGAAAATCATTATTTCACTCTTTTTCGTGTTGTATTTGAGCCACCGCATAGGACTCACATATTTTCATGAGCCTTCGCAAGGCACCAATCGATGGGCTCAGCAGCACCATATCGTCTGCGTAGCTGATGTTATTCACACACACTCCATCTATATGACACCCGATGCCGGCGCTGCTGAGCTCATCGATCAGTCGGTTGACGTACAGGTTGAAGAGCGTGGGCGAGGTCAGCCCACCCTGCCTCACCCCGCACTGCAGCCCGTACTCCTCCGAGAGAGCTCCTGCCCATCTTACAAAATTCTTTTGATTTTTATACCAATGCATAAATAATAGTACAATTTCCTTAGGTAGACAAGTTTCATCCCTTAACTTACCCCATAGAATATCGTACGATACAAGATCGAACGCTTTCGATAAGTCAAGGTAGCATGCATACACTGGGGTCTTTCTACTCGTGTAATACTGTACAGTCTGCTTGAGGCACAGGATAGCACTCTCGGTGGAAAGCCCTGGCCTGAAGCCGAACTGCGCGTCGTTTAGCGAGACGTGCTTATCCAGGTGCTGACCAAGCAGACTGTCCAGCACTTTGGCGACCACTGTGGCCAGAGAGATCGGTCTATAGTTGTTTACATCTGATGTATCACCAGTTTTATTTTTGATGATTGGTACAACTATAGTACGCATTAGATTATCTGGCAGATGGGAGTGGCCTAAACGCAGGGTAAAAAACATAGAAAGCACTCTGGGTAGGTGTACACCTGCGTGCTGCAGGTGCTCGATGCTAAGGCTGTCGTGACCCGGAGATTTACCCCTCACCATGCCTTTGATCACCGCATACACTTCATTCGTAGTAAAATGAACACTACGCTCACTAGCTTCCTCAGCATCGGACTCCTGCCGCCCTAGCCCCAGAGGTGAGTCCACCCTGAAATGGTGGGAGAATATAGTGGCGATCTCGCTAGGCTCGTGCACTCCCGCCATACTGACGGGAAAGCCCGGTTTATGATTCATCTTATTGGTGTTTTTCCAGAACTGACCAAATTTCTTGTTTGAGTGAAGTTCAGCAATAATATCCATTTTTATTTGTTGTTTTTTATTCTGACACCACTTTAATTTTGATTTAAAAGCGCGCCTAGTTTCACACATATCATTATAATGACGGCCATCCCCGGGCTTACCCGCATATAACCAAGCCTGAAAACATAGCCGAGCCCTCCCATGAGCATCACGGACGTATCTGTTCCACCCGGTAATGTATTTACCTCTACGTTTTTCGGTAACTTTATAACTACATATAGCGGCCTCCGACAGTATACAAATAATCTCGTCATACATGTTATCTAACAGGATTTTATGACTTTTGTTACAACACATATTATCTGCGCAGTCACTTAGTTCTGAAGGAAAATTAATGTCACGCAATCTAGAGTGACATACATTTTTAAATTTCGCTATCTGAGTTGAGTCACGTTCACCCCAGACTATTCTATTTATACAAACAGTAGGCATACAAATCTTCGGCTTAATTAAATTAAAATTACATACTATAGACACAGGGTAATGATCAGACCAGTAGGTATCATATAACACAGAGGCCGCGGACACAGAGTGCTGCGCGGCACTAGTCACAAGACAGTGATCGAGCCAGCGCCGACAGCCGTGCGCTTCACTGACAAACGTATGACTGTCCGGCGGCATCAGTTCTAAGTCTACACAGGACCATGATTGTTCCGCACAAAAAGTTAAAAGTTCAGTAGCAAATGACTCACCGGGGTGCGCATTGTAGTCTCCTAACATAAACACAGACTCCACATTGTGACTGTCAATTATGGCTGTCATTTCACTGAGACACTCTGTGAATTCCACTAAGTTTTCATTAGACTCGGTAGGCATGTATATAGAAAATATTAAAATGGAACGATCACTGAGCTCGATTTTTATCGCGGCGAGACGCACACTATTGCACTTCACTACGGTTACCGTCGGAAACGCAACCTTTCTCCACAGTAGGGCAACTCCGCCGTAGGGCCTACCGCGTAAGACCCCTGCCGCGATATCCACTGCAGAGGTACCCGTGCAGGCGAAGTCGTCGTCTATCGCGGCCAGGTACCCAAGGTCGTGCGGCAGTAGCCACGTCTCCTGCAGCGCCACGATATCAGCCGAGCGACAAAGCTTCCGCACACATTCCACTGATCTCATCACGTTTTTGCAGTTAAAACTTATTAAATTGATTTGATTCATAAATTAGAACTACCAATATTCTCGCCAGTCACACTGACATTTTCTTTATCACGTCTGAAGATGTTTATAAATCGACGGTAGGCCACCCCCTTTGGCCAGAAGTCCTCACTCAGGAAAAATATTAAAGAACTTTTAGGTACGAATATTTTGTATGACTCGTAATCCTTCGCTAACTTCATGTCCATTTTTACAATTTTGACATCAATATTAATCTTCTTCATAATATAGGTACGGATGTCACACACGGACACGCCCTTCGCCACATTATAAATGTACATGGGAACCTTAGTTTCCGCTGCCATAAAATTATTTCCAGGCTCAGGAATTGCTTTTCCTCGCTTCGCAACGAAACGGTTTCGTAACCTTTTGTTTTGGACACGAACCCACTGGTCACTCGGAGCTTGTGTCTTCCATTTCCCTTCTCGAACAATCTCCGCCAACAATTTCTGCTTAGGTGCGATAGGGCCGGATCCATTTTTGTTATGAAGTGAAAAAGACTATTTATTTATTTATTTGGGACAAACAAACAGTAACACATTATATCTGCGCAAGTAATATAAACAAAGATATTATATAAATGTGAAACTCACAACGTTATCCACAGCATATACAATTCATATAACCTTACTAATGAACAATCTATGCGAGTAAGACTACAAGACTGTTCAAATAACTATACATCGGAATCCTTAAGTTTCTTTATCAAAGCAGAACGAAATCTATTTGCTGACACTGAGAATAAATCTAATTCTGTAGTTTCTGAACAAAAATCATTATAGTTTTTGCACAAGCGACGTAGAGGCGCCCGCAAACCAGCATTGGTGCGGCAATGGGGCACAGCAAAAAGAGGACGCGCGCGCACCTCTCGTCTAATAACAGTTCTTGGGACATAGTAGCATATTTTATTAGTAATCTCAGAGCAATTATACCTGTTATAGCATACATCGAAAAGAAACATAATTTCTAGATCTACTACGTCTAGACTTCAGGCTCATTAGATTGTATTTATTAAGTAGATTTTTATAGGTTGGGAAAGTGTGGGAGCACCTATAGTGCATCGATCTGAGAAAGAAGACGGCGTCATAGTAAATGTACTGTCGCTACTTCAGCGCTGTCATCTGTTTTCTCGTTGACGTCCCGTTCCCGGTGCGGTGGTCAAACAGTCTTATGCCTTGTGACAGATTAGATTATGAAGTGAAAAACTCTAAATCAGATAACGGCGTCATAGTAAATGTACTGTTGCTACTTCGGCGCTGTCATCTGTTTTCTCGTTGACGTCCCCTTCCCGGTGCGGTGGTCAAACAGTCTTATGCCTTGTGACAGATTAGATTATGAAGTGAAAAACTCTAAATCAGATAACGGCGTCATAGTAAATGTACTGTTGCTACTTCGGCGCTGTCATCTGTTTTCTCGTTGACGTCCCGTTCCCGGTGCGGTAGTCAAACAGTCTTATGCCTTGTGCCAGATTAGATTTTGAAGTGAAATCTCTAAAACAGATGACGGCGTCATAGTAAATGTACTGTCGCTACTTCGGCGCTGTCATCTGTTTTCTCGTTGACGTCCCGTTCCCGGTGCGGTGGTCAAACAGTCTTATGCCTTGTGCCAGATTAGATTTTGAAGTGAAAAACTCTAAATCAGATGACGGCGTCATAGTAAATGTACTGTTGCTACTTCGGCGCTGTCATCTGTTTACTCGTTGACGTCCCGTTCCCGGTGCGGTGGTCAAACAGTCTTATGCCTTGTGCCAGATTAGATTTTGAAGTGAAAAACTCTAAAACAGATGACGGCGTCATAGTAAATGTACTGTCGCTACTTCAGCGCTGTCATCTGTTTTCTCGTTGACGTCCCGTTCCCGGTGCGGTGGACAAACAGTCTTATGCCTTGTGCCAGATTAGATTTTGAAGTGAAAAACTCTAAATCAGATGACGGCGTCATAGTAAATGTACTGTTGCTACTTCGGCGCTGTCATCCGTTTTCTCGTTGACGCCCCGTTCTCGGTGCCGTGGACAAACAGTCTTATGCCTTGTGCCAGATTAGATTATGAAGGGAAATCTCTAAAACAGATGACGGTGTCATAGTAAATGTACTCTCGCTACTTCGGCGCTGTCGTCTGTTTTCTCGTTGACGTCCCGTTCCCGGTGCGGTGGTCAAACAGTCTTATGCCTTGTGCCAGATTAGATTTTGAAGTGAAAAACTCTAAATCAGATGACGGCGTCATAGTAAATGTACTGTTGCTACTTCGGCGCTGTCATCTGTTTTCTCGTTGACGTCCCGTTCCCGGTGCGGTGGTCAAACAGTCTTATGCCTTGTGCCAGATTAGATTTTGAAGTGAAAAACTCTAAAACAGATGACGGCGTCATAGTAAATGTACTGTCTCTACTTCAGCGCTGTCATCTGTTTTCTCGTTGACGTCCCGTTCCCGGTGCGGTGGACAAACAGTCTTATGCCTTGTGCCAGATTAGATTTTGAAGTGAAAAACTCTAAAACAGATGACGGCGTCATAGTAAATGTACTGTCGCTACTTCAGCGCTGTCATCTGTTTTCTCGTTGACGTCCCGTTCCCGGTGCGGTGGACAAACAGTCTTATGCCTTGTGCCAGATTAGATTTTGAAGTGAAAACCTCTAAAACAGAAGACGGCGTCATAGTAAATGTACTGTTGCTACTTCGGCGCTGTCATCCGTTTTCTCGTTGACGTCCCGTTCCCGGTGCGGTGGACAAACAGTCTTATGCCTTGTGCCAGATTAGATTTTGAAGTGAAAAACTCTAAATCAGATGACGGCGTCATAGTAAATGTACTGTTGCTACTTCGGCGCTGTCATCTGTTTTCTCGTTGACGTCCCGTTCCCGGTGCGGTGGTCAAACAGTCTTATGCCTTGTGCCAGATTAGATTTTGAAGTGAAAAACTCTAAAACAGAAGACGGCGTCATAGTAAATGTACTGTTGCTACTTCGGCGCTGTCATCTGTTTTCTCGTTGACGTCCCGTTCCCGGTGCGGTGGACAAACAGTCTTATGCCTTGTGCCAGATTAGATTATGAAGTGAAAAAGTCTAAAACAGAAGACGGCGTCATAGTTAATCTACTGTCGCTACTTCGGCGCTGTCATCTGTTTTCTCGTTGCCGTCCCGTTCCCGGTGCGGTGGTCAAACAGTCTTATGCCTTGTGCCAGATTAGATTTTGAAGTGAAAAACTCTAAAACAGATGACGGCGTCATAGTAAATGTACTGTCGCTACTTCGGCGCTGTCACCTGTTTTCTCGTTGACGCCCCGTTCTCGGTGTGGTGGACAAACAGTCTTATGCCTTGTGCCAGATTAGATTATGAAGGGAAATCTCTAAAACAGATGACGGCGTCATAGTAAATGTACTGTCGCTACTTCGGCGCTGTCACTTGTGTTCTCGTTGACGCCCCGTTCTCGGTGCGGTGGACAAACAGTCTTATGCCTTGTGCCAGATTAGATTATGAAGTGAAAAACTCTAAAACAGATGACGGCGTCATAGTAAATGTACTCTCGCTACTTCGGCGCTGTCATCTGTTTTCTCGTTGACGTCCCGTTCCCGGTGTGGTGAACAAACAGTCTAATACCTTGTGCCAGATTAGATTATGAAGTGAAATCTCTAAAACAGATGACGGCGTCATAGTAAATGTACTGTCGCTACTTCGGCGCTGTCATCTGTTTTCTCGTTGACGTCCCGTTCCCGGTGCGGTGGACAAACAGTCTTATGACTTGTGCCAGATTAGATTATGAAGTGAAAAACTTTAAAACGCTCAATAATACATTGTAAGCAAAACTCCATAGCTACAACAACAGGTGAGTTTCTGTTTATCTGTCACCCTCGACTGGGGAATCAAAACCAAATAAAACAGAACAAAGACCAACAATTTCTGACCTACGCACACATTCACACATTTTAGGTACCTACTACATGCATACTGATTTGTACAGATATTCCTTTGTGTAATGTAGGTGGATGTTGGTGGTGTGTGGTATAGGTTTCCGTATCAGAAAACATATTATGGAACTCACATGGAGTTGGTCACCTGGCAAGGCGCAGTGATGACAGTTGGCGTAAGGCCATGACCGAGTGTCGTTCAAGAACTGGAAGACGAAGTATCGGTCGTCCGGCGGTGATATGAGCGGACATTGTTACCATCGCGGGTAGAATCTGGATGAGGCTGGCACAGGAACGTGGGGATTGGCACATGAAAAGAGAGGCCTATGCTTAGCTGTGGGTGAAGTCAAGCTGTGGATGATGAATGCTCCTGCAAAATTCCCGTATAAAAAAGAAGTACGCGACTACTGCTATCACTATTAGTAGCAGTTTTTACTCTGTAAGTTGTAGTATTTTGCTACACAAAAACACGTCCTTTAATCTATTTATATAACACATATTTAAAGGGCTGTTGAGTTCAATAATTCTTATACCTCCTAAACCTATGTTTTCTAGTATATGACACTCATAACGCAAGTTTTATACAGTTTCGAACACTGTTATCACCAATATACTTATTATTTTATTGCCTCTGTCTGCTATTACATCCAGAATAGTATTTTATATTGTTACATTGTCTGTTTTTACATTTTTGTTAGAATCTTAAGAGTATTTTTAGGGTTCCGTACCTAAATGGTAAAAAGGAACCCTTATGGTGCGACTCAGTCTGTCTGTCACAGCTGGATATCTCGAGAACTACTAATGCTATCAACTTGAATTTTAGAATAGTTTTAGATGACGTTTGCCCAACTATTGTGCAAATAAAGAAATAAAAATATATATTTCTTTTTACAACAGGGACTAAAAGGGGGGCTTGAAAATTCGAAGTGGGGCTACTAGGGCACGTGGGGTATCATATGAAAGAGGGCTGGCATGGCATATGTCTGTATATGCCTCATGGCATAGCATAATTAATTCTTGATTGTTTTAGTGTTTGAGGCGTTTCAAGAAATACATACAAAGTAATAAATATGTCTATGTCTAATGATATATTTATTACTTTGCTGCCCTGCGAGACCCACGAATTCCCAAAAAAAAACTTCGAACAATAGACAATTAATTGAGTGTCATTAAGGGCGGAGTTCACCGACTTTTAAATCAACTGCTAAATATTTGATCAGTTCTTTCCCTAAGGAAGAAACAAGACTACTGTTCAAATACCTAGTCGGTTGTTTGAATGTTGGTGAACACAGGCCTAAGTGGATCTCCAAAAGCTAAAGTTCACGACATGTCAAGTCCTTTCAAAAAGTATACACAAACTTGCTATTTGCACAATATTCTCACACCAAGTAACCACACTACATATAAAAATGAAAATAAAGAGTTTATCCCGTCCATATTATTTAGAGTGCACTTTACAGCGAGCAGCGACAAAATGGCAACTAAAGAATCTTCAATATTTTACGGAGGAAAGATAAGAGGACCGATGGACACGTACCAACACGGTGAACCCATTAACCTTAAGTTTTCTATGTACACATAATAAGGTTGCTTGTCTATTGGAGTGGAGCGGAGAACTAAGGGGCGATTCCCGTATTTTTAAGAACATCATCTGTCTAGCCGGCTTCCAGTCTAACCAGATGCAGTATTTTCAATGGAGCGACTGCCTATTTGACTTCAACCCAGTTACTGGGTAATACGATACACCTTGGTAAGACTGATTGTCAGATGTTCAGGCTTCTGACGACCCGTATTCACTGTCTAAGATCCATGAATGACAACCGGGATCAATGACTTAACGTACTTTCCAAGGCACGAATGGGTCTCGGTATGTAAATAGGGTCACCCATTAACTGATCAATCGACCCGGTTGCCTTTTATAACTTAGCCACGAGCCCCACTATTTAAGATTGTTTGCATTTTAAACTCAGTTGCAATCTGTCAAAAATACCTCTGAGATAAAGTTACGAATAGATTTTAACGTTTTTTTTTACGAGAATTATTGGCCTTCGGCAGAGCTAGGAAAACATTGCTGGTATTCATGGTAAATAATGGTCGTGATGGCTCGCCTCTCATGATCGAAGTTTTGGGTTCAAATTCGGACATGTACCAATGTGAATTTTTCAAATCATATATACTTTCTAAATTTATATTTGACATTACTGACATCGGTGAAGGAAAACATCGCGAGGCAACCTGGACTCTTAGTTGATAATTATAAGACTCAAAATCGCCAAGCCGTCTTGAGCAAGCGTGGTGATCAATGCTCGTGCCTTCTCTATAATAGGTATTAGGCTAAACAAAGCTTACGCTACATGTTTTAGCTGTTGCTAGCAACATCGCAAGCAATATGTGTTGCTACAAAATACTGCCGTACTTTGGCTTTCATGAAATCTGGGTTTAACCAATAGAATTCCCGAAAATACGTCTCGGCTCCGCTTCGTTGAACAAGGCTATAGCCGAAAGCGACTATAAAAGCGAGATTCACAGATCACACTTTGATTTTCCTAAGTTAGCGTTTCATACGAATATCAACGTTCTCTACATACAATTCATGCTCGTATTCGAATGTGAGCAAGTGTTTCATACGAATATCAAACATATTTGCTGCAACCAAACTTTATTTTGTAACTACTCACCTGTAGACCTGATTCTATGCAAATAAACATTTTCTATTCTAAACCATAAGGTTCTTATTGGCTAACGCTAACTTCACTAAGTCAAAGTGAGCTCAGCAAATCATGTCCTTAGTTTATATAATTTTAAACGTGGGATGTTGACGTATGTAGAGCTCCGTCCGTTCACTTCACTCAAAAGACCATTTCAACCGATCTATTCCTTAAAAATCTCACCGTGAGAACTTATAGGTGAGCTGTCAATAGTGTCAATCCTACCATTACCTTGATTACTTCACCCAAGTTTTCACGGTAAGATTTTTACAGATGACATTTACATTTACCTAATCTACATGGTCTTCACGCGATCGGACCAAGATTATGTCTGGACTTTGAAAGTGACCTCTGAGTTTTTCTCGGTCTTCCTTCTCAGAGTAGTCGGACAGGAAACACCGAATACACAGTTTTAAAACATAATTTATTTTTGACGTGTAAAATTGTTTGTACAAACTAACTCACAGAAATAAAAATAATTTATTATCACTTTCTCCTTTTTTTATGAATGGCATCTCGTAGTTGGCCTAGAGAGGCCGTGACTACTTAACCGGACTATCCTGTGGCTGCCTTAAGAGAACTCAAAGCCTCCAGCCAGGGGCATAAAACTTACAGACTAAGCGACTACACGCTAAGGGCTCCCCCTGTGGGGAACGGGCCTCGGCTTAGGGCGTCGCTGGGGGGGCGTCGCAAGATGGGCAGGCTGGATCAGATTTGTATGATTATTATTGTCAGGGGAGTTTAAAGCTACTGGCTCAGCGCCACCAGCTGGCACTTCATACCCGAGCAAGGGACGGGGAATCAATTTCTCCACTCGCATTCTCGTTTTTATACTTAGTTTTCGTACCGCTCGCTCATCTTCAGTGGATGGAGATACTCCAATACACTTCTCCGAACTGCTGAGTCGCTCCGCTTCTATGGACAAGCAGCCTTATGGGACTGTGGTTGCGATTAATTTTATGTCTTCACTAGCTTTTGCTCCGCTTAGCTGGACATGAATTTTATGAGTCATAATTTTAAAATATATTAGGCAACCCATGTGAAAAGTAACATCATTGTCCCTAGTTCTCTTTACTTCTGCATACATAACATTCTAGCAGTTGCCAGCGACTTATCTGCGTGTATTTTGAATTTTAGAATTTTTTAAATAAACAGAAGTTTAGTATGAAAAATAACCTATGTTCTTCTCCAGATCCTAGCCTACCTAACTTTCTTTCAATTTAGGTGTAAAAAAGTAACAGACAGACAGAGTTACTGTCGCATTTATAATATTAGTACCTATAGATATTATTCTTCGCGTACGTATTCTTGACAATTTCGGTCATTTCTGATGCCAATTTGTGAAGTTACCAGCTAAATCCAATCAAACAAGAAATAAGTAAAGAGGAAGTATTTACCCGGATGAGTCCATTCATACGAACCAGAGCTGTATGTAGTAACTTTTCTTTTCTCATTAACAACGATATTGGCATTTAACCTCAGTTATAATATATAATAATAATAATATAATATCCTGGGACATTATTCACACACGGTCATCTGATCCCAAACTAAGCAGAGCTTGTACTATGGAAACCAGATAACTGATATACTACATAAACTACTACATAAACTACTTTTTTTTGTACATGGATGCTTAAAAAGATAATTACACCCAGACTCAGGACAAGCAGACATGTTCATGCACACAAATGTTTGTCCTGGATGGGAATCGAACCCACGACCTGCAGCATGATAGGTGGTATTTTAAACAACCACGCCAACTGGCTTGTCTAATTGTATATTCTAATTATGGACACCTGGCCTGTCGATAGAACGTACAGTTAAACCGAGAGACGGTATGCGTTTCGGTAAAAATATAAGAAAAAAAAGAAAGAAAGGATGAACCCACGTTGAGGCATACAATATTTACACAAAAATGAAAAACGGAAAAACTTAAATAGTATTGTGTGCCTCACGGTTGAGCTAAATAGGCCCAGTTCAGCATAAATGCCAGCCAACTAGTGCCTGACGCTGGTTATCAACTGGACCTTATGGTATAAAGTCCAGTTGATAACCAACGTCTTACGGATGTTAATATCAGTTGTTTATTGTGTCTAAAATATAAAAAAAGTAATAATAAAATGGATAAGATATTTATTTAAAAATAATTATAGATTAAAGTAGCGTTTAAGAAACAAATAAAATGGAGCACAAAAAACAAAGAACTGTCGTCAATAAATAATAATAAATTTTTAGATCAACGAAAGATTCAAATTAATCATGTCGAGCTTCTAGAGCATTTCGAGCATGATAGACGGCCGTAGGCGTCTTCTAAATATGTCGATCGTGTTAATTGCTCGAATAGGTGGTGGAAGATTATATTCATGTTTCCGAATTAATACAAACATCGCACCACAGTGTAACACCACACAGAGATAAAGCTTCTAAGTTTTGTACTGCATCGCTTTTTATAATCATTGCACGTTTGTATGAAGTTTGTTTCCTTCTGTTGAGTTATTTACTCAGGTCGCATCTCGTCTTCTGTCACTCAAAAGTTTGAAAAGACAAGTGTTGAATTGCATAGAGTTGGTAATCTCCAATTTTGAAAGCATGGTAATACATAATAGGTATTTAAGAGGCCGTATACGAAATTTTGCGGATTTCGCTGATTTACGTGATTTTACAGACGTGATTCAATCTGCCTAGCCTTTTCCCAACTTTGTTGAGGTCGGCTTCTAGTCTAACCGGATGTAGCTAAATACCAGTATTTTACATGGAGCGACTGCCTATCTGACCTCTACAACCCAGTAACTGGATAATACGATACCCTTTGGTAAGACTGGTTGTCAGACTTTCGGGCTTCTGACGACCCGACTATCAAAGATCCATGAATGACAGCTGGGACCAACGGCTTAACGTGCTTTCCGAGTCACGGAGGAGTCTCGATATGTAAAGATGGTCACCCATCCACGGACCAACCCCGGTAAACGTAGCTTCACCTGATGGATCGACCCATGCGACTGTTATTACTTCGCCACGTGCTCCTCCTCTTTTACAGACGTGATCATACTGTTAAAATTCTGTATTTTAATAAAATTAAGTTTTAATACACAAAATGAAAGATCATTTCAAGTATGATCTAGGTACTGAATGAGCGACTACTTATTTTGCGTCGAGAATTTATAATGCAAGATTTAGGTTGTTTTAAAAAAAATATTGCCATTTTTTTAATTTTTGTATTTTTTTCAGGAAATTGATTCGATTTTGAAATGAAGTTTATTTCTATTGTGTGTTTAATAATTATTTTCAGATTATTATTATCTAACCATTATATTATTGAGGTAATTGTAAGGACCGGTTTTTTTGTTCTTAGTTACCTCAATCAATGGTTAAACATAGTAAGTAATGGTTAAATATTGGCTAATTATGATAGGTTAAACATGAAACAAAAATTAAATATTATTAATAATATTAAACATTGTTAAAAAATAGTAACTAATGGCATTTTAGTTCTAAGTAGCCGAAATCAAAAGCAATTGTTAGCCTATTTCCTCTAAAATTAGGCCAGATGGCGTGGTTGATTAAGATACCAGCTATCATGCCGCTGGTTGTGGGTTCGATTCCCATCCAGGACAAACATTTGTGTGCATGAACATGTCTGTTTGTCCTGAGTCTGGGTGTAAATATCTATATAAGCATGTATTTACTAAAAAAAAAAGTATTGTTTGTAACATATCTGGTTTGCACAGTACAAGCTCTGCTTAGTTTGGGATCAGATGATTGTGTGTGAATAATGTCCCAGGATATATTATTATTATTATATTATTTTTTTACTCAACAATTTTATATAAAAAATTGTAAAAAGTGATGCACGTCGTCGCGTACTACGCAGCTAATGCACCTGTAAAAAGTAATGCATTTATTGTATAGAAGAATTTCAAAAAAGTAGATTATAATTTTTTCGTACCCTTCAGACGTCAAAACGATTCATAAATATGCGATATTCTAAACCTCTTATAGCAAAAAGTCACCGGTTTAGGTCGACTAGTCGAAATTACCTATATAATAAAAAATAAATATGGTTCACTTATTACTTATAATTGAAATGATTTATCATGTCGTGCATTAAAACTTAAAGAAAACAGTAATTTAACTGTAAAATCACGTAAATCAGCGAAATTAGCAAAATTTCGTATACGGCCTCTTAAGTGATTTCAAGGTTTTAGCAGCTCTATAATAAATAATATCATCGCACGTTCGTATTTCCGAAGAAAGACGATGATTGACGAAGCGCATATTATTTCTGAGCAGAGTGGTGGCCCAGTGGTAACTGCCCCAACTTACGAAGTTAGGTTATGCGTACGAACCCAGGCTGGCGCTTTACTTTATGTAAATAATTTCATCACCACTGCTCTCAAAACGGTGAAGGAACACTTCGTAAAGAAACCGGCATATTCTAATAAAACCAAACATTCGAAGACATGTGGCATGTACATACAAACCTGCACTGGGCTCGCGTGATGGTTAACAGCCCACTCCTCAAAGAGAGGAGGCCTGTGGGAACATTATAGTCTGATTCAATCAATCTGCCTAGCCTTTTCCCAACTATGTTGGGGTCGGCTTCCAGTCTAACCGGATGCAGCTGAATACCAGTATTTTACATGGAGCGACTGCCTATCTGACCTCCACAACCCAGTAACTGGGTAATACGATACCCCTTGGTAAGACTGGTTGTCAGAATTTCGAGCCGGGACCAACGGCTTAACGTGCTTTCCGAGGCACGGAGGAGTCTCGGTATGAAAATATGGTCACCCATCCACAGACCAAGCCCGGCAAGCGTAGCTTAACCTGATGGATCGACCCGCGCGGCTGTTATTACTTAGCCACGAGCCACAACATTATAGTCTGATTATGCTATGCTTATCTAAAATCTGTAAATGCTCGTTCTAGCATTGCCCGAGAGTGTGTGCCAATGCACTAATGAGAGTTTAATAAGTGCCAATAGTACTGACCAGTCCCTAGGTTTAGTACTAATTATTTAAAACATTGTTTACTTAATGAAGCTTTTCTCTAGTGGTTTGTGCTTTAAAAATAAATATTAATAGTTCTTGGTCTGAGAAGTGTGTGATCTATACCACAGTGTATTTTACGCTGTCTGTACTTACATAAGTATGTGAGTTGTATTTCTATCATTTTTCTTTCATTTTGCTATTGGTACTGCGAGAATTTTTTACATAAAGAACCATTTTTTAACGAATTAAAAAAGGAGGAGGTTCTCAATTCGTCGGATTTTTTTTAATGTATGTTCCCCGAGTTTTCGAAGATGACTTAAATTTTTTTTTTTTTGAAATTGTATACCTACCATACCTTAGTAATATACATTTTTATTAACTTTGCTTGGGTAGTTTTTGAGTTAGCTTCATAACACATATTTTTCCCAAGTCTATGTGGATGATTTTAAATTATAAATTATAAAAAAAATAACAACCGACTTCCAAAAAAAAAAAACACTACAAAGTGAAAAATAACTTTCAGAAGTCGCTAGAGAAAAACGAAAATAATTATATAACTGAAGACCTCGACTTCCGAAATTAAAGTTATTTTTCACTTTGTAGTGTTTCTTTTCTCAATGAAATTCTAAAACTTGTAATTACCTGAAGAAACGAACGGGAAAATTGTAAGGCTTCCAGAAAATTTGGGTTAATCTTTCCGTCCGTTTATTTAAATCAAATAGATTTAATCTTTATACCAAATCACTTCATCAAATTCTTCAACAAACGTTTTCTCCCCTCTGAAACAGTTCTAAAACTCAGCCAAAACTTGTAAAGCTTATCAAGACAATCGGAAGTTGGAGTGACCTGTTAATGAAGGAGTGGTAGGTACCCTTGTAATGACGTCACCGAAATCAGTGCTACACTGAGAAAAATCGTGTCAATCAAGTATGAAATTTTGCTTGATAGAAAAAAAAAATGAATGAAGCAATCAAAAACTTACATAAATAGAATAATTACTGTTTGTTGTCACAATAAAGTTAAAATGATCAACTCTTCTATAACATGCACTTCATAAAATGAATTATGATAACATGATTAACATATTGTAAACATGGCACATCACAGATTTAATCAAGTTGGATGATAAGTTCTACAATAACAGTTTGTTAAATGGTGGTGGCGTCAGTGTTTCATGTCAAGACTTGTGTATTTCATTCGTTCGGCAGATCAAACATGGCTCGCTTTGCGCGGAGTAATTTCTTTAATTAATTCCAATTTTCAAGTTATTGCGCGGTTACCCGAAACAAAAACACCTCTAAGACGACCCACTGACCATCGGCGTTGTCGGCGCCAAGTTGGAACTTGGAATTGGAACTCGGTGAATCCTGTGCTGTGATTGCTGTGAATCTCTAGCCATCGTAGTGGTTATACCCCGGTTTGTGATGGAAGAAGCGTGCAACCTCCAAGTCCTCAAGTGTGTGTGTGTGTGTGTGTGTGTCGGCTTGAGGGCTGCCCGAACTACGTGCCACTTTTATCAGTAAGTACCTAACCTTCCTACCCTTTTAGTAAATATGATAATAATTATATTGTTTTCGCATCAGTTCAGCGACGATTATTTTGCAGAAAATGAGATTAATCTGCAGGCGCTTTCTGCGCTTACCCATGACGCTATCAAAGAGCTGATTCCTTTAATAGGGCTTAGAACCCTATTTCTACGGAGCTGGAAAATGTGGAAGTCGGATTTCACTATAGACAATAATATAAGTATTTCGGGAGACTTGAGCAGTATCGATATATCTCTAGGTAGGTAAGTAGGTAGGTTTACTGGGATCGGGTCTAAAGTCCTACTACTTGATCAAGTTAACTAGGCACCGTTTCTTATGGAAGTATGTACTTACATTATGTCAGCTTAGTGTGTAGTGCAGTATAGTAAATCTATAGAAAAATGTATTTGAATACTTAAAGCTAGGTATTTAAAACTAACATTAAAAAAATAACTAGGTATTTCAGGCCTAGTTAAGTAAGCACTACTTACAAAAATAAATTCATCACAGTTAGATGTCTATGTAACTTGACTGAGTAGTAATTGGATATGTAGTATTTTACATCATGTGTCAACCGTATCTACCTGTGGCCTACCACTACCTATACTAGGTACTTATTTAGTTTTTGCATTAAGAACCCAACCCCGCTCAGCAGTCAGAATCATAATATATCTTTAACCTCTCGTCTGCTTGCGCGCACATCTGGACCAGACTAGATTTTCTATTGTTTCCTAACTAACCACTGCCACTGGCATAGATTGAAGATAATAAACTTATTACTAAATTCTAAATTCAAATTATTTATTCAATGTAGGATAAATTTTATCTCATACTGATAGTTAGTTTTTTACATTTTACGAGATGCTAAGGTTACAAGTTTGGCATTCTTCTGTGGGGAAGATCCGGGCCAAGATACTCCTCAGGAATTACATCTTTTAAAATAAAAGTTGAATACAAGTTTTGTGTTAGTTACTTATATTCAATCTATTTCAGGACATTCTAGTTGAAGATCTTAATGCTGAAGAAGAAATAGAAATAAGTAATGTGTCCATGGCAGAACAATTAGAAACAAGAGCTCCCAGCTTTGATGCAACTTTAGCCACAACTACACAATGTTCCCATGTCATTGAAAATAATGTAAGCATGAATTTTTCTTATACAATTATATATATACCTAAATCATAAGAGTAGGGTAGGAACAACAATATGATAGAGGGTAGACTTAAAACCTAATAAACACAAACTTAAAAACTAGGAAGTATGCAGGTATCTATATACAACAGGCTGTATCTTTTGAACCATAATACGAGTAGGTAGACACTTGAAAGTTTCATACTGTGTATACTATGGCCGCTATAACAGCAAATAATAATAAAAATAAAGAAATAAGTTAAAGTTAAAAAAGAACTGTTTGGTTGAGTGAACATGGCACGTAGCCTCCATGATGTTACATAGAAACCGCATGCCATCTTCACTCAGCTGAGTAATTTGTAGTAGGTATTTGTACGGAACTCTCAGTGTGCCGAGTCCAACTCGCACTTTATTTTTGTTTTCTATGCAGAGTTTGATCGCCTAGGTACTGTTTAATTATTATAATTAATTCATGGTTCTGTTTTTTTTACAGCGTCTTTTGCAATTACTTAAAGAAGATTTTGGGACATCAGGTCTCTTAAAGTTTGCTGGGAAATCGTTAGATAATGAACATTCTAGAAGTCCCTTAGCTGCCACTATTTGCAAACAAATATTAAGACCATAAAAATTCTAATATCACTGAAGAAATATATCACAAGTGGAGTAAACAAATAAAGGAAATTTTCCGAATGAGAGGATTACGACGTACCGCATTTCACCATGCGTTGCTGCGCAAGGTGTGACATACCAAGCCAGAGCAAACTAATCAGTCGATTACTCAACTTGAGAACGAAATATCAAAAACAGGGTGTACTTGACATTAAACAGAAGAAACTACAAACTATTGATGAAGCTGTCAAAGTATCATCCCAACCACTTCTGCTAACAGTTAGTTAATACTGCAAATTCCAGCAATGACAATGAGCATGGCTGAAGACCAGCTCAGATCCTTGGACATTAGTCCTAGCAAAATGGAAAGGGACATTACAAAAACGTCTCAAAGATTTAAGAGACTATTCAGTTGAACAATATTTTACAGGTTATCCTGCCTTACAAAAACTTCAGGGTTTTACATTGGTAGGTATTTAGTGCTTAATATACTTAATTTAGAATTCATTTGCTTGGAAATCTCCATACCAAATTTAATCAAAAGCGGTTCAGCAATTTATCTGTGAAACCCGATGAGAAGACAGACTTCACATTTATACAATTAGTATGGATCATTTATCATGATTTGTGGGCGTCCTGGTAGGAACGTAGAAGTCACCTGCTCTGTGCGCAAACCCTAATATTTAACCTTTTGTTTCAGCTTGAAGAAGACTGAAGAAAAAAACAACTTTTATTTGAACTTCCCTTCAGTGAAGAAACCTTTAATAGAACTTTTAAAAAGAAGAAAATATAAAGACGTTTATAGCAATGATGTTATCCATTTGGCAGACGGTAAGTGTTTTTTTTATGACCACGCTGCGGGAAAGAAAGGAGAATTAACTACCAATAGTGTGTCTGTTTGTCTGTTGCCTAAGATTACGACCAAACAACTGGTCAAATGCTGACAGCCAGTTTATATTAAGTAAAATTCTTATTTCAGATTCGAGTGAAGAGTTAGTAACCTTGCTGCAGTATTGAGTTTGCCAGAGCTGATTAATCCAAGCATCATTGCTTTACCGGTCGCTGCTACCTCTTCGAACTCCAAACGCAAATCCTCTCCTCCAGCAAAAAAGAAGAAGGTAAATAATAAAAAATGGAATTAATTAAATAAATTACTCCGCATACCAAAGCGTGCCAGATCTGCCGAACAAACGAAATAAAGAAGACAAGTCTTGACATGATATATATAGTCTTTTTTAGAAATATTGTTTGTATAAACCACAAAATTACAGGTATGTTGTCAAACTAGATAGTTTATTGGAATTTCCTATACCATGTAGGTAATATCAGCATTGTATCAAATAAAAATGTTGTCACTTTGCGAAGTCCAATTTAATTTTAAAACCGTATGGATACTACGTACTTCCTGATTCTCACTGTATAAGACTACTGTTCATTTATTTAGTATAAGGATGTCGATGCTTAAACACAAAGGTTATACAGGGTGTAACTGTAAACAGTGTGTAAGTGTAAACAGTGTCAACCTTTTATGGGGTTATTGTACTCATCATTATGAACAACTTTTACTACTGGGCAAATCTTTAGTCCCATAGTAAAAGTTGTTCATAATGATGAGTGACCCTTGAGAGGTTGTACATTACCTAATTCCGGGAGATGTTGTTTGTATGTTGTTGTTCAATTTATTAGCATAAGGATGTTGATTATAAACACAAAGATTATAACAGGGTGTCTCACGGCTATGCCACAAGGAGGCAAAGTACCTACTTTTAACGTTGAGTAGAAAATTTTGCTGAGACTTCATTTTAACAAAAAAAAAAACAAAAAAAAAACTATATTCATAGTTTTTTGGGTAGGTAAGAGGTTATTCACCCTGTCGATGTTATTTTTTCAGAGTTTAGTGTGTTCGATTCCCGGTGCAGGTAACTGATTTTTCAAAATTCAAAACCTCTGAATGCAATCCAAATTATTTTTGAAATCCTAATGAAGTCTTCTTTCACTGAATATAGTGTATATTATTCTTCAATATAAAAGTACTTTTCCTTGGCCCTGGGACACCCAATATAATGCTACTGTTCAATTTAGGTTCCTATTAGCTTAATGGTGTTGATTTGTAAACACAAACCCGCTTGCTCATAAAAAAAAATAAAAAAAAACTGAAGCACTCTACAAACCTGTTTTATTTAAAATAGTGCTTTGTCTTCTTCTTTCAAACGAATGATTAATCGAAAGAAATTGACAAAACACTATTTTGACTAAAGTAGATTTGTAGAGCGTTTTAATTTATAAGAGGGAAATATTATAAGACTATTGTTAAATTAATTAGTATAAGGGAAAATGTTGATCTCTGATAAATAAAAACTTTTTATAATCATTTCTGTCATTCTTATTTTGCTGATTATACAGTTCCTTAACCTACAGTACAACACGTGCGTGATAAATTGAGACCTGAGCGCGGTTTAAATATAAAGATTTAGACATAATGCTGCGCTGTTCCCGAGTTACATAGGCTATGTTGAAATGTCCACGTTTTTTAACATAGCTTATGTTACTTGGGAACAGCGCAGCATTATAATGTCTAAATATTTATATTTAAACCGCGGTCAGGTGTCTAAATATCGTGCACGTGTTGTACTTTTGAACCTATGAATAATAAATAAGTGCACTATATAAGAATAAATATCTTTCCTGATAGAGTCAATAAAACTACTTTATAGCTTTAAACAAGATAACTGAATAACATCACAATATTCATTGTTACAATCAATCAATTGTGTTTATTACATTTAAAACAAACTTCTTACATATTGATAATTATCTATATTCAAATATATAAACAACTTTATAAAACTAAATAACTATTATTGTAAACGTAAACATATAAATATTTGATTCTTATATCGAACAGAATCAAATTAATCAAATTACCAATTCACAGTAATCAGGTCCTTTGATTGCAGAATACAATAACCTTATAAAATTAAGCGTAGACTTTACTGAAACTACTAAAATACTTGATAACCATTACCAAGTTCGTCATAACTTCGATCACCAGAAATTATTGGCATGATAACCAAACTTGATTGTATTGACAATTATTTTGTTTGATTTTATAAAGACAACTTGTCTGTTGCTTAATCAACATAACTTTATTGCCATAATCATATTACTTTATGTGCTCGTATGTTAACAAGTTCCTTGATAGCTGCAAATATTTTTTTTATTAATGTTATCAAGTTTTTCTTTCAGTGTAATAGGCGCCGGGCACTACGGGCTATAGGTTACCTCCTGGAACTTTGGTATGACGTAAGTTTTTGTAAATTAAAGAATAGTTTTGTGAGATAAAAATGACTTTAGATAGACAAATAGATGCACAGATTTAACAGCAGAGGTGTATAGATACATCTTCCTTTTGCCAGTTATTTTTGAGACCCATGACTCCCATGCCATGGCTTTTTTTTTGGGTGGGAAATTATCAAATAACTTCTCCCGCTCTGGGCGGAGCGGACGTCAGACTTCTACTGTCTAAAACCCACCTATGTTCCTTCAGTTGCCTTTGCCAGGGCCACGGTAACTCTTTCAAACAACCCGCAACCCTGGCAGGCATCGGCCCTAGCGAACCCCATCAGTTAGTGCCGACATCTCTTTGAGGCGCGTGTGGAACACAACGCGCCGTCGACCCGGGCCTGGTCCTTACCGGACGGCGAGCTACCCATTGCTCACCGTCCGCAAGCCCGTGACTACGGTGGCCGGGAATCGGCTCTCGATTCCCGACGCCCAGAGCTTCTCATACGGCGACTAGT
Source organism: Dicycla oo (assembly GCA_948252095.1). NCBI lineage: Eukaryota > Metazoa > Arthropoda > Insecta > Lepidoptera > Noctuidae > Dicycla > Dicycla oo. The sequence continues at coordinate 9,430,800 of OX411733.1, read as the reverse complement.
TGCGTGAGGGTGCAAAGTTTGCCTCTCCCTCACGCGTTCCGCCTCCTCCTTCGCGAGCATTACTGCTTCACAGAAGGAGCTGACGGCTTCTCATGCACTCTCGCTCCGTACGGCCTATATGGCCTGGACCAGGGCCGGACGTGAGAGATCGCCGCCGCCGATCGCCTTCGCGAGGACGTGGCGGTGCTCTGCCCAAGCAGGGCAAACCTCCATGCACCACCGTGTCCTCCGGGCGATCCACAAAAGGGTAACATCCAGGCCCATGCCATGGCTGAGAGTTGGTTGCAATTAATCGATCACAAATCCAGCCTCTTAATGGCAGAACCCAATAATAGTTTGCCAAAATCGAGGATCGATCCCAGAGCCCATGCTAAGCAGTCGCACTTGCAGCCATAAGGCCCACGACGCTACCTATTTCCTGATTTGTAAACTAAGTAGGTACAGACGCCAGCACATCAAACTACTACAATCTGTCAAGAAATATTCTTATTTATTTGTGATAAATCTTAATTACAATATACAAGCTTACACTAAAATATGTGTATTATGTACAAGTATATTATAAAAAAAGAAAGGGGGAAGAAGGCTGGCAATATTGCCACGTTAATCGTCCCGTGAAAACGTCCCGTGAATAGTCAACCAACCGCTTGGCGATGTCCCGAAATATTCAATGAGCACTCGGACCCCAAGGCCCTAGTCTTTAAACTCCAAACGGCTCAAACATATACTCGTAGCTCCCAATAAGGTTGTTATATTTGCGCCGTTTGAGGTTTCCTGGTCCTGTAGCAGCCGCCTCAGCACAGCCCGCCGTGCTTGGAAGATGGAATTATATTCTGCAATATTGATGTTTACATTATAACAATTTAGTAATTATTTTATTATAACTGTCGTATAAAGCATTTTGATCAACATTGAAATCTGTCTCCGTAGAGGTAGCCCACCTTGACGGATTTTCCTTAACACACAATGTTCTGACAACAGTATCTATATTACAAATCGTATTGTTGAACTTCATCACAGCCAGTATAGTGTTTTTCTACTTTTTCGACCCAAAAACTACGCTACAGTTATCCGATATCCGGCTCCTCTGTGAAAATATAAAATTTCCATGTCCCAGCAATTGGTTAAACTTGGATAGCATAGCTTTTTTTAGTCTTTTAGCCTACATTTTTAGCAGCAAAAATTCCGATGGATACTTTTGCGAGATGTCGCAAGGAATAAATGATTTTAATAGCAAATTAGAATTTACGTTCATAATGAGGGTTTTCTAAAATGACGATCAAAAGGTGGCAGCTCTTAACCGTAAGGTCCGGGCACCTGTCAAAAGTGTCAAAGCGCCTATATTTTCTTAAGCCTTGACTGAATCATGAAACGAATAATGGGTGTCATCTTTAACTTATATTCATTGTCGAAATGCAAGAACCTCTTGTCATGGTGGCGCCAATAGGTGGCGTGAATTGTCATAAAAACTCTTATCATAATAATGGAACGCTTATAAAATATCATAAAGACAGCTATTTACATCATCGGTAAACCATCGATAACCAAAATAATTAAAAGAAGCCATCGAAATTAATAACACTCCACATTTCTTAATTTTATATCACAAACAAAACGGTTCCTGTCAATCTTCCATTCACACTTATTCATCGCCTTTCATAAAAGGAATTTCATTTAGCTTCAAAGAATACCATACCACACGTTATTCATTATAAATCATGTCTCATCCAAGGGACATGGAGTAGAAAAACTCGCGACCATGAGCTATGGAGAAGCCTTTGGAGGCCTATGCTAATGACCAAAGCAATATCGGCATGTCTGATGTCTAAAGCCTTATATAAATTGTAAAATAAGTTTTAAGATTGCTAATGAAGGCTATTTGAAATTGAAATTGAAGTCCCACCCAAGTGTAAAACTGTGAACAGTTACCACCTTTGTAAGCCGATACATCCACAAGCGTAGACGCGCTGAGCTAATTCCCAAATTGCCATGACATGATATACGGCTGCCCAAAGTTCCTAACTTGGGGTCTTTGTTTTGGACATCCGGGCTCAAACTCCATCCATTAGCTGTAATTGGACGAAACCCTTTATAACTTTTATAAAAAAATTGAAGTGAGTCCACTGAAGTTTGGAGTGTACCTTTTGGGAGCCAGCCTCGGTTATTTTATGCCGTCATCATCAGTTGTGCTATGTTAGAGTCAGCTTTCATCATAAAGGAGGAGTTTATTTTTTGGAAATTAACTTTTCATTGGAGCTTAATTAATGGGTTAGTTCTATTAGCTAATCTATTTAAGGTGATTTCTGTCATGTTTTTAGAGCAATTTGCACCTGCGCCATGCTCGTGAAGATCATACGAAATTTTGCCGATTTCGCTGATTTACGTGATCATACAGTTAAAATACTGTATTTCTTTAAATTTTAATACACAATATGAACGATCATTTCAATCTAATGAATGAGCGACTTTTTATTTTGCGTCGAGTGCGAGATATTTTTTATTGCCATTTTTTTTTTTTCAGGAAATTTGATGATTTTGAAATGAAGTTTATTTCTGTTGTTTCAATTTTATGAACTTTAAATCAAAAGCATTTCTTTGCCCATTTTTTCTAAAATTTGACTAAGTTAAATATTTTTTTACTCAAAAAATGTATATGAAAGTGGTAAAAAAGTAATTCATTTATTGTGTAGACGACTTTCACAAGAATACATTGTAATTTTTTAATACCCTTTAGTCGTCAACACGATTCGTGTGGTAGAGACCATCAAACTGAACAACTTTCTCCATGGGACCAACATCGTAATCGCGAAAAAAAATCAGTCGTCCCATACAAAACTTCAATACGTAGGTACTCGCCCCAAATATTTATATGGGACGACTGATATTTTTTTCGCGTCCCATGGAGAAAGTTATTCAGTTTGATGGTCTGTTATGTACTACACCCTTGATTTTCGCCACACCTTTCCGAAACTCCCTCCGTGTGCAGTACAACAACGCGTTCAGGGTGCTGTTGGGGCTGCCCCGCTATAACTGCAGTGCATCGGGGATGTTCGCGGACGCACATGTGGATTGCTTCTTTGCCACAATGCGCAAGCGCTGTACATCCCTGGTGCGTGGCAGCGGCAATAGTATCCTGTCTCTAAATTGGACCAGGCTGGACAGTCCGTACGTGAATCACTGCTGCACCATCTCCCATGGAATGGTGCAGCCGCGTTGAAGCGTAGAACGTTACTACCGCTGTGTATATTATACGGGAATTTGTGATGCAGTTAAAAATATATTAATTACTAACATAGAATAAGTAAGATGTGTCTTTCTTCTTTCCAAATGTCTTTTATAATGCGCACAGCAAAAGAGTGGAACTCACTACCTGCGTCTGTGTTTCTGAACGTATACAACCCTAATCTCTTCAAAGTGAGAGTGAACAGGCTTCTTCTGGGTAAGCTCACTCCATCTCTGACCTAGACTAGAGTCAAGAGCAAACCCATCACAAATAAAACAAAAAGTTTTTTTTTTTACTAACAAATGAGTCATGCATGGTTACTTGAATAAATAAAACTAAATTGAAATTGAAACTCCCTGTTTAAACCTTAACAGAGACATAAGTGACATTCAAGCTTAGCATAATCAGCCTATAATGTTCCCACTGCTGGGACACAGACCTCCTCCCTTCGAGAGGGAGTGGGCCGTAATCCACCACGCGGGCCCAGTGCGGGTTGGTAGATGTCACAAGTCTTCGAATTTTTCGCTCTCAGATATGTCGGTTTCCTCACGATGTTTTCCTTCACCGTTTTGAGAGCAGTTGTAGTGATGAAATAATTTACACAAAGTAATGCGTCTGCTTGGTTTCGAACACATGACCTAAAGCTCGAAAGTCGAGGCTGTTACCACTACTCAAACTTAGCGTCGTGAAGCAATTACGAAGTCAACTATATAATACCAATGATCATCATCTGCCTAGCCTTTTCCCAACCATGTTGGGGTCGGCTTTCAGTCTAACCAGATGCAGCTGAATACCAGTATTTTACATGGAGCGACTGCCTATCTGACCTCCACAACTGGGTTCCCGTGGTAAGACTGGTTGTCAGACTTTCGGGCTTCTGATGACCCGCGACCACTGTCAAAGATCCACGAATGATAGCCGGGACCAACAGCTTAACGTGCTTTCCGAAGCATGGAGGGGTCTTCGTATGTAAAGATGGTCACCCATCCACGGACCAACAGCGGCAAGCGTAGCTTAACCTGATCGATTGACCCGTGCGTCTGTTATTACTTAGCCACAGGCCCCTCCAATGATTATTGAAATAAATGACTACCAACCTGGTATGGAACATCATAGCAAAGTGCTGTACAGTCACGTGCACTAATATGTATCAAATCAAATCAGTTTATTGTGAACATGTTGTACTGAGGTTGGAATAAAGCTTAGCGCGTACTCTGATTTTATTTAAGAATAGCGCTGTAAAATATCGCAGAAATTTTATTGCGCGCACTGCGACGAAATCATCGATGGATTTGTTCATTCTTAATATGAATTCACACTAGTTACAGTAATTGTTATCTTATGAAAGCCATGAAATAGAATGGTACTTACTTGTAAAATTCTATTTCTTTGTTTCTACTGGATATGTACTACACTTGGAACATTTTAGGGTTCCGTACCTCAAAAGGAAAAAAAGGAACCCTTAAAGGATGACTCGTGTGTCTGCCTGTCTGTCTGTCCGTCTGTCAGAGCCAATTTGCTCCGAATGTAATGGACCAATTAAGTTGAAATTTGGTACACGTATGAATTTCTGTGACCCAAATACGGACGTGTAAAGTAATGTGTATAGTGTATTTTGAATATAGGGGTCAATTTTGGGGGGCATACTGAGCCTAAGATTTTGAAAAAAAAAAAATACAGAAAGAAGTCTATGGTCTTAAAATAACATGGTAAATCTCTCAATATTGTGCGTCCAAATTTACATTGCCGTTGGAATGTATAGGAGAACATGTTTTTCAACTACAATGTTAAGTTTGTTCTCGGGATAAATTCATCCCAACTACGGAACCCGAACTTGCGTACGTAGTCCGACACGCGCTTGGCCGGTTTTTTTGTGTGTTATTATTTTAAAGAAGATATGCCTTTAAACATTCCATCGTCTGCCTAGGCTTTTCCCAACTACACACGCTGACGCTCTGATAGTACAATACTTGCTGTAACTCAAAATATTTCTATGAAATATGTGTATGTGATGATAATCATTAATTCCAACGTAGAATTCAGTTCCCTACGCGCCTTTAAAAAAACCGTACCGTACTATATTACGAGTAATATAATAAACTTAAAAAAGTATTTATTTTTTATAATCTTTTCAGGAAGTGAATAATTATGTTTTCGCCCATTCTGAAAAAAGTCAACAGTATTATCAGTACTATATGTTGTGGTCGGCTTCCAATCTTGTTGATTTAAAAATGCTTTTTTTAAATTTTATGATTCGTTAGTAACACAAGTATGACACGTTGAAAAACGATTAATGGAGAATTTTTGTAATGATAATGATGATTGAAAACTTTTTACACTGGTATCTAAAATATCCATAATATCTGGATATATCCAGATTGTATTCTGGGAGTATCTGAATTATCCGGTGAGTAAAATGGTGCGATAATTGCATATAAACGTATGGGTTCGAAAATACTATCTCCAATGAAAAGGAGATGGGATGGAAGGAGTCGTTTCGCCCAAACTCCTACTTTTCGGGGTATATCTGTTCCTGTAACTGATTGGCTTGAGTTCCTTAGCATGGAGTTAACATCTGGTCTCAACATCGAGTACAAGGCCCAAATTGCGGCCAAGAAACTGGGCATCCTAAGTATGGTGAAGCGATGCTTTACGCCTGGACAGCTTTTAACACTTTACAAAGCGCAAGTCCGATACCGCATGGAGTATTGCAGCCACCTTTAGGATGGATCAGCTAAGTACCAACTAGCCACGCTTGACTCGGTGGAACGCAGAGCTAAGAGGCTCATTGGCGACGTAAAACTGGTGGATGCCCTAGCTTCATAGCTTGGCTCATCGCCGCAAGGTTGCCTGCTTGTCGGTCTTCTACAGATTGTATTTCGGTGAGTGTGCCTAAGAACTCCACGACAACATTCCACCGGCCCCCTTTTACTATCGGACATCTAGACGCACTGCCAGTTACCATCCTTACCTGGTTGCTATTCCACCAATTCACACTAAGCGCTTCCAAATGTCTTTTATAATGCGCACAGGAAAAGAGTGGAACTCCCTACCTGCACCTGTGTCCCCGAGCGCATACAACCCTAATCTCTTCAAAGTGAGAGTGAACAGGCATCTTCTGGGTAAGCTCACTCCATCGTCGACTTTGTCTTTGTCACCTGTGATCAAGAGCAAACCCATCTCAAATAAAAAACTAAAAAATATACTATATTTGTAACAATAGTATATTTGCGGCAACACAATAGTATATACAATATTCAATTCAATTTTTAAAATACAATATTCAATTTTTATTGACAAAATCGCTTTTGAATTATTTAGCTAAATATTTTACTTATTTATGCTCAAGACATGACACACCATATGACCGCTAAACCCAACCATCGATTCTACATCAAACCGTTTATTCAAGGCCCATCGGTAATTTGACTGCGTAAAGCCGAACCATTTCAGGCACGTAGCCGATCCCGTCCAGTTTATTACTGTTTATATCGTAACTTTGTATGCTTATTACTATAAACACCACTTTATCGTGTTTGCGAGTTATGGCTGTAGAGATAGGATCGGAGTAAAAGTTCATGTTGATGTTTTGTTAGAGCGTCACCTCTAAGGTGCCTTAAGGACTACTTGGTCATTTGAAGGGCTATTGGAATCTGAGGAGTTTGGGAGAAGTTTGTAGAGTTTATTTATATCCGTATCCGTATATTGAACACGTATTTTTTTTATTTTATTTGAGATGGGTTTGCGCTTGACTCGAGTCTAGGTCAAGGAGGTAACAGACGCAACAGCAACAGACAAAGTCGACGATGGAGTGAGCTTACCCAGAAGAAGCCTGTTTACTCTCACTTTGAAGAGATTAGGTTTGTATGCGTTCGGAAACACTGACGCAGGTAGAAAGTTCCACTCTTTTGCTGTGCGCATTATAAATGACATTTGGAAACGCTTAGTACGGATTGGTGGAATAGCAACAAGGTAGGGATGGTAACTTTCAGTGCGCCTAGATGTCGGATGGTAGAAGGAGGCCGGTGGAATGAGGTCGTGGAGTTCTTGAGCACACTAAACTTACCGAACGTTTTTACGTTTTTTTTTTACGTAATCAAAAGATGCATTTTAACTCAATGCAATACATTGAGTTAAAATGTGGCATGACATCACGTCTTCCTAGATTTTGTACTGAATTGTGACGTAGCAAGCCCCCACTCCCCAACTTTAATGCGTTTTATCTACTTAAGTATTTTTTTTTAATATGTTAAAGCAAAAAATACGTGTCTCATATTACTTTTTATTATCTTGTTGCCGCACTAAAAAGAACTTATTTTTTTTTACCCAGGCATCAATCATCCTTATTTGATCAGGGGAAGAATTGTGAAACATATTGTAATGTGCCAAAAAGATAGAAAAAGGTCGTATGAATGACAATAAGCATGCAACCAGAACTTCTGGAAGTATGAAAGTTACAGTTAAAAATTAAATATTAAAAAAGCAGGTTTTTTATATACCATAAAATTGAAAACTGCAGACACCAGTCTCTCACAAAGTTGGCTCCATGTCCGTGCATTACTATCAAAGATTACCATTAAATACATAACTTGTGTTGAAAAAAAAAATAATTCAATATGCCTAGCCTTTTCCTAACTATGTTGGGGTTGGCTTCCAGTCTTACCAGAAGCAGCTGAATACCAGTATTTTATATGGAGCGACTGCCTATCTGACCATAACCCATTTGTTACTGGGTAATATGATATCCCTTGGCAGGACTGGTTGTCAGAATTTAACGTAACGATTGTCAAAGATCTACAAATGACTGGCGGGAACAACTGCTTAACGTGCTTTCCGAGGCATGGAGGGGTCTTCGTATGAAATGGATGGTCACCCATCCACAGATCGACCTCGGCAAGGATTGCTTAACCTTGAAGATCGACCCGTGCAGCTGTTCTTATTTAGCCACGATCCTTAAAACAAGATCTAATCAAAACGTATACTTACTCAATTTTGTTAAATTTTGCGTACGCAAGTTTATTAGAAGAGAAAATTAAGGCCACAGTGAGTGAACTAAAAAAAGTTCTATACAATATGTAACAAAATCCCTATTGTTCCTTCTATCTACGTTTTGAGAGTCGGTATACATACGTAATAAAGCAAGTCATTTATAAGAAAACTGTTCAACAAAAATAATTAAAATAAATATTGAATTATTAATATTTGTAATCATTCATCATTCTCCTGTCCTTGTCCCAATTTATTTGGAGTCGGCGCAAAATGTCTTTTTCTTCCATACTTCTCTATTAATCGTCATCTCGGTAGTCACTCCCTTTCTGGCCATATCATCTTTCACACAGTCCATCCATCGTTTCTTTGGTCTTCCCTTACTCGTACAGCCCTCCACGTTCATACTCAACACTTTTCTGACGACGTTTTTCTCATACCTCCGCATGACACCCCATACCATGACAACCATACCATGACAACCGATTTCCACACCACTTTTCAGTCACCGGTGTCACTTTCAGACTTCCTCTTACATACTCATTTCTTATTCTATCCATTCGCGTAATACCACACATCCCTCTTAGCATTTATATTATTATTTGTAATGATTGATAGATTTCTTACCTCTGAAGTTCTGTATGAAGCGATGACGCGACATCCGTTCGAAAGTAAGCTGCGCGGGAGACTAAGTGATTCGCAGGGCGGCGGGTGGCGGGGTGAAGGGGTAGGTAGGCACGTGGTACCGACCCGGGGCTCGTGTGCCCCGATGTACTTAAAATCAGGTACTCTAAACTTGTTTTTCGATTTTGATAGTTATTTGATTATAATAGATTTTAATAGTTATTTACAATGCTTATTTTTTTTTTAATTATAATTTCACCAATGTTGTGCTTGTAGGTGAATGTATACGTCCCTAAAAGGAACAACAGGGATTTTGTTACATATTGTATAAGGTGTTAAAAAATTAAATCCACAAACTTTAAGAGGTGCTTTAGACCATCGAATTGAATAACTTTTACCGTGGGAATAACTTTGAAATCTCAAAAAAGGCAGTTGTCTTATATTGTATTGATGAAACAGGAAAATTTGCCGCCAGAGGTGACAAATACTCTGAAATACTGACGTGAAAACCAGGTCATTAGTGTAAGGTGGGATCTGGTGCCCTGTCTATGCCGTATGGGTTGGAGTGCGGGGTGAGGCAGGGGGTTATAATCGCCTACACAGATGATGAGGATATTGACAGGAAGCGGAGGGCGCTGTGTGTGAGAGCTAACATGATTGCCCGCAGATTCAGGCGTGCCTCTATTTAGTGCTTACTGCACGTCTTTTTACTCTTGCAGTCTGTGGGCTCATTAGACTCAGAAATCATACAGTGCCCTTCGCATTCAATACAATAACGCATTCAGGGTGCTGATGTGGTTGCCCCGATACTGCAGCGCATCAGGGATGTTTGCTAAAGCTTGCGTTGACTGCTTCTACGCTATGTATGATGCGGAAGCGGTGCTCATCCCGGTTAGTAGGGTGTGGGGCAGCACCAACAGCATCTTGTCTATGTTAGCAAGCAGGCTAGATTGTACGTTTATGGACCGCTGCTGCAAGGTATCGGCTGGGCCTGCCACCTTGCAGCAGTGACGTCACAAAAAGATTCTGTGTTAATAGTTTGTAAGTGTATTGTTACTAACACTATGAGACTTGTTACTTAAATTAAATTATTATTATTATTATTAAACTTTAGTAGGTATAGAACAGCTGATTTTGTTTCGGGATTTCAAAGTTGGTCGTAAAAGTTATTCAGTTCGATGGTCTAAGGCACTCCTTAAAGTGTGTAGAGTTTATTTTTAACACCTTATGTGTTAAAAAATTTGCTCTACAAACAACTAAACTAAAGTATATCAATTTTGTTCTAGTTAATATTACTTGACCAGCACTAATTAATATTAATTTAGGCTTTCCGATATAGCTCTAATTTATACAGCCTTTGTAAAACAATTTAATTTCTATACTTAATACAATTAGGTATAACGAAAATGTCCATCTCGCTGTTTCTGCCAAATGAAATTCTAGGTTTTCACTTTGACGCCTACATATTTACATAAAATTTAATACCTTAAGAGAATTAATCCGCTTTAAATTCATATTTGGTGAAATACTGGTTGTTACAATAGAATTTGTGTTTATTGAAATTGTAGGAAATTGGGCAGCAGGGGCAAGGGAAAAGGACGTAATTAGGCTGACCTTATTTGTGACATATTTCAAAAAGGCACATTGTACGCACATCCGACGCGCGGGTATGGCTTATCACTAAAGCTATGGTTTCATAAAAGAGCGATAGTCGCACTAAACGGCCGCAATGACGGCTGTCATGAAAATCATGACAGCGGCAAAGATTAAAATCGATAGATTCGCCCTACCGCAGTAATAGTCGCGTTTATGTTTCGTTTTGACACCTCTGACACACAATGACGCAGTGACTTGACATGATTTTCATGGAAACGCTATTTAACAATGTGTGAGCTCACTCTTTTCAGTATGGACACTTTTTCTTGTGACTAAGTACGGTGACGACAAATCTAGCGATTTAAATCTTTGGGTAGCGGGGTTCCACTTAATGTCAAATACTGGTAAAATTACAGATGTTCCTGGCGGCCGTTATAATATGACGGAACCGCTTTCCTAGGAAACCTTAACGCGCGAAGTAAACGTTACCTAAATGTGAATAGTTTTTAAATGAAAAAACCAGTTTCGCCTATGAAGTACCTATGAAGTTGCCGATTTTTGATACAGTGCCAAGATCAATATCTTTCATTCTATTTAGAATTCCAAATTAAAATAAATTTTATATCATAGCATATTATTTAAAAAAATCAGTTGTTCATGTTCAATTGTTTTCCCGCCGTTCGATTTTTCTTTGATATCAATGTTTCTGTAACCATGGGAAAATCGAAATTGCGCGCTATTTTCGAATACAAGTTCCGTCGTGGCACCAACGCAATACAGACAGCACGCAATATTAACGACGAGTACGGACAAGGTACCGCAAATGAACGCACGGCGCGTTTTTGGTTTGATTGCTTCCGTTCTGGGAAGTTTGATCTCAACAATTAGCCCCGGGGGAAAATTTCAAATGCAACGAGGTGGTGAAAAACGCCTTAAAAGAATTTATCACGAAGTAGAGAAAGGAATTTACCAGGATATCTATAACAGAGGCATGAACGACCTTTCATTAAAATGGCAAAACTGCATCAACAATATTCTTTTTTTAAAAATGATGGATTTTTTTTATGTAAATCGGCAATTTCATAGGTACCAAGACCAATATTTCTTTAGTTTGAAGACTTTATTCATATCTGTGTGTGTTAACAATTGCGGTTGCCGCATTTTAAACCAAAATGCTAAATAAAAAGTATATTTATTTAGAATTAAAATAAAATATACGTAAATATAAACTTATAGCTAATTAATTAATAAAAAACATTGACGTGTTTCCAGTTAAGAGGCATATTAGGTTTTGACCGTGATTTTTGCGTAAATTGGCCAAATTTGGCGTTCTTATTTTGAGAAACTGAAAGACTTCGACAACCTTGACTTATTGAGTGATGAAGAAGAGTTATTAGTATAGTTCATAGCAGCCTGGCTTTTCGCAATTTTTTCTTACCTATACCTATAAATAAAGCCAAAATTCCGAAGCAAGTTATCCATGAATTGCTCAACTGCATTTTTTCGAACTCATGGATTGACTCATTGAGCAAATGGAATTAAAAAATTGTAATAATATCTCTTAACTAGGTGTTTTAGTCCATAGCGGCCTCAGAATTTTGAAGTAGGTATGGAATAGCTGTAAAAAACCCCATTCAAAACCATGAATCTGCAAAAAGCGCTCAGAATTAAGTGGAATTTTCTCCTCACCATATTAATATTATTACGTAAAATTTATACCAGAATAAACGTTAGATCATAAAAAAAAAAATCATACTTTAAACAAAATAATAATAATAATCCCACCGTTGTATCTCTACGTTGACGTCGTGGTGGGGCTTGCGCGCTTCGAAGTTTAGGTCTGTGCCGGTAGTTTACTTCGCCGGAACGGGTCTAGGATGAGGAGCCAGACCAAGAGAGTTACAGAAACCCGCAGGGCAGCATGTAGCGAGCTGTTGGGCAGTAGCGACCCCACGGACCCTATCTCCCGGAAGAAATCTTGTCCTCATCTCTGGCTTGCCTTTATTGGCCGGCTGGAGTGAAGACTGACGAGGAACAGAGCTCCCATCACTTTCTTGCTTTTACTGGCCAGCTTGAATGTAGATTCGCAAGAGTAAACGTGCTCGGAGGAAGGAAGTATTCCAGTAAGGTGCTGGTAGGGATCTTGACCGTACTTCCGGGATTGTCCTGATAGCCGTGGGATATATCTCCACTCCTCAAGCACCTCAGGAAGTGTTGCCCGCTTGTCGCTAGGTACGTCACTATGTGCTAGCGAGCGTTTCCGGGGGCCCATTATTGAGTGTGCAAGTCACCCCCTGCCATTTTATCCGTGTATAATATATAACACTGGTCAGGCAGGGGACATAGTTCTTCCATAGTTCAAGTTACCCAATCCACTTTAGCCACCCAGACCCAAAGCCCAATATGTTTTGTTTCCACGTACAATCCAAAGGGTGCACTTGCATAGTGCATACAGGGATAATCGTTGGATGGTGCCTCCTCATCATTTAAAATTATTTAAGGGGCCTCTGCGAGTTGGCTTCGGTTCCTCGAACGCCATCCAAAGGTCCGGGACCCCAAAGTCCCGAGAAATGTCAAAAATAAATAATAATAATAATAATAACCCCACCACTGTATCTCTACGTTGACGTCGTGGTGGGGCTTGCGCGCTCTGAATTTTAGGTCTGTGCCGGTAGAGTTTACTTTGCCGGAATGGGTCTAGGATGAGGAGCCAGACCAAGAGAGATACAGAAACCCGCAGGGCAGCATGTGGCGAGCTGTTGGGCAGTAGCGACCCCAGGGAACCTATCTCCCGGGAGTAATCTTGTCTTCATCTCTGGCTTGCCTTTAATGGCCGGCTGGAGTGAACACTGACGAGGAACAGAACTCCCACCTCTTTCTTGCCTTTATTGGCCGGCTTGAGTGGAGATTCTTAAGAGCAAACGTGCTCGGAGGAAGGAAGTATTCCAGTAAGGTGCTGGTAGGGATCTTGACCGTACTTCCGGGTTTGTGCTGATAGCCGTGTAATACTTCTCCACTCCAAGCATAATAATAGTAAATAAAATAATAAAAGAAAAAATAATCGACTCCAAAAAGAAATTAACTCAAAATGATGAAATAACTTTAATTTCGGAAGTCGGTGTCTTGGGATCTGTATTCTAGTTTTTTATCACAGACTTCCAAAATTAAAGTTATTGCATAATTTTAAGTTCGTTTCTTTTTGAAGTCGATTTCATTTTTTAAAATTATTTTTTATTTCGTAATATTTCGTTTTTAGTTAAAACTGGAATATTTGTTTGTAATAAGTAGTCAATAGTTTTGTTATAAATATTGCACTAGAATTTACCCAAGGTTTTGTGATGACACCACACCCGTAGCTCGTATCAGTAAGCCAGGCCGTCACACGTATTAATCCATTATCTTGAAAAGTACTCAACTGATTTTGATGGAATTTGCACTGCTCTCGAAGTTGAGGTAAATGTAATAAAAGTAAAATAGTCACGACCCCATTAATAGTTTCGGAGAAATGTGTGGGCAAAAATACATACACACAAACATACATACACCTGAAAAATGTTGTATATTTGTAGCCAAAAGCCTCGTATTCAAAACCTTAAAAGTTTGACATTTGACAAAAAGGCGTGAGTTTATTTACTACAATAGAATATGTATGTATTATTATAAGGCTCTACTAGAATAGTAAAAAAACCAGTTCAATTCAAAATCAATCCACTTTTATTAGGTAAGTACTTCATGGAATCTTTTATCATCCTTCCCAACTACGACAATGGAGTCATTACGTTTGACAACCACGTCATTCCGGTGTGAATTTAACTTACACAGACAAGATAAGCCCGGAACTACAAAGTCTTAAACACAATTTGCCAAGTTTGCCAATCTTGTCCGAACTTGTTCGGAGCTTCCTTGAGGAAGGAAACGCTGCACTAAAAGATGGGCGAAGATATGGGATGTTTTAGAATTAAGACGTGAGGACAAGCCCATCTGGGCCGGTGGCGGTGCCAGCGCTTGTGAACCAACAAATGACAGACCTTGTCACTTTTCATAGTGATTTCGTTTGTTCCAATATAAAAGTACCGGGTCGGATAAGCTTACTATACTAAACCAGATAACTACGAGATTTAATAAGAACGAGCTACCAGATTTCATATTGACAGGAAACTTGCTTACTTTTTTCTACGCCAGGGGATTGCAATCGTACTTAGTAATTCCATGCGTAATTGTTATTAAGTGATTATGGACAAACAATTTCTTTTTTGTTTTTAATGTCTCTGACTCAGATTTAGGGTTAAGTTTAGGTAATACTATTTTGGTTCATGAGAGCACTTTGAGTACCTTTAAATTATCTGTGAAATTAATTTTCCATTCAACTATTTCTGACTTTCAAAATCTTAAGCAATATTATTAATAATATATCCTGGGACATTATTCACACACGGTCATTGATCCCAAACTAAGCAGAGCTTGTACTATGGAAACCAGCTGATATACTATATACACTACTTTTTGTTCATGCACACAAATGTTTGTTCTGGATGGGAATCGAACTCACGACCAGCGGCATGATAGGTGGTATCTTAACCAACCACGCCATCTGATCAGTTCAAGGAGTATATTTGATATGAAACCTTAATTGCAATGTATTGTTGAACGGAATGTAATCTTCTGCGTACAATATGTGCTTAAAATAGATGTTAGGGAATAAAATGACAATTAAATACAGAACAGCTTTCAGAATCTTATCGTCTACAATGTCGCAGATAGTTTCTCCTTAATGGTTGTAATAATTAAGAATGATCGAGCTTAGAACATGGAGTTATCTTGTAAACTGTACATTAAAACAACAATAACGATGTTGCCTTGTAAGTCCACCTTGTAATTGCTGTAGCGCATTTAGATAAGGTATTCTTCGCGTCAAATAATTTTGGCGCTCTGAAACCAGGCTTTTCCGATGCGCATGGCATAGTGCGCTGCTGTTTCAGGCATTTGTAGCCTACTTTAGAGCGACAAACTTATATGACGCGAACTATAGAATGAAGTGAAAATCAACCGACTTCCAAAAAAAAAAAAATCCTAAAAAGTGAAAAATAACATCAATTTTTCACTTCATCAGAAGTCGCTGTTTTTGGATCTGTATTTTAGTTGATTTCCACCGACATTCGAAATTTAAAAAAAAAATACTTTGTATTGTTTTTTTTTAGAAGTCGGTTGTCTTTTTTTAAGTTTTTTGTTTTTCACTTTTTAGTTATGGTACCTACCCCACCCTTGTAGTATACTAACGCTCACTATGTAAACAACAGTGATAGGAAGTATTATAACATCATCAAGATACACCATTATTGAAGCTAACTGAAAGACTACCCAAGCAAAGCTTATAAAATTTATAATATGGAACCACCGCGGTAAGCTTTCTCTACCAAACGATAAATAATTTTCAAAATCGGTCCACAATTGACGAAAACATCGACGGAAGTACATTAAAACAAAATTCATGCAGACGAACCTTCTGCTTTTTAGTGTTCCTTATCTAATAAGGAAAAAAACGGAATCCTTATAGGATCACTCGTATATCGGTCTATCTGTCCGTCTGTCACAGCCAATTTCCTCCAAATCTAATGAACCGATTAAGTTGAAATTTCGTACACTTTATGTGACCCAAACACGGACGTGTAACGTAAATACATGAATTTTGATTGTGGGAGTCACTTTTGGGGGGCAGATAAGAAAATTAAACACAAGTTTTGCAAACTGTACCGAATACGGGCTTATTGTGAAGGAAAAGATATTTCAAATACATATTTTTATAATATCCAAACAAATTGTACAGTTAAAAGTTATTTAAGAAAATTGACGAAAATTTACCATTCGCCCCATATCGCCGAAACTACTGAGCCTAAACTTTAGAAAAAAAATACAGAAAGTATTTATATACCTATAGATTACAGGAAAATTTAAAAGAAGTTTATGGTCTTAACATAGTAAATCTCTCAATACATTTGCAGTTGGAATGTGTGGGAGACCATGTTTATCAACTACAATGTTAAGTTTGTTCTTGGGATAATTCTTTCTCTTCTTTCCTCATCCTAACTACGGAATCCTTCATTGTGTGTTGTGAGACACGCACTTGGCCGGTTTTTTTTAAGTCTGTTAAAAATGAAACTAAGTTTGAATGTCACTTGCACGTCATAAAATATCAGTTTATTTTTGGTTTAAGACCAATGTGATAGTAAGATGGCTGATAGCTGCAAACTTCTGAGAGTTTATGTCAAAAGTGGTAGCAAATAAAAGGTCAGTAAACTATGGTCGTGTTGGTTCTCATACAGGGTGTCTTCAACGTACTGGTCTAAAGGCAAGTGTTGAAGTTGAAGAAGTTGGAATAATTCTTTTTTTAAATCTGGGCTTAGAAAGTTTCGCTAAAGTTTAATAAAAAGTTAGAAAAGACTAAAAATAAAATCTGAAGCTTTTCAGAGCCACATAGAACGTTAATAAGAACATAATCTTGTACCTACACTATCAAGGCATCTTCCAGCCAGATTTGAACTCGCTACGTTGAAAATTTTGTTCACAGGGTCGCAAAATTTAAGTGAAAGTGTAAACATTCTGGAAATTTATTAAATTAGCGTCTGAACTGTTGAGAATAACCCAACTTTTAAATTTTATTATCCCATTTGCCTTTGGACCACTAAGTTTGAGACAACCTGTAGATTGATTGTAAGCAGCTATATAGGCGTGACTTCGTCAAGATTGTAAACTTGCTACATCGTTTTGTGTACATCAGTCAATTAAAATCTTGGCTTCTAAAACCAAATTACGTATGATGGTCAGGTATTTGTCACAATCATCACCTTAGGTGATCTTGTAATTATTCAGTTAGCCTATTATATAACTTCAATTTTAAAACTTCAAGTGAAGAGAGAGAGAGTCTAATAAACCTTACAAAACTGCTCTTTATTTAATACTTCCCGAAATATTAGCTTCCAGTACAGTGTCACCCTTAACAATGTTTTGTGCAACACTTGTTGCAACCATGCACCAATTTTGTGACGAAAATGATGGATAGTGTGGACGCCAGCCGATATATTCTGGGCTACAAATAGCCCGTTGATATACAGCCTTGACGTCACTTTTAGAACTGCGCTTCCGAAACAGTTTCGGAAAATAAATCTGGATCTAGAACTGTGGTCTGTTGATTTGTGAGTGTGTTTGTGAGAGATAAACGTTTGGCCACTAGGCATTTGTTTTTTGGGTTCCGGATCGGATGATTTAGAGGATTTTGAGTTTGTACCGTAACACGCTGTGTTGATTTGTTAATGGAAAACTCGCTAGCTATTTTGAGGATTGTTACTGCTCTAAATTGATTACTTCAAATACTACTTGGAGAACACTAAGATCTGATTATTGTAATGCAAGAAAAAGACTGTCATTATCTGCCTAGACTTTTGCGTTTTGGGGGACTGTCTTATGTAATTTTGACGTTCAAAAAGTGCTGATTCTCAGGCTAGTTTGAATAAATGACTTTTGATTTTGATTTTGATTTTGATTTTTTCCCAACTATGTTGGGGTCAGCTTCCAGTTTAACGAATGCAGTTGAATACCAGTATTTTACTCGGAGCGACTGCCTATCTGACCTCCACAACCCAATTATTGGGTAATACGATATCCCTTGGTAAGACTGGTTGTCATACTTTTGGGCTTCTGAGGACCCGTAACGACTGTCAACGATCCACGAATGACAACCGATGCGAACGGCTTAACGTGCCTTCCGAGGCACGGAGGGGTCTCGGTATGTAAATATGATCACCCATCCACGGATCAACCGCGGTAAGCGTAGACCTGATCGATCGAACCGTGTGGCTATTATTAGTTAGCAACGAGCCCCTCTAAGAAGAAGACTGTCAAAATCTTAATTTCGCTGATAGAAAACGCACAGCGTAAACCGATTGGTTTAGTAGAAGCATGTTGCACAAGTTTCTTTTATAACGAAAGTGAGCATTGAGGAAGGATTTTTTTAAATTCATCCCCTTTTTTTTTTGTGGATGGGAAATCATCAAATAACTTCTCCCGCTCTGGGTGGAGCGGAAGGGCGTGTCAGACTTTTACTGACTAAAACCCACCCGTGTTCCTTCAGTTGCCTATGCCAGGGCCACGGTATCTTTTTCAAACAACCCGCGACCCCAGCGGCTAAATTCATCCCCTAAAGGGGTTAAATAAGGGATGCAAGTTCGTCATATTTGCCAATGGAAAAACCTATCAGGCACCCGGCGTGTATGTATAATTGGACGCTTGAAAGGCAAGAATTACCAAGCAAAATGTTGGGCGATATTGTGTTATAATATATTGAGAAAGTTAATAATCTTCAAATGCCAGTTTATTAAACCTTTAAAACTGCAAACACAATTCCTTGGAATCAATTCGGTATGACTAATAGTCGATTTTTTACGATGTATTTTTCAGAAAAAAAAAATTTAAGTGCTCTAGTGTAAGTTGCCAACATGTCGTTTATTAAACATTGCCATTCAAGCGTCAATATTTTTGTATAATACACCAGTTTCGTTGAAATACCTACATGACAATTTAGAAAACAAATTGTTGATTTATTATATCTTCATTTTAGATCAGCCATCATAATTCGATCATTAATTACCAGTAAAAGTCGAGTCAAAATATTACCATAACAGTAATATCCATTTTATAACGTCTCTCATAATATTCGATAATATCATTTTAATGTCTCCTAACGATCGTATAAAGATATAAATATCAGTGAGCCGTGGGTGATTTCCCTTGTATTGTGATTTGGGCTTAAAAGATTTCAATGATCCTTTGATTACAAAATAATTGGGTTAATGTGGACCTTTTTGTTAACCTTTGACCTGAGGCTAGAGTATCATGGCGATTTATCAATATACAAATCGACGGATTGGCCCACTGATTCTGTTTCGTCTAGAATTTTTTTGGGACTTGAAAGCTATAGTGATTGGTTTCAGTTTGCATGGTAATGTGAACATCTCTGATAGTTCAGTTAGAAAGTAGTCAAGAAATATAAATACCGGTCTAACCCTATTATGTGTATTGGTAAGGATTAGCCGGAATTCAGCTGTCCTCAGTACCTTGAATAACTCCTCTTTAAAAGGGGTTTTCTCTGATGGCCATACTTACGTTTTTGAGATCCTCTTCGTTAGATTTCTAGGTCACATTTTCATTAAACAATCACATCAAAACCATGTCTCAAGACAGAAGAAATTTTAGGTCTACCTTTTCGCCGAAATCTACTAAATTCTGCCCTCACGGGAACATTTTTTCCCCGACACTCCCTTTCATTACTAAGGGTTTCCTTATCAAAGACGGGTGTAATTTTAGTTATTTATTACATCGCCCGAGCCACCGATCTGACGTTGATAATGTCACCAAAGTTATTAAGTGCTTTCTCGCTAATAACTACGTAATATCAACGATTAGGGTTGTGTGTAATTTACGTAATAAAGATAAACATCGATGGTTTTCTCCATGTGGTTAAAAGTGCGTAGAATGGTGGGCGGGAAATGTAATCAAAATTAATTGGGCTAGCGTTATATGGCTTGCGATATACAGCATATATCATTAAAAGTGTGCTCACATTTAAGTGTGTGACAATCAAACTGAATAGCTTTCTCCATAGGACCAAAATAATCGTAGCGAAAAAATTATCAGCTGTCCCTTACACAAGTTCAACACCTACTCGACCCAAATGACGGCTGGTTATTTTTTCGTGATTACGATATTAGTTTCAGGGTTTGATGGGCTTAAATATGACCACACATTTTTGATACACGCTGTATAGGATGTTGTTATGCCTGTTAGTATCTACACATTAATTTGGAAATCAGGTGGGTTATGTCACGTAAACTGAAACGCGTGCCATTCTCGACCGCAGTAACTGTAATTATGATAGGTTGAACTGTTATTTTAACGTACTGAGATTGTCATAGTGTGGTTATGTTTCTATTATATTTAGGTGACTATGAGGCCCATGTTCAGAAGTAAATATTACTACAATCGCTAAGGATGTTTAAATATTAAGAAACCTGTCGCATTTTGTCACCTCTCTCGCTGACACGTGACCAAATTTTTAAGAATGTTAAATGAAAAGATGCTATTTTGAAAAATGTGATCAATTTGCGAACTAGTGAATAATATTAATTTAATAGGTAATTATTAAAAATATTTTTTTATTGTGGCATTTATTTAACTCATCTCAAAAACAGATCATAATACTTTTTGAGGTAAGCTCATTAGACAATGAAAAAAAAATACGTGTCATAAATACAACAAGAAAAATAATCTTACATGTAACAAGATATGATTTAATCATTTAGCAGAATCCATACCACAGATAAAAAAAGTTCATAAAAAATTATTTAAAAAATTAAATCGACTTCAAAAAGAAATTAACTCAAAATTGTGAATTTTAATTTCGGAAGTCGGTGTCTTGGGATCTGTATTTTAATTTTTTGACAACGACTTCCGAAATTAAAATTATTTCATATTTATTTAATTTTAATTATTTAATTCTTTTTGATGTCGATTTAATTTTTTAAATTACTTTTATTTCGCATTTTTTAGTTTTTAGTAAAAACTGGAATATTTGTTTCTAATAAGTAGTTAATAGTTTTGTTATAAATATTGCACTAGAATTTGACCAAGGTTTTCAGATATTTTCCCTTTGACACCACACCAGGTAGTCAATAAGCCAGGCCGTCACAGCTACCGTACACAGTTACCAGCTCGGTGCCAGAATTTCTCTGAGAGATTTTTTTAAACATATTGGTATTCTCACGGTGGCATCACAATTCATCTTCGCCAACATCTTATATATTAGACAAAATATACATTTATACACTAAAAACAGTGATATTCACAATGTTAACACCAGAAATAAGGACAAATTACGTGCTCCATTTCACCGGCTTCATAAGGTTCATAACTCATTTGTTGGGCTTGGTATATCCTTTTATAACAAGCTACCCTCTTCTTTGCTAGATTTGCCTTACAATGCGTTTAAAGCCAAAGTAAAATCTAACCTTTGTTCAAAGGCATACTATTCTATCAACGATTACTTAAACGATAAGAATAGTTGGTCGCTGTGTTTAACTTAAGACAATGTTTATGTTCTTTCTCCAGAATTAGCTTACCTACTGACAGGTTATATGGGTTCATATAATTATTTATTTTCTTTGACTGTAAAGGTCAATTTATTTTAATTTTATTTTTATTTATCATTGACATAATCTACTCATTACAATGTTTTTTTATGAGTGGTATTGCAATATGTGGTTAGCTAGTGACCTCGACAATTGATCATAATTATTCTTGTCTGAGCAACCGGCAGCAGGTTCGTCATGCTCCCTTAGATGTCACTGCTTGCGGTAGCGTCGGGGGTCGGGTTGCCTCCTTCCCTCAAATATGGCGAGGGGGGTAATGGCTGATCTTTGCGTTATGCTCGTGAACGGGTGCTGCTTGTGGTGACTGGTCGTCTTGCTGACCTTGGTTTTGTTTTGTTATGAGTAATTTAACTCGTTTATTTTACTTCGATGGTCCTAGTTTATCATCTGTGACTTCGAGTTACGGCTATATGTAAGTGGGCACGCCCTTTATTACTGGAGGCTTTTAATATAGGTATAAAGTTCTGCTTACGTTTTTAGTTTTGTATTTTGATTCTGCTTGAGTATAGTTTTCGATTTTTTTTTCTTTTTTTAAGTATATTGGCGTGTGCTAGCTGACTTATAGCAAATAATTAAATTTAATTTAATGTTTGTGTTGCGTAATGTACTTGCATGTAATTTGCACAGTGTTGTATAGAATATATATTTATTTTTTATTTAACTGAACAGACAGCTGTGCTGCTGAGGAGTTTGTTGCGCCACTTCTTCACCTCAGCTAAAGCACTAGGAAGTGGTGAAGGGCGGGCGTTTTGGGGGACTGTCTTATGTAATTTTGACGTTCGAAAAGTGCTGATTCTCAGCCTAGTTTGAATAAATGACTTTTGATTTTGATTTTGACACGTACACGTTGAAAGCTAGGTCATCCTAACTGTTGCCATTACTGAGGACCAATAAGCACTTACCTGGTCATCATCAGACCTTCAGAAAGTGTCATGTAGTAGCACCCGTGCTCAAATTGTTGAAAGCTACCTAGCTTTGCGCTTAACGGTTCTCAGTAAAGGAAAAGTTAGGATGAGCTCATCCTAACTATTTTCTTTACTGAGAACCGTTAAGCACTTACCTAGTCATCATCAGACCTTCAGAAAGTATCATGTAGCACCCGTGCTCAATTAGATAAATGTTGAAAGCTAGGTTATCCTAACTATTTCTATTACTGAGGACCAATAAGCACTTGTCTGGTCATCATCACACCTTCAGAAAGTAGCATGTAGTAGCACCTGTGCTCAATTAGATAAATGTTGAAAGCAAGGTTGTCCTAACTATTTCCATTACTGAGGACCAATAAGCACTTACCTGGTCATCATCAGACCTTCAGAAAGTATCATGTAGTAGCAACCGTGCTTTTTTTAACATGTTTTCTCTTTGACACCACACCCGTTGCTCTTATCTATAAGCCAGGCCGTCACACTTAGGTACACGTATTAGTCCATTATCTTGAAAACTACTAAACCGATTTTGATGAAACTTTCACTGTGCCCTAAGTTGGAGTAAATGTAAGCCAACAAAAAAAGAATGGTCACGATCCGATTCATAGTTTCGGAGATATGCGTGGACAAACATACATACATACAAACATACATCTATGAAATTTTGTATATGTGTTTGGAAGCCCTAATAGATTATCATATATTATGTGAATATTTTGCAGTTCTAATAATATTACATACATACGTGTCGAATTGATAACTCATTTTTTTGAAGTCGTTAATAATTATTCATTTAAAACTATATATAAATTCTTACCACGAGGGCGAGATGAAAAAAAACATAGTAAAAAAAAAAATTACTATTACATAATATGTGATAAGCATTGCTGCATTTATTTGAAGAACTTTTGTTCAAGTGTGAAGTAAAGAAGCAATGGATTCATTATAATATTATGCTTAGATAAATGTCAAAGGTGGACACATACTGATTTATTTCTAATACTGAGTATTTCAAGTGACAAGGTCAAAACTAATAAGCTATTTATATGATAATTATTCTTTCAGAGCGGATATTGAAGATTAGACCGGCTTTTTTATTAAACACGGTGGAACAAAATCTAATTTGACAAAATACGTGAACGTAGGGTTTCTTATTTTGTAAGAAATAAGGTTTAGTTTTATTTGGCAAGGTTTAGGTCACTTAGTATGCGAAATTTATTTTAATGATTCTGTATAGGATCCCGCTCTGTTATGTATTGCATGAATAAATTTCTACCGAGTTTAATATTCTTGAAAATATCACCTGCGTATATCAATATTTATTACGTATTTTGGCTTTGGGGAATTAAAGTATATCGCCAAGTCGAGCAAAACAAAGGCACGGCCGTACCATCCTTTTCTCGAAACCATTCGGGCCCTTTTCGACCCCTTGTATCTTCGTTGTGGAAAAATCTAGAAGCCTAAATTTTCAGTGACCATGAGGTCATTACATCTATAGATATGTTTCTAGTTAGTCCTTGTAAGTTAACAAAGTATCAATTTATGACAGAGTGGTTGGATTGCTGCTCCCATAGATAGTTAGGCACTGAATTAACCGTCTTGGTTTACATTCGATTTCACAACTTTTTACAGCAGAAAAACTGCGTTGCGAGACTTGTGCATTTTTGTACATGTTATGTTTTTGATGGGATTTAGTTTTGTTTGCTTCATACTTTAAGTAAGAGGAGAAGACCTCTTTGTAACAACCAAGACTGGTTACACGGAACACGATACCCCTTGGTAAGACTACCAAGGGGTATCGTGTTACTCAGTAACTGGGTTATGGACGTCAGATAGGCACTCGCTCCATTTAAAATACTGGTCTTTAGCTGCACCTGGTGAGACTGGAATCCGACCCCAATATGGTCAGGAAAAGGCGAGGACGATGATGAGTAGAGCTCTCTGTGAAGGCCTGAGGACGTACCACCACCAACGCCGTACTTTCGATTGTAAGGCAGCGCTGCAGTTTTACAGTTTAAAGTATCTGTGATGGCTAAGTACCTGCGATGCTTTTGGTAAAGGTAGCTGTTGGCGTTGACCTCTTAATGTCAGAAGAGAAATTTGCGTACTTACCTACTTATTTAAAAACGTTAAAAGTCTGTTCGCAATCTCTATTTTATTAATAATTATGGTAATCAAAGCCGATGTCGACCATACTGCCAATGCTTAAAGTGAATTGGAAAAGCAAGTAGTGCGCATAATAACAAAAAAACCGACCAAGTGCGTGTATGCACAATGAACGGGTCCATAGTTGAAAAGAATTTATCCCAAAAACAAACTTTTACCTTGGCCAGAGGCTTAGTATTATTATCATACAACGTGGCAATGCCGCCTCTCTTGAGTACAATACCAGTCGACAGCGATGCGATGAATTATGTGACGCCATTTTTGTGTAATCGTAAAAAAAATATATGTGAAAAAGCTACTAATTAAATATTTTCAGACTTTTTCTTTTACTTGTGCTGTGAGACCTTGCGTCTTGCCAAATTTCATGATTCTAGGTCTAGGGTAAGTACCCTATGTAGGTTTTGATTTACTTGCGAGTATCAAAATATCTCGCATAAATGGTTGCATTTTTTTTATTGCGTTGACTTAAAAGCCTACTTCTTAGATATTAATTTCAACTTCATACCTCCACGCGTTCCTGAAAAAAAGGGTCTTGAGAGACTGACAGACAGACATACGGACAACGAAGTCATCCTATTAGAGTTCCATTTTTTTTTACTTTTGAGGTAAGGAACACTAAAAAGTAAGACAAAATTGCAACTGGAAGCACAAATAAAAATCTTCAACTGATAGTCGAACTCATTATATCAGGGACATTAAATATCAAAAATGTTTATAAAGTTGAGGTATTTTTGAATTATTGAAACTGAGGTTAGAACTGAGGTTCTGCGATTTCGGCGGTCTCTCCAGTGCTGGAGCCATAGTGCTTGATGGCGCGCTTCTCCCGGTCTGCTC